>CM035840.1:262656598-263856598 GCA_020510985.1 Pholidichthys leucotaenia | reverse complement strand
ATTTGGGCACGCTCTGCAGAGCGCATCCAAGGCCGGGGCAGCCGCTAGGCGCCAGTCACGAAAATACACCCCCCCCCCCCAAACATCTAAGATGGAACAACAGAATAACAGTCTGCATGTCATGATAAAATCATTACACATTAACCAACGTGCTGCTTGGGCCTCAGTCTCCTCCCGCTTCTGCTGTAAGCGGGCTTCGCCACTTCTGCGGCGCCCTCCCGCTGGGGCGCTGCTGTGTTGGGGTGATACTCCCTGTGGGTGTTCTGGGGAATGTCCCCGGGGGGGTCTGCCGCGCCGAGGAGCCCTGGCCAACAGCACATCCTTGTCCACCACCACAAAGGCGGGTTTGAGCCTGTTTATGCCAATCTTTTCCTTCCTGCCCCCCAAATCTAGCAAAAAATGTTTGTCCCCTGTTTCCAGCACTCTGAATGGTCCATCATAAGGTGGTCGCAGTGGTGGGCGATGGGCATTGTGTCTGACAAAAACAAATTCAGCATTTTTCAAAGCCTTAGGCACAAAAACGCGTGGAAGACTGTGGTGAACGGGGCCAGGCAGTGTGCCCGATTCCGTGCCACGCTGCAACCGCTGAGACGGGGAGCTATCTGGAGCAGGATTATCTGGGAGAAACTCCCCGGGCAGCCGAAGTGGTTGCGCAAAAACTAGCTCAGCTGGGGAGGCTTCTAAGTCCTCTTTAGGTGCAGAACGCAACCCCAATAAAACCCATAGTAGCCTGTCCACCCAATTTGCATCCGTCAGCGACGCTCTGAGAGCCACTTTCAATGACCTATGAAAACGTTCGCATAACCCATTAGTCTGCGGATTGTACGCGGTTGTGCGGTGGATCGTTACCCCCAGGCTGCGGGCCATTGCTGACCAAAGTTCGGAAACAAATTGAGGACCTCTGTCGGACGTAATGTCCGACGGGACTCCAAAGCGCGCTACCCATGCTGTTAAAAATGCGCACGCCACCTCCTCGGCTGTGGTTGACGCCAGTGGGACCACTTCCGGCCAGCGCGTGGTGCCGTCCACCATTGTCAGAAGGTGTGTGCGCCCCTGTGACGGTGGGAGGGGGGGCTACGAGGTCCACGTGAACATGATCGAACTTCTTAGCAGGGATGTGAAACGGCTCCAAGGGAGCTCTCGTGTGTCTGTGTACCTTGGCTCGTTGACAAGCCAGGCAGGCTGCTGCTCACTCCTTAACTTGTTTGCACAGGCTTGGCCATACAAATTTCTCTCCTACCATTTTGACCGACGCGCGCACTCCCGGGTGCGCCAGAGAATGAATCTAGTCAAAAACGCGGCGGCGCCACGCGGCCAGTACCACAGGACGCAGTCGCCCAGTGGAGACATCGCATATTGGGGGGGCATACCGTCTTGCAGCACCCTGTTCTCTAGCCTTAACCCTGTTGGTCCAGACTGGAGCGCGTGCACGTCCGCGTCGCTAGCCTGATCCACGGCCATGGCTGCATAATCTATCCCTAAGGGGACTGGGGCCGCCACGGCGCGCGAGAGACAGTCTGCCACTACATTCAGTTTACCCACCACATGCTGAATATCGGTAGTAAACTCTGAGATAGCGGCCAGCTGTCTTTGCTGCCGGCCTGACCATGGTTCTGAAACCTTGGCCATCGCGAATGTCAGCGGCTTGTGGTCAACGAACGTAGTGAAACGGCGTCCCTCCAGCCAGAACTGGAAGTGGCGAATGGCCAAGTGGAGAGCTAACAACTCCCTGTCGAATGCGCTGTATTTTCGTTCACTATCGCGCAAAGTCCTGCTGAAAAAGGCAAGCGGCTGCCAAGCCCCGGCTACATGCTGCTCCACGACCGCCCCTATGGTCACATCTGACGCGTCAGTAGTGAGCGCTATGCGGGCCGTTGGGTCTGGATGTGCTAACAACGCAGCGTTTGCCAGGGCTGTTTTGACCTCCGAGAATGCTCGCTCTCGCTCTGGAGACCATTTGATCTTTTTTGTGGGTTTTTGTTTTTTGAGTGCGGCATACAATGGTTGCATGAGCTGCGCTGCGCGGGGGAGGAAACGGTTATAAAAATTCACCATTCCCAAAAACTCCTGTAACGCCTTGACCGTTTGTGGCTGGGGAAAATTTGCTACCACGCGCACTTTGTCAGGCAGCAGAACCGCTCCTTCTGGAGAGACGTGATGTCCCAAAAAATCAATCTGCGTCACCCCGAACTGACACTTCGCTGGGTTGATTATTAAACCGTGCTCTCCCAACCTCCGGAAAACTGCCGTGAAGTGGTTTTCGTGTTCGTCTTCGGACGCGCTGGCTACTAAGATGTCGTCCAGGTAGACGAATACGAAGGGGAGATCGCGCAACACCGCGTCCATCATGCGTTGGAACGTCTGCGCAGCGCCTTTAAGCCCAAATGGCATGCGCAAAAACTCGAATAGACCAAACGGAGTTATTACACTGTTTTTGGTATGTCCTCAGCGCACACTGGGACTTGGTGGTAACCGTGGACCAAGTCTATCTTAGAAAAAACGCGCGCCCCCGCCAAATGAACGGAAAAATCTTGGATATGCGGGATTTTCTTTTTGCACTACCGACTGCACTATGTGGAACTCCACAATATCTGCTGCTTGTTAATATATTTAAAAATTGCATAGATTAGTATTACTTATTCATATTCTTCCTTTTATTGCATGCATAGTTTTTTTTATTTTTATCTTTAGTGCTACTCCATGTTTAATGTTGCAGCATTGCACCGAGACAAATTCCTAGTTTGTGTACTACATGAACAATGACAATAAATCTCATTCTGATTCTGATTCTGATTCTGATTGGGTAGCGGTCGTGCGCTGTGTCGTTGTTCAACCTGCGGAAATCTCCGCAAGGTCGCCACAAGCCGTCAGCTTTTGGGACCATGTGAAGCGGGGAAGCCCATGGGCTGTTCGAACGCCTGATGATGCCCAACCTTTCCAGGTTGGCGAACTCCTTGCGCGCTATGGTCAGTTTAGCTGAATCCAAGCGCCGAGCTTTTGCAAAAACGGCCGGTCCGGTGGTAGTAATAAAATGTTCCACCCCGTGTTTAGCGACGGCTGCTGAAAATGTGGGAACCGTGAGTGCTGGGAACTGAGTGAGCAGTGTGTGGAACGTACCGCTTGCAGCTGTGACGTTGGCTTGTGCTGTTGGCAGGGCCACTCAGGCTGTACAGGGAATACAATAAAAAGAAAGTGCATTAACCAGGCGCCTGTTAGCAAGATCAACCAACAAACCATGTGAGCACAGAAAATCAGACCCTAACATATTGAAATTCACTGCAGCTATGACAAAAGTCCACTCAAATGTATGGCCGTGTAGGGACAGAAGCAGAGTCCTCTCACCAAAGGTCTTAATCTCCGAGCCGTTCACTGCTGACACCCCAGGACCTCTGGAAGCCGGCAGCCAGTCAGCGGAGGAAGGTGTGATGAAACTCAACTGGGAGCCTGTGTCCATGAGGAAGTGCCTCCCCGAGCGCGCATCCTTCAAGTAGAGCAGCTTGTTCTCCTCCCCGAGGGCCGCAGCTGCTACCGACCCCCGGTCTTGGCGTTTCCTGAGCGCTTGAACTGGCACGGTGGTATACATTTGAGTGCCTTCTCTGCAAAGCGGTGATGGTAGAAACAGAGGATGTCTCCTCCGCGATCCTTGGCCCCTGCCGCCGCCGTCGTCGGTGGTTCTGCTACGTCCGTCTCTGGCCCCCCGCCATCTCCGGCCATCGCGCCGGACTCCGTTGCTGCTGCGGTGGCCGCGCACTGTTTGCTGGCGTTGAGAATCCGATGCGCCTCCTGGGCCAGTGCGCAGAAGTCCCGCTGGGCCAACAATGGCGAACTGGCCAGGGTCACTCTCGTGGCTGACGGTAGGGTCCTGAGGAAAATGTGGGTGAAGATGAAGTCGTCGTTGTCTGAGCCCCTCAACCTCAGCATGTTCTCCATCAGGTCAATGGGCGTGCCATCTCCCAAGTCGTTCAGAGCCAGGAGCCTCTCCGCTCTCTCCTCGACTGAGAGAGTGAAATGCTGGATAAGCGTAGCCTTCAACCCGCCATATTTGTCGTTGGCCGGTGGCCACTCCAATAGGCTCTGCACTTGTCGAGCCGTGCGGTTGTCGAGCTTTGCAATCACATGGTAGAACTTCGTGTCATCTACCGTTATCCTCCGGGGGGCGAACTGTGCTTCGACCAAGTGGAACCAGGAGCATGGGTTGTCTTGCCAAAAGTCCGGTAGCTGGACGGTAGCGGCATACGCTTGGCTGGAAGCTCCTGACTCGGTTGGCCCGGGGGAATTTCTTTCATCCATGATACGTCTTAGGGTCACCAGTGTGGCAATGTGAAAATGACAAGGCAGAGTTTATCTCACGAGTCAGGTTTATTCACATCTTCCAACATCAGGAAAGCAGAAAAGAGGAAAAAACAGACATTCATCCTTTATATATCCAGGACCTTCAAAGCTCACCGTCACAATGCATTTAATCACAAGTAACAATGCATCTTCTCTTAAATCTTATAACATCCTGCTCATAGTCTCTGGTAGACCAGGAAATCCCCCAAGGGCATCTCTTGCATACCAAAGACTAAATTTTCACATCCTCCTGTTATCTCCAAGGAGACCCAGTTCTTTGTTCTCTCTGAGATGTGAAGCTTAAAGTGATACACATGTGTCCCACAGTGTCATCTTCTGAATCAGTCTGTTCGCTGGTTTCACTACCCTTCCAACTCTTGTTCTAATCTGATGTATTGTATTACCCTGGGGGGCAATCTCATGAATCACAGCGGCTCCAGAGATGTTTTCACTGGTCGACTGAGCCTGAGGTTGGGTCTGCTCTGCTGCTTTCTCACGTAGCTCACTTCCATCATTGTCCTCGTCCTCAGTGTGGACAGGCACTTCACCTTCAATATTACTGTCACTCCCATGAGACTCCTCAGAATCTGACTCAAGACTGGCACCATCTCCAACACTGTCACTTGTTTGGGGCTCGACAGCACCTGGCTGATTATTGGTCATTTCAGCTACCCAGGAAGCTGTACGCTCTGTATGGTCACAGTTGGATTCAATGGACAAGACATTCCCTTCAGACCCATTCTCCCCTCGTTCAGTCTCAGTGTCACTGACAAAAGACAATTCAGCATACCATCCATTTCAATGGGCAGGAAATTGGCCTGCAAAAGCAGATTTCCGTGGACAACCTTTCCCTGTCCATTACTGGTGTTTCTGATGTGGTATGTATGACAGTTGGGGATTTTGGAGATCACCGTGTAGAGAATGGACTCCCACCTATCAGCCAACTTTCTGCGATCACGCTCACCCTTGTTAGCTAGGAGGACTCTATCTCCCTCTCCAATGTCACCACCTTTTTGTCTTTTGTTATACAGGTCTGTCTGATGCCGTTGACTGATTTCAGCATTGGTTTGAGCCAATGCAAGAGCCTCCTTGAGGTCATCTCTCGTTTTTTTGACATAGCTGTGATAGTCTGTTACATCAATGTCCCTTTCAATGTTGTGAAACATGATATCCACTGACAGTCTGGGGATACGCCCGTACATCAAATAAAAGGGAGCATAGCCTGTAGACTCGTGAGCAGTACAGTTGTAGGCAAAAGTTTGTATCTGCAACATCTGTGGCTAGTTGTGTTTTTCTCTGGGTGGCAGAGCTCTGATCATATTCCCCAGTGTTCTATTGAATCTTTCAGTGTGACCATTGCCCAAAGGATGATAGGGCGTTGTCCTTGATTTTTGCACACCAGCCACCTGCAACAATTCCTGAATGAGCTCGCTTTCGAAATTGGCACCTTGGTCTGAATGAATTCTTTGGGGGAACCCATAAACACCGAAATATCTGTCCCACAACTGACGTGCAACTTGTTTGGCTGTTTGGTCTGAGCACTTAAAAGGATGAGCAATTTTAGTGAAGTGGTCTGTCACCACTAGAACGTCAGTGCTTATCCCTTTTGAGTCTTCTGCAGACCTAAAAGCTATATAAACAAGCTCAAGGGGGCTGGTTGTTTTGATACTTTCTAATGAAGCTCTTCCTTCAGGCTCAAGGGTCTTACTGGTGACACATTTGCAACACATGACATAAGCTGGGCCAACAACACTGGCTCATGTTATAGCTCCAGGGGGTAAGTACCAGCATTTACTTTCACAGTTCCCAGCACTCACGGTACCGACTTTTTCGGCTACGGTAACCAAGCATGGGGTCGAGCATTTCATAGCAACAAAAGGCCCGCCGGTGTTTGTTCGCCTTCAGCGCCTGGATGTGGTTAAACTGGCCAGCATGCACGAGGAGTTTGCCAACTGTGGACATCCCCACTACACATGGTGCCTAAGGCCGATGGGTCATGGCGACCGTGCGGCAATTTCCAGTGCTTGAACAACGTCACGGAACAAGATCGTTATCCCATCCCGCATATCCAGGATTTTTCCGTACACCTGGTCGGGACGCACGTTTTTTCAAAAGTGGATCTGGTCCGCGGTTACCACCAGGTCCCAGTACGTGTGGAAGATGTTCCTAAAACAGCAGTAATAACTCCTTTTGGCCTTCGGGTTTTTATGCATGCTGTTCGGGTTAAAGGGCGCCGCACAAACCTTCCAAAGAATGATGGATGTGGTGCTCAGTGACCTGCCATTCGTTTTTGTCTACTTAGACGACATTCTGGTGGCTAGTGCGTCTGAGGAGCACCTCGCCCATCTCATAATGGTTTTCCAGAGGTTGGAACCACACGGGCTTGTAGTTAACTCAGTGAAGTGCCAGTTCGGTGTGCCAGTGATTGATTTTTTGGGCCACCGCATTTTGCTGGAGGGCACGATTCTGCTACCTGAAAAGGTGCGCATCGTGTCAGACTTTCCGCATCCGCAGACCGTGAGGGCCCTACAGGAATTTTTGGGCATGGTCAACTTTTATAACCTCCCCCTGGCAGCCAAGCTGCTGCAGCCGTTGTACGCTGCGCTTAAGAAAAAGAAGCCCATGGAAAACATCGACTGGACCCCTGAACGAGTTAAGGCTTTTGCAGATGCCAAAACAGCTCTCGCTGACGCCGCTTTGCTAGCCCACCCTGCCCCGTCGGCGCAGATAGCGCTCACCACGAACGCGTCTGAGGTTGCCATAGGGGCAGTAGTGGAGCAGTACGTCTCCGGTTTGTGGCAGCCGCTCACATTTTTCAGTCGTACTTTGCGCGAAAACGAACACAAATACAATATGTTCGACAGAGAATTGTTGGCCTGCCACCTGATGGTGTGCCATTTCCAGTTTTGGCTAGAAGGATGCAAGTTCACCGTGTCCATGGATCATAAACCGTTAACGTATGCGATGTCCAAGGTCTCGGAACTGTGGTCGGCCTGGCAGCAACGGCATTTGGCTGCGATCTCGGAGTTCACGACTGACATTCAACACTTTGCTAGTAAGCTTAACGTCGTGGCCGATTGCCTGTTGCACGTGATAGTCTCCCCGGTCTACATGGGAATAGATTTCCCTGCCATGGCCGCAGAGCAAACCGGGGACGCGGACATTTGCACGCTCCAGTCAGCGCCTACTGGGTTAAAGCTGGACAGCAGGGTGGTGCCAGAAGGGTACCCTCCCTTGCTCTGTGACATCTCCACCGGTCGCTCGCTCTCGGTGATTCTGAGCTCTTGGCACCACCGCATTTTTGAGTCAGTCCACTCCCTTTTGCATCCCGGCATGCGCACCTCGGTTAAATTGGTGGTGGCGAAATTTGTCTGGCCGCACTTGTGCAAGGACGTGAAAGAGTGGGCTGCAACCTGCATCGCTTGCCACCAGGCCAAAGTGCACAAGCACACCAGAGCCCCCTCGAGCCGTTCCAAATCCCGGCCAGGAGGTTCGACCACGTCCATGTGGATTTGGTGGGACCCCTCCCGTCGTTCCAAGGTTTCACACACCTTTTGACAATTGTGGACCGCACCACGCGTTGGTCTGAAGTGGTCCTGCTGGCTTCGACCATGTCCACGGAAGTGGCTCACAAATTTTGTCGGCTTGGGTTGCACGGTTCGATTCCCCATCGGACATCACTTCCGAAAGGGTTCCACAGTTCGTTTCGGAACTCTGGTCCACGATGGCCCAGAGCCTGGGGGTCACAATCCACCACACTACTGCATACAACCCCTAAAGCTAAATGCTACAGTTTTAAAACCCAAATAAAGCATTATCAGAAACAGGGTGTGTGGTATGAGTGGTCATAAGACCAGTCCCTGGGCTGGAATAAGCACAGAAATAGTCTTGAATGACTGAAGGGCCAAGTCTGCTGGCAGTAACTAAGGAGAATGTGTCCAGTCCAGAGTATAATAAACTACAATAAGCTAAAATAATGCCCATGAATGAAGTATATGGTCAAAGGTTGGTAGATGATTTGGCTGGAAAATGGGTGTCTGAGGGAATGGATAGAATGTCTATAGATTATTGACTTGTTTGAGTTTACAGATAATAAAATATCACAAGAGCACCACACAAGGTACATCATGTCATACGATCATGTGAAAAAATCAGGACACCCTGTATAATTGCTGCACGGTGGCGCAGTGGTTAGCACTGCGGCAGCACAGTTTACCCTTGGCTGGGGGATTGTGGGGATCGTGGGATCGTGGGTTCGATCCCAGCCCCCGACCAACAGTGATCTGTGTGGAGTTTGCATGTTCTCCCCGTGTTGCGTGGGTTTACTCCGGGATTTCTCCGGTTTCCTCCCACATGCCAAAAACATGCATGTTAGGTTAATTGGCTGTTCTAAATTGTCCCTAGATATTTGTTTCCTATAGGCCCTTAGAATAGAGGGTTAGTATTAATGAAAGCGCTTTGAGTGGTCTTTGTGACTAGAAAAGCGCTATATAAGTGCAGGTTAGTTAGTTAGTTAGTTAGTATAAGCCTGTTTTTTTTTTAAACATATTTGGACATATGGATATTTAAAATCAATGTTAAAAATACTGGGAGATTCACATAATCCAACTAAACAATTAAAAATTAATTAAAGACTTCAAATTTTCTAGAAAATGTAATTCTTAACAAATAGGAAAAAATTAGGACCCCCCCCATCTTTAACCCAACTTAATTTGACTAAAATAATTTAAAAAAAATGCAAATGCAAATAAAAACAAGGTTAGACATAGATACGTGAACATTTGTTAATAAAGAACTGAATATTTAAGGGGTGTCCAAATTTTTTCACGACTGTATATGCCATCTAGAGCCATTATTGATAGTGCAGGACTAGCCCACCAACAGCAAAAAAGGATTATAAATTCAATAATCAATATAATCTAGACCTGTGGGAGAGCTAATAACAATTTAATTGCAATATGCACATATTTAATACATGTACAAACGTGTGAAATGAAAATGTCCAAGCTTGAAAATTGTAGGAGGAGCTAGCTGGATAAACTATGTAGCCTCTATTGAAATTTAACTGAAAAAATGAAAAGTTCTAAAACCTGCAATTTATACAAAAATGAGCCAAAATCAAGACTCTAAAAATATGCACATCTTCAACACAAGTACAATCACTGTGTGAAATGAAAAAGTCCTAGCTTGAAAACTATAGGAGGAGTTAGCAGAAGAAACTGGTATGGACTGCCCACCTGTGTCGTTGCTGGTTCATCTGCAAGATGGAGAAAAACAACAAACAAAACAATGAGGACAGGACTTGTTTTTTACAAAGTCAAAAAGTCATATTAGTTTAATGGTTTCTAATAATTGGACTAAGACCATAAGTTTTTAACCCTGACCCAGACATAACACATGTTGTTAGTGTTCCCATGGAGAAACTGGCAGAGCTGTGTTGGTTGTCACATTGTTTTCTTTCTTGTATTCAGTTGTGAGTCTGAGAAGAGATCTGGAAAGAGTTTTGGTTTACCCAGAACACCTCTTTGATAATCACTGACCTAAAATCAAACTGAGCAAGCAGCAGCAGTGCAGAGAGGTGTCCGTCCCTTCAGAGAAACTTATAACTGCAATTGGAAAGTCACTTGGATGGGTGTGTTGCTTTGACAAGACCTCACTGATAACTGCCCAGTTAACCAAAATATACATAAAAAATATCCTACTCTATGGCAGTTTAGATGATAAATGTATTTTTGATCTCAAACTAAAGAAAAGTGGTGGAAAATATTGTTCATTAATCCAAGCCCAAGTACTTTTATTTATCTGTAATGCCCTTATAAGATAAGATAAGATAAGATAAGATAAGATAAGATAAGCCTTTATTAGGTCCCACAATGGGGAAATTCCAGGATTGCAACAGCACAGGGATAGCAACACTCAGAGCAACAATCAGAAGGCAAGAGAAAAAACAAGAGCAGCGAGTATACATATGTACATATAAATATATATATATATATATATATACACTACCGTTCAAAAGTTTGGGGTCACCTCAGACAATTTTGTGTTTTCCATGAAAAGTCACACTTTTATTTATCACCATGAGTTGTAAAATGAATAGAAAATATAGTCAAGACATTGACAAGGTTAGAAATAATGATTTGTATTTGAAATAATAATTTTTTCCTTCAAACTTTGCTTTCGTCAAAGAATCCTCCATTTGCAGCAATTACAGCATTGCAGACCTAACATGATTGCACAAGGGTTTTCTAATCATCCATTAGCCTTCTGACGCAATGAGCAAACACATTGTACCATTAGAACACTGGAGTGATAGTTGCTGGAAATGGGCCTCTATACACCTATGTAGATATTGCACCAAAAACCAGACATTTGCAGCTAGAATAGTCATTTACCACATTAGCAATGTATAGAGTGTATTTCTGATTAGTTTAAAGTTATCCTCATTGAAAAAAGTGCTTTTCTTTCAAAAATAAGGAAATTTCTAAGTGACCCCAAACTTTTGAACGGTAGTGTATATACAGTGGAGAAAAAAAGTATTTAGTCAGCCACCAATTGTGCAAGTTCTCCCACTTAAAAGATGAGAGAGGTCTCCAATTTTCATCATAGGTATACCTCAACTATGAGAGACAAAATGAGAAAAAAAAAAAATACAGAAAATCCCATTGAAGGATTTTTAATGAATTAATTGGTAAATTCCTCGGTAAAATAAGTATTTGGTCAAAAACAAAAGTTCATCTCAATACTTTGTTATATACCCTTTGTTGGCAATGACAGAGGTCAAACGTTTTCTGTAAGTCTTCACAAGGTTGTCACACACTGTTGCTGGTATTTTGGCCCATTCCTCCATGCAGATCTCCTCTAGAGCAATGATGTTTTGGGGCTGTCGTGGGGCAACACACACTTTCAACTCCCTCCGAAGATTTTCTATGGGGTTGAGATCTGGAGACTGGCTAGGCCACTCCAGGACCTTGAAATGCTTTATGAAGCCACTCCTTCGTTGTCCGGGCAGTGTGTTTGGGATCATTGTCATGCTGAAAAACCCAGCCACATTTCATCTTCAATGCCCTTGCTGATGGAAGGAGGTTTTCACTCAAAATCTCACAATACATGGCCCCATTCATTCTTTCCTTTACACGGATCAGTCGTCCTGGTCCCTTTGCAGAAAAACAGCCCCAAAGTATAATGTTTTCACCCCCATGCTTCACAGTAGGTATGGTGTTCTTTCTCCTCCAAACACGACAAGTTGAGTTTTTGCCAAAAAGTTCTATTTTGGTTTCATCTGACCATATGACATTCTCCCAATCCTCTTCTGGATCATCCAGAAGCTCTCTAGCAAACTTCAGACGGGCCTGGACATGTACTGGCTTAAGCAGGGGGACAAGTCTGGCACTGCAGGATTTGAGGCCCTGGCGGCGTAATGTGTTACTGATGTAGCCTTTGTTACTTTGGTCCCAGCTCTCTGCAGGTCATTGACTAGGTCCCCCGTGTGGTTCTGGGATTTTTGCTCACCGTTCTCACGATCATTTTGACCCCACGGGGTGAGATCTTACGTGGAGCCCCAGATCGAGGGAGATTATCAGTGGTCTTGTAGGTCTTCCATTTTCTAATAACTGCTCCCACAGTTGATTTCTTCACACCAAGCTGCTTACCTATTGCAGATTCAGTCTTCCCAGCCTGGTGTAGGTCTACAATTTTGTTTCTGGTGTCCTTTGACAGCTCTTTGGTCTTGGCCATAGTGGAGTTTGGAGTCTGACTGTTTGAGGTTGTGGACAGGTGTCTTTTATACTGATAATGAGTTCAAACAGGTGCCACTAATACAGGTAACGAGTGGAGGACAGAGGAGCCTCTTAAAGAAGAAGTTACAGGTCTGTGAGAGCCAGAAATCTTGCTTGTTTGTAGGTGACCAAATACGTATTTACCAAGGAATTTACCAATTAATTCATTAAAAATCCTTCAATGTGATTTTCTGGATTTTTTTTTTCATTTTGTCTCTCATAGTTGAGGTATACCTATGATGAAAATTGGAGACCTCTCTCATCTTTTAAGTGGGAGAACTTGCACAATTGGTGGCTGACTAAATACTTTTTTGCCCCACTGTATATATATATATATATATATAGAGAGAGAGAGAGAGACACAGTGCGGAGCATTGTAGCTAGATGGAATAAATATATGAGTATATAAACACACAGTGCAGAGTATTGTAGCTAGATGGAATGAATATGTAAATATATAAACACACACAGTGTGGAGCATTGTAGCTAGATGGAATGAAACAGCACAACCGTCTACTTAGTTATCCTACATGGTATGATTATGTGCCCATACATATTCTCACCCTCCATAGCGACCGGTATTTTCCTAGTTGTATACCGGAGGGGACCACTGTGTAAGTCTAATGCGTCTTTTGCATTCAATACTATTAGGTTGTCACGTCTTTTTGCTATCTCTGTGAGCAGCCCTGCTTAGGTTGTACAGTCTGACAGCCGTAGGTAGGAAGGACCTGCGAAACCTCTCGGTTGTGCACCTAGGATGATGTAGTCTGCTGCTAAATGAGCTCCTCAGTGCATTCAGTATGTCCTGCATAGGGTGGAACTCGGACTCCAGCAGAGATGACAGTTTAGCCACCATCCTTCTCTCTCCCATCTCCTCCACTGGGTCAAGGCGCTGCCCCAGGACAGAGCTAGCTTTCTTGATCAGTTTGTTCAGTCTCTTCCTATCGGCTGCTGTAATGCCACTGCCCCAGCAGACCACTCCAAAAGTGATGGCTGATGCCACCACTGTGTCATAGAATGACTTCAGCAGCGCCCCTTGTACACCAAAAGACCTGAGTCTCCTCAGTAGGAACAGCCTGCGCTGTCCCTTCTTGTAGAGTGCGTCGGTATTGTGTGACCAGTCTAGTTTATTGTTCAGATGAACACCCAGGTACCTGTAGGATGTCACCATCTCGATGTCTGTTCCCTGTATATTTACTGGTGCTGTGAGGGGTTGTCCTTGCCTGCGGCAGTCCACCACCAGCTCCTTAGTTTTCCTCGCGTTGATCTGGTGACAGTTCTGATGGCACCAGTCCACAAAGTCCTGGATAAGCCCTCTGTACTCAGCTTCATCTCCGTTGGAGATGAGGCCAACGATTGCAGAGTCGTCAGAGAACTTCTGTAGGTGGCAGTGTGTTGTGTTGTGTGAGAAGTCCGCAGTATAAAGGGTGAACAGGAAGGGAGCCAAAACTGTTCCCTGGGGGGGGGGGGGGGGGCACGTGCTACCAATGATCATGTCGGACACACAGTCCCGGTTTCTCACAAACTGAGGCCGGTTTGTGAGGTAGTCCAGGATCCATGATGACAGGTGCTGGTCCACCCCTGCACACAGCAGCTTGTCCTTCAGGATCATCTGTTGGATGGTATTGAAAGCACTGGAGAAGTCAAAGAACATGATCCTCACCGCATTCCCGGGCTTCTCCAGGTGGGACAGAGAACGGAGAAGGAGGAAGATCACCGCATCCTCCACCCCAATGCCATGCTGGTAGGTGAACTGGAGTGGATCCATCGCTGGTCCCACCAGGGGGCGGAGGTGAGCAAGGAGCAGTCTCTCCAGGGTCTTCATCATGTGGGACGTCAGGGCCACTGGTCTGTAGCTGTTCAGATCTTTGGGGTGGGAAGTCTTTGGTACAGGTACCACACAAGATGTTTTCCACAGCTGTGGTACTCTCCCCAGCTTCAGGCTCAGATTGAAGATGTACTCCACAATCCCACACAGCTGGTCTGCACAGGACTTGAGGAGCTTTGCGCTGATGCCGTCCGGTCCCGACGCCTTCCTCGCCTTGATCTTCCTCAGATCCGTCCTCACTTGGGTCTTAGTGAGGGTCAGGTTGGGGGGCTGTGTGTTGGGAGTGGGGGGGTGTTGGTGGAGTGGGGAGTGGGCAGCAGGACTTGATGTCTTCAGAGGCAGCAGTGGTTGTTGTGCAGTCAGGGGGGAGTGCGGTTGGTCAAACCTATTGAAAAACAGATTCCGATTGTTCGCCCACACCCTGCCCCCCGTGGCCTGGGGGGAGGTATTCTGGAGCCCAGAGATGGTTTTAAGCTTTCTCCAGACCCCGCTGATGTCACACTGTTGCAGCTTGTCCTCCATCTTCTTCCTGAAGCTGTCCTTGCCTTCTCTGATCTTTCTCCTCAGCTCCCTCTGTACGGACTTCAGCATCTCCCCGTTGCCCGACCTGAAGATCCTCTTCTTCTCTCTCAGAAGTGTTTTTATCTCAGGGTTGATCCAGGGTTTGTTGTTTGAGCAACACCGTATGGTCTTGGTGGGAATGGTGTTGTCCACACAGAAGCTGATGTAGTCCGTGATGGTGTGAGTGAGGCCATCGATGTCCTCACCATGTGGATCGCAGAGCTGCTCCCAGGCGGTGGTTTCAAAACAGCCCTTTAGAGCGTCCATTGCCTCCTCAGACCAAAACTTCACTGTGCGCATGGCCGGAGGTTGTCTGTGCACTAGGGGTTTGTACACCGGACGGAGATGAACCAAGTTGTGATCCGATCTCCCGAGTGGGGGGAGTTGTGATGAGTTGTACACCTCCTTAGTGTTTGAGTAGAATAAGTCCAGCGTTTTATTGTCTCTAGTGTAGCATGTGACATACTGGGTAAATGTGGGTAGAATGGGAGACAGTGAAACATGGTTGAAATCGCCTGAGATGAGGAGAAGAGCATCTGGGTGTTCTGTCTACAGCATGCCAGTTACTGAGTGGATGATGTCACGTGCTGTCCCAGCATTCGCCGTCGGAATTGCATAAATAACAATGCAGATCACGTGTGAGTATTCCCTCAGGAGATATGTAGGCCGCATGCTAACAGCTAGCAACTCGATGTCTTTGCTGCAGTGTTGTTGTTTAACAGTGATATGTCTCGGTCTGCACCAGTTGTTGTTAACATACATTATCACTCCACCGCCCCTTGCTTTGCCACTGTCTGGTGTACGGTCTGCCCGTATCACGTGGAAACCCTCCACTTCAATGTTAGCATCTGCTGCTAGTCCTGTTAGCCAAGTCTCTGTAAATAGGAACAGGCTACACTCCCGGTATATGCTATCGTAGCGGGAGATAGCCGCTAGCTCATCTACCTTTCCCAGTATCGATCGTACATTCCTCATAACAACGGATGGGAGGGTGGGTCTGTACCTTATATTTCTTGCCCGCCGTCTTACTCCAGAATGACACCCACGTCGTTTTCGCCTCAGTTCTCCCGGTATGTCGAGTTTTTCCGTTAGCACCGAGTGGCGGTTGAGTGCTAGCAGCACTTCCCTGCTGTACCATCTCCTGCTATAAACAGTGGCTCTGTCCACCGGCTCGGGAGACATTTGGGGCGATCTGTGTTTTCGTGATATATATGGAGTGTAAGGTGTCACCGGATCAGAAAGTTGTCACCAGATCAGAAAGTGAGAGGAAGAAAAAAAAACTCAGAATTGAGCCGCAGTTGCAAAAGGCAGCCGACTCGTGCGGCGCCGGAAGTAGAAATATTTATACAGGTGAATCTCAATAAACTAGAAGGTCATCAAGAAGTTGATTTATTTTAGTAATTCAATTAAAAATGAAACTCATACACTACTCACAAAACAGGGATATATGGCTTTCGGGTGAAATTTATGGAAAAAGTTCACGCAACAGTGATATCACGAAAGTAGGGCATTTAAATCAAAGCATGCAATGGTGATTTCATTTTAAACAATTTATTGAAACAAAAGCCAACAACAGTGGTGGGTATACCACAACAAAAAATGTCAGTGTCTCAATAACTTGTCATGTGCCCTTGAGCATCAATTACAGCTTGACAATGCCGTCTCATGCTGTTCACAAGTTGACTTATTGTCTACTGAGGCATGGCATTCCACTCTTCTTGAACACCATCCACTTCTATGCCTTTCTGTGACTCTTCCAGTCTCTCTGCATCTCTGTTGTAACCTGCTGATGACACTCTGCAATATTCTAAGCTCAGTGGCAACTTCCCTCTGAGAACATTCTGTTTGGAGCCTTGCAATGGCGAGATACTGTTGATGGATTGTGAGGTGTCGTACTGGTCTCATGATATCAAAATGTGAACAGCATGATGAAGAGGACTGTTTAAATACTAATTCTAACTGAACCAGAAAATTTATTGGTCAATTCATGGATCAAACACCTGTTGTGAATTTTGCCATTAAGCACCTTGTTAGAGAACAGCAAGTTATGCAAAAAGTGCTGAAACACTGAACAGTTTGACATGTGCATTCAAAAGGTTAGAGAAGGTCAAGTTCACCTGGAAAGGTTATAGTGCAACCTGAAATTTCACCCGAAAGCCAAATATCCCTTATTTGTGAGTAGTGTAGATTCATTACACAGTGATATTTCAAGTGTTAATTTTTCATTTTGATGATTATGGCTTATAGCTATGAGTTACATGGGTCCGCCATCCAGTGGGCTCACCACCTGCAGGAGGGACCATGGGGATCCGGTGCTATGTGGATCAGGTGGGGGTCGAAGGTGGAGACCTTGGCAGTCTGATCCCAAGCTTCCTAAATGGCTTTTGGGACGTGGAATGTCACCTCTCTGGTGGGGAATGAGCCTGAGCTACTGCATGAGGTTGAGAGATACCAGCTTGATATAGTCAGCCTCACCTCAACACACAGCTCCGGTTCTGGAACCAGTCTCCTGGAGAGGGGCTGGAGCTTGACCTACTTTGACGTTGCCCCGGGTGAGAAGCGGCGAGCAGGGGTGAGTATTCATGTATCCCCCCACCTTGTGGCTTCTATATTGGAGTTTTCCCTGGTGGATGAAATGGTTGTTTCCTTGCACCTTCAGGGTGGGAAATGGGTCCTCACCATCATTTGTGCCTATGCACCAAATGATGGTTCAGAGTACCCACCCTTTTTGGAATCTCTGACTGGGGTGCTGGAGGGTGCTCCTCTTCGAGATTTCATTGTCCTACTACGGGACTTCAATGCGCGTGTGGGCAATGACAGTGAAACCTGGAGGGGGGTGACAGGGAGGAATGGCCTGCCCGAGCTGAACCCAAGTGGTGTTCAGTTATTGGACTTCTGTGCTAACCACAGTTTGTCCATAACAAACACCATGTTCAAGCATAAGGGTGTCCATATGTGCATCTGGCACCAGGACACCCTAGGTCGCAGGTTGATGATCGATTTTGTTATCGTGTCATCAGACCTGCGACCGTATGTCTTGGACACTCGGGTAAAGGCAGGTGCAGAGCTGTCAACTGATCACCACCTGGTGGTGAGTTGGATCCGATGGCAGAGGAGGATGCCATTCAGACCTGGAAGACCCAAACGTATAGTGAGAGTGTGCTGGGAACGTCTGGCTGAGGCCCCTGTCCGGGAGGTTTTCAACTCCCACCTCCAGGAGAACTTCGACCACATTTCAAGGGAGTCTGGAGACATGGAGTGTGAATGGACCATATTCTCCATCTCCATTGTTGAAGCGGCTGCCCAGAGCTGTGGCTGCAAGGTCGTCGGTGCGTCTCGTGGTGGCAACCCCTGAACCAAGTGGTGGACACCAGTGGTGAGGGGGTCCATTAAGCTTAAGAAGGAGTCCTATCAAGCTTGGTTGGCTTGTGGGACTCCCGAAACAGCTGAGATGTACCGGCAGGCAAAGTGGAGTGTGGCCCGTTTGGTTGCTGAAGCAAAAAACTCGAGTGTGAGGGGAGTTCGGTGAGGCCATGCGACAAGACTTTCGGTCGGCGTCAAAGAGATTCTGGCAACTGTCAGGTGGCTCAGGAGGGGGAAGCAGCTCTCTGTCCACACTGTATGGTGCAGATGGGGCACTGCTGACTTTGACTGGGGATATCGTCGGGCGGTGGAAGGAATACTTCGAGGATCTCCCCAATCTCACTGACACGCCTTCCACAGAGGAAGAAGGGCTTGTGGACAAAGGGGACGACTCGCCCATCACAGGGGCTGAGATTGCCAAGGTGGTTAAAAATCTCTTTGGTTGCCTGGTCTTGGTGGTGGATGAGATCTGCACTGAGTACTTCAAGGCCCTGGATGTTGTAGGGCTGTCATGGCTGACACGCCTCTGCAACATTGCACGGAGGTTGGGGACAGTGCCTTTGGCATGGCAAACTGGGGTGATGTTTCCTCTCTTTAAAAAGGGGGACCGGAGGATGTGTTCCAACTTTAGAGGGACCACCCACTTCAGCCTCCCTGGGAAGGTCTATGCCAAGGTACTGGAGACGAGAGTCTGGCCGTTGGTCAAACCTCGGATTCAGGAGGAGCAATGTGGTTTTTGTCCTGGCCATGGCATATCAGACCAACTCTTTACCCTCTCAAGAATCCTCGACGGTTCGTGGGAGTTCACCCAACCAGTTTACATGTATTTTGTGGACTTGGAGAAGGCATTCAACCATGTCCCTCGTGGTTTTTTGTGTGTGTGTGGGGGGTGCTTCCAGAGTATGGGCAATCGGGCTCGTTATTATGAGCGATCCAATCTCTATATGACCGTTGTAAGAGTTTGGTTCGTATTGCCAGCACTCGGTCGGACTCATTCCAACTGAAAGTTGGATTCCGCCAGGGCTGCCCTTTGTCACCGATCTTGTTCATAATTTTTTATAGACAGGATTTCTAGGCAAAGCCAGGGAACCAAAGGTGTCATGCTTGGTGACCACAGGATCTAATCTGTCCTTTGCAGATGATGATGTCCTGTTGGCTTTGTCCAGCAATGACCTGCATGTCTTATTGGGATGGTTTGCCGCTGAGTGTGAAGCAACTGGGATGAGAATCAGCACCTCCAAGTCTGAGTCCATGGTCCTCAGCTGGAAAAAGGTGGATTGTCCTCTCCGGGATGAGGAAAAGCTCCTGCCCCAAGTGGAGGAGTTTAAGTATCTTGAGGTCTTATTCATGAGTGAGGGAAGAATGGAGCGAGGGACTGACAGACAGATCGGAGCAGCATCTGCAGTGATACGCATGTTGTACTGGTCTGTTGTGGTGAAGAGGGAGGTAAGCTCTAAGGCAAAGCTGTCGATTTACCGGTCAGTCTACGCTCCTACCCTCACCTATGGTCATGAGCTTGGGGTAATGACTGAAAGAATGAGATCGTGGATACAAGCGGCTGAAATGAGCTTCCTTCGTGGTATTGCTGGACTCACCCTTAGAGACAGGGTAAGGAGCTCAGTCATCCGGGAGAGGCTCAGAGTAGAACAGCTGCTCCTCCACATTGAAAGGCGCCAGTTGAGGTGGTTTGGGCATCTGATCAGGGTGTCTCCTGGACGCCTCCCACTTGAGGTGTTTCTGGCACAAACCACTGGGAGGAGACCCCTTGGTAGACCCAGGACTCGCTGGAGAGACTATGTCTCCCAGCTGGTCTGGGAACGCCTTGGTATCCTCTCTGAAGAGCTGGAGCAGGTGGCTAGGGAGAGGGAAGTCTGGGCTTCTCTGCTTGAACTGTTGCCTCCGTGACCCGGACCTCCGGACAAGCGGTAGAAGATGGATGGATGGATGGATGGATGGATGGATGAATGGCTTATAGCTCATGAAAACCTCAAATTAGGTTTCTTAAAAAAATAGAATATTACAAAAAACTTATTAAAAAAAGTCGCTTTTTGATAAAAATGTTGGCCTACTGAAAAATATGTCCATGTACATATTCAGAACTTGGTCAAGTAAACTTTAGCATGAATTCCTGCATCAATGCAGTGTGGTATGGAGGTGATCAGCCCATGGTACTTCTGAGATGTTATGGAGGCCCAGGTTGCTTTGATGATGGCTAGGACTGTTGCAATAACCACAATTATATAATACCACGCTATGGACAAACCTACCAGAGGATAACGAGCAACCACAGTGTTCACTTTTTTGTGTGTGTGGCTATCTCTTGTTGTTCACTTACAGTTAGGGCAAAAAAGTATTTAGTCAGCCACCAATTGTGCAAGTTCTTCCACTTAAAAGATGAGAGAGGTCTCCAATTTTCATCATAGGTATACCTCAACTATGAGAGACAAAATGAGAAAAAAAAATCTAGAAAATCACTTTAAAGGACTTTTAATGAATTAATTGGTAAATTCCTTGGTAAAATAAGTATTTGGTCACCTACAAACAAGCAAGATTTCTGGCTCTCACAGACCTGTAACTTCTTCTTTAAGAGGCTCCTCTGTCCTCCACTTGTTACCTGTATTAATGGCACCTGTTTGAACTCGTTATCAGTATAAAAGACACCTGTCCACAACCTCAAACAGTCAGACTCCAAACTCCACTATGGACCAAAGAGCTGTCAAAGGACACCAGAAACAAAATTGTAGACCTGCACCAGGCTGGGAAGACTGAATCTGCAATAGGTAAGCAGCTTGGTGTGAAGAAATCAACTGTGGGAGCAATTATTAGAAAATGGAAGACATACAAGACCACTGATAATCTCCCTCGATCTGGGGCTCCACGCAAGATCTCACCCCATGAGGTCAAAACTATCACAAGAACGGTGAGCAAAAATCCCAGAACCACATGGGGGGACCTAGTGAATGGCCTGCAGCGAGCTAGGACCAAAGTAACTTAAGCCTGTTTTCCACTAGCCCAGCACACCTCGGTACGGGTCGATTCACTTCAGTACGGCTCGGAATGCTTCTGTCTCCATTAGCACGGTGTTGTGCTTGTGCTGTGATGGTTTGTGTTAGGAGGTTTTAGAAGCGGGGCGGCGGCAGATTCCCAGCAAGGCGGGGCCACACTCCCGTGACGTTACGCACCTGACTGAGTCCTTATTTACACGAGACAAAAAATGGAGGATCCAAGGATTATTGCCTTGCTCGCTCTGTGGTTTTATCTCACAATTAATTTTATCTCATAATTAAGCTGCAACAACACAAGTCACTTTTGTTTTGAATTAACTGCCAAATGACCTAGAAATAATGAGCTGAAACTTGTTTTTATTCGTATTAAATAATGAGATGGTGGCACACTGGCCAACACCAAATTGTATTATTTTTTTACATCCTAGGGCATTTTGGATGTACTGAATTAAAAAAAAAATCATGTTTTTCACCTTCAGGTCAACGTTTGGAACAACAGTATTATTATTTTCCGTTTAGATGATGCTACACTCCTTCTAAAGTATTGTAAATCTCTGAATTTGGAATGCCGATAGAACATTCAATTTACATATACTTGTACCTACTTTGACTTGGTGCTAATTTTTTATGATATTTCAATAAAAAGAACAGAAAGCTTACAAAAAGATTTCTTTTTTGGTCTAGTTAAAAATTACATTACCTTTACAACGGTTGACCCCTGACAGGATGATCAGCATCATTTTGATCAGACTAGGCAATGGAATTTCTATGTAATTATACTGTTTTATAATTCAGTGTTATAACAAACAAACCACACTTTCCAAAACAATTCCATTTTATTATATACAAAATATTAAAAGAAAAAAAAAAACTTTGCAACACAACATGAAGGCTAATCGACATTTTATACACGCCGACCACTGAGTGCCTCTACACCAGCTTCCCAAACTGGGTCACGAAGACTCGGTTGAATGAAGCCGTCTCTGCCAGCTGTGGGTGATGAAGGCTCGGTTGAATTAATCCGTGCGGGCTGTCGCAGCGGACGCGTGGGATGATTCTACAAGGAAAATGCACACAATAAAATACAGCACGAAAGTGCAAGATATACAGAAAAGACAATAGTTTTTAACAAGAATACATAAGCTTATTTCAGCGTATTGTTCACATGAATAATTAAAATAAAAGCTTTCGTCCGCAGTGTGCTGCAATAAAGCAGCGATCATCATCCACAAATGAACAGCTTTTTTATTGCATAAATAAACTGAGCGTCTTACCGAATATATTTGCGAAAAAACGCACAATAAAAAAAAATTAAAACTCACCGTTAAAGGACTCCGATGTCGAGACCTCCCGGTATATTTTTTCATTCCGGGCGGCTCCGTCTAACTCGTGCTGGATACGTTCGTCTGACAATGCAGTGAGCAGACACTGCACCTCCTTATTGGTCCATGGAACACCCTTATTACGCGAAGCCATTTTTGATAGAGAATAAATGAAAATAGCACAGCAATACACTGAAAATAAACCGCCAACAGTGGTTGCGTGCTGAGTAAAGGCGGTTGTGAAGATTCTTTTTTTTTTTTTTTCAAAAACTTTATTGAGAAGGTCGTGAAGATTCAGTAGAAGAGGAGGAGGAGAGGGGCGGTTACAACCTGACCAATCAGCGCCGGTTACGACCTGACCAATCAGCGGCGACAAGTCTGTTAACGTCACAACACGGCACAGCTCAGCACTGCTGTACCCTGCCCTGGAGCGGGGCTGAGAATCGCGGCTGTTAAACCGTGTTGGGGCTTGTGGAAAAGCGTACAAAGCGTGCTGAGCCGTCCCGTGTCGCGCTAAAGCATGCTAGTGGAAAAGGCCCTAAAGGCTACATCAGAAACACACTACGCCGCCAGGGACTCAAATCCTGCAGTGCCAGACGTGTCCCCTGCTTCAGCCAGTACATGTCCAGGCCCGTCTGAAGTTTGCTAGAGAGCATTTGGATGATCCAGAAGAGGATTTGGAGAATGTCATATGGTCAGATGAAACCAAAATAGAACTTTTTGGTAAAAACTCAACTTGTCGTGTTTGGAGGAGAAAGAACACCATACCTACTGTGAAGCATGGGAGTGGAAACATCATACTTTGGGGCTGTTTTTCTGCAAAGGGACCAGGCGACTGATCCGTGTAAAGGAAAGAATGAATGGGGCCATGTATTGTGAGATTTTGAGTGAAAACCTCCTTCCACCAGCAAGGGCATTGAAGATGAAACATGGCTGGGTCTTTCAGCATGACAATGATCCCAAACACACCGCCCGGGCAGCAAAGGAGTGGCTTCGTAAGAAGCATTTCAAGGTCCTGGAGTGGCCTAGCCAGTCTCCAGATCTCAACCCCATAGAAAATCTTTGGAGGGAGTTGAAAGTCTGTGTGCCCCGCGACAGCCCCAAAACATCATTGCTCTAGAGGAGATCTGCATGGAGGAATGGTCCAAAATACCAGCAACAGTGTGTGAAAACCTTGTGAAAACTTACAGAAAACATTTGACCTCTGTCATTGTCAACAAAGGGTATATAACAAAGTATTGAGATGAACTTTTGTTATTGACCAAATACTTATTTTACCAAGGAATTTACCAATTAATTCATTAAAAATCCTTCAATGTGATTTTCTGGAGTTTTTTTTTTTTTTCTTATTTTGTCTCTCATAGTTGAGGTATACCTATGATGAAAATTGGAGACCTCTCTCATCTTTTAAGTGGGAGAACTTGCACAATTGGTGGCTGACTAAATACTTTTTTACCCCACTGTATGTGCCCCTATTGATTTTTAAATAAATTGTTAAGTGTATTTTTATTGCCAACAGCATGTTTGCACCCAGTACTGTGGAAGCTTCCACAGCACCAGGTGCTAGCGGCGGCAGCACCGTGTCGGGGACACCTTCGCCAGACGGACTCCAGCAGGCAGTTAGTGGCAGAAGCATTTGGACAAATTGCTAAATACAGTTGTGACAGTGAGCACTGAAAAGCCACAAAGCAGGTCATTTCCTTCTCAGCAGAGTGTTTATGATCCTGACAATTGACTAGAAACTTCATACTGGACCTCAAGCAACTTGAATTATGTTCTGACAAGCTTTATGGAGATGCTGGTTTCATTTTCCAGCAGGACTTGGAACCTGCCCACACTGCCGAAAGTACCAAAACCTGGTTGAATTACCATGGTAATGTATCACTGTGCTTGACTGGCCAGTTGGATTACAGCCATGAATATTCCCAACGTGCTGTCATGTTTAAGTTTACAATGTTATCTGTTGGAGTTTTCACCTGGATAATTGTTTGAGCCTTCTCCAAAACTTTGCCTGGATGTTATGTTGTTATTCTTCTGTGGAAGCTAGCTAGCTCATCGCCAGTAGCTACTAGCTACATGTTAGGTTATAGCTGACCTCCAGCTGTTGACACGGACAGACATTCACCTGTTTTCATCCTCATAGGTCCAACTGTTGGCGAGTACCAGTCTAAAAAATAATTCTCAATCTGTGTCCGTAATGTCCATTCACTCCCCCGCTGTTTTTGTAGCACGGTGGGGTGTCGTCATGAGCGAGACAGTTGTTTGTTTCTTTTTGCAATTTTTCTGCTAAAAGGAAAATTGCCTGTTGTGACACATGAGGTTTTGCGCTGATCTCCTTAAAAGTGGTGGATGTTTGATTCTCTTACCTTTTATTTTATTGATTTCATGCTGAGTTTTGTATTGTCTTGTTGGTTTTATATTGATTTTTGTGCTATTGTCCTGCTCCTTGCTTTTATGTTTTTACATGTGTCCTTGTTGTACAGCACTTTGTGTAGCGAGTGTTGCTTTGTAAAGTGCTTTATAAATAAAGTTGGTTGATTTGCTATGGGGGAAAGAGCAAGCTCCTTTTCAGCAGGTGATGGCTGTTGTTCAGTGATGTTCTTGAGCCCTGGCATTCTGTTTGCACATGCAGTAATACCTTTGAGAATTTTCTGGAGAATATTCTGGATAGTTTTTTTTTTGTTGCCATTTTTAATATGTTAAGAGCTTTAATAAACCTGCAGGTGAAGACAGCAAGCACATTTGTCCACTCCCATGTTCATAACAGTATGACAAACTTAAGGCTTTAAGTGTGACTGTCGCCGAATTGCGACATAACCCCTATTGGTCAAGAGTGGTAAATATTTTTTGTCAATAAAATGGTTCTGATTTCCAAGGCTATAACATGAAAATGGTAAGAGACAATGGCTCGCTGTCAATTAGAAAGATGTAAAATATTATCCAAAGTTTCAGATAGGAGTGATTTTACGCATCTAATTTGCATAATGCCGCAGCAGCTATACTGAATTACATAACTCAGTCAAAAGTGGACTTTGGACATATTTACAAAAACAATGGTTCAGTCTTTTGACATTTTTTTTTTTTTTTGTACAGGGGTACATTGTCTTATCTTCAAAGTATACAGTATGAACAAGAAATCAGTACAATGTAAAAACAAAACAAAACAGAAATTCAATTCAATTCAATTCAATTCAACTTTATTTATATAGCGCCATTTCACAACAACAGTCATCTCATAGCACTATCAACTGTAGGGGGGACCCCCACAGTTGCAGAAAGACCCCAGCAATCAGGCGATCCCCTGTGAGCAAGCACTTGGCGACGGTGGAGAGGAAAAACTCCCTTTTAACAGGAAGAAACCTCCAGCACAACCAGGCTCAGGGAGGGGCAGTCATCTGCTGCGACTGGCTGGGGGGTGAGGGGATAGAGAAGAAGAAAAGAACAGACATGTAGAGAGCAAACAGCACGATGGGGACTCAATCTATGGGAGAGAACAAACAAATGTTAATGACCAGCAAAAAAAAAATATTTCATAGAGAGTGAGGAAAGGAGTGAGGCCCAGTGCATTACTGGAGGTCCCCCGGCTGACTAAACCTATTAGCAGCATAACTAAGGGAGGGTTCAGAAACACATGATCCCTCCCTAATTGTAGGCTATATCAAAAAGGTAGGTTTTAGCCCTATTCTTAAAAACAGAGATCGAGTCTGACTCCCGAATCCAGATTGGCAGCTGATTCCACAGGAGAGGAGCTTGATAACTGAAGGCTCTGCCTCCCATTGTACTTTTGGAGATTCTAGGTATTACAAGTAATCCTGCATTTTGGGAGCGTAGTGCTCCGTTAGGATGATACGGTAGTATCAGATCTTTTAAATAAAAAGGAGCCTGATTGTTTAAAGCTTTGTAAGTAAGGAGAAGGATTTTAAACTTAATTCTAAACTCTATGGGAAGCCAATGAAGGGAGGCCAGAACTGGAGAGATATGATCTCTCATTCTAGTACCTGTTAAAACTCTTGCTGCAGCATTTTGGATCAGCTGAAGACTTTTTAAAGATGTTTTAGGACAGCCTGATAATAAAGAATTACAATAATCTAATCTCGAGCTAACAAAAGTGTGGAATCTAATCTCGAGCTAACAAAAGCGTGGATTCGTGGATTAGATAATTCGTCACTTACTGGTGGCTAAGGGGACTCGCTTGCTGCCGTGGTCGGTGCATTTCCGCCCATCATCGTTATTTTGCATTCTGTCAGTCATGTATGCTCTCTACCACATCTACAAAGTCATAGGATTATCCCATATAAATTTTGCTTGTATCCCGCTGCTATTTTCTGTGTACGAAGCTGTCTAAGTGACGGTGCACGACGATGGATGGTGGCCATATTAGCTTTCTGAGCTAAAAGAAGGGAATACAGGAAAAGGAGCTAAGGAGTTCTTCTTCTTTGGTGTATTAAATGTCAGCCATGATTCCTCCAACACGTGTCTGCCACCTTCTGAACTGCCGCAATCAGTACAAGTCGTCAGTATAGCTGGGGAGTACAGGGATGTCATAATTAGTTGATAGGCACAGCGCCGCACTCTGCCACTAGGGGCACGCAAAATCTCACACTCAAAGGGTTAAGGTACACTGTATCTGTATGGAAAAAATTGTGATTAACTCAACATTCCAAAAGATTAATCATGATTAAAAATTTTAATCGTCCAACACCATACATATATGGCATCCTCGTCTTGAAGAGGCGATGGTTAGCGTGTCAAGGTTTGGAGCAGTGTTTGGAATGACTATACAGCCCAATCCTTGAGTGGCAGTCTTTGGAGCAGTTGGCGCAGATGAAGATTGATGGTGCACGTGCTGATGCTGCACATTCTTTCCTCGCCTCACGCTTTGTCTCCATCTGGACTCTCATGTTCGCTTCCATCTTGAGAACACTCTCTTTGACACTGTGGCGCCAGGTGGCTCAATCTTTGGCAATAACCAAACAGTACAGTTAATGGCGTTGATCTGCGCACACCGCATGTTGCGTTTGCAGAACATCTTTAAAATGCAACAGCAGTCGCCCCACACAGCGGTCACCCACGTGGTAAAGGATTTCTCTCGGCAGATGGTCAGGCTCCATGCGGTGCACGTGGCTGAGCCACCGGAATCGTCTCTGGCTGAGAAATGCAAGGATGCTTGGCAAGTCAGCACACTCAAGGACCTCGGTGTTGGGGACTCTGTCCTGCAACTTGATGTGCATAAGGCACCAAAGACAGCGGAGGTGGAACCCATTTAACTGCTTCTCCTGCCTGGCATAGGCTGTCCAGGACTCGCTGTCATACAGAAGAATGGACATGATGCAAGCTTGGTATACCAGTAGCTTGGTCTTCAAACTCAGCAGATTGTTGTTCCACACACGCTTGTTGAGTTTGGCCATGACAGCAGCTGCTTTGGCGATTCTGGAGCTGATCTCAGTGTCCAGCGAGAGCATGTTTTGAAACAGTGGACCCTAGGTAGGTGAAGGTGTCCACAACCTCCAGCTGTGTGTTGTCAATGGAGAGGAGAGGAGAGGAGAGGAGAGGAGAGGAGAGGAGACAGCATTTTGTGCCATGATGTTGGTTTTCTTAAGGCTGATCAGGCCTGATTAGGCGTGGGACAGTTTGTCGACCAGGTGCTGCAGGCCCTCCTCGCTGTGCAATGCTAGAGCAGCATCGTCTGCAAACAGCAGCTCACATATGAGGACCTTGTAGACTTTGGTTTTAGCACGAAGTCTTGCAAAGTTGAGGAGTTTTCCATCTGCTCTCATGCGGATGTAGACACCTTCAGGACAGTCGGCGAAGGCGTAGTGGAAGAGCATTGAGAAAAAAATCCCAAAGAGAGTCAGTGCTAGAACGCAACCCTGCTTCACTCCACTGCTGACTGGGAAGGCATCTGAGGTGGCTCCATCAAAGCAAACAGTACTATGCATGTCCATGTGGAAGGAGGAGATGATTGCAAGGAGCTTTGTGGGACAACCGATCTTTCGCAGGATCTGGAAGAACCCGCTTCGACTAACTAAGTCAAAGGCTTTGGTCAGGTCCACGAACGCAAGGAACAGTGGCTGCTGCTGCTGCTCTCGACACTTCTCCTGCAGCTGATGGAGGGAGAAGATCATATTCACTGTGGACCTTCCGGCTCTGAAGCCACACTGGGACTGAGGATAGACTTGCGAAGCGAGGCTCTACAGGCGGAACAGGGTGACCCGGGCGAAGACTTTGCAAACTATGCTCAGAAGAGAGATGCCGCGGAAATTGTTGCAGTCACTGCGGTCGCCTTTGGTCTTATACGGCGTGACTATGATGGCATCTCTCATATCTTGGGGAATGTGACCTTGCTCCCAGCAAAGGCACAGGAGATCATATAGTGGTTGTAAGATGGCTGTTTTCCCGTGTTTCAGAACTTCTGGGGGGATACCGTCTTTCCCTGGAGCCTTGCCACAGGCGAGGCAGTCTATGGCTATGCTGAGCTCTTCCAGCGTGGGTATTTCGTCAAGCTCCTCTATGACTGGTAGGCCAGGCAAGGCATTGAGGGCAACATCTGTCATGATGATCTGGTTCGAGTACAATTCAAGATAATGCTTGACCCAATGCTGGAGCTGCTTGCTCTTGTCGGTGATGGCTTTGCCTGTCTTAGCTTTTAGCGGTGCTGTTTTGATGCTTGTGGGGCCGATAGCTGTTTTGATACCCTCATACATTCCTTTGGCGTATCCGCAATTGGCAGCTACCTTGATGTTGGTGCACAGGTTCTGCCAGTACTCAATGGCAAAACAGCGGGCAATCTGCTGGGCCTTGTTCCTTGCTGCTCGAAGGGCGTTGCGTGTGCCAGGGCAAGGGTTCTGCTTGTGAGCCAGCAGTGCTTCTCTTTTGGCCTCTGTGACTGGCTGCATTTCATCCCAGTGAGCCTCAAATCAGTCAGCATTCTTTCTTTCTGAATGCGGTCATGGCTAAGTCATAGATGTTGTCACGAAGGTGGTTCCATTTGGTGTCCATGTCGCCTGGGATATCGGACTGGAGGTGAGCTTCAAGTTTCCTCTGAAAGCTGTCAGCGAAGGTCTGAGCCTTGATCGGATCAGAAATTCCGCAAGTGTTGATGCGGGGGCGACTCTTAGACTTGGCATGGTGGATCTTCCTTGGCTTCAGTCTGACCTTACTGGCAACAAGAGAATGATCTGTATCACAATCAATGCTGTGATTGCTTCTTGTGTGAAGAACACTGCTGAGGTCCACTCTTCTGGTGATGACAAGATCTAGCTGGTGCCAGTGACGGGACCGGGGGTGTCTCCAAGACACTTTCTGCAGCTCTTTACAATTAAAGTAGGAGTATGTAATGCAGAGGCCATGATGACAACAGAATTCCAACAGCCTCTGTCTGCTCTCGTTCATCCTGCCTATGCCAAAGTGGCCAAGACAGGGTATAGACATATACACTTCCGGCACTTCCGGTTCCTGTAGGGTGAGGATGCACAAGTTGAGGCTCCCAGTTTCGTTTCTGTTTAAAACGCAGTTAAACTCAGTTTAGAGCTGGCGTTTTTGAGCTTTTCTTGTTACTACCGCTGGAGAATAAACCTGATCGTGCCAAAAAAAGGAGTAATTGCCAAAAGTAGCTGGTGAAGCTATCGAGCCCCTCACCCTCAGGGAAAACAAAAGACAAAAGACAAAGAACCACGAGGGCCGCAGCGGAGAGAGAGGATGGTGTGGGAATTTACAGCGGCAGCGCACGGGACCGAATGACGCCGGGAGAGTGACCAGCTGGCAGCGACGCCGCAGTGCTGGATGAGAGGCGATAAAACAGCTAAGTAAAGGAACGTGCTCACTGTCTGTGTGTGGTGAATGTTTGTTAGCCACGGTGCGTTCACGGGAGGCTAAGTTGTGCTGCATTGAATGCTGTAGGTTTCCCCTGGACAACTGAAACCAAAGAGCCGCTCCTCTTCTCTCCACTTGTCACCTGCCTGCCATCTCTACTCGGGCACGGAGCATTCCCTCCTCGAGGCGTACAAGAGGGCCTTGGACGAGCCCGGACAGTTCGGTGCCTAACTTCCAGGCTAAGGAGGATGTTAGCGGGAGTTCCTGGCCAGACAGTCAGTGAATGCATCACGCTCGATTGAAGACACTCAGAAGGTTTTCCTCTTGTAGCGCAGGAAGTGACTCTGGTTGAAAGAATTGTATTGCTTCTTTCCCTTATGTGCTTTTTCAGGGTATTCATGCTATATATAATATTTATTGTGGGGTAGTCTCTTATCTTGGGCACTTTGGGAATGTATGGTTTCTATGAGAGTGTATGACTTCAAAAAAGATGGCTGCCACCGGAGTGAGGAGTGGTCTGATGGGACACTTCCTGCCTATATACTTATTCTTATTACTGTCTTTGTGTCTCTGTAACTGCAACAAGAAGGGTTTTCCGGCCAACTCAACTAAAGGTGAAGCTAAAAAGTTTTATTTATATGGATTTGGACATGGACATTTCACCCTGTACTCTATCTGGTCTGCAAAAGCACTGAGAAAAAGCTCCCAAAACAAGGCAAACGTGACGGGTAAGCAAATATCACAATATGGCAGAGGCTTTACAGTTAAAGTACTGTTAGCACTGCTACTTCTGGCAGGGGATATTCACCTTAACCCTGGACCTGCCACTATTAAACAGCAGACCACTGGGTTAGCACAAACATCTGAGCTGGCGAATTGGTTGTTTCTATCTACGGCCCTTCATAGCGAGTCGGGTGAGCCGAATTGCACTGAACAGACTCACATGTCTGATCCTGCTGTAAACAGCTGCGCTACGTCCAAACTTTTGGAAACAGGAGCGGTTAAACAAATTACAAATGAGGCGAGATCCGAAAACCGTGCTGTTCAAAAGCAAAAACAACATCTATTTTTCCAAACTGTTAATCATGCACGAGTTCTTTGGGATGCAAAGGCTAAACCAAAGTTGATCCTCGGCGGACATCTAAACATACAAAGCATAATCCCCAAAAGAGATGAGATTTCGGTGTTGCTGTCTGACTCAAATCTGGACTATCTTTGTCTCTCAGAAAGCTGGCTACACAGTAACATTGACACCAATATGATCGATATTGTGGGCTATCAGTGTTTTAGAAAAGACAGGCAGCCAGGGAGGGGAGGAGGTGTTTTAATTTACATCAAAGAGAAATTTAAATGTCAATTGGTTGATTTGAATACTTCACTTGAATGTTTAGCAGTTAATGTATGTCTCTCACCGGTAATGAATTTCAACATCGCAGTATTGTACAACCCACCCTCACACAATTCTTCTTTTTATAATGAATTAAGTGATCTGGTTAAACAACTTGAGAGGAGCAGAGAAACCATATTTTATGGTGATTTCAATATCAACTGGTCTGATAATAAGGAAAAACAGAAACTGAAAAGCCTCATGACTAAATTTAATTACAAACAAATGATCAAAGGACCTACCAGGATAACCAAACAATCGAGAACACTTATTGACATGGTATTCGCTAATAAACCAGAACGAATAACCAGAACCTATAATCTTGTAACTGGTCTCTCAGATCATAACATGGTTCTTGCTGTCAGAAAACTCACTAAAAAGCGACTACAGTATTTTGGAGGAGTCGATATTGACAAATCAAATTTTATTATTCCCAACTCAAAAAATGAGGAGTTTGAACATTACTTAGAGAATCAAAATTGGGAGCAGCTCATGTCTATATATGAAGTAGATGATTGTTGTAATTTTATAACTGCAACAATTACTAAGTCCATAGAAAAATTTACAAAGCAAATTAAAAGTAGACAACAGAAGATTAACCTACCATGGTTAAATAATGAAATAAGAAAACTTATGAAGAGGCGAGACTCTGCATTGAAAACATCATTAACCTCTAAACTGCAAAATGATCACCTTGTGTACAAAAGTTTAAGAAATAAAGTGGTACAAGAGCTGCGAAAATCAAAAGTATCTTATTACAATAAACTGATAGATCATGCAAAGGGTAACAACAGTTCCCTATGGAGGCATTTAAATAACTTAACTAATAAAAAAAATGTTCAGAAGGGGGTAAAGGAACTTAGAATCAATGGCAAGACCATCAGTGACAAGGCTACATTGGCAAATGAATTTAATTCATATTTTGTGGGCTCTGTGGAAGACTTGACAAAAAACTTTGTGCCGCCAAATGTGCTCAACAACACAAATTCAATACTTCCAACAGATTCTTTTCACATCGATGAGGTAAATGAGGAGTTAATTGCTGGTATTGTTAAAACACTGTCAAACTCAAAAACTAATGATATCTACAACATGAGCACCTCCTTTCTCAAAACGCACAGCAAAATATTAATCAAACCACTGACTCATCTCATTAATCTCTCCATTAGGTCTAGAACATTTCCATCTGGCTGGAAAAAAGCTGTCGTCATACCAGTTCATAAATCAGGCAGTAAAGACGATATATGCAATTACCGCCCAATCTCTATTTTACCAGTCCTGTCTAAGGTTCTTGAAAAAGTTGTAGCTACACAGATGATAGACTACTTACAAGACAGTCAACTTCTTCATCCACATCAATTTGGTTTTAGACCAGGATACTCAACAGAAACAGCAAATTGTTGCCTTATTGAAAATGTCAAACAGTCCTTGGACAGGGGTAATGTGGTAGGAGCTGTTTTTCTAGATCTCAAAAAGGCTTTCGTTACTGTAAACCACAGTTTGCTTTTATCCAAAATGGTATCTTTTAACTTCTCCCCAGATACATTAGACTGGTTTGCATCTTATCTCCAGAATAGAGAACAGTGTGTAAAAGTTCACCAGGATAAATCCTCACTTTTAAATAACCGTATGGGTATCCCACAAGGGTCCATTCTTGGTCCTTTACTTTTCAGCATTTTTATTAATGACTTGCCGCTACACTGCTCTGCTGCAACATGCCAACTTTATGCAGATGATGCAGTTATTTACACAGCCACCAAGACTCCAGCACAGGCTGCAGATGTACTGTCTACAAGTATGGTTGATGTCCAAGAGTGGCTCCTCCAGAACCATCTATTGCTGAACCTTCAGAAAACAGTTTCAATGTGCTTTTCAATCAAAAAATATAACCTGCAATGTTTTAAAGTTAATATACATGATCATGACATCAGTTTAGTTACAGAATTCAAATACCTTGGCGTTGTACTAGATCCTCAACTCAAATTTAATCTTCATATAAAGAAAATTTCAAAAACAGTTAAAAAAAATCTGAACTGCTTTAAATTAATTAGATATTACATACCTTACAAACCTGCTGTACTGTATATGCATTCTATGGTTTTTTCTCATATATCATACTGTTTGACAGTCTGGGCTCAAGCAGCCCCTTCCACAATAAGACATATAGGTTCATTATATAATCAAACCCTAAAAATCTTGGACAAAAAGCCCATTAGGTGGCATCGCTGTAATATTTTAAAAAAATACAACCTATTGAGTTTTGAGAGTTTCATTGACCTCTGTTTACTGAAATTAACTTTCAAATGTTTCCATAAATCAGCACCTGAGCCACTTGCTGGTTTCATTCAAAGACAGGACAGCAGCAGAGCCACCAGGAGTTCTGTTAACAATAACTGTAAAATATTCCACCGCAGAACCACATTTGGACAAACAGCTTTCTCTATAAAGGGCAGTCACATCTGGAACACAATGCCAAATGAAATTAAAATAATAACAGACTTTAAAACATTCACTAAAAAGGTTAAAAACTGGCTGAAAAATAAACAAGAATGTACCCATGTAGGAAATGATTGTCTGCAGGGTGAGAGTGAATGAAGGGAAGGAATGAATGTGTTTGTTTATAGTGAGTGACGAAGGGAGGGAGGCCTAAAATAGGCAAATGTGTGTCAGGTTGTTATATTTGTGTATTTATAATATTTATAATATTTATAATATTTATAATTGTGTATTTATAATGTATTTATGTTTTTTGCATTGATGTATGTGGTTATTGTGTATTCCTTTTCTTTCCTTTTTTTTTTTTTTAACTTGTTTCTCCTTTCTAAAGCCCATCCAGGGACAAGAGTTGCAAATTAGCTAATAGCTATACACTCTGTGCAACACATCAGATTGATTGTCATTGATTAATTGTCTATGTTTATTGCACTGTCCCTGTCAAATAAACAAATCTATCTATCTATCTAACACACATACTGTATATATATACACACATGTCACTCATGTCAGGTCAGGCATTGGTTTGCTTGCTACCGGATAACCATGAAAACCGGTACTACCTGTCTCATGGGTCGGGCCGTCGGCGACTCAACCAGCATCAATACCCTTCCGAGGCTGTGGAGGGTGAAACTGGGCATCCTGGCAGAACTAAAAACAATATCTGTCACAGGTCTGTGGTGGACCACTCCCAGTTACATGGGGTGAGTCAGGACGTCCTGGCAGATAAGCACATCTGTTGCAAGGTCTGTGGTGGACTTTTGCCAGTCGGTGTATCGTGATATGCACAACACAAAGAGCAGAGATAAATGAAGCTATTATCTGGTCAGTGACTGCAACAGATACTGGAGTCAGTTTGTCTTGGCCTGTCCTTGCCACCGATAATACAACTATCTGCCAAGAATGTGCCGTTAGTCCAGCAACAGCTTGCGGTACTCAATTACTTTGCAAGCAGTTTCATGAAATGGTCAGTCAGAAAGCAACTCATACCAGCTCGGACGTCACCTGGATTAACAAGGCCAGCTGTTCTGGCAGTGGAGGGCGAAGGACAGAGCTGCGTGGAGGAATTTGATCAGACCTAAATGAAACAGTCATTGTCACCCCCGACAGACTGCTATGATGATGATGATGATGATGATATACACACATACACACACACACACACCATATATATATATATATATATATATATATATATATATATATATATATATATATATATACAGTATATATATATACAGTGGGGCAAAAAAGTATTTAGTCAGCCACCAATTGTGCAAGTTCTCCCACTTAAAAGATGAGAGAGGTCTCCAACTTTCATCATAGGTATACCTCAACTATGAGAAACAAAATGAGAAAAAAAAATCCAGAAAATCACATTGAAGAATTTTTAATGAATTAATTGGTAAATTCCTCAGTAAAATAAGTATTTGGTCACCTACAAACAAGCAAGATTTCTGGCTCTCACAGACCTGTAACTTCTTCTTTAAGAGGCTCCTCTGTCCTCCATTCGTTACCTGTATTAATGGCACCTGTTTGAACTCGTTATCAGTATAAAAGACACCTGTCCACAACCTCAAACAGTCAGACTCCAAACTCCACTATGGCCAAGACCAAAGAGCTGTCAAAGGACACCAGAAACAAAATTGTAGACCTACACCAGGCTGGGGAGACTGAATCTGCAATAGGTAAGCAGCTTGGTGTGAAGAAATCAACTGTGGGAGCAATTATTAGAAAATGGAAGACATACAAGACCACTGATAATCTCCCTCGATCTGGGGCTCCACGCAAGATTTCACCCTGTGGGGTCAAAATGATCACGAGAATGGTGAGCAAAAAATCCCAGAACCGCATGGGGGGACCTAGTGAATGACCTGCAGAGAGCTGGGACCAAAGTAACAAAGGCTACATCAGAAACACACTACGCCGCCAGGGACTCAAATCATGCAGTGCCAGACTTTTCCCCCTGCTTAAGCCAGTACATGTCCAGGCCCATCTGAAGCTTAATAGAGAGCATTTGGATGATCCAGAAGAGGTTTGGGAGAATGTCATATATATATATATATATATATATACTGTATATATATATATATATATATATATATATATATATATATATATATATATATATATATATACATATATATATATATATATATATATATATATATATATATATATATATATATATATATATATATATATATATATATATATATATATATATATATATATATATATATGACATTCTATATATCCTATATTCTATATAGATATACAGTATATAGATAGATAGATAGATAGATAGATAGATAGATAGATAGATAGATAGATACACACACACACACACACACACACACACATACAGTATCTCACAAAAGTGAGTACACCCCTCACATTTTTTTAAATATATCTTTTCATGGGACAACACTGAAGATATCACACTTTGATACAATGTAAAGTAATCAGTGTACAGCTTGTATAACAGTGTAAATTTGCTGTCCCCTCATAATAACTCAACACACAGCCATTAATGTCTAAACCGCTGGCAACAAAAGTGAGTACACCCTTAAGTGAAAATGTCCAAATTGTGCCCAAAGTGTCAATATTTTGTGTGGCCACCATTATTATTCCAGCACTGCCTTAACTCTTTTGGGGATGGAGTTCACTAGAGCTTCAAAGGTTGCCACTGGAATCCTCTTCCACTCCTCCATGATGACATCATGGAGCTGGTGGATGTTAGAGACCTTGCGCTCCTCCAACTTCCGTTTGAGGATGCCCCACAGATGCTCAATAGGGTTTAGGTCTGGAGACATGCTTGGCCAGTCCACCACCTTTACCCTCAGTTTCTTTAGCAAGGCAGTGGTTGTCTTGCAGGTGTGTCTGGGGTTGTGATCATATTGGAATACTGCCTTGCGGCCCAGTTTCCAAAGGAAGGGGACCATGCTCTGCTTCAGTTTGTCACAGTACATGTTGGCATTCATGGTTCCCTCAATGAACTGTAGCTCCCCAGTGCCAGCAGCACTCATGCAGCCCCAAACCATGAAACTCCCACCACCATGCTTGACTGTAGGCAAGACACACTTGTCTTTGTACTCCTCACCTGGTTGCAGTCACACATGCTTGACACCATCTCAACCAAATAAGTTTACCTTGGTCTCATCAGACCACAGGACATGGTTCCAGTAATCCATGTCCTTTGTCTGGTTGTCTTCAGCAAACTATTTGTGGGCTTTCCTGTGCATCATCTTTAAAAGGGGCTTCCTTCTGGGATGACTGCCATGCAGACCAATTTGATGCAGTGTGAGGTGTATGGTCTGAGCACTGACAGGCTGACCCCCCGCACCTTCAACCTCTACAGCAATGCCGGCAGCACTCGTACGTCCATTTTCAAAAGACAACTTCTGGATATGACGCTGAGCACATGCACTTAACTTCTTTGGTTGACCATGGTGAGGCCTGTTCTGAGTTGAACCTGTCCTTTTAAACTGCTGTATGGTCTTGGCCACGGTGCTGCAGCTCAGTTTCAGGGTGCTGGCAATCTTCTTATAGTCTAGGCCATCTTTATGTAGAGCAGCAATTCTTTTTTTCCTGATCCTCAGACTTTTTCTCCACGAGGTGCCATGTCGAACTTCCAGTGACCAGTAAGAGAGAGTGTGAGAGTGATAACACCCAATTTAACACTACTGCTCCCCATTCACACCTTTTAACACTAATGAGTCACATAACACCGGTGAGGGAAAATGACTAATTGGGCACAATTTGGATATTTTTACTTAGAGGTGTACTCCCTTTTGTTGCCAGCAGTTTAAACATCAATGGCTGTGTGTCGAGTTATTATGAGGGGACAGCAAATTTACACAGTTATACAAGCTGCACACTGACAACTTTACATTGTATCAAAGTGTCATATCAATCAATCAATCAATCAATCAATCAATCAATCAATCAATCAATCAATCAACCAATCAGTCAATCAACCAATCTTTATTTCGGATAGATTAAAAGTACAGATTAAAAGAAACAGAATAATATAACAAAAGGGGAAAGGAAATCCAACAAGGTCAAATTAGACAATAACTCCTCTGATTATACAGTTCATCATAAGTTATCCGAAATGGGTGATGGCTGAAGCTGCAGCTTATATTGCCCACCCATATTCCATCCAAGAATTCAAAAGGAAAACAAAACAAGAGCGATTACAATTCAGAACAAAGCTAAGACAAAATGTGACAAAAAAAACCAAAACAACTAAGCAACAACACAACGCAGACTGGATATGACAATCCTTATGTGATTATATACTGTATGTCATCTTGTATATATGTTTGGAGTATTTCTTCCTTTAGTTTTTGTTTAAATTGTCCAAGTGTTGTACATGATTTTAATTCAGGTCCAAAATCGTTTCATAATCTGACTCCTTGCACTGAAACACAGTGTTGCTTGGTGGTAGTTCTCACTGAAGGTTTTTAAAATATACATGTTCCTCTGAAATGATATTATTTCTCCCTTATTTGGAACAGCTTTTGGATATTTGTGGGCAGTGATAGATTCTTGACTTTAAACATTATTACTGCAGTTTTAAAGTCAACCAGATCTTTCAACTTGAGAGCTTTTAATTTAAGAAAAAGTGGGTTTGTTGGTTCCCTGTAAGCAGCTTTGTTTATTATTCTAATAACTCTCTTCTGAAGCATAAAGACTGGATATATGTTTGTTTTATATGTATTTCTCCATACTTCAGTACAATATGTCATGTATGGGAGTATTAATGAATGATACAAGGTATATAGTGTGGGTTGATTCAGCAAATATTTCACTCTGTGTAGCATTGCAATTGATTTGGATATTTTACCTTTAATATAATTAATATGTGACTTCCAACACAGTTTATTATCAATTATTACACCAAGAAATTTAGTTTCGGATACCCTTTCAATCTCTACACATTTACACTGAGTTTAGATACTAAGTTGTTGTGATGGTTGTTAAAAATTATAAATTTTGTCTTACTTAAATTGAGCGTTAATTTGTTTGAATCAAACCACAGTTTAATCTTTCCTAATTCCTTTCCGAGTGTATCCAAAAGTTATTCCAAATTGCTTCCACTGCATAATAAATTAGTGTCATCGGCAAACAATATTAAATCCATTTTTTCTGAAACTTTACATATTTATATACATATTGAATAACAATGGCCCCAAAACTGAACTCTGTGGGACTCCACAAGTAACCTTCAGTAACTGTGAGTTTTTGTTACCAACAATAACTCCTCTGATTATACAGTTCAGAGGAGCAATGACAAAACGATGTTTTGTTACCAACACATACATACTGATATCTATTCTTTAAGTAACTACATAACCAGGACAGTGCTACCCCCCAATACCACAATTTTGTAGTTTCTTTAATAATAAATTATGATCCACTGTAACAAATGCTTTTTTAAGATCCAGGAATACCCCAACTGAATACTCTTTATTTTCAACGGCAGTTGATATTTTTTCTATAAATTCCATTACAGCAAATGCAGTTGTCCTCTTGTGTCTGAACCCATATTGCTGCTCACACAATAAATTATTCTTCAGTATGAAGTTGTCAGTTCTCTCATAGAATATTTTTTCAAGTATCTTGGAAAATTGCGGCAATAGTGAAGTTGGTCTATAGTTTGAAAGTTCCCCTCTGTCACCCGTCTTGTATATCAGAATTACTTTAGCTATTTTCATTGCATTGGAAAATATACCTGTTTGGAGAGATAGGTTTCAGATATACAAAAGTGGTTTCACAAAACATTCAATAATAGTTTTGACTAAGAGCATGTCAATACCATCACAGTCCGTAGATGTTTTACTTTTAAACGATTTAACAATTTCAATGACCTCTCTCTCGTCTGTGTTCTTTATGAAAATGGAGTCTTTTATAGCAGTGTTTTTGCTTATTGTATCACCTGTAGGTGCCGTAATGGGTATTTCTCGAGCCAAATTAGGACCAATGTTAACAAAAAAGTTATTAAATTAATCTGCAGGTGAAGCTGCATTCACATTCTGAGTCGTTTTATTATTTTTTGAAAAATTGGTTGGGTAGCTTGTATTTCTGTTTTTATTTCCAAGAATATTGTTAAGTATTGTCCATGTATTTTTAATATTGTCTCTGTTTTTCTCCAGTTCTTTACTGTAATAGCCTCTTTTACTGCATCTTATTATATACACTACCGTTCAAAAGTTTGGGGTCACCCAGACAATTATTTTGTGTTTTCCATGAAAAGTCACACTTATTTACCACCATGAGTTGTAAAATGAATAGAAAATATACAGTAGTCAAGACATTGACAAGGTTAGAAATAATGATTTGTATTTGAAATAATAATTTTTTCCTTCAAACTTCGCTTTCGTCAAAGAATCCTCCATTTGCAGCAATTACAACATTGCAGACCTAACATGATTGCACAAGGGTTTTCTAATCATCCATTAGCCTTCTGAAGCAATGAGCAAACACATTGTACCATTAGAACACTGGAGTGATAGTTGCTGGAAATGGGCCTCTATACACCTATCTAGATATTGCACCAAAAACCAGACATTTGCAGCTAGAATAGTCATTTACCACATTAGCAATGTATAGAGTGTATTTCTGATTAGTTTAAATTTATCTTCATTGAAAAAAAGTGCTTTTCTTTCAAAAATAAGGACATTTCTAAGTGACCCCAAACTTTTGAACAGTAGTGTATGTTAACTTATTTTTGTATGTTTTATACCGCTGCTCTGCTTCTTTTGTCCTTTTCTTTTGGAAAGCTTTATATAATAAATTTTTCTTTTTACACGCCTTTTGTAATCCTTTGGTTAACCATGACTTATTGGCAAATTTATGTTTAAGCTTTTTCTTTACTAATGGACAATTTTTTTCATAAAGAGTGGTTACAATGTTTATAAATGTGTCATAGGCTTCATTTACATCTGATACATAGACTTTTGCCCAGTCTTGCTTCAGCAAGTCTTCTTTAAAAGAACTGATTGCATTTTTTGATTTGTATCTGAACTATTTTAAATTTTTTTTCTGTATTGGCCCCCGTGTGGCCGTGGATAAGTGCAAAGGTTGGCAAATGGTCACTTATATCATTTATCAATAATCCACTTTCTATTTTCTTATTAATAATATTAACAAACAGGTTGTCAATAAGTGTAGCAATGTGAACTGTGATTCTACTGGGATGTGTTATTGTGGGATATAGATTCATGCTGTACATAGAATTCATGAACTCTGTAATTACATTTTGTTGATTTGGATTTAGTAAATCAATATTGAAATCTCCACAAATTACTACCATTTCCTTACTAGTAATATTATTGTACAGCTCGACTAATTTATCTCTGAATGTCTCAATGCAAGTTCCCGGTGTTCTATATATACAACTTATAATTAGATTTTTTGTTTTATCTTGGTCAATCTCAACAGTAACACATTCCAAAATCCCTGGTAGTGCAAAGGACATTCTATTTACAAGCTTACACATGTACAGGTCATCAATATGCAGTGCAACACCACCACCTTTTTTTTTGAGATCTGTTAATATGAAACATCTGATATCCCTCTATTGCCATCAGGGGAGCCTGCTCTTCATTAAGCCAGGTTTCAGAGACTGTGATAGCTGTAAATTTTCTGTCTAGCTGTTTTAAATAGTCCTGAATCTGTGGAAAGTTTTTGTTAAGTACTTCTGCTGTTGAAGTGTATTATTGATAGTTTACCATCTAGTTGCACTTGACTTTTGAATTGCTTTTCAGTGTAATATTCACAATGATTATGAATATTATTGATTAAGTGGTTATCAGGATCAATATCAGTTTCCATCTCTTGTAGTTTATGTTCAGCATAATGGCATATTTTCAGAGTTTGAATTTCCTCACTCTGTGTGAAATGACTTCCTCCAACTGGGGATAATTGATGTCTACTCAAGTCAGTCATAAGTTTTTTTTTGTTTGTGTTGTTTATTTTTTTTGTTTTTTGTTTTTTGTTTTGTTTTAAAGTACATTGACATGGTATGTCAAAAGAACTATTCTTGCCGTGTGTGTGGATATGGATTTTTATAGTCTCTTAATTTTCTTAATCAGTGTTCATCTGTATTTATTTAGTCAGTAACATCTCTGATTATTATACTCTTTGCTTCCTCAGGTGTTCCATTTAGTTTGATCCAAACTCTACAATTTCTTGTCCATGTTGCCTGTATCTTATTTTGTCTTTTCAGCATCTGTGCTTGCCGTGCTATTTCAGCATTAATTTTTGTTAGATGTTCATTTAGGTAAACTTCTGTTCCCCGTAGCTTTCTGGCCTGCTTCAGTAAGTCATTCTTTACCCTTCTGTTCACAAAGCGCATCACAATTGATTTCTTTGTTTTATTTGTTTTATTATCTTTTCTGGGTAAAGCATGACAGGCTGAAATTGCATTTGCTTTGACCTTTATATTTCTACTATCAAGGAACTGAAGCACCTGGTTTTCCAGGGAGACTGATTCACTCAGGGGAGCATCCTCTCCTCTCAATCCTGCTGTAGCATGAGCATATGATTGATATTTAATGTCTAGCCCACTTATAATTAAATCATCCATATGAGAATATTGCTCAAGATCCTCGACGCATCGCTCCAAGTCGGCAATTTTTTTGTCTTTTTCCTTAATTATTAATTTTAATTCTCGGACTTCTTCCATTAGCCCTATTATTTTAGCCTGTTGACTAACCACTTTGGTCAGTTCTTCTGACAAGAAGTTCAGAGATTTTTTGATCTCTTCCATTTCCTCCTTCTTTGGTGGCATTTTTACTGACCTGTGGATAGTAAAACAATCTCTGCTGGTGTCGCCGGTATCCGATCCGACCGACCTCGAATCCAGCTGGGCCTCAGCTAGCCCCCTCTGCTGCTAGTCCCACTGCTTACCGCTGCCGTAACCGAGCTCCTGTCCAGCCGGGGTACCGGAATCTCCTCCACTGAGTCCCACCGCCCACCGCCGCTGTAGCCGAGCTCCGATCCTGCTCCTGTCCAGCTGGGGTCCCGGTAGATCCTCCACTGAGCCCCGCCACCTACCGCCGTCTGCCTCAATAGTTCCTCCGCCGAGCCCCGCCACTGCAACTGGGCTCCGACTCCGGCTGGGGCCCTGGTGGTCCTCCACTGGTCCCTGTCTCCAACCACCGCTGCAGTTGAACTCCGATCCGGCTCCCGTCCAACTGCTGCCTCAGTTTGTTCCTCCGGCGAGCCCCAATCACCGGGGATAGAGTTGCTTCTCCGTGTCGGTGCTAGGTGCTACGACTAGCTATGGCGTTAGCTATAGCGTTAGCCTAGCAAACGCTTCGGGTTAAGCGTAGCAGCAAACCACGAAAAGAAACGCCAATCAGTTCACTCACGAATGAGAGCAGTCCCAAAAGTCCAATTCTCACAGCGAGTCTGACCCCCGAATCCAGACCGGATGAACCACAACTAAAAAAATTTATTTAAGTTGAGCCTGCAAGACTGAGACCACTCACTCCGCCATCTTGAATTTCAGAACACTTCTTCAGTGTTATCTTCAGTGTTGTCCCATGAAAAGATAAGATATTTACAAAAATGTGAGGCTTGTATTCACTTTTGTGAGATACTGTATATTATATATAAAAATACTATAATATTATTATAATTAATAATAATACTGTATATATATGTATATATATATATATAAGAAGTTATACAGAATCTTGTCTCAGGCTGCGTTGAATAATAAAGGTGATCATACCAAATATTGACTCTCTAGTTCTTTAGAATTGCTGTACCTATGTATTTATCATGTTCCTAGCAAGATATAAAGAACGGATGGATTGTTCAAGACTGCTGGACTCGGACCAGCTGGAATCCTGGAGTTCAATTCTTCTACAGACCAAAATGCTGAAAAAAGAGCTGAGAGCCAATTGAGCGGTGGCTTATAACTGGTAACTGTTATATAACCGGTAACTGTTAGTGTGCCAACTTTGGCTCGTTGGCACACTACGCAGGCTGCAGCCCACTCTTTCACCTGTTTGCGCAGGCTCGGCCAGACAAACTTCGCTCCCACCATTTTGATTGACGTGCGCACTCCTGGGTGCGTCAGGCAGTGAACCGACTCAAAAATGTGGCAGCGTCAAGTGCGTGGGACCACCGGGCACGGGCGTCCTGTGGAGACGTCACAGACTGGGGGGCCCTTCATTTTGCAGTACCCTGCTCTCCAGCCTTAACCTTGTTGGTCCAGACTGGAGCGCGCACACGTCCACATCGCAGATCTGCTCCGCGGCCATGGCCGTGTAATCTATCCCTACATAGACTGGGGCCACTAATGCGTGCGAGGGGCAGTCCGCCACCACGCTGAGTTTACCGGCCACATGTTGAATGTCGGTCGTAAACTCCAAGATCGCGGCCAGCTGTCTCTGCTGCCGGCCCGACCATGGTTCCAAAACCGTGGCCATCACATACTTTAGCGGCTTGTGGTCCACAAACACAGTGAAGGTGCGCCCTTTCCACCAGAACTGGAAGTGGCATATGGCCGGATGGAAAGCCAGTAACTCTCTGTCGAACGCATTGTATTTACGCTCACTGTCACACAAAGACCTGCTAAAAATGTCGAGCGGCTGCCAAGAACCAGCAACGCATTGCTCCACGACGGCCCCTATGGCCACGTCCCAGGCATCAGTAGTGAGCGCCATCCGAGTCGCCGGGTCCGGGTGCGCCAGTAGTGCGTCATTTGCCAGGGCTGTTTTAACCTCAGAGAACACCTGCTCCTGCTCTGGAGTCCAGTCGACTCTGTCCGCCGGTTTCCATTTCTTGAGCGCAGCGTACAACAGCTGCATGAGCTGGGCTGTGCGGGGGAGGAAACAGTTATAAAAGTTAACCATCCCCAAAAACTGCAGAGCCCTGACCATCTGAGGCCGGGGAAAATTTGCCACTGCACGCACCTTGTCCGGCAAGGGTATCACTCCCTCCGGTGAGATGCGGTGTCCCAAAAAAATCGATCCCCATCACGCCAAACAGGCATTTTCCCAGGTTGATTATTAACCCGTGCTCCTCTAACCTCCGGAAAACCGTCCTGAGGTGGGTTACATGTTCGTCTTCGGACATGCTGGCCACCAGGATGTCATCCAGGTAGACGAGCACAAATGGCAGATCGCACAACACCGCTTCCATTATGCGTTGGAATGTCTAGTCCGCGCCTTTTAACCCGAAAGGCATGTGTAAAAACTCAAACAGACCAAACGGGGTTATTACTGCCATCATAGGCATGTCCTCCGCGTGCACTGGGACCTGGTGGTAACCACGGACCAGGGCTATCTTAGAAAAAATACATGCCCCGGCAAGGTGAATAGAAAAATCCTGAATATGGGGTATTGGGTAGCGGTTGTGCGCTGTGGCGTTGTTTAATCTGCGGAAATCTCCGCAAGGTCGCCACAATCCCTCAGCCTTAGGGACCATATGTAGTGGGGATGCCCATGGGCTGTTTGATCGTCTGATGATGCCCAGCCTTTCCAAGTTGGCAAACTCCTAGCGCACCATGGCCAGTTTAGCTGTGTCCAGGCGCCAAGGTCATGCGAAAACGGGTGGCCCGGTGGTGGTAATAAAGTGTTCCACCCCGTGTTTAGTGATGGCTGCCAAAAACGTTGGGACCATGAGTGCTGGGAACTGGGTGAGCAGTGTGTGAAACTTACCACCTGGAGCTGTGACGTTGGCTAGCGTTGTTGGCCCAGTTCTTCGAGCTGTACAGGGAGATAATCAAAAGACATTGCATTAATCAGGCATCTGTTAGCAACATCGACTTGTAGTCCTTGTGCACACAAAAAATCAGCTCCTAAGATTGGGAAACTGCATGCTGCTATGGCAAATGTCCATTGGTACGTACTGCCGTGCAGGAATACAGTCAGTGTCCTCTCACCAAAAGTCTTAATGTCTGAGCCGTTTGCGGCTGTCAGCTCGGGGCCGCTAGTTACTGCTAGCCGGTCGGCATAGGATGGCAGGATGAGGCTCTTTTGGGAGCCGGAGTGCACGAGGAACCGTCTCCCTGAGCGTGAGTCTATCACATAGAGCAGCTTGCTTTCTTCACCAGCGGTTGCAGCCGCTACTGACTGCCGGTCCTAGCGTTTCCCGAACGCTTGAATTGGCACGGTGGCACACATCAGCGTGCGTCCTCCAAAACGGCGGTGGTAGGAGCAGAGCGTGTCTCTCTGGTGCTTTCTGGCCCCCGTTGCCTCTACCACCGCTGGCTCCTCGCCTCCGCTGGCCGTCTCGCTGGGTTCCGATGCCTCTGTGTTCACTGTGAGGGCTCTGGTAGTGAGGATGATCCGATCTGCCTGCTGGGCTAGTGCACAGTAGTCCCGCGCGGCCAGCAACGGCGAGTTGGCAAGGACTGCTCTGGCCAGCGTTGGGAAGTTCCGGAGGAAAAGGTGTGCAAACAGAAAATGCCCATCGTTCATGCCCATCAACGCCAACATCTTCTACATCAGTTTGACCACCGACCCGTCTCGTAACTCGGAGCGCGTCAGGAGCCTGTCCGCTCTCTCGCAGTCCGAGAGCGTGTAGCGTCGGTTCAGCGCGGTTTTGAGAGCCCCGTATTTGTCGTGGGCTGGGGGCTGTTGGAGCAGGATTGCTACTTGCTGAGTTGTGCGAGCGTCCAGCGCTGCGACCACGTAGAAATATCTGGTGTCATCTGCCGTTATTCCCGAGAGCGCGAACTGGGCCTCAGTGTGGAGGAACCAAGACTTCAGGTCGTGCAGCCAAAAGTCCGGTAGTTTGACCGAAATGGCACACGCATTGCTGGGGCTTCCCGTCCAGGTCATCTCCGGGGTGTTCACCTTGTGTTCCATTATTCATCAAGGGTCAACAGTGTGGAGAGAGGAATAACCAGGCCGAGCATTCAGAGCAGATGAACTTTATTCACTCTCTCACATCTTCCAGAATCAGAAAACATTAACCTCCTGTAGCAGGGACTCGCTTTTATATCACAACACTCACACGTCCCTGCTACCCGAGGTCCTGCATTACAATTCATTCTCGCATGACAATTCCTTTTGTCCCCCAGCCCTTCAATCATCATGCTCTTCCATCAGAGGAAATTACTGCATCTCCATGTCTTTCAGTCTGAGATGAATACAACAGCTAATCCCTATGCTAGTCGACAATAACTCGACTTGTGAACAGCATGGGACATTGTTGACATCGCTGCATTGTTTTTTTTTTTTTGTTTTGTTTTTTTTTTAAAGATGGCAGCAGTCTGAAACGGCCTTAACCCTTTGAGTGTGTATGGTGGCAAACTGCAACATACCCCCTAGGGGTCAAGAGTGGTAAACATTTTTTGTCAATAAAATAGTTCAGATTTCCAAGGCTATAACTTGAAAGTGGTAAGAGATAATGACTTAATGTCAATCAGAAAGATGTAAAATATGATCCAAAGTTTCAGATAGGAATAAATTTATTCATATAATTTGCATAATGTCACGGCACCTCTTTAAATTCCATAACTCAGTCAAAACTGGACTTTGGATGTATTTACACAAATAACGGTTCAGTCTTTTGACACAGTTTTTTGTACAGAGGTACCTCATCATCTTATCTTCAAAGTACATGAACAAGAAATCAGTACATTTAAAACCCCCCAGAAATTTCTCACTTACTTGTGAAAAAGTCAGAGTGAGAAGGCAGGTGCAGTGTTGCGCTCTGCCACTAGGGGCACGCAAATTCTCACACTCAAAGGGTTAAAACTAAATTACTTCTTCACAAACAGACGAAGACGTTTCAAGCACAGAGCGATGCTTTCCGCGCCATATTTGTTTTCCCGTTTCTATTGTCACACATAACTTCCGTTGGCAGCATTACGACCCCAAACATCGCAATATTCATTTTTACACTGATCCATCCATCCATCCATCTTCTACCGCTTAATCCTTTACGGGTCGCGGGGGGGCTGGAGCCTATCCCAGCATCTTTTGGGCGAGAGGCAGGGTACACCCTGGACAGATCGCCAGTCCATCACAGGGCCAACACAATGAGACAGACAACCATTCACTCTCACATCCATACCTAAGGACAATTTAGAATCCCCAATTGATGCCAATTAACCTCACCTGCATGTCTTTGGCCTGTGGGAGGAAACCGGAGTACCCGGAGAAAACCCACGCAGACACGGGGAGAACATGCAAACTCCACACAGAAGGGTCACCGATGGTCTGGGGGTGGGATCAAACCCACGATGGTCAAGGGTGGATTCGATCCCATGGCGTTCTTGCTGTGCTGCCACTGTGCTAACCACTGTGCCACCATGCTGCCCTTTACACTGATGTAAAAATTTATACTGGTATTCTCATGAACGATACGATATGGGACACCCCTATGAGGAAATCACCATTGCATGCTTCCACTTAAATGCCCTACTTTTATGATATAATATCACTGTAGTGTGAACTTCTTACATCCATCCATCCATCTTCTTCCGCTTAATCCTTTTCAGGTCGCGGGGGAGCTGGAGACTATCCCAGCATCTCTGGGCAAGAGGCAGGGTACACCCTGGACAGATTGCCAGTCCATCGCAGGACCAACACAGAGAGGCACACAACCATTCACTCTCACAGTCATACCTAAGGACAATTTAGAATCCCCAGTTTGATGCCAATTAACCTAACTTGCATGTTTTTGGCATGTGGGAGGAAACCAGAGAAATCCCAGAGTAAACCCACTCAGACATGGGGAGAACATACAAACTCCACACAGATCACTGTTGGTCGGGGGCTGGGGTCGAACCCAGGATCCCCCAGCCAAGGGTGAGTTGCTGTGCTGCCACAGTGCTAACCACTCTGCCACCGCGCTGCCAACATTTTCCATAAATGTCATCCGAAAGCCAAATATCCCTAATTTTTTGTGAGTAGTGTATATATCGCACTGTATAGCCCCGTAAAAATTCTGTCACAATTATTATCTGTCATTTTAACTGACTTTAATTAGATCCCCCTCAGTGTAATCTGTCAAATGAAAGACAGCTTTCAGAATTTTCAGTCATAGCTGAAAACCAAATCTGTCAATGAAAAACAATTTTCAGTTAAAACAACCTCAGGTCAGGCATACCTTCATGGCTGTGGTTTGGCTCTGTGCCATCCTCCTAGCCTGTCCTCGCTCAGCCTCAGCCACTTTTAAATTTCCCCGACTCAACTTCAGCCTCCATAGGATGGTTAAGGGCTATGCTTTAAAGTCCACATGCTAGAGAGAAAACAAAGCAACAAGACTAGATCAAAACAGAGTCTTCTGATCAAGGTGCAAACCTTTACTTAGTTCATTTCTGGTGTTTTTCTGTTTTATTTTTCATGGCCAAAGTGGTGGCATCAACGACAATAGTGTTAAAAGACCCGATTCCTCTGGTTTATACCACCAAAACCACACCTAATTAACTCCTGTAGTCTTCCTTAAGGCTTGGCAGTTAAGCCTTATCAGTGCTGCATTTCCCCTCTGATCTGCTTTGGTCCGCGTGCGCTTTGTACAAGTCCAGTGCACACGTGGCATTGTACATGCTCACTTTTTTGTCTACCAGGCCAAGCAGTTGATGCATGCGCACAACTTATTTGTAGTTTCGCCCCAGCCCTATGGGTAGCACAAATTCGCTAACACTCCAGTTTGTTCACTGGTTATGAACACGAGAGTGACGCACATTTGTTTTGGTAGCAACAACAATGTCATTGTTTCAAGGAAAAGAAGGAATTACTGTTTTCCAGTGCTCTTCTCTGCTCAAGCTGCTGCAAAAGGATTCATGTATGTTTATTCTCGTCTTCCGCTCCATCATCGTCTTCCTCGTCTACTTTGTCTTTGTATGCTGTGTTGGTAACACCATTTTGGGAATGGGACGTTCAGTCTTGCACATGCTCCGTCAATGCATTCAGATTGTGGGCTGCATGTGGTCGTCCGCAGTAGAGCCCTGCATACACTAGTGGAGTGGAGACAATGATGTAACGTCACACGAGATTTCCGGTTGTACATATGTGGACAGCAGAGGTGCAGCATGAATCCACCTTTAAAGTGCCTTTATTATGCACTTTCCCCACATGTTGACGCAGCTCCAAGAGGTGTTAATGAAATGTATATGATGTGCTTTGGCCACAACACCTAAGGGTTTAATAAATACTTTACCATCTTACAAATTGTCCTCAAAATTGGCAGTTTTTAAGGGCACATTGCTTTAAAGTGCTGATGACACGTTTTTGAGTTCATCTAATTTTTCAACACATAATACAATATGATGAAATAAGTTGGTCTGTGCAGTTGTAAGTCAAACAGGTTTTTTTTCATGTGAATATCCGACATTTTCATGAGCGCTACATCACCAATTGCGTCAATGGCTAGAAACCCCCCCGGCCGTGTTGTAACGTCATCGACAGAACACAGTGCTTGGCTGCCTATTGTACACACAAGATGGAAGCAGTAGAAAACATCAACGATGATGTGGTCTTTCACGGCCTGCTGTTTATCTAAGCCTGCGACACAACGCAAAGGCAAAGCCGTAAAATTAAAACAAGAAACCAGAGAAACTGTGAGCTACAGAGCTGCTGTTATTCCAGTTAACAACACTGGAGTCCGTTCTGTCGCTTACGTCACTGGGGTGTCGCCCTTAATTCGGTGGGCAGCACCACAGTCCAGTCAGTGGCTGTGGTTTTTTGATGATAACTAGTTTATGCAGGCGCTGTTGTAAATATTATATTGATCATTGACAATGACTTTTGGGTTTACACAACACGCTAAAAAATGTCCAAAACGTGTCATCAGCCCATTAAATGTTCATGAGAACTAGTTCATCTCACCCTCCCTCTGTCATCATTCCCCTGAGATGGTGTTTGGATGGTGACACCACGTTTAAGACTAACATTAGCTTTTATTGTCAAGTGTTGGACTCATCAAAATACTGACAAATACTGGCTTCATGTTGGCATGTATGACCATGAAGAAAGCATCATCAGAGACAGGGGTGTGTGCTTTGACTTGTCAATAATAAATTAACCGTCCCTGGGTGGTAATAGTCACAGAAACAAAGACTCAATGGCTTGCTCTGCTACTGACAGCTACCCCCTGATGAGGTGTCAAACACCTAGTTTACTTCCTGATAATATGTTTACCATGTAAATGTGGTCAATGAATGGCCGTGATCGTTACCTCTGCCAAGGAAGTAACGTAATCGGGGAGGTTTGTCTGTCAGTTAGCAGGATTATGCAAAACTATTGGATGGATTTTGCTGAAAATTTCAGAGGTAGCCCTTCGGGCAAGGATGAACCCATTAAATTTTGGTCTTTATCTGAGAGTACATACCTCCACCAAGTACCTTGTTTGAATTTGTGTAGCAGGATTACACAAAAAACTACTGGATGGATTTGGATGAAATTTTCACCAGAGGTGGTTCTTGGGCTAGAGAGGAACTCAATACATTTTGGTGATGATCCGAGAATGCATACCTCCACCAAGGCTCTTATTTTATCAGTGCATTAGCAAGAATCCTGCACAACTACTGGATAAACGTTGCTGCAATTTTCACCAGAACTGACTTGTGGCCTACACACGAACCCATTACATTTTGGAGGTGATCCATGACGGACGGAAGAATCCCTGGCGGAAGTATGCACTCTCCGAGAGCTTTTCTAGTTGGTATTGCAGTGGCCCACCAAAAATTGTCATGATCTAATCTGCACCCATCTCTCCACACAATCTGCAGCTCTGTATCTCCTAATTAGGTGCAGCTGCCTCTTTGCACCAGCTGCAGCTCATCAGAGAGCTGCCTATTAAAGGTCTGATGACACGTTTTTGAGTTCATCTAATTTTTCAACACATAATACAATATGATGAAATAAGTTGGTCTGTGCAGTTGTAAGTCAAACAGGCTTTTTTTTTCACGCGAATAGCCGATGTTTTCATGAGCGCCACGTCACCAATTGCATCAGTGGCTGGAAACCCCCCCGGCCATGTTGTAGCATCTTTGACAGGACACAGCGCTTGGCTGCCCATTGTACACACAGGATGGAAGTGGTAGAAAACATCAACCATGGTTCCAGCACATGTAGTCTGGAATTGTTTTTTGTTGTCCAATCTTCAGTCAATTATAGTTCCGAAGAATGGGATGACAATGAAGAATCTTGGGGCATCAGACCTTATAGGTTTGAGCCTTGTGAAGCGGGCATTGTGCTTAGCGAGTCAGACTCAGAGAGTGACAGTGGAGAGTTGCACATGCCCACAGCAGTGACAAACACACGGCAGGGGAACACCGAGTGTTATATTTTTGTTACAGATATTGCAACAAATTATTTGGTCATAAATATAATTTTTTTAAACATGATTTTTCAACAAAATCATAGCAGTGTATTCTCTGTGGCTCAGGTATCAGGTTTATTATGTATTATACTGTATTTGGAGTTCTTGTTGTTTTGTACATGTGTTTTATGTGTGTTTTGAGACACTTTCAGGTGGGCACTATACAAGATTCGCCGGTCCGACCACGTACCCTCTCTCTTTGACAGTCAGCTGTTCATGGTTTGTGTGCATCATCTGCCGCGTTGTCAGCCAGCCAATACTGCCAACACTATCACAACGTGTTAGCCACTCCACACAGCTATGGTTCTGTTGCGCCCCTTGAAGCGATGTCAGCCCTGGGGCGCAACCGGGGTTAACACATCTCCTCGCCATGTTTGCTGGGCGATGTCAGCCCCGAACGCCAACTGTAAGTGTTTCTGTGTATTTTTGTAAGTCTGCACCTTTTTGGGAACTGTTGTCATCATTCTTATGTTCAATACATGTGCTGTGGTGAATCCTGTGCATAAATCCATTCATCATGACCTTCCATGCGCTCTTACGCAGGGCACGGAGAGGGAGGATGAAATAACGATGATTTATGTGCAGGGTTCACCACAGCACATTTAATACAGAAAGACGGACAATTCCCAAAAAGATGAAGACGTACAAAAAACACAAACACACTTACTGATGGCTCTCGGGGGCCGGCATTGCCCATTGAACGAATAAGAGGAGATGTGTTAGGTTAGCCACAGTTGTGCCCCAGAGCCGACATCGCTTCAAGGATGCACGAGAACCACGGCAAATATGGAGTGACTAACGCGTCGTGAGAGTGCTGAAAATACTGGCAGACTAATAGCACAGATGACAATACTATGGACCAGCAGTGCGTGACTGGCAAACGGCCGCTAAGAATATGCACTGCTGGTGATGGTGTGATGAGAAGCACCTGGGCAAGGACCAGGAAAGATGATTAGCGGGAGTTTAAATCAGCTGGTGATAATGAGAGAGGAGACGTGGCTGGACCAGCAAGCGTCAGCATGCGATCACAGAAAGTAGGTCAAAGCTGCGCATAAATCCATTAATCCTTCCCCTCCTCGTGTGCTCCTCCTGCGTCAAAGCACACGAGGAAGCTTATGACAGTTGGAGCTGAAACGTCTGATGTGGTCTTTCACGGCCTGCTATTTATCTAAGCCTGCAACACAGCGCGAGGGCATAGCCGTAAAATTAAAACAAGAAACCAGAGAAACTGTGAGCTACAAAGCTGCTGTCATTCCAGTAAACAACAGCGGCATCCATTCTGTCGCTTATGTCATGGGGGTGCCGCCCTTAATTCGGTGGGTGTCACCACAGTCCAGTCAGCGGCTGCGGTTTTTTGAAGATAACTAGTTTATGCAGGTGCGGCTGTAAATATTATATTGATCATCAACAGTGACTTTTGGGTTTACACAACATGCTAAAAAATGTCAAAAATGTGTCATCAGACCTTTAAAGATCATAAGGAGGTGCCCTAGGTTGTGAGATTGTCAGAGTTCTTATGCTGATGTTGCCACCTCAGAATTCCAGAGCTGCTCGCCGCTGTGTGCCTTGCCCCTGGTTTTGCCTCTCTGCCTTCAGACCTTTTCCCGTGGCTAGTGATGGCCAAATGAGGCTTTCCGGAGGACTTGAGGCCTTTCATCAAAACAACTCATTTTGACAAGGCCTCATGTGGGACTTCATTTTCTCTACCAGGCCGTCTAGTGGACAAAACATATACAACATGCTGATTTTTACAAGGGTATTGTTGGTTTAATGTGTTTTTTTTCATTTCAATAAATGCACAGTCTTAAGAAATATCGATGATCATAAGTCAAAAAAATAATAAAACTGAGGTGACTACAGTGAATGTGTTTGTGCTACTTATCCATTTTTTTTTTTTTAAGAAATAATAACTTCAACAGTCATACTGTCTTTCTCAGTACATTCATCTCTGTCCTAACTGTCATGCAGGGCACAGTAATGCCTCAGCATAATGATGTGTTTTTGTTGTATCCAAGCTCTTTCAAACACAACAGACTGTGCAAATAAAAATAAATTATTAGAATGTCCCAGCTGGAATTTGAACCCTAGCTTCCCAACTGCAGCACAGATATTTTACCTCTAAGCTTCTACTTAGTCATGGGCAGTTAAGGCTTTCTTGAACACTTGAGCCTTTCATCAAAATGGTTCACATAGAAGAGGCTTTATGTGAAACTTCATTTGCTCTACTCGGCCATGTAGTCGACAAAGTAGACAGCATGCAGATTTTTACAAGGGCATTACACAAGGTTACAAAAATATTTTTTTGTAAGTTGTCTGTGTTTTTTCAATTGATTTAAGACAATTTTGCACCACTGAATCCAAAAATGACATCCGTTTCTCTCATTCAGGTGCTAAGTAAAAACCTGTACTTACTTAGTACTTACTTAGTACTGTGCATGTACTTACCGTTATATAAAGGTAAGTACATGTAAATTGAATGTTACATCATCATTGTTCAAAATTTAGAGAATTTCAAGACAAAAAAAAGAATTTTGCATCATATAAAGCAAAAATACCCACATGTAAACAAAAACATACTAACTAACTAACTAACCTGCACTTATATAGCGCTTTTCTAGTCACAAAGACCACTCAAAAAAAAGGTGGTCATAATTCAAAAAGTTGACCTGATTGTGCAAAACCAATGTGATTTTTGGATTCAGCACATCAAAGTTGTCCTAAATAATCTAAAAAACTTAGATAATAAATCTGGTGTTGACCAGTGTTATTGGTTTATTGTGTATTTTTTCAGTTTCAATAAATGTGCTGTCTTAAGAAATATCAATGATCAAAAGGGAAAGAATAAAACTGGGGTTACTCCAGTGAATGTGTCTGTGTTACTTTGTGTGCTTGTACTACTTATCCATTTTTATTAAGAAAAAAAATAATTTTCAACAATCTTATACTGTCCCAGTATATTTGACTCTTGCCTTATTCTCATACAGGACACAATACCAATAGTGTCTCAGCATAATGATGTGTAAAAATCAGCCAAGCTCTTTGAAACACAGACACTTCACCTTGCAAATAAAAAGACAAGAAGGACACAGCTGGGATTCAAACCCAGGCCTCCCATTTGTAGTGCAGATGCTTTACCGCTAAGCCATCACTTCAGTTGCATTAAATATCCACTATTTGTGGAAAATACATCAATGGGAGAAATGTGCTCAAAATGTTCCCAAACAGGAGAAGTCCATCTTTTTGCTGCTGCCTCTATGTGAAAATTGGGTGTGACAAATCCCTTACACAGTCAAACATACCACAAAACATGAGGAACGGGGATTTCCATTGGGAACCGCTGCTCACTTTATTTCATGTTGCGTACAAAATCATGAAGCACTTCCTGACCCAGTCACATGGTCCAACATCAACACATACGTCACGATGCACACCTCAAAACGCACTTTGCCAAATATTTCCTGGATAAGCTTGGAGCACCCCTCGGATCTCCGGAGCCTGCCTTCTCATCATTACCCGTGGCTACATGCAAGATCACTTTTTCCACTAGCCTGGCTATTAACTACTTACCTGTGCACAGGTAACGCTTAGACTCTCCTGGCAGATGTGGACTCCTTCCTCAGCAGATTCACTGTGGAAAATAGTACATTGACTATTTCAAGTAAGCCAACATAATCTCTGCCAACTGCTTTTCCCCAACCTGGTCAAGTTGAAGATTTCCCCACCAGTCATCTTTCACCAGCCTCTTCCTGTTGGCGTCAGTAGTGTGCCGCTGTTCCACTCCAGTCTCTCCACCGCCAATCAGCACAACAGCAAGGAAGCCAAATTACCAATCAATTGTTCTCAGTCATTACTAAGAGCTGTTGTTCATTATCCTCTCTCCATAGGACTGCCAGGGCAGACACTTCAATACGCATTACTTGCACAAAAAAAAAAAAAAATCCTTAAAATGTGTTCTATCTCTGTGGTGGTTCTGTGTCATAAGCTGAGTCCTTTAAAACCCATAATCATGTCAAAAATAAGCCAATGTATGGAGACACTGAAATGTAAATGTAGCTACTCTAATGTAAATATGAGTGGCTTTTACCTTTCTTGCAGGGCAGCCAGTGGGAAGTGGTGAAAGGTAGAGACAGAAGTTGTCTGCTTGGGAAAAAAACAAAGAAAGATTATATACTTTAAAACAACATTGAAAGAACTGAAGTAAAATTAAGATGTGAGGTAAATTTGTGGAATAACAGCATAAATAAGGCAATAAAATTATACATGACAAATGAAATTACCCAGCGCTCCCAGACTGTACCACAAACCATGTACATAAAGCATGTCTAAACAAATTATCCTTATGTTGGTTGCAGCTGCAACTCCAGTGGATCACCACAGGTGAGGATAAAGTACAAAAACATCTTTTGAGAAAGCTGAGGTCAGGAGTGTCCAGTTACGTGCCATGGAAGGCTAAGACCCTGCAGGTTTTCTCTTCTACCCAGTCTCTTCAGCAGGTGTTTTCATTTATTTGCAATCGGTGGGAAGAAATTCAGTGGAATCTGCTGCTGAAGACACTAGTTGGAGGTAAAGCCTGCAGGGTGTTGGCCCTCCATGGCACATGATTGGACACCCCTGACTTAGGTGATACACAGCCCACTCAATTTTCGCTGACATGTTAGATTTAAGACAATCGTTTCAAATCCCCCCCCCCCCAACATTATTCTCAAAAGTTGAATTCACGTGTTTCTGGTTATTAAAGTACCAACTTAACTTTCATAAAATTAACTTTTAAGGGTGGGGGAGGGGCTACTGGTGTTGGCTACCATATTTACTGTTGTGAATAGGACAATCCATTTAAACAAAATTTATTTTTTACACTGTCCAAACCAAATAATTTCACTTTGAATTTAAAATCAATTTATTGCCCAGCCCTACTTTCAAGCAGATGTGTGTAGAATATCCAGAAATTGTCCATAAAAGTAAAAGTAGCGCTACCTTAAGATAATACTTACTTGTAAAAATCAAACTAGTTGTAAACATGGTAAGAAACTTCAACTATAAAGAAAATTATCCAGATTGTAGGGCTGTAACTCATGAGTGTTTTTTTTTACAGTCAATCTATTGATAATTGAATCAGAATCAGAATCAGAATCAGCTTTATTGGCCAAGTATGCACAACACATACAAGGAATTTGACTTTGGCTAAAAACTTGCTCTCGTTGTTCAGGTGGAGGATTTAAATAAGATTTAAATAAGGATTCAATGACAACAGAGTATGTACAGTAAATTACAGTCTGTCCACGTTTCTATAAAAGGATGCAAATATATACATGAATATATGCAGTTATTTACTCAGACTATCCACACTTTGCAGAAATATATGAAAAAATATAGTCACACAGTATTTCAATGTGAACTCAGATTCAGTGATATAATATGAATGAAGTAAGAAGCAGTGTGAGAGTTATGTGCAATGTAAGAAGGATGAATAGTCATGAGTACAGCAACAGGCAGGACTAGGTGAATGTTAGGAGTTCATCAGAGTGATGGCTTGAGGAAAGAAACTGTTCCTGTGATGGGTGGTTTTGACCTTCAGTGATCTGTAACGACGACCAGAAGATAGAAGTTCAAACAGTCTGTGGCTGGGGTGTGACGGGTCAGCACAGATGTTTCCTGCCCGTTTCCTGGTTATGGACCGATATAAGTTCTCAGTGGAGGGTAGGTCGGTACCAATGATCCTCTCCGCAGACTTAATGATCCGCTGCAGTCTGGTCTTGTCCTGTTTAGTGGCAGATCCAAACCAGACAGTGATGGAAAAGCAGAGGACAGATTGGATGATGGCGGTGTAGAAGACAACCAGCAGCTCCTGAGGCAAATCAAACTTCTTGAGCTGACGCAGAAAAAACAACCTCTGCTGGGCCTTTTTCCGGACAGTGTCTATATGGGAGGACCACTTCAGGTTCCGGGAGATTGTGGTACCCAGAAACTTGAATGAGTCCACAGTGGACACTGTGCTGTTGAGGATGGTGAGTGGGGGGGATGAAGGAGGGTGTCGCCTGAAATCCACAGTCATCTCCACCGTTTTAGCTGAGTTAAGTTCAAGATGGTTCTGGCCACACCAGAGGATCAGCTGCTCCACCTCCCGCCTGTATGCAGACCCATTACCATCCCGGATCAAACCGATGACTGTGGTGTCGTCCGCAAACTTCAGGAGCTTCACCGAAGGGTCCGCTGAGGTGCAGTCGTTGGAGTAGAGGGAGAAGAGCAGTGGGGAAAGGACACATCCTTGGGGGTCGCCAGTACTAATTTTTCGGGAGCTGGATGTAGATCTCCCTAGCTTCACCTGTTGCCACCTGTCAGTCAGAAAGCTGGAGATCCACTGGCAGGTGGAGGGGGGCACCTTGAGTTGGAAGAGTTTCTGATGAAGAATGCCTGGGATGATGGTGTTGAACGCTGAGCTGAAGTCGACAAACAGGATCCTGGCGTACGTCCCTGGGGAGTCGAGGTGTTGCAGGATGTAGTGTAGTCCCATATTCACTGCATCATCCACTGACCTGTTTGACCGGTAGGCAAACTGCAGTGGGTCCATCAGGGGGCCTGTGACGACCTTCAGGTGGTTCACCACCAATCTCTCCAAGGATTTCATGACCACAGAGGTCAAGGCAACAGGTAGTCATTTAATCCTGTAACAGAGGGTTTCTTGGGAACTGGAATGATGATGGAGCGTTTGAAGCAGGAAGGCACTTCACACAGCTCCAGTGATCTATTAAAGATCCGGGTGAAGATGGGGGCCAACTCGTTGGAGCAGACTCTCAGGCAGGACGGAGACACACCATCAGGTCCTGCAGCCTTCTTGATCTTTTGTCTCTGAAAGACCTGGCGCACCTCCTCTTCACAGATCGTTAGTACTGGTGAGAGGTCAGAGTGGAGGAGGGATAGAGTTCCTGGGGCTGCAGATAATCCTTTTGTGTGGGTGGGAGGTGAGAACTGTAGGTTTTTTCAAACCTACAGTAAAAGCTGTTTAGGTCATTAGCCAGCTGGAGGTTTTCCACAGGGTGGGGGGATGGTCTCCTGTAGTTGGTGATATTCTGCAGGCCTCTCCAAACAGAAGCAGAGTTGTTGGCTGAGAAGTTTTGTTGTAACTTCTCACTGTAGCTCCTCTTAGCAAGCCTGATCTCCTTCGTCAGCATGTTTCTGGCCCGCTTGTACAGAGTCCAGTCACTAGTCCTGTAGGCCTCCTCCTTGAAGAAAAATGATCAACTAATCTGATTATAAATCTGGTGCTGCTTCTGTTTTCTTCACCTTTTCAGAAAAGCACAAGAACAGAGCCATATATAGCTGTAGTCAAGTTGGTGCTTTAAAATGAGTCTCTGGATTTCTGATAGTTTAAACGGGGCACATCCACTGCCAAGCTATGACTTTTATTGAATGACAAAAAGTTGCAAATTTTGTAGGCAAAAAAGTTACAAATTTGCATGAAAAATGTTATAAATTTATCACAAAGATGTTCGACACTGAAAAAAATTGCACATTTATGAAAAGTAGTAAAAAATGTATGAGGAAAAACCCATAAATTTATGAGTTTAATCACAGGTGGTTTAAGATTGTTCCTCAAAAAACTGAGCAGTCTTGATAAAGTTTCCCAATGATGTCAGATGGAGGTAATGCAACTAAAGTTAATGCAATTAGAAAACTTTAACCATATAGTATCAATCAATAAATCTTTATTTGTAGAGCTCCTTTCCTGTAAATTAATGGAATTCACAGAGCTTCAGGTTTAAAAACTGACAAGAGGGAAAAAAAATTAAAATATAAAATAAATTAACAAGTGAAGAAAAAATGTTTAAAAAAAGTTAAAACAACACCAACCTGCTATAGCAGTATAACATATGTGAAATATTAATTACCAATATCACTGGTTTTTTGCCTCTGTTTCCCTCCCATGTTCTCCTTTTACGTTCTGAGTTGCAGGTTTTAGACCCATTAAATCCATGTAATCAAGCAGTATTATTATACTTGGTCAGAAAGTATCTGAAGATCTAAATAAAAACAGGATGGAGACATTTTCTCCTCAGGACTGCGGCCTGAGTAGTTAAGCACTGATGTAAATTGCTCCCATTAAGCTACACTGCAAATTATATGGCCACATAGCCCAGAAAAAAAACACTACCACCTTTCCTGGTACAGGTTAACGTGGATGTTAAACAAGTCACCAAGTTAGCTCATCTACCGGAATAAGCCTTGTCCTGTTCTGAAGGCCTGTAAAGCCTTTAGCAGCTAATAGCTAACAACAGCTGCAGTGTAACGTTAAATCAAACACAAAGCCAAGTGCAGTCCATTTGGGGGAAATTCATTCAGTTGAAACGTTAATTGACCCAAAACAGGCATAAATTTGTAAAACACCTTGCTAAAATACTTCTAACGTAAGTGCCCAAGTTAGCAAAATCAGCTAACAGCTAAGGAAAATTCATAGCAGTTATTTGCTGGTACAAACCGGCTCTTTAAGTCCCCGAAGTATGACATACTGACCGTCCTGACTTGAAAACAATTTTACTGTCACATTAAATGTCCATCCATCCATCCAACCATCCATCCATCCATCTTCTACCGCTTTTCCGGAGGTCCGGGTCACGGAAGCAGCAGTTCAAGCAGAGAAGCCCAGACTTCCCTCTCCCCAGCCACCTGCTCCAGCGCTTCAGAAAGGATACCAAGGGGTTCCCAGACAAGCTGGGAGACATAGTCTCTCCAGCAAGTCCTTGGACTGCCCCGGGGTCTCCTCCCAGTGGGACATGCCCAAAACACCTCAAGTGGGAAGTGTCCAGGAGGCATCCTGATCAGATGCCCATACCACCTCAACTGGCTCCTTTCAATGTGGAGGAGCAGCGGTTCTACTCTGAGCCTCTCCCGGATGACTGAGCTCCTCACCCTATCTCTGAGGGTGAGTCCAGCAAGCCTAAGGAGAAAGCTCATTTCAGCCGCTTGTATCCACAATCTCGTTTTTTCGGTCATTACCCAAAGCTCGTGACCATAGGTGAGAGTAGGAATGTAGATTGACTGGTAAATTGAAAGCTTTGCCTTAGAACACAGCTCCTTCTTCACCACAACAGACCGGTACAACATCCATATCACTGCAGATGCTGCTCCGGTCGGTCTGTCAATCTCTTGCTCCATTCTCCCCTCACTCGTCAATAAGACCCCAAGATACTTAAACTCCTCCACTTGGGGCAGGATCCTGTCCCCAACCCGGAGAGGACAATACACCTTTTTCCCCCTCATGGATCGTCACCTTATCGTGGTTGGGGTTGCGTGCCCCAGTGATCCCAGGAGCTATGTGGTCCGGGGCAATTTGCCTCTGATAGGGTCACCCAAGACAAACTGGTCCTGGGTGAAGGGCCAGACTAAGAATGATCCAACAGACTTTCATGATGAATACTAGAACAAGGATTCAGTGTACCCCGCCCGTTATGGGGTTACCAGGGCCCCACCCTGGAGCCAGGCCTGGGGGAGGGGCTTGATGGCTAGCGTCTGGTGGCCGGGTTTCCACCCATGGGACCCGACTGGGCTCAGCCCGAAGGAGTTACATGGGTCCGCCCTCCAGTGGGCTCACCACCTGTAGTAGGGATCATGGGGGTCCGGTGCTATGTGGATCAAGTGGCAGTCAAAGGCGGAGACATTGGTGGACTGATCCCAAGCTTTCTAAACTGGCTTTTTGGTACATTAAATGTCACAATTTGAAAAATATTACGGTATATTTTATCAAATGGATGGGTACTTACCCAAAACGAACATGTCCTTTCCTCCAACTAAATCCACAAATGACCAGAAAAACTGCAGATTGAAAGCCGTCCAGCTGCTGCTTTAATGAGCTGACTCAGGGCAGGGTCGGACTCAGAGATGACGATGAGATGGCAAACCGAGTTGAGAAAAAAGTGCACAGAGCAGCACTGGCTTCTCAGATGAAGGGCAGACCTAATGCTGCTCTCACGGAAGGCTGGGAAAATGCATATCTACAGCAGATACCTATCTGATGTTTTAGATCAGGTAGCTGATATATCTTTTTCTTATTATTATCTCGGTTACTGGTGGATAGCAAACAACTGAAAGGTGCATACTGCCACCCACTGTACAAGAGTGTGTAACATTATGTCATTTCAGCCCGACCCCTAAATTGTATGACTTAATCCTGTGTTATTTATAAAAGAGAAAAGAGCCCTTCTCGTGATTAGCTGATATATCTGATGTTGGCAAGACGTATATGTGCAGTCTGGGTAAAATCCTCACGTTACAGTTGTTATGTATAGAATGTACTGTAAGTAGTAATTTGGCGGCCGGGGCTCCCGGGGAATAGCAAGGGGTGACAGACCGCCTTTCTGGTGGGGATGTGATGAAGAAGAAGAAGGCATGTCTCTTCGCTGTTGACCTTCTGGCCAGTAGGAGCGCTGTAAGCTGACTGTATATATTTGCTATTATAATAAAGCTACGTTCACTGCACCTCTGGCCTGGTTATTATCAGAAGGATTATGGACACAACATTTGGCGACGAAGAGAACACGGTAATGGAGTGAGCTGCCACCAGTTTCTGACCATTTTTGGAGGCCCCAGGCAAACTACCCATGCCTTGGCCAAGGTGGTTTGCTGCTTTTAATTTAAATGGCTTAGATTATTCCTTACGCATGTACTAACCCTGTGCTGATCTTCAGTCTGAACTCTCTGAAATTGCTCACAGAAACATGCCAAGAATATATAAACTTATCCTATATGGAATGCACATATAAACATTAAACATGGCATATGAAAGGTATGATACTTCTCAAATATAATAATACATTATTAATATCAATAATAATGTAGATAATATGGAATTTTTCTATCAGTTACACTGGCTACCAGTGGAATTTAGCATTCGTTTTAAAGTTCTTACACTTACATATAGAGCACTACATGGACAAGCCCCATCATATTCACCTGATCTCCTTCTCACACATACTCCTGCTCACACTCTCAGATCTGAAGCCCAGGACTTGTTAGTTGCTCCTTTTATGAGATTCAAGACCAGGGGGGACAGAGCCTTTCAATCTGTAGCTCCGAGGCTTTGGAATAATCTCCCACTCCAGCTACATTTAGCTGACTCTGTGGACTCTTAAAAAGCAGCTGAAAACTTTTTTAACGTGGCTTTCCGATGAATTTCAATTCAACTGCATTTTTATTGTACTGTATATCTGATATTTTTAAACCTTTTAATCTTGTGTTTTAAATTGTTTTCTTTATTTTTTTCAACGGTGTCTCTATCAAGTTGTTTTTTATTCTATTTCATTCTACAGTGCTTTGTGACTATACAGTATGTCTGTGAAATGTGTTTTATAAATAAACTTTACTTACTTACTTACTTACATATCATGATCAAAATTTGAAAGCAAATGCTTGGAGGAATGTATCCACATCTGTTGACATGCTAGATGAATTTTTGTGCCTTTGTCACGATCATTTTTCTTACAAGTTTGTTGCAGTAGATAATATGGTTACTCTGTGAATTTGTAGAGTTGATGACTGCAAATAAATGAAAATGCCTCCAATGTGACATGTGATCATATAACGACAGTCATTTATGAGTTTAGGAAACCGTGTGTTGAGCATAGCTCTGTGTGAGTTTTACAAAAATAGATGTAATCCATAGACTATTCTACTCACCTCAGAAGGGCAGATGGGCTTTCTGTAATTAGTCTGCATCCGAGAAATTTATCAGCCAATCTTTTCCAGAACCATTTCATGTCTGCGGTGAGCGCGCGCGCACACACACACACACACACACACACACCTCACAAATAACAAACAACAGCGACAAACAAGAGGCGGGGCATATACGTGTGTGACATATGAGCACATACGTACACTATACGTATATGTGCATGCCACAGAGCAACCACTAGTTATGGGTACAGTTTTGGTTGTTTAAAAACCAATTTTTAAGATGAGTCTTAAAAGTGTTTAGTGTGGTATGTTCTCTGATTGCAGGTGGTATATTATTCCAGATCTTGGTTCCCCTCACTGATAGCACAGATTAAGCAAATGTGGTGCATCTGTGGGGGACCTCACAGTCTCCTCTAGTGATTGCTCTGGTGGTTGTACCGGTGACAGTTCTCAATTTAACATATTCTCCCAGGGGTGGGGGGTGCATAGCCATTTAATATTTTATAAATTGAAAAAGCAAATTTGAGAGTTTTATAATTTTCAAAAGACAGAAAATTGTATTTCTTGTAAATGTGACAACAATGATGTGTGGGATCTTTCTTATCAAAGATTTTTATGGCTTTTTGTATAAAGATTCACTGGGTTTGATTATGGCTATGCCAGCGAGAGACCAGTTGGTAAAACAGTAACTGATGTGTGAGACGATCATTATAAACGATACTAACTAACCACACTTTTCGCTGCACTGTCAGCGATGGTCTAAATTTGTTTAAAATTTCTCAAATTAAATTTGATTACGTTTGACATTTTTTTTAATGTGTTTTTTGGAGGTTAATAAGGAGTCTAAAATCACACCAAGGTACTTAAAATCCTTGACTAGTTGCAGCTCCTCTCCTTTTGAGAAAATGTTTGAGTTTGTAATATTTGATGGTTGTTTGGTAAACATCATGCAAACAACTTTTTTAGTGTTTAGTAAGAAACATGAATTATTAAGCCAGTCATGGATTTGAGTAATCGCTGTTGTAAGAATACATGCGGCTTGGTTCCAAGGTTGTCATAGCCAGGAGCGGCACTGGGGTTAAGCTCCCAGTGCTCATAAAATGCTCCTTACGGCGTGAGTCTCGAAAAGCCTCTGACAACTAAGTCCAACTCCTAGCCTGCCCGTGTGGTTTAGCCTCTAAGCCCAGCGGAACTGCTTTTACTAATAGGAGAAGGGGCGAGGGCGGATCTGTGGTGCCTTAAAACCAGATGCTTCGGGTAGATGGTGGCTCATCAACCTGGGAAGGTAGCCCATCTAGGGGAAGGTAAACCCTGATTTCAAACCTCCGCTGCCTTGCGGCACACCCGGTCATGGGAAAGGCTTCGGGAGTCAACCCTGAGGAAAAATCCGGAGTCGGAGCCCCTAAGGCAGTTCTCTTGTGCTCAACATCGTTCTGGCAGCTCCTGCGACGGCGCTGGTGCCAAACTATAGCAGCCCTGCTGTTCCTTTGGATTCATCAGTGACGTGGAGAGGGGGAACATGCTACATGGGTAACATCTTGTCCTCCATATCTTCCTGCCCAGGCTTGAATCCTACCAACGCCCAACGCTGGAAGGTAGAACACCGGTGCGCATCGGCCTGTTCCAGCAGAGTAGACGTTTAGGATTTTCTTCCATTGTCATCATAGACCGACGGAGGCCACCGCCGAAGAATACATGCGGCTGTCATGAGCGGGGCTGTTGTTCAGCCCGGCCCATGACTCGTGGCTGTAGTTTCCTTTATGATTGTTTATTGTGTTCAGCTGGCAGGTTGTTTGAGCCCCGTGTTGGGGCTCTTTGCCAGTCTACAGCCGCACCCCTTTTCTCTCTGAGTCAGCCACTCACCAGCTGTCTGCCATCATCCCTTAGGGTTCACTCATGCACACACACACTCACACGCATTCATGCCTTCTCACTCATGCACCCACACACATTGCCATTCCACCGCACCTGCATCCACTTGCCACCCAGAAGTCTATGAGGGTATTTAATGGGTGGCAGTGTGATTGCTCAGTGCGGCGGCATCAGTGTACTGGGTCCTAGAGTTTTCTCCGGTCCATGTTGGTGATGTGCACCATTTGATGCTCAGGCTCTTTCTCCCATCGATGTGTTTCGTGGACTGCTTAAGGTGTTGTCCAGAGCCCAGCTGCGCTCTGACACTTAGTAGTAAGTTGTCTCTTTCCTCAGTGGCAGATCACCCTGAGGTGTGACATAACCCTTCACTGCCTGTGGAGTTAATTCCCCTGTTTATCTGTTGTTTACCTGCTTGGACTGTTTTCATGGACGCTGGTTAACCAATTCTCTGCCTGACTGTTTTTCATGGACATGTGTACCTCATACCCTGTTTAATAAACTGCACGCAACACTCGCACATAGGCTTGTGCAATTTCTTCGGTCTGCTACATGATTATACAGCAGACGTGACAGCGGCTTCTTGTGTGTTTTTTGCAGGTGGGAATATTACCATGTAATCTGCATACATTTGTATATGGATGTTTCTGCATCCATTTGGTAGATCATTTATGTACACTACTCACAAAAAAGATAGGGATATTTGGCTTTTTGGTGAAATTTATGGAAAATGTAAAAACCTCATGCTATACTGATATTATATCATGAAAGTAGGACATTTAAGTAGAAGCATGCAATGGTGATTTCCTCATCTCAAACAATTTATTGAAACAAAAGCCAACAACAGTGGTGGCGATACCACAACAAAAAAATGTCAGTATCTCAATAACTTGTCATGTGCCCTTGAGCATCAATTACAGCTCGACTTATTGTCTGTTGAGGCATGGCATTCCACTCCTCTTGAAGGACGGCTGTCAGGTCATTGAGATTGTGGGGTGCAGGGTTACGAGCCTCTACACAGCAACTCAGCTGACCCCATTGGTTTTTGATGGGATTCACTCAATTTGAGGTCCCCCAGCCTCCAGCTGTCAAGTTCTGGGCATGGTTTAGGACCGTGTCCATACTGTTTACTTATTTTTGTTCCTCTGTGATTACTATTATATTGCCCTTGTAGGAACAATTAATTATACAGTAAGTGTGATAAGGTACAAGGATTATTTAATTTGGACTTAGAGGTGTGTGGGGAAATGGAGGTTTATTTCATGACCACAAACACTCACAAACAAGAGGAAACCACTCGTAGGGGCACCAGTCCAAACTTGGACAATTTATTAATAACTAATCCTTCAACCTTTTATTAACCAGTCTCAATATTCGTGAATTCTTCTGCCATGACCCAGGAAAGCACACACAAAAGAAATCAAGCAGAAACTTCTATATACCATTAATAGTTTAAAAAAAAAATCAAACTCAAGTTAAGTGACATTCCATTCCATTCATGTCTAAGTAGGTGAAATGATCAACAAGTTTCAAATATCATATTAACTGGTAACGGATTCCTGAGCAGAAAGTCTATAGTTAAACCTTTGTGAAAACAAAAGAAACCAGATTTTGAATGTGTAACTGTAATGCAATGGGAGACTCTAAAATAACTGTAATAAAATATGCATAAAATCGGATGCAATTTTATGGAGAAAATGGTAAAAGTTGATTATATGAAAAAGAAAATTCTGAGTTACTCTAAAAAAAACAGAGGTCATTGAAAAGAGGAATATTATTTTTCATTCAGCTTTATAGCTCCTATCGTAGGTTATGGACTAACTTTTAACATGAAAAATTGGTCATATTCAATTAGAATTAGACATCACATTTAGCCCAGAAGATAGAAAGGTGGAGTCTGGCTTACGAACAGCTGTGCCTTCCAGCGATGAGTCCAGTGATGATCGTAAATTCCAGCAGATGACAAAAAGGGGAAAAGACTACTCGCAGTCCTTTCAAATCGTTACAGTGATTATAGCTTTTACAGACTCAGCAGCGGGGTGACAGTGGAGCCGGCAGTAGAGTGATCAGCTGGCTTCGGGGTAGGCTTGATGTCTTCTCTTAGGCAACAGATCCTTTCCTGGCCCGAAACTTTGGGATGTCCATCAGCTGACAAGAAACCATAGGCTGAAGGAAAACTGTATGTAAAACAGTTTCACCCACAAAATCCTAGTTCTTCTGATGTTGTGGTACGTGGGTGAGGCAGTCTCGAGGGAAAAAGTTCAAAAATCACTATCATTCCTCTTTAACGGTAAGTTAAGGAAAATCAAAAAATGAAAAATTGGTCATATTCAATTAGAATCAGACATCACATTTAGCCCAGCAGATAGAAAGGTGGAGTCTGGCTTACGAACAGCTGTGTCTTCCAGCGATGAGTCCAGCGATGATCGTAAATTCCAGCAGATGGCAAAAAGGGGAAAAGACTACTCGCAGTCCTTTCAAATCGTTACAGTGATTATAGCTTTTACAGACTCAGCAGCGGGGTGACAGTGGAGCCGGCAGTAGAGTGATCGGCTGGCTTCGGGGTAGGTTTAATGTCTTCTCTTAGGCAACAGATCCTTTCCTGGCCCAAAACTTTGGGATGTCCATCAGCTGACAAAAAACCACAGGCTGAAGGAAAACTGTATGTAAAACAGTTTCACCCACAAAATCCTAGTTCTTCTGACATCGTGGTACGTGGGTGAGGCAGTCTTGAGGGAAAAAGTTCAAAAATCACTATCAGTCCTCTTTAACGGTAAGTTAAGGTTATCGGAATAAACACGGCGTCTGAGGAGAGGGAAAAAACGGTGTTTTGGAGTTTCACTCCAAGTAAGAAAAGTTGAGCTCAACATGAAAAGATAATCAATCCCTCCTCAGGTACCAGGAAACTCACCCAGAAGAGACAAAAAAAAAAAAAAAAAATCAGAGAGAACAGGGAAAGACTTAACTTCAAGACAATGAAAAGAAACTTTAGAGAACACAAAAACTCTGAACTACAAGGGTGTTTCTCCCTATTTAACTGAGTGTGATCCTTTGGTCATAACATATGACTGGCAGAAGGAAGAACCAATTATTGGCTATCGTGGGAAATTTGAATGAGCTATGGTCCAATAAGAAAGTGGTCCTCTGTCTGTAACCTACCTGTTGTGTCTCTAATTAATGAGGGGTCGAGGTGACGTTTTATATATTTTTTTGAACATGAGCCAGGAACACAGGAGTCTCTACCACTAGCCTGGGCGCCACAGCGAAGAGGCAAAATGGCTTCCGCTGTGGTCTTATATACCCCAGATGACGCCACCCCCCAGAGATGGGGTTGAACAGAAGGGGGCAATGCTGAGCTGGTCTGCCTCAATTTTTGCCTGTGTGAAAGGGGACCGAACCGAGTAGAAATTGATTCAAAGTAACAAATTTGTCAACTGATTTGGACCAAATTAAACAAATTTAGGTGTGAAAGAGAGAGGGGGGGGGGGGTGTCTAATGGGCCATTTCCATTAGTATCGCCTTGGCCTTACTTAGTTCTACTCGTTTCACTTTCTCGCTATTTCCACTATACCCAACACGCTTTAACCGACACTAATTTTGTGCCGGTTAAGGGGCAGGGTATAACCGTGCGAAACCGAGCCGAGATGTGACGTCAATAGACTGCTAGCCGCTGATTGGTCAGGGCGTAACGTCACGAAAGCGCCCGTCTTCATTGAAATCTTTACGACCGCCATTTGCAATCACGGACTAACTCGGTCACGGAGTAAATACGATATTAATACAGACAGCATTGTAGGTTTTGCGGAACTCTACACCGTGGTCCAACGAAGAGGTGCGGAGTTTTCTCTGCTTGGTGGCTGATACACAGTCAGAGGAATGATCCGGACCCTATTTAAGGTGAAAGGTGAAATTTAGAATTTATTTCGGATAGTACATTACAGGTTAAAAGAAACTGTATAATATAACAACAAGGTCAAATTAGACAAAGACTCCTTCTACTATACAATTCCACGTGAGTTATCCGAAATGGGTGATGGCTGAAGCCGCAGCTTATATTGCCCATCCATATTCCATCCAAGAATTCAAAGGAGAAAAAAGAGAAAACAAGACAAGAGCGATTACAATTTAAAACAAGGCTAAGACAAAATATGACTGAGAGAAAAAGAAAACTGAGCTAGTCTAAGTTAAGCGGTTACTATTCAAAAACAAATCTAAGACATAGTGTCACAGAGAAAAAAGAAAAACTAAGCTATAACACAACACAGGCTGGAAATGTCAATCCTTATGTGAGTTTACATGTCGTCTTGTAAATATGTTTGGAGTATTTCTTCCTTTAGTTTTTGTTTAAATTGTCCAAGCTTTGTACATGATTTTAATTCAGGTCCAAAATCGTTCCATAATCTGACACCTTGCACTGAAATACAGTGTTGCTTGGTAGTTGTTCTCACTGTAGGCTTTTGAAATATACATGTTCCTCTGAAGTGATATCGTTTCTCCCTTGTTTGGAACAACTTTTGGATATTTGCGGGCAGTGATAGATTCTTCACTTTGAACATTATTATTGCGGTTTTAAAGTCGATCAGATCTTTCAACTTGAGAGTTTTTTGTTTAAGAAAAAGTGGGTTTGTTGGTTCCCTGTAAGCTGCTTTGTTGATTATTCTAATAGCTCTCTTTTGAAGCATAAAAAGTGGATATATGTTTGTTTTATATGTATTTCCCCATACTTCATTACAATATGTCATGTATGGGAGTATTAATGAATGATACAAGGTGTATAGTGTGGGTTGATTCAGCAAATTTTTCACTCTGTGTAATATTGCAATTGATTTGGATACTTTACCTTTTATATAATTAATATGTGGCTTCCAACACAGTTTGTTATCAATTATTACTCCAAGGAATTTAGTTTCGGATACCCTTTCAATCTCTACACCATTTACACTGAGTTTGGGTACTGGGTAGTTGTGATGGTTGTTAAAGACTATAAATTTTGTCTTGCTTAAATTGAGCGTTAATTTGTTTGAATCAAACCACAGTTTCAGCTTTCCTAATTCCTTTCCGAGTGTATCCAGAAGTTGTTCCAAGTTGTTTCCACTGCATAGCAGGTTAGTGTCATCAGCAAACAATATTAAGTCCATTTTTTCTGAAACTTTACATATATCATTTATATACATATTGAATAATAATGGTCCCAAAACTGAACCCTGTGGGACTCCACAGGTGACCTTCAGTAGCTCTGAGTTTTTGTTGTTAACACATACAAACTGATATCTATTCTTTAAGTAACTTCTTAACCAGGACAGTGCTACCCCTCTGATACCACAATTTTGTAGTTTCTTTAATAATAGATTGTGATCTACTGTATCAAATGCTTTTTTAAGATCCAGGAATACTCCAACTGAATACTCTTTATTTTCAATGGCTGTTGATATTTTTTCTGTAAATTCCATTAAGGCATATGCTGTTGTCCTTTTGTGTCTGAACCCATATTGCTGCTCACACAATAAATCATTCTTCAGTATGAAGTTGTCAATTCTCTCATAGAATATTTTTTCAAGTATCTTGGAAAATTGCGGTAATAGTGAAATTGGTCTGTAGTTGGACCCTACAGATGGCTGCGCAGAATAGAACCGTACTACTGACAAGCTGAAGACGAACGTGAGAGAGCCATCGATGGTGAGTGATTTGTAATAATGTGCATCTGTTCGCTTATTTATCCTGTTGGTGGTAAGCTCACTTTTTTTTAGCCATACAGCGCCATTTTTTGCTGGCTAACTCATTTTAGCTAACGAGTTTTGGCTAGTAGCTAGCTAGTACCAACTGCTGATTCGCGCTTGTTTTCTCCTAAATATTCGCTTGTGAGAGCAAAACGATGAAATCTGTTAATCCTGGTTAAAGTCCTGGTTTTTGTTTTGTATTGCACTTTGGTGCTGCGTATTAAATTGTGTGCAATTTAATGCTAGAATGTGTTTCCACATGCCAGGGTTTAGCCTCCCTGATTATAGTGGATACTGGTGAGACCACAGGAGCCGAAATCTCAACAATATAAAAGTGCTTTTTCAAACCAGTGACTTATAAAGTCATTCATATAATTTTCTAAAGCGTCAGAAAGAGAAATCCATATATTATATTGATTCATTACACAGACAGTGATATATTTCAAGCATTTATTTATTTTAATTTGGATGATTATGGCTTACAGCCCCTGAAAACCCCAAATTCAATTTGGCAAAAAATTAGAATATTACATAAACTTTAAAAAAATAGTTTTTAAATAGAAATGTTGGCCGCTGAGGTGTTGGTTAATATGGGCTGTAGCCATAATCATCAATATTAAAATAAACACTTTCAATATATCACTGTCCTTGTAATGAATCTATATATGGGTTTTCACTTTCTGAAATGAGTGACAAAAATATTGAACTTTTTCATGATATTCTAATTTTTGAGATGTGCCTGTATAAGTGTTGAACTTGCTTGAAACTAACTACCATCCATTTCTGTCGTTCGTCTAGGGAGGAGGAAATCAGCCGCTCAACAACGGACGTTGCCAATGTGGAAAGTAATGAAATCCTTTGTTTTTATAGGTAAAGTGTCAGAACCAAAGTAGCACAATTTCCACTTTATATAAAAGGGACTGAACTGAGATTTATTTGATTGTGTGAGTATTAATTACAGAATAATTGAAAAAGTCTGGCGCATCAACTGTAAAATAAACCACTTGTTAATGTATTTATTTTTTTTGTCAGATCACTTGTGTGATCCTTTGTGAGTTATGTTCATAACTGTATCTTTTGGGGAATGGCAGTTGTTCAGCCATCAATATAATTTTGTTTATATGTGTAGTTTATACTCTATCATCAATAAACTCATGCAGTAACAGGACACATTACAAATATTTGAGACCCATTGTAGTGCATCCTTTTATATTTTAGCAATAAAAGTACAAAACACCACCCACACTTGAAGCCAGGGCAAGAAGAGACACTTTTACATTCCAGACAAACTTTTATTGATAAAAACTCCATATTTTGACTGAGCGACTCCATACTCTGTGATGCACACCTTCAGTTAAAGTACTATATTCCATTCAAGTGAATGTATTAATTCATTCTGATTGCTGAGGCCACAGTAAAAGCAGATGATTTTAAATGTAACCCAGCCCTTGTAAAATCGACTTTACATCAGTGCAGCTACATGAAAATTGTGGTTAAATACAACAACTAAGTACTTTATTGTCACATTGGAAATGGAATCGCTTCTGTTTTGTTTTTCTTTTGAATTCTTGGACGGAATATGGGTGGGCAATATAAGCTGCAGCTTCAGCCATCACCCATTTCAGATAACCTATGTTGAACTGTATAATCAGAGGAGTTATTGTTTAATTCAACCTTATTAGATTTTTTTCCCCTTTGTTATATTATTCTATTTTCTTTTAATCTATCCGAAATAAAGATTCATTCATTCACATTCCACCACTGGCTTTTAGCAAGAAGTGTATTTCCGAAATATGTTTTAAACTTCCTTTATTTAACCACCACCCATTTCTGTCTTTTGTCTAGGCAAGAGGTAAATGATCGATCCACCCCAAACTGGACCTTGCGTCACTATTTACAGAGATGCAGGCCTAAGATCTCCTGATCTGAGACCAGTGTGAGCTGCACATCCCAGCTGCTGAGTGACCCAGTCTTACAGTTTGAGTTTTGCATATTCTGAATAATCTGGAATTTGCTGCTGATTCTAATAAACAATTTAGTGACTTATGTGTTTGCATCATGATTTCTATTTTTGTCTGTTAATACACTGGTTGGAAAAGAGTCAATAGTTCAAACCATTAATGGGTGACTTTGAAAATAATGGCTCATTTTTAAGAAATTTATGTCACATAGTGGTAACCTTCACATATAAAAAAGAGACATCTGCAAAAACTTCAGAGGTTTGTCAGTGCAATACTACATGAATGCATGTATAGTACATTGTTGATGCAGAGAATATATATTTCTACAGTATATGTATCTAGTAAATCAAGCATTTTCCATGTAACCTGGTGACTGCATTATTTTAATTGCTTTTAATCCTAGATCAAGTTTGTTTTGGCCTAAAATGCATCATAACTGTCAAATACATCTTATTATACCGAACTCAGTACTGTTTACTTTTTGAATATACATTTTGTGGCTAATATAGTTATTAACCTGGCGATCAAGTTGTGTCAGCTGAACATTTTTTGCTTTGACAACATCTCAGACTCAGTGCAGCTGAAGCAGGTACGTCCATGATGTCTCAACAGTCCATGATTTTCACATAGATCAGAGCAATTTTTTTTCCCATAATATTTTTATTGAACCTTTTTTTTTTTTTTACAAACAGCACACACAGTCAGACACTAACACAAAAGTAATTTAAAAACTAAAAAGAACAATAACAAAATAACAAAAAAGGGTAATAAAAACAACAACCATTAACAAAAACAAGTCAACAACAATGCTCCTCTATTTAGTCTAGGTAATCTATTACATAATACATAATATATATTCACCAGCTTGGAATTTGCAAGGTCCACACATATTCACCTTCTTCTTCAGAAGTTATGTTTAATTTCTTTACATAATCAATGAAGGGTCTCCATATATTCTCAAACACGTTTTCCTTTGATTTCAGTATGTATGTTATTCTTTCTAGTGGAAGGTTGGTAACATCTGTCTTAACCACTGAGTCACATCTGGTCTATGAGTTTTCCATATAATGCAATACATTTTTTGGCATTAAGCAAACTGAGGTCTATGAATGTTCTTTCACTCTTATTAAAGTTATGTTTTTCTGGATACAGACCCAACAAAAACAGTTTAGGGTTCAATGTGAATTGTTTTGAAATTATTTTTTCAATTGTTACCCTCACCTCTTCCTAAAACATTCTGATTTTTCTACATTCCCATAAACAGTGAAATAGGGTTCCTTTACTTAGATCAGAGCAATTTTTTGCACAGGAAATAAACCAGACATTCTTAAGCTCTACAACCACTGATCGTTTGTGAAGCTGTGCTGACATCAGTGACAGGCTGTAATGACATCAGTTGACAGGCTGTGCATGAACGCCAGACTGACCGTTTGAAGAGGTAATTTTTCCACAACAGAGTCATCTGAAACACACACAGCGTACATATTTTAGTACCTAACAGTGATAACTTGCAGAGATTACAGTGTAGCACGACGTACTTATAGCAAAATAGCATTAGCAACATTAGCTTTCCGTCACATATGACCTAGTTTGTATCCTCACATCTTTGGCTCTCTCCAGAAGCTGCAGAACTATTCCAGAGTGTTTCGTCTCACTGCCTGTACCCTTGTCTGACAGTCCTTTTTGGCATTTACGGTGAAAAAAGCCACAGACCGAGGAGTCGCCTTGTAAAGCCGCCATGTTGTGTTTGTCTTGGGTCGCGTGTTTTACGTCACGGGAGTGTGGCGCCGCCTTGCTGTAAAAAAAATCCCGCCCACCCCAGCTATACACGGCTTTACACGGTTGTAATGGAAGCACAACCGCGGCCGAAACAAGTAGTAACGAAACGAAACGAGGCGAGTCGAACTGGGCTAGTGGAAATGAGGCATAAGACACTACCTGTTGGACATTTTTTTTTTTTTTTGTGTGAGATTCCTATGTTTGTGTTCCCACTGTGCCTTGTCCCCCTCCTCCCACCCGTTTTGGTGTTATGTTTTTTTTTTGGGGGGGGTTTGCTTTTGTTAGGGGTCTGGAATCCATCACTTAAAGGGGAGATTATGTCAGAGTCTGGGCATGGTTTGGGACCGCGCCCATGACTTTTGCTTGTTTTTGTCCCTCTGTGATTATTATTATATTGCCCTCTGTGTATTATTGCTATATATTGCAGTTATTGTCTCCTGTGTCTCTCCTGGTCTGTTGTTTCCATATCCATAGCCTTTTCCTCATGTGTGCTCCTGTTCAGCCCTTGATTGTTTCCCCAGCTGTCTCGCATTTGTAATTATCAGTTACCCTATTTATGTTAGTTTGTGCATGTGTTCTGTCTGGCATCATTGTTGTTCAATCCCAGTTTTCCCTGTGTTGTTTTCTGCCCCTGTGTAGCCATTTATTTAGGTTACATTTGGTTCATTGAGTTTTTTGTTTATTACTAGAACAGAAATTCAGTCCATGCCCTGGGTCCTCCTTCCTCTAAACCACAGGTGTCAAACTCATTCCATGAAGGGCCAAGACCCTGCAGGTTTTACCTCCACCCAGTGTCTTCAATAGGTGATCTCACAGAGTTTCTTCCCACTGATTGCTGATCAGTAAAAACACCTGCTGAAGACACTGGGTAAAAGCAAAACATGCAGGGTCTTGGCCCTCCATGGAATGAGTTTGACACCCCTGCTCTAAACCATTATCTTCCTTGAGGGCAGATCGTGGAACTAGCAGCCGTTCCCTAATGATGCAACCTCTGATGCCGCCACTGCTGCACGGTGGCGCAGTGGTTTAGCACTGTGGCAGCACAGTTTACCCTCGGCCGGGGGATCGCGGGGATCATGAGATCGTGGGTTCGATCCCAGCCCCCGACCAACAGTGAGCTGTGTGGAGTTTGCATGTTCTCCCCGTGTTGCGCGGGTTTACTCCGGGATTTCTCCGGTTTCCTCCCGCACACCAAAAACATGTAGGTTTAGGGCGCTCGCGCACGCAGCGACCAGCAGCCGGTGACTTGTCACCAGACTGCAAACCAAATCTACCTACGGGTACAAATAAGTAACAAAAAAAAAACAAACAAAAAAAAAAAAACCTCGATGAGCTGGAGCATTGTCGTCCATGAAGATGAAATTAGGCCTGTGTTGTTCATGCAGGTGTACAATGACTGGATTAATGATGTTATTCAGGTAGTATCAGCTTGTCACTGTACCATTCACAAGGTGTAGGGCAGTTCTGTATTGACTAGATACACCTGCCCAGACTGTAACACTACCATCACCAAAGGCTTGTCTGGTGACAACTTTGGCTGATGCATGGCGCTTTCCTTGATGTCTCTCAACACCATTGGCAGCCATCATTTCTGCTCAACGTGAATTGACTTTTTATCAGAGAACAGCACTGAGGCCCACTGGTCCCTCTTCCAGTGTAAATGCTCCCTGGCCCGTGCAAGACGATGGCATTTGTACCTGGTGGTGTGGTCAGGTACCCTTGCAGGTCATCTAGCACACAGGCCATGCTGATGCAAACAGTTTCGAACGGTCTGACATGACACTTGGGTGCCTCTAACCTCCCTTAAATGTGCCTGGAGTTGAGTAGCATTCATCATCCGGTTTCACAGGGCACTGTTCACAATGAAGCGGTCATCAGCGTGGGATGCGGCCAAAGGACATCCACTTCTATGCCTTTCTGTGACTCTTCTAGTCTCTCTTTATCTCTGTTGCAACCTGCTGATGACACTCTGTGGCACTCTTAGCTCAGTGGCCACTTCCCTCTGAGAACATCCTGCTTGAAGCCTCACAATGGTGAGGTATTGTTGATCAGTTGTGAGGTGTCAGCTTAGTCTCATGTCAAAATGTGAACAGCATGATGAAGAGGACTGTTTAAATACCAATTCTAATTGAACCAAAAATTTATTGGTTGATTCATGGATCAAACACCTGTTGTGAATTTTAATATTAAGCACATTGTTAGAGAACAGCAAGTTATCCAAAAAGTACTGAAACATTGAACAGCTGGACATGTGCATTCAAAAGGTTAGATAACGTCAAATTAAGTTGACCTGTAAAGGTTATAGTGCATTTTAGGTGCATCCTGAAATTTCACCCAAAAGCCGAATATCCCTAACTTTTTGAGTAGCATATAAGGAGAATAATACTGGTCCAAGTATGGAACCTTGTGGGACTCCCATTTGTCATTACAATTATGGCAATTTGACACTGTTGGCCATTACACATTGCTGTCTGTCGGTAAAATTCCATCCATTTGATAGCATGCTCTGAAAAATTAAACTGAGTAAGTTTGATTAAAAGGATGTTGTGGTCAACGGTGTCAAATGCCTTCTTCAGATCTAAAAACACAGCACCTACACAATTGCACTTACCAAAAAAGATTTTGTTTTTACTAAAAACAAGCTTTTTGCAGAATGGTAGGCACGGAACCCAAAACTCTGCATGATGCAGGGGGATGTTCCCATTATTCAGATGTTCACATAATAATGTAGCCACCCATTTTTTCAATTACAGTATTTTGGAGATAACCAGTAAAATGCTGATTGGTCTTCAGTTGTTTATATCAGTTTTGATCCCTGTTTTGAAAATTGGTCTAACCATTCCTACATTCCAAGCAGTTGGTACGACAGCATGTTTGATTGACAGATTGATTATATGAGTAATTGGAAAAAAAATGAGAGGATCTTTATGTTCTTTAAAAAAAAATTGGTGTTAAGACCATGTTCATCCATTGCTTTTGAGCTATTCAGTGAGTTGATGATATTTGCAACTTCATGTTCAGATATTTCTAATATATTAAAAACTGATTGTGAGGGGTTAATAGGACTAGAACTAGAGTTGATGAAAAAGTTGTTAAACTCTGTAGCAATGATCGTGGGATTCTGTACCAATTTGCTATTAATGTTAACCTCTTGCACTCCGTTGTACCGCGGACGGGCAAGTCTCTGCGTCCCAGAGCGCACGAGGGCGCTCTCGTGCACCCTCGTGCGCACGCACCGGCATGTTCGGCCACAGGCGGTGCTTATTTTGTTTTTGTTCCAGCAGAGTAGATGTTATGATTTTCTTCCATGGTCATAGACCGACGGAGGCAGACGACGAAGGCTGAGTGACACACAGGCGTTCGCCAGTCTTTTTTTAATTACTACTGTTATTTGTTTTGAAAAATCGTTCGCCAAAAACCGCAATCATGGAAGCACAAAACCGCAATAATGGAATTATGTTTTGATCGGGTCGCGAGACCAGAACCACGAGCGGACCAGCATCGCGTTCATCTGACAATGAGGAAGAGAAATTCGCCAGGACACTGCTGTGAAGAGGTAAGGTGTTATAAGCTAAATTATTCTTTATCCCTGAAAATTGTAATCAAAAATGACATTTGACCGATCGGTAAATTACAACTGTGCGGCGCACGAAGTCTGAAGTTCGTGCACCGCGGTACACGGGTCGTTCGCTGTGTCCGGACTGTGAACGCCGCCCCCCCCCCCCGCTATTCTTCTGTAGCGAGGGGGAGGGCGCGGTGACTGCGCCGCGGTTGCCACATCGCCACGAGTCTATTCCGCCATGTAGCGATGGCCAATGTCCGTCCTCTGTAGCGAGGGGGGGGCAACCCCCCCCACACACACACAGACACAACCCTGAGTGTGACCTTTCATTAGAGCCCAAAATGAAGCTTCTACATTGAATCATTCAAAAGTTACAGATGTTTTTCCAAACTGTGCCATTTGGCACAATTTGGCACAGTTCCAAAACACCTGGGAACTACCTGAGGAAAAAGCTGTGTAATATATTCATTTTTTGTGGTATTGTTACAAAATTTGGACCTCAGCTGGAGAACACTTGGTTCTACATTTCTGTTGCATTTTCCAGCCCGGATCTGAAGCTGTGTGTTATTTGCAAGTATTTGTATCCAAAAAAACACCCAGGCCAAATTTATTTTCTTCAAGTTCACTATGTTTAGATGACTGTAACTCAGTGGCCGGAGCATTTAGAGAGATTATGACTGTTTTGCCAAAACATTCAAAGTGTTTTCTTTTAAATGACACCAACCCCATGAAGATGCTGCAAAGGGTTGAAGAACAGCTTTTGATTTAATTTGGGAACGTTATTTTTGGGGGTTTTTAGGGAAATTGACCGGAGTGCAAGGGGTTAAGTTCCATATTTCCGTCATCTTTTTTGTTGTGTTTATTTGTCAATTTGTTAACATTAATCCAATTTTTTTTGCCATCTGATTTTGCATTTTCAATATTGGTTATAAAAAAAGTTTAAGTCAAACTTTTTTGTTGTGTTTATTTGTCAATTTGTTAATATTAATCCTTTTTTTGCCATCTGATTTTGCATTTTCAATATTGGTTATAAAAAAAAGTTTGCCTTAGCCTTAATCAGAGTTTGCACTACTTATTTCTAACATACGTAAATTGTTATCTGTCTGTTGTTAAACCTGATTTTAGAGCTATTTAAAGAAGATCTCTCATCCTCATTAGCTGTAGACATTTGGAGTTTAGCCATGGTAAATTGATTCTTCTTCTGTTGTTTCCATTCACCAGAAGAGCACAGGATCCATGTACGCTGGAGAACCAGCTGTTCATCAAGGCCGAAAAATGTGCGGTCCACACCACCTCCACCACATTTCTAGGTTTTATTATTTCAGAGGGGCAGAAAAAGCCTGAGCCGGGTAAAAATAAAGCAATCACTGACTGGCCAACCCCCACATCCAGGAAAAAGCTGCAGAGGTTCTTGGAATTGGCAAATTTCTATCGGTGCTTCATTAAAAACTACAGTTGTGTTGTCTCTCCATTCACCAGGCTCATATCCATTACTGTAAACTCCAGTTTCATTGGTCTAAGGAAGCAGTGTTCCAGCAGCTAAAAGGGATGTTCACTCTGGCACCCATTCTAATTCAACTAGACCTGTCCCTCCAATTCATTGTGGGGGTGGATGCTTCTGATTCAGGGGTTGGGGCAGTCCTCTCCCAGTGCTCGGTCACTGATGGCAAACTACACCCTTGTGCCTTTTTCTCTTGGCGCCTGTCTTCCATAGAGAGAAATTATGGAGTTGGTGAACAAGAATTGCTAGCTGTGAAGCTCACTCTGGAAGAATGGCGTTACTGGTTGGAAGGGGCCATCCAGCTGTTTTTGGTGCGGACAGATCACAAAAATTTAGAGTATTTACGGACCGCCAAATGGCTCAATCCATGTCAGGCTAGGTGGGCAGTGTTTTTTGACTGATTCACTTCACCCTCACTTATAGACCCCGCTCTAAAAACACTAAGCAAGGCGCCCTTTCCAGTCAGTTCTCCCGAGATCACTCACCACCTTCAGATAACCACATTATCCCCTCGTCCTGTGTCTTGGGAGCTCTTTCATGGCAGATTGAGGCTAGAGTCAGGGAGGCACAGAAGCAGGAGCCAGACGACCCAGATAAACTACCGAGAGGTAGGTAGCTCCTTCAGAGCCTCCCAGTGCTGCAGGTCCTTGGCCAGATCCACTTCCTCTGCCGTCTAGAACGAGGCCTCAGCCTTCTTGTACATCTGCCAAATGGTGTGGTACTGGATGGGGAAAATGACAAAATGGCAAGGGTTCTCCTTCAGCAGAGGCTCCGCCTCATCCTCAGAGCTGCTGCTCTCCTTCACTGCTTTGGTAGGAGAAGAGTTGAAGATTTTCCACACCATTTTGGAAGCCAGGACATGGCTGCTGCTAAGGCTCAGAGGCGTGGTCTCTTTGTCCAGCAGAGACATGGTGGTCATCTGTCAGCTGAAGTTCTGTTCGTTCTTCATGGAGAGGGGGGAGCAGGCGGAGAGCATGGCAGGAAGACACAGAGGATGAGATAGGATATGGAAGAGAAAGTGAACCTCATCAGCAGCAGGAGATTAAAATGTTTTTGTGTGGGATTGCCGAACACAGGTGTTACAAAACTATTAAAACAGTTTATGAAACTTGTTTTCCATTTTAACACACACATGCATTTGTTTTATGTGAATAATACTGAAAATTCAGAGTTTTATAGCTGCTTTTGAAATTATAATTTGATTAAACAAATGAAAATATATCAGGTTTGATGCCACAAAACATTTATGCAGCACAGCAGGAGGATGCAGCCATTAAAGAAATAGTCTCTTAGGGCTGCAGCTAATGACTACTTTACGGCTTGGGTAATCACCCACTCCAATCGAAGATTATTTGATTAATCTGATGTTTTTTTTTTTTTTAAATGAAACTTGCACTGACCAAATTTGTGGAACTTTCTTTCCGAATGAGCAGTAGTAATTGTATCAAATACTCAATAACACAGGTACACATTTATTGCAATGCTTATTGCAATGTTTATTGCATAGAATATAACTTTAAATGTTACATTTCACCAAAAAGTGCCATTTGCTAGCCCGTTAGCATCCAAATGCTAACAGTGGTGGCTATATGTTTTTTGGTCATATAAGCATAATTAGCGTAGCTGACTACATTCCATTCATCTTAACTTAAAATCTCAATCATGTACCTTGTCTCGGGTGTGCTGTCTGTGCATGATGTGGCATGCTTTCCGCCGAGATACTGTAACATCTGACAATGTAGCATGCTAGCTGGCCACTCAGCTTTACCACGTACACACTGCACAATGTTTTCCTTCAATTTGAGCTTGAAATAGTTCCAGACTTGAAATACTTTTGTCGTTTTTTTTTTTTTTTTTAATTTTATTTATCTTTGCTGGCCCGTCACTATGCTGCTCTGACATGGCAGCATTAAACAAATCTTTATTTTGTTTAGATAGCATGACCGGAAGGTCATATAGACCGGAAGTGCTAGGTTAAACGACACGCCGACGCATAAATTTTGAATCAAGAATTTTTTGTAATGTAATGATTCAAATTATTCGAGTAATCGTTGCAGCCCTAGTCTCTCTAAAACTGCGTAACTTGACTCCTAATGAAAGACACAAGAAAAATATGAAGAATGAAACAAAAAGACTATGGGGCAGATTTACTCATGTGTTGCGCCATCACAAAACCCTGTTTTGGCATCAAGAACTACTGCTGAGATTTACTAAAGGGTGCAGGGCAAAGTTAATGGTGGAAAGGCATGGACTTTGTTAATTTTGCGCCTGGCCTCATTACATATCTATTTGTGGGACTTGTCATGTCAACTTGCAAATATGAGGGAGGGGAGGTTTTAAATGACTGGCGCAAGGTGATTTATTAAGGTTTGCGGTTGTCAATCTCCTGCTAAATGCACTAGGATTTAGCGTCCAAAAAAAGCTTGTCTTAATTGATGACAGCGAGAACCAAGGGTGTGTGTGGCCAGACAGAGAGAAGCTTGTCCCTGCGCGTGACTTGATTTGCCGTGACAGAACAGATTGTTATGAACAGAAATGATCTCACAGAGATTGGTGTTGTGCTGAACTGGACATCAGCCAGCAGGTTTTTTTTGAAAAAATATCATTTGTTTATACAGTGCATCTGGAAAGTATTCATGGCGCTTCACTTTTTCCACATTTTGTTATGTTACAGCCTTATTCCAAAATTGATTAAATATTTTTTTTTCTTCAAACTTCTGCACATAATACTCCATAATGAAAATGTGATTTTTTTTTTTTTTTTAGATTTTTACAAATTTATTAAAAATAAATCACATGTACATAAGTATTCACAGCCTTTGCTCAATACTTTGTTGATGCACATTTGGCAGCAATTACAGCCTCAAATCTTATTGAAAATGATGCCACAAGTTTGACACACCTTTCTTTGGGCAGTTTCTCCCATTCCTTTTTGCAGCACCTCTCAAGCTCCATCAGGTTGGATGGGAAGTATCGGTGCACAGCCATTTTCAGATCTCTCCAGAGATGTTCAATTGGATTCCATTCTGGGCTGTGGCTGGGCCACTCAAGGACATTCACAGAGTTGTCCTGAAGCCACTCCTTTGATATCTTGGCTATGTGCTTAGGGTTGTTGTCCTTCTGAAAGATGAACTGTCGCCCCAGTCTGAGGTCAACAGCGCTGTGGAGCAGGTTTTCATCGAGGACTCCTCTGTACATTGCTGCATTCATCTTTCCCTCTATCCCGACTAGTCTCCCAGTTCCTGCCGCTGAAAACATTGCCACAGCATGATGCTGCCACCACCATTGGTGTGCTTTGTGCTTATGAGTGGTGCCTGGTTTCCTGCAAACATGATGTCTGGCATTCACACCAAAGAGTTCAATCTCATCAGACCAGAGAATTTTGTTTCTCATGGTCTGGAGTCCTTCGGGTGCCTTTTTGCAAACTCCAGGTGGGCTGCCATGTGGCTTTTACTAAGGAGTGGCTTCCGTCTGGCCACTCTACTATACAGGCCTGATTGGTGGATTGCTGCAGAGATGGTTGTCCTTCTGGAAGGCTCTCCTCTCTCCACAGAGGAATGCTGGAGCTCTAACAGAGTGACTATCGGGTTCTTGGGCCCTTCTTCCCCGATCACTCAGTTTAGACGGCCGGCCAGCTCTCGGAAGAGTCCTGGTGGTTCTGAACTTCTTCCATTTATGGATAATGGAGGCCACTGTGCTCATTGGGACCTTAAAAGCAGCAGAAATTTTTCTTTACCCTTCCCCAAATTTGCGCCTCGAGACAATCGTGTCTAGGAGGTCTACAGACAGTCCCTTTTACTTCATGCTTGGTTTGTGCTCTGACATGCACTGTCAATTGTGGGACCTTATACAGACAGGTGTGTGCCTTTCCAAATCATGTTCAATCAACTGACTTTACCCCAGGTGGACTCCAGTTAAGCTGGAGAAACATCTCAAGGGTGATCAGTGGAAACAGGACGCACCTGAGCTCAATTTTGAGCTTCATGGCAAAGGCTGTGAATACTTATGTACATGTTTTTTTATTATTATTATTTTTAATAAATTTGCTAAAATCTCAAAAAAAATATTTTTTTTAACATTGTCATTATGGAGTATTGTGTGTCGAATTCTGAGAAAATTTTTTTATCCCTTTTGGAATAAGGCTGTAACATAACAAAATGTGGAAAAAGTGAAGAACTGTAAATACTTTCCAGATGCACTGCATTTAGCATAATAATAATAATAATAATAATAATAATAATAATAATAATAATAATAATAATAATTTATTTAATTTATAACGCACTTTACATCTCAGACTAAAATCTCTCCACAAATAGGATTAAGAGCAAAACTAAAAGCAAACATTAAGTACATATAGTGACACACCAGGACATACCTGGTGAGAATTGCTCTCAAATATTTTTACCTGGTAAAATAAAGGTAAAATAAATAAAATGAAAAAAGCTTTCCTAAACAATGAATTTGTGTCTATAAAATAGGACAGCCCTTCCTACCTGGAGTGAACAAAAGGAGCACAGATCCATAACGTCCCCTGACACTGCAACATCATAGTAACTCAGTGACAGCAGTCTCTGCTGTGGCTGTCTGAGAAATAAGTGAAATCATGTGTGTTTAATTTTATTATGTTTCAGACGGCAGAAAAAAATAAAATGCACATACAGTATTTATGAAAAGTCATGGAATGGGAAACCTGTAGATTTTGTTAAAACAAAGTTATTCACATAACAAAACCCCAGAGTCTCCATCAGACCATCTTGACGGTTTTTGTGTTAATAAAATAAACACGTTAGTCAATAATCAGTTTATTCATGAGCAGTCCTTATTACCTCCGCCAAGGAGGTAATGTTTTTACTTGCGTTTGTCTGTCTGTCTGTCCGTCTGTTACCAACATAACTCAAAAAGTTATGAACGGATTTTGACCAAATTTTCAGGAAAGGTGTGTAGTGGCACGGGGAACAGATGATTAGATTTTGGTGATGATCTGAGAGTGCATACCTCCACCAAGGGCTTTTTTTGTATTTGTGCAGCAGGATTACACAAAAACTACCGAATGGATTTGGATGAAATTTTCACCACAGGTGGTTCTTGGTCTACACAGCAACCCATTACATTTTGGTGATGATCTGGGAATGCATACCTCAGCCAAGGCTCTTCTCACAGTGTGTCACCCACAATTCTCCAAAACTAATGGACAGACTTTGATGCAATTTTCACCACAAGTGGCTCTAGGCCTACACACAAACCCATTAAATTTTCGAAGTGATCCATGGCAGACTGAAGGAGCCTTGGCAGAGGTATGCGCTCTCTGAGTGCTTTTCTAGTTTTATACATGTTAAACAAAGGTGTCTGCCATGTGAAATGAAAATCAAAACTTTGATATCTGATGAACAAAAATAAGCAATTTTACTGGGGTCTGCACTTTAAAAAAAGCTTAAAAATCTATATTATTCTCCACCAACCTGGCTGTGCCTTTGCTGATGACCCACTCCCTCGGGTGTGCCTATGCACAATTTTGCGGTGCTCTTGGTGAATGGGTGTCTTTCTTCAGTTGTGGAGGTTTCCCCTACAGTTGAAAGTGCTATGAGATGACTGTTGTTGTGACATGGCGCTATATAAATAAAGTTGAATTGAAATGATATTGAAATGAAGTGTTTGCATCTGTGTTCATAATTTGTGCATTGTTAGTAGATCACTGAAAAAAATTGGCCACTCACTTAGGCACTCTAATTTACGCACTTGCTAATTTGCACTGAATTAGTAAATCTGCCCCGATGAATGGAATAAGCTGTGGGTGAATGAAAGAATTCTTTATCGACACACTGACCATGACAGATAGCTTGTTCTCAAAACATTAAGGTTACATAACAACATGGGCCATGTTGGTGCAGAAAAGGTCACCTATCTTGCGAGAGAAGGGTTATACTGGTCCAACATGTTCAGGACTATGTTAACAAAAAATGTCCCTGTATTAAGCACCCCCCCCCCCCCCCCGAGAGCTCCAATAGGCCATATCTCCAGGACCAGTCCATTTGAGGTGGTGTGTATCGACTACTTACAATTGGAGTTAATTCAGGGCTATGGGCAGTGTTGGGAGTACTGTAACGCCACTACTTTTGCAGTAACATGCTGTGTTACAAAATTACTGTTTAAAAATTCAGTAATGCGTTACAGGTACTCAAATTTGATCAGATGCGTTACGTGCGCGTTACGTGCATTACTCATTTTATTAATATAGATATTTTTAGCACAAATAAATACAAACTGACCCAATTAAGTGACACAGCCTCAGTCAACGTTGCAAAGAGCCTCTTCACTGCTGCAGCCAGCAGCCATAAATGGAGCTTGTTCCTGCTGGGAAAAGATGAAGCTATTTTGTTTTTGTAGAAATAGATTATTTTTCCTTTGTCACGGTTAAGGACAAAAGCATATTGGTGGGCCGTGTGAGACCGACTGCAATCTTCAGAAGCGCCTGAACAGCAACAAGACCAAAACTAGTGCTATGCTATGCTGGCACCGTGTTATTAGTGGATTTACCCCATCTGAACAGCCATGCTGGATTTCAAGCATAGGCATGCATCTGGACAGTTTGTGACCCAACAAAAATTAAACCGACTGATTGCCAGATCGGGTCGCGGGGGGACTGGACCCTATCCCAGCATCTTTGGGCGAGAGGCAGGGTACACCCTGGACAGATCGCCAGTCCATCGCAGGGCCAACACAGACAGCTGAGACTGTGATCCACTGAAGTTAAAACACATTTACTTGCTACCTGGATAAAGATTATTCAGTACTGGAGTTTGAGCTCCAAAAGGATTTTGAGGGACTGTGTCATGTCTCTGTCACAGCAGACATTTGGACTGTGGATAATGGACATTTTCTTTGGATCACTGCACATCAGATTACATCCATAATATTGAAGGTAAGAAGCACTGACAGCTTTATGCAGTGTTGCCAACTCACTCATCTGGAGTAACTCTCACTCTTTTTTCCCTCTCTCTCACGCCACAAACCCTATTTCTCACTCCAAAATGAGGAAATTACTGTCACGAACCAAGCCACTGTTGTCCTTGAGGCTCGGTTCTGACCCTTCTCTGTGGCTCAGGTATCGGGTTATTACCTCCGCCAGGCCGCAGGCCAGGAGGAGGTTATGTTTTTGCCAGTGTTTGTCTGTCTGTCTGTCTGTCTGTCTGTCTGTTGGTTAGCAAGATAACTCAAAAAGTTTTGGATGGATTTCGATGAAACTTTCAGGCGTTGTTGGAAATGGTACAAGGAAGAACTGATTAAATTTTGGGGATGATCCGGATCACCCTCTGGATCCAGGAATTTTTTAAAGGATTCTTTAACATTGTGAGATACGGCCATTTTCAACATGTGTGCAGGCGCAATGGAGGGCGCTGGTCGTCATGTCTGACAAACACGAACTCCGCGTTCTTCAAAGTTTTAGGCACAAAAGCACGCAGAAAACAGTGGTGGGCCGGGCCCGGCAGCGTGCCTGTGTTTGCGCTACGCTGCAAAAGCTGAGATGGGCAGCTGTCCGGCGCGGGATTATTTGGCAGAAATTCCCCGGGCAGCCATAGTGGCTGCGCAAAAACAAGCTCTCTGCCAGGGAAGCTTCCAAATCCTCTTTTGCCGCGGAGCGCAACCCCAATATAAAACCCACGGCAACCTGTCTACCTAAATTGCATCCGTCAGTGAACCCCTGAGTGCTGCTTTCAGTGATGTATGAAAACGCTTGCATAACCAATTTGGCCTGTGGGTTGTACGTGGTTGTGCGATTAATTACAACGCCCGCAGCCTGGGAGTATGGAGATGGAGGAGATGGACACAACACCAACACTTCAGTTTATTACCTCCGCCAAGGAGGTAATGCTTTTACTACTGAACCACTAATCCTATCATTGTGAATCCAATTGCTAGTCATATGTTTTCATGGTCAAGGAATCTGAAAACGTACACACAAACACTGTATGGGGGGGGGAACTGTGGCACTTGGCGGAGGTCTGCGCTCTCCGAGTGCTTTTCTAGTTTATGTTTTGTGTTATCTTTTGAGTTCTTGTTGTTTTTATGTCTTTGTTCCTTTTTTTTCATGCCTGTAGCCGCCACTCTGGCTGGCTGCTGTAAGGTAGCCTCTTTGACCTGCATTCGTGTGGGCATTGTCTAACACTCGCCAGTCCGACCACGCCCCCCCTTTCTTGACAGCCAGCTGATTCCACTCGGTAATTGTCTTTCCTACGCCTCGTCCAGGTGCACCCAATCTGTTGTCCAGCAGTGCTTGTACTTAGGCAGCCTTTGCCAGTAAAGCACTGCTGGCCCATTGTGCTTAATCATATGGACATTAATTGTCATATGAATTTACTGTCTCTTAAGGGAATAGGAAGCTACATTGTCACTTCTCCCCGCAGTGTAGTAATTGTTTGTGTGTGCATTCACTGGAAGACTTGGACAACTCGGACTGCTCCTGTCCTGTGAGTACAGACTGTTAGCGTTTCCCCATGCAGTGTAGCTGCTACGCTTTGGCACTTAGCCCAGTTTCCTTCTCCAGCCAGTAGAGCATCCTTGAGGACTTCAAGTTAACCTGAGCTATTTACGTTACTGTGTACTGTCTGTATTGTGGCCACTGTGCACCGTGGTTTGCCCCACTGCACGTCCTACGTGTGAGCCCTTTTGTGCACCCTGTTGCCTTTTTGTATGTCGATATTTTTGGAACTGCTGTCCTTTGTGTTAATAAATGTGTTTGTGATGTAACCAGCCTTTAAATCCATTCTTCCTTCCCCTCCTCCATGCGCTGCATAAAAGCGCACGGCGAGGCTTGTGACAGAATGGTCCAGCCAGCAAGGATTTAGCTGTTACACCCACACATCTGTTTTTCTTTTTGAACTGTTTTTTTTCTTTTTCCACTCACCTATGTTGGAGTTGGCTATGGAGGTGGCAGGTCGGAGTTATCCGACAAGCCTGGGATGGGAATGCTGCCTAGCTTTGATGAACATTGACGGGCTTGTCTCATTGGCAAGCAAATGTTCCACTCCAGAGGACGTCCTGTGGTACGTGGGTCTGGTGGAGGCAGAGGTTTGGCGATACTCTCAGCTCTCTGAGCATGCTGATGAAGTCAAGAGGATAGCCCTGCTAGCAGCACTGCGGAGTGAGAATGGCAAAGGGGTGAGGAAGTCCCCTAAGAAGACTGGGCTAACGTCGAAAGGAGACTGCTCCCTGGGCTCCGGTTTCCCCACTCCACACCAGAGTGCTATGCTCACTCCCACGCCACCTAAACCAGCACCAGCACCACGCAAATGATGTCATCCTTGATGTCAACCGGAGTGGTGGCTCAGTTGGTAGAGCATCCGCCCCACACCCGGGAGGCAGGGGTTCAAATCCCGGCCGGGTCATGCCGAAGACCATATAAAAGTGAAACTTCCTGCCGTCCAGCTTGGTGCTCAGCAAAAATGGAATGGAAGAGGGAAATTTGTGGTGGCGTCTTGCATGGCAACGGCCCTCCGATTCTACACTTGGGGTGTGTGTGATTAACACAGTAGATAGGTAAAACACAATCTCGTTCTGCTGTACATGATTGGTTGTACAGTTGAATGACAATAAAGGGTGATTTAATTTTTTTTTAAATTAATTTTAATTTAATCCTGCGGGGAAAAGACGGGAGAAGCCCTCTTCGTCCTCGGTGGCCATCATCCCTCCAGCTGCCATGGGGTCTGCTAGGGTCACCCCGGAAATGCCCACCTCTGTTGCCATGGAGACGGCTCCTCCACAATCTGTCAAGAGAGGCCAGATCACCGTAGACTCGGAGAAGGATGACCATTTGCCTACTTCAGCTGAGAACAATGAGCACCGGGAGGACAGGCAAGTCCTAACAGCACGGTGGCGCAGTGGTTTAGCACTGTGGCAGCACAGTTTTACCCTTGGCCGGGGGATCGCGGGGATCATGAAGTCGTGGGTTCGATCCCAGCCCCCGACCAACAGTGAGCTGTGTGGAGTTTGCATGTTCTCCCCGTGTTGCGTGGGTTTACTCCGGGATTTCTCCGGTTTCCTCCCGCATACCAAAACATGTAGGTTTAGGGCGCTCGCGCACGCAGCGACCAGCAGCCGGTGGCTTGTCACCAGACTGCAAACCAAATCTACCTATGGGTACAAATAAGTAACAAAAAAAAAAAAGTGATTTTTCATTCCACCCAGTTTAATCAAAATAAACCTTGTCTGTCTCTCGAAGGAGAGGCCCAGTCCTTGCAGTCTGCTGGGTCCTCTCCTCCAGCTGCAAACTTTAATTCTCTTCTTATTCTCTCTGTGTCCCCACCAATTTTTCCTGAGCGCCCGTTGACCCAAGATCTGGGCCATCAGATCGTGGAGGAGACAGTGGCTTCGGAGGATTCTGCTCCGAAGCCTGCATGGAGAAGTTCCCCTGCAGCCACGCCGGAGGAGTCCCCAGCTTTGGAGCCATCGCAGGAGGACAATTGGACTGTTGTTACCATCTTGCCAGCTGTGGAGATGACTGCAGTGGATTGTGAGCCTAAGCTGGGCCTCCTCGAGGCCGGGACCGAGCCCTCATCATCGGGATCAAATGCATCCTGGACGTCGGTGGAGCTCAAGCTCAGGCAACTCCTCTCTCTTGTTTTTCTAACATCAGTATTAGAGAGATCTTGTCTGGCTCTAGGTGAGGAGAGTCAGGTGCAGGGTGCAGCTGCATCTGAACTCCCTTGGCCGGGCTCCACCACTGCCGGCGACCCTAATAACCTGGTTTCTTCTCCCCGTCCTGAGTTTCTTTCTAGGGTCGCCAGAGAGGAGCCATTATCAACAGGGCTCTTCTTGGAACCGGACTTGCCACCTGAAGACGTCGCAGGTCCAGCTCCCGTGATGCCTGAGGTCGTGTGGTCCCCTCCGCAGGCTGTGTCTCCGTGGGTGCAGTGCACTGGCTTAGGACCCTTGTGGGGACTGCGCTCCAGGATCAGCCCGATGTGGGTGCTGCGCTTCTGTCCGGTCCTGTCATGGAGGCCACAATCCTGCGTGGGGTCCACCGAGGGTGCAGCGTTTAACCAGTCGGGGTCCACCGCGGGTGCAGAATTGACCCAGTTGGGGTCCACCGCAGGTGCAGCATTGGCCCAGTCGGGGTCCACCGCGGGTGCTGCAGAGCTCCAGCCAGGAGCCACAGCGGGTGCTGCAGAACTCCAGCCGGGAGCCACCGTGGGTGCTGCAGAGCTTGAGCCGGCAGCCACCGCGGGTGCTGCAGAGCTCCAGCCGTGAGCAACCGTGGGTGCTGCAGTGCTCCAGCCGGGAGCCACTGTGGGTGCTGCAGAGCTCCAGCCGGAGTCCACCGTGAGTGCTGCAGAGCTCCAGCCGGAGTCCACTGTGGGTGCTGCAGAGCTCCAGCCGGAATCCTCCACAGGTGCTTCAGAGCTCCAGCCAGAGTCGACTGTGGGTGTTGCACAGCACAAGCCGGGAGCCACCGTGGGTGCAGCAGTGGCCTGGTGTGGGTCCACCACGGGTGCAGCATTGGCCCAGTTGGGGTACACCGCGGGTGCAGCTGTATCCCAAGCTGGGACTACCGCGGATGCTGTGGGTCAGCTTGAGGACGCCGTGGCCCCCTTCTCCTCCCTGTCCGACACCGTGGGGGGTTCCCTTCCTACGGTCCAGTCAAGCACCAGTGAGCCTCCCGGTGGGCAGGCTGCTTCCTGCTTCATCCCTTCAGTCCTGGTGGCTTAACAACAATGGCAGGCCACTGGAGGGCCTGATTCTCTGTGCCAGGTGGCCCTTGTTTTCCTGCAGGCCACCGGACTCTGTTAGCTGGACTGCCTGCTGGGCCTGGGACTCTGGGCGGCCCCCTGAGCCTCCACACCCTTGGACTTGGGGGTGTGTGGTAATTTTGGTCCATGGGCAGGGTGTATTGGGTTCTCTCCTTTCCTGTTCCCCCTACCTCCCACCCGGGATCGTGTTGTTGTTCCTGGTGGTGGTGGTGGGGTTTCTTTCCTTATGATGTTGCCGTGGGTGTCTGGAATCCAACCCTAGAAGGGCGAGCTCTGTCACAAACCGAGCCGGTGTTGTCTTTGAGGCTCGGTTCTGACCGTTCTCTGTGGCTCAGGTATCGGGTTATTTATGTTTTGTGTTATCTTTTGAATTCTTGTTGTTTTTATGTCTTTGTTCCTTTTTTTTCCATGCCTGTAGCCACCACTCTGGCTGGCTGCTGTTAGGTAGCCTCTTTGACCTGCATTCGTGTGGGCGTTGTCTAACACTCGTCGGTCCGACCACTGCCCCCCCTCTCTTGACAGCCAGCTGATTCCCCTCGGTAATTGTCTTTCTCGCGCCTCGTCCAGGTGCACCCAATCTGTTGTCCAGCAGTGCTTGTACTTAGGCAGCCTTTGCCAGTAAAACACTGCTGGACCATTGTGCTTAATCATATGGACATTAATCGTCGTATGAATTTACTGTCTCTTAAGGGAATAGGAAACTACACTGTCACTTCTCCCCGCAGTGTAGTAATTTTTTGTGTGTGCGCTCGCTGGAAGACTTGGACAACTCGGACTGCTCCTGTCCTGTGAGTACAGATTGTTAGTGTTTCCCCATGCAGTGTAGCTGCTACGCTTTGGCACTTAGCCCAGTTTCCTTCTCCAGCCAGTAGGGTGTCCTTGAGGACTCCAAGTTAACCTGAGCTATTTACGTTACCGTATAATGTCTGTATTGTGGCTACTGTGCACTGTGGTCTGCCCCACTGCACGTCCTATGTGTGAGCCCGTTGGTGCACCCCGCTGCCTTTTTGTTTGTTGTTATTTTTGGAACTGCTGTCCTTTGTGTTAATAAATGTGCTTGTGGTGTAACCAGCGTTTAAATCCATTCCTCTTTCCCCTCCATTCGCTGCGTGAAAGTGCACGGGGAGGCTTGTGACAATTACTGGCAATTATGTGTTGATTTTCTTTTTTCCACAATAAGGGCTCTCAAGGCTGGATAAAGCAAAATAAACATGTTCTAAAAGCTCTGTTTGGAACCGTCTCTTTTCACCCTGACATTAATAAGCCCTCAATGTAATCCATTAATTAAATTATCTTGCTATGTGTGCAAGATGATTTAAGAATGCATTTAAAAGTAAAGTGAAAGCTACTTTTCCAATTAAGAAGTTACTTTAATCATGCAGTCGTTGATAAGTAAGTCAGTCACTTTTGAAAATAAGTAACTAGTAACTGTAACTAGTTACTATTTTTTAATTACTTGCCCAACACTGGCTATGAGTACATCCTTGTAATTGTTGACCACTTCACACACTTTGCCCAAGCATACCTAACAGGGAACAAATCAGGGAAAACAGCAGCTAACTGTCATGTGTCTGAGCTCAGGTTTTCTCTTAGCTCAGACCCGCACTTTATTCCTCTGGGTTGTATGTCTCAGTTTAATTTTGCTGGTTTTATGTATATACTATTGGAATTGTTTTCACTTGTGCCTCCCCTTTCCCAGACACCTCCTTCCACTGCTCACAGCCTGCCCTCTTAGCTAAGCTGTGGACAGTTGGTTTAATCAGGCCTCTACTCGCTCAATGATTCACACTTGCAGCACAATTACCTGTGTGTATTTAAGCACTGCCAATTCACTGTGGCAGTGCAGCTATTTTGGACTGTCACCTCTCTACTCGTGTCAAGCCTCTGAAGTATTTTCTTCTCCAGAGTGCGTCTAGCTCTGAGGTCAACCAAGTTATTCTTGTTGCATTTTTGAATTATCCTTTATCCCTCAACTGCTTCAGCCTCTGCTTTTTTTTTTCTTCTCCTGATCACATCCTGCTAGGAGGCTCAGCTTGTTAGTTATTTCCTGTGTTTGTGTTTTTGTATTGTCTTCACTATTTTTTGACTCTTTATGGTCTTCATGTTAATAAAATGCACAAACACCATTCAGCACCTGGGTTTGTCCTTTCTGTGCCTCGTAGAGGCACACATGACACTAACAAGATATTCCAGGACTTCATCTCTCAATTTGGATATCCAGGAAAAACTACACCACAGCCAGTAGGCATGAGCCGATCCAATCTGATCTGCCATATTGGTATCTTGTTCAATCCAGGCAAAATTGCTGGATCTGTATTGGTAAGGAATAAAAGTAATTTACCGATCTGATACATTAATAATATTAAAATGAAGGTGCGATCATGTTCTTTAAGCACAAGCAATGAGTATCACCTCACTGGAGCCTGTCTGTGGGACTTGCCTCAGTATGTTGCTCTGTTGTACCAGCATTTACAATTTTACACCACCAACTTGATAAAACACTTGCAAAAGTATCACAACAAAGGAGTATGATGAATTCTGTCAAGAACCGAGCAGAAGGACGCTTGGTGTGCAGCAGCAGCTGCTGCTTTTTCCATCTCAGGAGGCTTGAAGCTAAAAGTGAAACCTAAAAAGAACAAAACTGAAGGTAAAAACCAGACTGGAGCATATATTTTGGGGGAGAGTTAACAGTTGATGAGAGGTAGGTAACAGGAACATAAATAGCAAATTATTATTTTTTTGTATTTTTGTATTTTGTTTGTATTTTGTATACTTTATTAATCCCAGATGATGCAAGGCTACATGAACTTGAAATAGAACAGGAATGATTTCAAAATTAGAGCAAATCGAAAACCTAAGAATGGACAGAGAATACTATCAGAAACACCACTAAATAAACTGAGGACCAGGAGAATACTTATGATTATAATAATAATGGATGACAAAAGTACAACTTAAAGGGTTAGTTCCTTTATTTTCAGATTTACAGCATTTTTTTACTTCATGCATAAAGTGGCACTTTGAATTTCATCTGAATGCTTACTTAAATGCTCAGCTTCAAAGTTTTGTATAACTTTGCACTTAAAACTTCAGAATACATGTCAGATTTGAAATACATTCTTTTTTCAAAAAGGTAAAACCAACTTTATTCTCATTCAATCCATACAGCCAATCATGTACAATAGAATGAAATTACGTTTCTCTTATCTACAATGTTAATCACATCTAGAATCAGAGGGGTTGCTGCCATACAAGGTGCTGCCACAGATTTCCCTCCTCCGTTGCATTATTGCTGAGCACCAAGCTGGATGGCAGGAAATTCCACTTTTCTATGGTCTTTGGCATGACCCGGCCAGGATTCGAGCCCCGGCCTCCCGAGTGTGGGGCGGATGCTCTATCAACCAGGCCACCACTCTGGTTTTTGACTTTTAGATTTCTGCTTTTATGTGTACAAAATGCAGCTATTCATAAACAAAGTATGTTCTGTACTTTTATTGTTTTAAATTAGAGAAACGGTATCGGGTTTGGATCGGTATTGGCCGATACGCAAAGTCACAGTATTGGTATTGGACTTAACAAAGTGGTATCAGCTCATCCCTAATGACCAAGGGAAAGAGTTTGAGAATAGTTTATTCAGAAGGCTGCGGCGACTGGTTGGTATTGGCCATTCCTACACAATTAGTCCCATTGTTTAACCAGTAAAGGCTAAACTTATCTTATCTAAGATAAGATAAGATAAGCCTTTATTAGTCCCACAATGGGGAAATTCCAGGATTGCAACAGCACAGGGATAGCAACACTCAGAACAACAATCAGAATGCAAGAAAAAACAAGAGCAGCGAGTATACATATGTACATATAAATATACATATATATATATATATATATATATATATATATATATATATATATATATATATATATATATATACAGTGGGGCAAAAAAGTATTTAGTCAGCCACCAACTGTGCAAGTTCTTCCACTTAAAAGATGAGAGAGGTCTCCAATTTTCATCACAGGTATACCTAAACTATGAGAGACAAAAAGAGAAAAAAAAAATCCAGAAAATCACATTGAAGGATTTTTAATGAATTAATTGGTAAATTCCTTGATAAAATAAGTATTTGGTCAATAACAAAAGTTTATCTCAATACTTTGTTATATACCCTTTGTTGGCAATGACAGAGGTCAAACGTTTTCTGTAAGTCTTCACAAGGTTTTCACACACTGTTGCTGGTATTTTGGCCCATTCCTCCATGCAGATCTCCTCTAGAGTAGTGATATTTCGGGGCTGTTGCTGGGCAACACGGACTTTCAACTCCCTCCAAAGATTTTCTATGGGGTTGAGATCTGGAGACTGGCTAGGCCACTCCAGGACCTTGAAATGCTTCTTACAAAGCCACTCCTTCATTGTCCGGGCAGTGTGTTTGGGATCATTGTCATGCTGAAAGACCCAGCCACATTTCATCTTCAATGCCCTTGCTGATGGAAGGAGGTTTTCACTCAAAATCTCACGATACATGGCCCCATTCATTCTTTCCTTTACACGGATCAGTCGTCCTGGTCCCTTTGCAGAAATACAGCCCCAAAGCATGATATTTCCACCCCCATGCTTCACAGTAGGTATGGTGTTCTTTCTCCTCCAAACACGACAAGTTGAGTATTTACAATAAAGTTCTATTTTTGTTTCATCTGACCAAATGACATTCTCCCAGTCCTCTTCTGGATCATCCAAATGCTCTCTAGCGATCTTCAGACAGGCCTGGACATGTACTGGCTTAAGCAGGGGGACACGTCTGGCACTGCAGGATTTGAGTCCAGGGCGGCATAGTGTGTTACTGATGGTAGCCTTTGTTACTTTGGTCCCAGCTCTCTGCAGGTCATTCACTAGGTCCCCCCGTGTGGGTCTGGGATTTTTGCTCACCGTTCTCATGGTCATTTTGACCTCATGGGGTGAGCTCTTGCGTGGAGCCCCAGATTGAGGGAGATTATCAGTGGTCTTGTATGGCTTCCATTTTCTAATAATTGCTCCCACAGTTGATTTCTTCACACCAGACTGCTTACCTATTGCAGATTCAGTCTTCCCAGCCTGGTGCAGGTCTACAATTTTGTTTCTGGTGTCCGTTGACAGCTCTTTGGTCTTGGCCATAGTGGAGTTTGGAGTCTGACTGTTTGAGGTTGTGGACAGGTGTCTTTTATACTGATAACGAGTTCAAACAGGTGCCATTAATACAGGTAATGAGTGGAGGACAGAGGAGCCTCTTAAAGAAGAAGTTACAAGTCTGTGAGAGCCAGAAATCTTGCTTGTTTGTAGGTGACCAAATACTTATTTTACCGAGGAATTTACCAATTCATTCATTAAAAATCCTTCAATGTGATTTTCTGGATTTTTTTTTTCTCATTTTGTCTCTCATAGTTGAGGTATACCTATGATGAAAACTGGAGACCTCTCTCATCTTTTAAGTGGGAGAACTTGCACAATTGGTGGCTGACTAAATACTTTTTTACCCCACTGTATGTATATATATATATATATATATATATATATATATATATATATAGATAGAGAGAGAGAGAGAGAGAGAGAGAGAGAGAGAGAGAGTGCAGAGCATTGTAGCTAGATGGGATAGGTATATAAATATATAAACACAGTGCGGAGCATTGTAGCTGGATGGAATAAATATATGAGTATATAAACACACAGTGCGGAGTATTGTAGCTAGGTGGAATAAATATGTAGATATATAAACACACAGTGCGGAGCATTGTAGCTAGATGGAATAATATGTAGATATATAAACACACACTGCGGAGCATTGTAGCTAGATAGAATAAATATATGAATATATAAACACAGTGCGGAGCATTGTAGCTAGATGGAATAAATATGTAGATATATAAACACACACAGTGTGGAGCATTGTAGCTAGATGGAATAAGTATGTAAATATATAAACACAGTGTGGAGCATTGTTGCTAGATGGAATAACTATATAAATATATATATATATAAACACACAGTGCGGAGCATTGTAGCTATCTTATCTTAATATTACACGAGAGGGAGTATGGTATCAATTAATATAGTAACTGTGGGTGTGATACGACTAATGTCCGGTGCTAATGTTAATACTGACTCTTCATGCCAGCAGTGTGTGACATCTTTAGGAGTAAACTGGCCCAAATACAGACACAAAACAGAGACAAGTTCAAGTGCAAAAGGTGAAGTTTATTTACAAGAACGTGAGTGCATGAAGATCTGGCAACCCCTGTGGAGAAGAGAGGAGAGAACAAATGAGATTGGTGATAATATTATAGGGCAGCGATACTGCAAATGACTGAGTTTTTCTTACAGGTGACAGTGGTGAGTATAAAGAATGGATATCGCCAGTAGTCTTCTTGTAGTTATTGTTCCAGCCCGGTGAACAAGGTGAGAAGAATCTTCCTGCAAGTGGTAAGAGATAATGACTTACTGTCAATTAGAAAGATGTAAAATATGATCCAAAGTTTCAGATAGGAGTACATTTACGCATCTAATTTGCATAATGTTGCGGCACCTCTTTAAAATCCATAACTCAGTCAAAACTGGACTTTGGACATATTTACACAAAAATGGTTCAGTCTTTTGACACCGCTTTTTTGTACAGAGGTACCTCATCATCTTATCTTCAAAGTGTATGAACAAGAAATCAGTACATTTAAACACACACACACACACACACACACACACACACACACACACAACCCCCCCCCCCCCCCCCCGAAATTCCTCACTTACTTTTGACAAAGGGGGGCTGGCTGGCTGGTGTGGTCGCTGCATTCTCACCCATCATGGCCATTATTTTGCTCTCTGTCAGTCATTTAAAGTCTCTAACACATCTACAAAGTCTTATGATTATCCCACATAAATTTTCCTTGTATCCCACGGCTATTTTCCACGTACAAAGCTGACAAAGTGATGGTGACCGATCGCGGCCATATTAGCTTTCTGGGCTAAAATGCTAAAAATAGGAAAAGGAAATGAGGATTTCTTCTTCTTTGGTGTATTACGTGCCATCCATTGAGTCCTCCAACGGATGTCTGCTGCCTTCTGAAACTGGCAAATCAGTACAAATCAGTACAAATCCCCAATGCAGTTGATCATGTCAGAGTGAGACAACAGGCGCAGTGCCACACTCTGCCACTAGGGGCATGCAAATTCACACACTCAAAGGGTTAAAGAAAACTACAAGTAATGTACTCAACCAACATGGACTCTATGCCCACTCACCTTACAAGACTTCATTGCTGAAGAAAAAGCATGCTGAAGCTTATTTAAAGTTTGCTGTAAAACATTTAGAATATAGTCTGGTCAGATGAGACCAAAATTCAGCTTTCTGGATGCCACAACACACAGCATGTTTGGAAGAGAAATGGCACTTCACACCAGCCCAAAATAACCATATCAACAGTAAAATTTGGAGGTTGGAGCATTATGGTGTCCTTTTTTTTTTCAGCACATGGTACAGGCAGAAGGAACAATGAATGAACAAATGTCCAGAGACATCCTTGATAAGAACCTGTTGCCATCTGCCAAGTTGCTGAAGATAAAACATGGCTGGACATTTCAGCAAGACAATGATCCCAAACACACAGCCAAGGAAACTCTCAACTGTCTCCAGAGAAGGAAAATAAAGCTGCTAGAATGGCCCAGTCAGTCACCTGACCTGAATCCAATTGAAAATCTGTGGAGCAAACTGAAAATCAGAATTCCTAGAAAACACCTGTGGAACCTTCAAGATTTGAAGACAGTTTGTGTGGAAGAATGGGCTAAAGTCACTTCAGAGCAATGCCTGCACCTAGTTTCTCCATACAGGAGGTGTCTGGAAGCTGTTATTACCAACAAAGGCTTTTCTACTAAATATTAAAAGCATTTCACCAAGCGTGTTCAATACTTAACAGTATTTCCTGTGTCATTCCACTTTATTAAATATAACTTGTTTTGTGAACAGAGTTGCCTTGATTTCTTTGTATGTATGGATTACTTGGGTTGTTACTGATATCTGGTGAAACTCTCAGGTCAATGGCTCCATCAGAAATACGTTTAATGAGAAAAATGTTGACGTGTTCAATAATTATTTTCTCCGCTTTATCTTCTCACAGTGTGTGGAATTCTCCAAGACTACTGGATAGACTTCGATGCAGTTTTCACCAGAGCTGCCCTACACACAAATCCATTACATTTTGGAAGTGATCCATGACGGACGGAAGGAGCCTTGGTGGAGGTATGTGCTCTCTGAGTGCTTTTCTAGTTTTTTCATATGATGTCTCCAGTGATGTGACCTCTTACAGACAGATGGAACTCATCCGCTGTTACATGTTCTTAACTAATTAATGCTATCTGTAATGACTGGTCAAGCCCCCTATGCCTTCCCGGCACCATCACTTTGAGCTTCAGAACATTTTCACACTTTCCCAAAACAAAAGTCAGGCTGAATCAGTAAATTCTGAAAACCAACCGCTGAGCCCACATGAAAATTATTTTTTTTCCAGGAAATTTTTGCTGTCACTGAGCCTGGTGAAAACAGCTTGACTGGCTGCTGCTTTCAACTACGATGTGTTGACAGCTGGTTCTAAAGAAAATTGGTGGTCGGAGTTGGTGAGAATTGAATGGACTGAAATCTTTACCTCCATGCTGCTCATCACCTTCAGAGAGCTACATATACTGCACCGTGCCTGACAGGCCTTCTCACTTGCTCCATTCCCCTGACTAATCTGTTATGACTGCTATTATATGACTTTAATGAAGTTATGATCTCATTAAATCAATGCATGTCAAGGTCTGGGATCTGTTAAATAGCCCATGCAATGAAAGGGCCGTATTACAATAGGGCAGTCCATAGTCGGTTGTCTAAGGTGCAGGGTGCGTTTATGGATGTTCCCAAGTTCATTTTGCAATTACAGCAGTGCAAAAGAAAACAAATTTTGTACCACGTGCAAAGTGCAAAGAGGTTGTCCCAATGCACTTAATTATTCAGAGCTGTGTTTGGGGCATAATGTGAAATAAGCAAATCCCTGTCTTTGCCTTTGCTCTCATTCCTTTTAAAAACCGAGGTGTCATGAGCCGAGCACTGGGGATTTCCGCTGTGCTCAGACTCAAGGCCTTTCTCCATATTTGTATATTTGTTGTATCTTTGGTTCTTGGTTCCTGTTTTTTTTTTTTTTCTGTGGTTGGTTTTCATATATCTGATATAGTTTCTTATTCTTCTTATCCCTCTGTTTATATCATCATAGTTTGCTGCTCTCTTATTTTGTATTTGTTTGTATTTATCCCTCAGTCCTTATTTGTTGGCATTTAGTTCTTTATTATTGTACTGTTTCGTTCACTCTCTCTGGGGCTGCAGCTGTCAGTGGCACTTCTGGATTTTTGCCCTGTTGTGGGCGGTGCGCCTGTCCCGTCTTCTCCCCTCTCATTGCTCCCAGCTGACCCCAGTTTGTAATCATTGTTTCCTCCTGCCTGCTCATGTGATCCACACCTGCATTCATTTGTGTTCATTGGGTTCATGTTCTATTTAAGATCTTTGTTCCTGTCATTCATTGTTGGAGCCTCTTCAAATTTGTCATTGTGCAGCAGAACCCTTTCTTCATTCTGGTGCAATATCCTGTGTTATCCTGCCTACTCCGTTACCATCTCAGCCTGTAAGTTACTTTGTGCACTGCTTGGACTTTTATGTTTCGTTCAATAAATATCACCACTACAGTCCAGCATATGGGTCTTCGTTCCTGCCCTGAGGGGCAAATTTTGACAGAAGGCTCCAACCAGTTGAAGACCCAGCTTCTGTAGTTTTTTTTTTTTTTTCCCAACTCTCACCTCCCGCAGCCCTAAGAAGATCTGGGAGAGCATGAAATCGGCGACCGTTACTGTCGAGGTGCACCCTGGGTTGTGGAGGTTCCCCCCAGTTTGCAGAGTTACTGGCTATGGTCTCCGTCTTACAGCAGTCTTTCCCTGGACTAACATGAGGGCTGCCTCCAGTGAGCTCGAAGCCAACGCGGAAGCATTCTCAGCGGCAGATGCCCTGCTCCTCCTCCAGTTTGCCCATTCCTGCTCCCGCTCCACCGGCTGCAAGACGCCACCACCCAGCTCCGGACCACTGGAGGAACACCCCCGCCTTTCAGGCAGCAGTTTCTCCTTCACCAAGGTCAAAAACTCCTGCAGCAGTCCCTTTATCCAGTTTTTCTTCTCCGACTGTCCTGTCAGCCTCCTTCTCTGCTGCTGCTGCTTCTCCCTCCTCCTTGGTGATTCCTCCCACTGCTGAGGGTCCGGCTGTTTCCTCTCTGGCTCCGACCATCACCGTGGCAGCGGGGGGGGGGGGGGCTCCTCAACGTTCCCCTGGGAGTCCCTCTTCTACCGAAGTCACGGAGAGGGTTGATCCAACACCTGCTGCAGCAGAGAACATCGTGCCCCGGGACCTCAGGAAAGTGTCTTTTCATTCTCCAACATTTTATGATGATATGCCTTGCCTGATTCCCAGTAGTGAGGCTCAGTTTTCGAAGTCCAGTGAGTCCTCACCACCTGTGGCAGTTCACACCACCTTACCTGCTCTCTCCGTGTCTCCTCCTATTTTCTAGTAATTTAGGTAGGTAGGAATCTAGGTATTTTATAGTGTTCGCTGGTCCCAGGATTGAGCCGCCGGGCAACAGAGGAGCCTGTGGTCCTGGAGGACCTGGTACCAGCCCCGCAGCCATGGTGTGGATGGAGGGAGAGTTCTGTTAGCGATCCAGAGCCTGCACTGATGACTGAGCCTCCCCGGGCTTCAGCTGAGCAGAATACAGCGCCAGCAAGAAGCCGACCTCCTGTGTTTGCATCGGGTGAGCCACCGGTGTGGGCCACTTTGCTGGAGGATCTCAGGACTTCATCCACCACCATGCCTGCAGCAGGGGCTGCTGCAGCAGAGGCAAAGCTTGACCTCCAGAGGACCGGGCCTGAGATGTCATCGCCGACAGAGTTCTGGGCGGCGGTGGAGCTTCAGCTCAAGCAAGTGCTCTTCTTTGTTTTCACCGTCTCTGTTTTGGAGAGATCTTGCCTGGCTCTTGGTGGGGAGAGCCAAGTGCAGCTGTCAGCTGCACCTGAGCTCACCTCACTGGGCCCCACTGCCACCGGTGACCCTGATCCTGTGTTTCTGTCCCTCTTATCTGAGCCTTTCCCCAGGGTTACCAAGATTCATCCAACTTCTTCTGAGGTCTCCGTGGGTTTGGGCTCACTGCCTGAGGTCTTCATGGGTCCAGCTCCTCCTGCCGAGGTTGTCGCAGATGCTCCCTCCCAGCCTGGGGCCTCTGAAGGTGCTGCTTCCCCATCAGCCAAGGTTGTCGTGGGTGCTCTGTCCCAGCCCGGGACTTCCGTGGGTGCAGCTCTTCTTCAGTCCGGGTATCTGTGGGTGTGATGTCCCAGTTGCGGACTGTCTTGGGTGCTGCGCCTGAAACCAACGTGGGTGCTGTGCTCCAGTGTGGATCTGCTGAGGGTGTTACGCTCCAGCCCAGGGGCCACCGTGGGTGCAGCTCTGGCCAAATCCGGGTCCACCGCCGGTGCAACTTCGCTCTAGTCTGGATCCACCGTGGGTGCAGCCTTGTTGCAGTCCAGAGCCACCAAGGGTGCAGCCTCACTCCAGTACGGAGCAACTGCAGATGCAGCCTCGTTCCAGCCCGGAGCCACCGCAGGTGCACCCTCACTCCAGCATGGAGCCACCGCCGGTGCTGCTGTGCTCCAGCCTGTAGCCACTGCAGGTATTGCTGTGTCCTGGTCCGGGACCATCGAGGGTGCTGCAGGGCAGTCCGGGGGTGTCGGGGTTCCGTCTCCTCTGCCTGACGCTGTCGCTGCCCCCTCTCCTCTGACAGATGCAGTCGTTGTCCCCTCTTCTCTACTTGAGGTCGTCGTGGCCTCCCTCCTAAGCCAGAAGCTGCCGTGGTCCCCTCTCCTCTGCCAGACGCCATTGTGGTTCTCTCTCCTCTGCCCGAGGCCATCGTGGTCCCCTGTCCTCTGCCCGCGGCCATCATGGTCCCCTGTCCTCTGCCCGAGGCTGTCGTCCCCTCTCTTCTGTTCTGCCCTCGGCCATCGTCATCCCCTCTCCTCTGACCAAGGCCGTCATGGTTCCCATTCCTCCATCCTCCTCATCACCGGTTGTACCTGTTAGGCAGCAACCCCCTGGACCACCTTTTCTTTTTAGGTGGTTTAAGATCTCTGGCAGACCACCTGACAGACTATGCCACTGGGTTGGGTGGCCCACATTTTCCAGTAGGCCACCCGACTCTTTCCATAATGCCACCTGCCCAGTTCAGGTGCCCAGCCACCTGAACTGTCTAGCTTTCTGGTCCAGGGGGCTTAAGTACCTAGGTTTTGCGTGGGTGTGGGTCCTGAGGGTTTTTTTTTTTGTTTTGTTCCCTCCTAGCCTTTTCCCGCCACCTCCCACCCTGGTGGTTTATTGTTATACTCCTCTTTTTTTTGGGGGGGGGGCATTTTCTTTTTTATGTTTCCCTGGGTGCCTGGTTACCACCCCTTGAGAGGGGGGCTCTGTCATGAGCTGAGCACTAGGGGTTTCCGCTGTGCTCAGTCTCATGACCTTTCTCCATATTTGTATATTTGTTGTATCTTGGGTTCTTGGTTCCTGTTATTTTTTTTTCCATGGTTGGTTTTCATATATCTGATATTGTTTCTTATTCTTCTTGTCCCTCTGTTTATATCATCATAGTTTGCTACTCTCTTATTTTGTATTTGTTTGTATTTATGCCTCAGTCCTTATTTGCTGGCATTTAGTTTCTTATTATTGTACTGTTTTGTTCACTCTCTCTGTGGCTGCAGCTGTCAGTGGCACTTCTGGATTTTTGCTCTGTTGTGGGCGGTGCTCCTGTCAGCTGTAAGTCCTGTCTTCTCCCCTATTTATGTTCTATTTAAGATCTTTGTTCCTGTCATTCATAGTTGGAGCCTCTGCTAATCTGTTGTCATGCATCAGAACCCTTTCCTCGTTCTGGTGCAATATCCTGTGTTATCCTTTTTTTTTTTTTTAAATTTTGTATACTTTATTGATGCCCAGAGGGGAAATTGAAGGCATCCACCTGGATGGATGAAGCAGCCACGGTACGGCGCTATCCCTTAACCATTCACACACACATTCACACCTAGGGCCACTTTAGAGTCTCCAATTAACCTAACCTGCATGTTTTTGGCCTTGTGGGAGGAAACCAGAGAAATCCCGAAGAAAACCCACGCAGACACGGGGACAACATGCAGACTCTACACAGATCACTATTGGTCAGGGGCTGGGATCGAACCAGGGATCCCATGGCCAAGGGTGAGTTGCTGTGCTGGTGCAGTGCTAACCACTGCGCCACCGCACCTGCCTACTCCTTTACCATCTCAGCCTGAAAGTTACTTTGTGCACTCTTTGGATTTTTGTGTTTGTGCAGTCTTTGTACGTTTATGTTTCGTTCAATAAATATCACAACTACAGTCCAGCATTTGGGTCTTCGTTCCATCCCCGAGGGGCAAATCGTGACACGAGGAGCAAGATCAAAGGCTTAATATTAATATGACAGCATTTAAATGGGAAAACAAATTATTTTTGTGCTGAGTGTCATGATCTTTCGTGCGCCATTACACGGCGCACGAGAGAGGGAATGAAAAACACAAGTGCTGGATCAAGTGCTAGATCGTGCCATTTATTAACGTAAACAGTAACACAGTGAGCACACGTACTCACGACTGTGAAGATCCGAGGCTGTCCATGTCGTCTGGTGAGCGGGGAATAAAGGCAGAGTCAGACACTAACATTAAGGAGTCCTCCGTCTTGAAATGCTAGGCTGAAAGTATGCAGGAGGTAGTACAACATTCATGGAGGTACACGCTCCACGAATGAGGGTGAATGCTCCATCAATCTCTTTTTCCAAATGCAGCGTATTTATTATCCTGATGCAAATGAAGAAAGAGATTGCCGGTGTGAGGAAGCATGGGCTGGATGTGATTGAACCAGGTGTGTAGAAGTGCGTGTATGAGCGTGTGAGTGGGAATGAATGGAGTGTGAGTGTATGTGTGTGAGAACACCCAAGATGAAGCACAGCTGACGGCATTTGACAGGAGGAGGGGGCGTGCCCGAGCCGTCAGGATAATAAGTCAGAACGGGGTTTGGAACCCCAAACCCAGATTCTTGACACTGAAGGGTTCATTCACAAAGTGAAAAAGCATTTAAAGGGCCAACAGTAACATTTAAATTCAACCATGCTCTTAGTATGTCCTTCAGTCCCACCCTCAGTAGATCAGTTAAAAAGCTGTATTAAGTACTATCACAAGCCAACAATGAAAATTCTCATTACATCAAAAGAAATGGGAGAAAGAAGCAGAAATTAAGCTTTCCATAGAGACTTGGAGGGAAAATTGCAATTTCCAATGGTCCTCAACTAATTCCTTAGACTGGAGAGAACATTGTTGGAAGTACTTTATAGGGTATTTAAAAAGTTCACTACAGGGAAAACATAAGCGTCTACATTCAAAATATTGTAGGCGGCTGTGGCGCAGGGGTAGTGTGGCTGACTACTGATCAGAGGATCAGTGGTTCGATGCCCGCTCTCTCTACAGTCTGCATGTCGAAGTGTCCTTGAGCAAAACACTGAACCCCCAGTTGCTCCTGGTGGATCAAGACCATGCCTGTGCATGGCAGCTCTGCTGCTATCAGTGTGTGAATAGGTGGATAGCAGGATCTGTGAATGCCATTAACCATCATCATGACATCATCAGTATTGATTATGACATCATCACTATTGATTATGATGTCATCATATCAATTGTTTATAACCACCTGTATTGATTATATCATCAGTATGTTTATAACATCATCATGACCTCATTATTGATTATGATGTCATCAGTATGTTTATGACATCATCATTAAATTAAAATCCATCCATCTTCTTCCGCTTAATCCTTTTCGGGTCGCAGAGGGGCTGGAGCCTATCCCAGCATCTTTGGGCAAGAGGCAGGGTACACCCTGTACAGATCACCAGTCCATCGCAGGGCCAACACAAAGAGACAGACAACCATTCACTCTCACAGTCATGCCTAAGGACAATTTTAGAATCCCCAGTTTGATGCCAGTTAACCTAAGTTACATGTTTTTGGCATGTGGGAGGAAACTGGAGAAATCCCGGAGTTAACCCATGCAGACACGAGGAGAACATGCAAACTCCACACAGATCACTGTTGGTCGGGGGCAGGGATCGAACCCAGGATCCCCCGGCCAAGGCTGAGTTGCTGTGCTGCCGCAGTGCTAACCACTCCGCCACCGTGCTGATGTTTGTCACACTTTAATATTTCAGGACAATTTTAGAATCCCCAGTTGATGCCAATTAACCTAACGTGCATGTCTTTGGCCTGTGGTAGGAAACCGGAGTAAACCCACACAGACATGGGAAGAACATGCAAACTCCACACAGAAGGCTCACCGATGGTCGGGGGTGGAATCGATCCCGTGACCTTCTTGCTGTGCTGCCACAGTGCTAACCGCTGCACCACAGAGCTGCCCTCCAAAATTATTCATTATCCTTAAATTAAAATCAATTAAATTAAATCACCCTTTATTGTCATTCAACTGTACAACCAATCATGTACAGTAGAACGAGATTGTGTTTTACCTATGAACAGTATTAATCACACACACCCCAAGTGTAGAATCAGAGGGCCGCTGCCATGCAAGGCGCCGGCACAGATTTCCCTCCTCCATTCCATTATTGCTGAGCACCAAGCTGGACGGCACGAAGTTCCACTTTTATATGGTCTTTGGCATGACCCGGCCGGGATTTGAACCCCTGCCTCCCGAGTGTGGGGCGGATGCTCTACCAACTGAGCAACCACTCCGGTAATCATCTGTATGTTTATGACACCATCATGACATCATCATTATTGATTATTCAATAATGACAACAAAAGTCATCTCAAGGCACTAGACACATAAGGGCCAATCATAAATAATTCAGAGAAAAGGCCCAACGATCAAATGATCCCCTATGAGCAAGCACTAGGCAACAGTGGGAAGGAAAAACTCCCTTATCGGAAGAAACCTCCAGCAGAACCAGGCTCAGGGACGGGCAGTGTTTTGCCACCACTGGTTGGGGGTGGGGGGAGAAAAGGAAGAAAGAAGAGATATAGCATTCATAACATAACAACAACAAGCAGGTAGACAGATATGATATGCAAATTCTATCAGAGCTAATTTGACCTAAGATTACAGCATTTTAATGTTTTTTTTAAGGCTTATTAAGCAAATTAAAGAATCTCATAAGAAACACTGTGAGTAGACACATCCGTAGCTGGACCTGGTGGTGCAATGCCCAAACACATGCACAGTGATCATAAATAGCATTTTTTTTTAATCATTGTAGTGTTGACCTTGGGTTCCAATATATAAAATCATTCTTTGCTGAAGAAAAATTGTTTCAACTCAAAAGTCTGGCCATGAGCTGCTTCTCTCACCCAAGGACCAGAGCTGTAACGCTACCCATCAGCCATGAAGAGGAAGTTAATCCCTTCCCCAGGACTTAGTCATTATCCCTTTTCTGCTCTTTGGCAAATTAATGTTTCTTGTAGACAGATTTCTGGTTGATCTAATCCAGAACTGGGAGTCAAGATTCTCCAGTAAACAACCAGACAGTTTTACAGTGCCACCTGGTGGACGAATCAGGGATATTTTTTTTTTCTTTTTGCAGTGGAATTTATGCTTTATGGACAAATAAATTGATTCATATTCTTTCTCTCAAGACAGTATCCGCTACTGAAGACATTGTTGAACTCTTGGGATGGACAATGGCGGTGAAATGTTTTTATTGATTTGATTTTATATGCATTGCTTTATTTTCAGGAAGAAATTAAGTTTTGCATGCTTACTATCACAAATTAATTACAATTAAAATGTAGAGACATTGTATGTTCACTTACTGAGTAGAATACCTTAATCACTAAAGTAAGGAATTTGTGCTTTATTTAACAACATACAGTGGGGTAAAAAAGTATTTAGTCAGCCACCAATTGTGCAAGTTCTCCCACTTAAAAGATGAGAGATGACTCCAATTTTCATCATAGGTATACCTCAACTATGAGAGACAAAATAAGAAAAAAAAATCCAGAAAATCACATTGAAGGATTTTTAATGAATTAATTGGTAAATTCCTCGGTAAAATAAGTATTTGGTCAATAACAAAAGTTCATCCTAATACTTTGTTATATACCCTTTGTTGGCAATGACAGAGGTCAAACATTTTCTGTAAGTTTTCACAAGGTTTTCACACACTGTTGCTGGTATTTTGGACCATTCCTCCATGCAGATCTCCACTAGAGCAGTGATGTTTTGGGGCTGTCGCTGGGCAACACAGACTTTCAACTCCCTCCAAAGATTTTCTATGGGGTTGAGATCTGGAGACTGGCAAGGCCACTCCAGGACCTTGAAATGCTTCTTACGAAGCCACTCCTTCGTTGCCCGGGCAGTGTGTTTGGGATCATTGTCATGCTGAAAGACCCAGCCACGTTTCATCTTCAATGCCCTTGCTGGTGGAAGGAGGTTTTCACTCAAAATCTCACGATACATGGCCCCATTCATTCTTTCCTTTACACGGATCAGTCGTCCTGGTCCCTTTGCAGAAAAACAGCCCCAAAGTATGATGTTTCCACCCCCATGCTTCACAGTAGGTATGGTGTTATTTCTCCTCCAAACACGACAAGTTGAGTTTTTACCAAAAAGTTCTATTTTGGTTTCATCTGACCATATGACATTGTCCCAATCCTCTTCTGGATCATCCAAATGCTCTCTAGCAAACTTCAGACAGGCCTGGACATGTACTGGCTTAAGCAGGGGGACACGTCTGGCACTGCAGGATTTGAGTCCCTGGCGGCGTAGTGTGTTTCTGATGTAGCCTTTGTTACTTTGGTCCCAGCTCTCTGCAGGTCATTCACTAGGTCCCCCCATGTGGTTTTGGGATTTTTGCTCACCGTTCTTGTGATCATTTTGACCCCACGGGGTGAGATCTTGCGTGGAGCCCCAGATCGAGGGAGATTATCAGTGGTCTTCTATGTCTTCCATTTTCTAATAATTTCTCCCACAGTTGATTTCTTCACACCAAGCTGCTTACCTATTGAAGATTCAGTCTTCCCAGCCTGGTGCAGGTCTACAATTTTGTTTCTGGTGTCCTTTGACAGCTCTCTGGTCTTGGCCATAGTGGAGTTTGGAGTCTGACTGTTTGAGGTTGTAGACAGGTGTCTTTTATACGGATAACGAGTTCAAACAGGTGCCATTAATACAGGTAACGAGTGGAGGACAGAGGAGCCTCTTAAAGAAGAAGTTACAGGTCTGTGAGAGCCAGAAATCTTGCTTGTTTGTAGGTGACAAAATACTTATTTTACTGAGGAATTTACCAATTAATTCATTAAAAATCCTTCAATGTGATTTTCTGGATTTTTTTCCCCTCATTTTGTCTCTCATAGTTGAGGTATACCTATGATGAAAATTGGAGACCTCTCTCATCTTTTAAGTGGGAGAACTTGCACAATTGGTGGCTGACTAAATATTTTTTTGCCCCACTGTATGCGCTTTAGGAGGATTTCACTCTTCATATCAAATTTCCCTCTCTCTCTCTGTCTGTGGGAGACCCCCACCTCAGAAATTTGAACTGACCAATGGGTGCCCAAACCTATCTCCATTGCCTATTTAGTCAGTTTATGACTGCTGCCAAACAAAGAAACTCAAATGTGCTTGGTTAAGCTCAGTTCCATGAAATTCAGTGAGATTCTGCCACACCTGAAAAAAACTTTCCTTTGTTTCAATTTTGGGGCGTTTGTCAAGCTGTAAGGAGCAGACTTCTTCCCATCTTTTTTAGTAGGTCCAGAGTTTTCCATGCTCTGTGAAAAATCTTTTTCTTTTCTTTAAAGTTCACTTTTTCTTAATCTTTTTTCTTTAAATTACTGTGTAAGAATATTTTGTTTGATTTTTTTTCTAAGCTTAAACCAGCTAATTCCAGCCACAATACATCGGAAGAAATTGATCTGTGGATTGTGTTTGTCTCAATTTGACTCTCTGATGGGACGTTGTACAATAAATAAATTCCTTTCAGTGCATAAGAGGAGACGGGCAGCGCGGTGGCAAAGTGGTTAGCACTGCGGCAGCACAGCAACTCAGCCTTGTCCGGGGGATCCTGGGTTCAATCCCATCCTCCGACGAACAGTGATATGTGTGGAGTTTGCATGTTAAGATAAGATAAGCCTTTCTTAGTCCCACAATGGGGAAATTCCAGGATTGCAACAGCACAGGGATAGCAACACTCAGAGCAACAATCAGAAGGCAAGAAAAAAAGCAAGCAAGCAAGAGCAGTTAATATACATATGTACATATTACTATAAATATATGTATATATATTATATGTGAGATCGTCACTTCCTTGTGGTAACGTATCGTCACTCCCTGTTTTGCTGTCTGCCTGTGTGGTTTGCTCTCCAGCCACTAGCTAGCCACTAGCTATGGCTACTAGCTCTCTTTCCTCTCCTCCTCTGGTGTGCTCTCTCTGTCAGATGTTTAGCTACACCTCTGCCTCTTTTAGTGATAACGGTAAATGTAATAAATGTTGTCTTTTTGAGGCGCTCGAGGCGAGGTTGTCTGATTTGGAATCCCGGCTCCGCTGCATTGAAACACCGTCTGCGCCAGTTAATCTCGACGGACGCCCCTTAGCTGCAGCGGAGCTAGCTAGCTTAGGCCCCCCTGTCAGCGGTTCCCCGGCTCTCCTCAGCAGCGAGGAGACTGGGTGGGTGACGGTGAGAAGGAAGCCTAGTTGCAAAGCCCCAGTACACCACCAACCTGTTCACGTTTCTAATCGTTTTTCCCCGCTCAGCGACACACCCGCTGAGGAAAAAACTCTGATCATTGGCGACTCTGTAGTCAGAAACGTGAACCTAGAGACTCCAGCAGCCATAGTCAAATGCATTCCTGGGGCCAGAGCAGGCGACATCGAGTCAAATTTGAAAATGCTGGCTAAAAGTAACTGCAAATATTCCACAATTGTTATTCACGCCGGCATTAATGACATCCGTCTCCGGCAGTCGGAAGTCACGAAACTTAATATAGAATCGGTGTGTGACTTTGCAAAAACGATGTCTGCCACTGCAATATTCTCTGGGCCCCTCCCCAATCTGACCAGTGATGACATGTTTAGCCGCTCGTCATCCTTGAACCGCTGGCTGTCTGTGTGGTGTCCTAAAAATGACGTGGGCTACATTGACAATTGGAGCTCTTTTTGGGGAAAACCTGGTCTTATGAGACGAGACAGCATTCATCCCACTTTGGATGGTGCTTCTCATTTATCTAACAATCTGGCATCTTTTTTATCCAAATTTCCAAAACCCTGGCTACTCAGAGTTGGGACCAGGAAGCAGAGTCGCAGTCTTACACGCCCCTCTGCAGCTCCTCTTCATCCGCCACCCCTCAGCTTAGCCCCTGACTTCCCCATCAGAGAATCGTTGTCTGCTCCCTCCAAAGTAAATAAAAATATAATGCATAAGCATCCCAAAGTGATAAAGCAAAATATTGGTAAAACTCAAATTAAACATAAAGCCTCTAAATTGAATGAATTGGCCTCTGTTCCTCCTCATAATTTAAAAATTAAATGTGGTTTATTAAATATTAGGTCTCTAACTCCCAAGTAGTCCATGATCTGTTAATTGATCATCAGACTGATTTAATTTCCCTTACAGAGACTTGGTTAGGGCAAGAGGATTATGTTGGTTTAAATTAATCAACTCCCTCTGGTTATTTAAACTGTCAAAATCCCAGAAGTTCTGGTCGTGGAGGAGGAGTAGCAACAATTTACCATTCCAAATTACTAGTTAATGTAAAGCAAAAAACATGTTATAATTCCTTTGAGGGCCTGGTCCTCAGTATTGGGCACTTAAGCAATTTTAGGTTAAACCCAATTTTATTTGCCATAGTTTATCGTCCCCCATCAACCTACTCAGAATTTTTATCCGAATTTGCTGATTTCTTAGCTGATTTAGTGCTGAAATCTGATAGAATAATCATAGTAGGGGACTTTAATAGACATGTGGATGTAGATAGTGACTGCCTTAATGTGGCATTTAATTCAATATTAGACTCGATTGGGTTTTCTCAGAAAGTAGGAAATTCTACTCATTACCTCCACCATACATTGGACCTTGTTCTGACATATGGCATAGAAATAGAAAATCTTGTAGTGTCTCCTCATAACCCTGTACTGTCAGACCATTGTCTGTTAACCTTTGATTTTACTATTTCTGACTATTTGGCTCCTAAAGAAAAATATTATTACAGTAGATGCCTCTCAGATGATGCTGTTACCAAATTTATGCAGATTGTTTCCTCTATGCCATGTGTCAACACAACGGAAATAAGTTATAGACAGCTTGCTCCTCCTGTAATTGATAACATGGTGGATAGTGTTTCAGCTTCTCTGCATCAGACTCTAGACTTGGTGGCCCCCTTAAAAAAGAAAAAGTCTAATCAGAGATTTCTAACTCCTTGGTTCAACACAGAAACTCGTAGCTTAAAACAGAAGACTCGTCAATTAGAAAGAAAATGGCGCTCCACTAATTTAGATGAAATCTATTTAGCTTGGAGAAATCATCTTTTAATTTATAAAAAAATCTCTTAGAAAAGCTAGAACGAGTTATTACTCTGCATTAATAGAAGAGAACAAGAATAATCCCAGGTTTCTTTTCAGTACTGTAGCCAGGTTGACAAAGAGTCAGGACTCTGTCAATCCTAGCATTCCCTTAGAGCTTACTAGTCAGGACTTTATGAACTTTTTCAATAATAAAATTTCATCCATCAGAGATAAAATCAATCAGATTCTTCCCACAGTTAACTTAAATACTGTAACTACTACAACTCCTTCTATTGATGTCTGTCTTGATGAGTTTACTCCAATCGACCTTTGTGAGTTAGACAAAATAGTTTCCTCATCCAAACCTTCAACTTGTCTTTTAGACCCTATTCCTACCAGGTTATTTAAAGAAGTCTTCCCACTTATTTGTTAGCTTTATTCTTCATATAATCAATTCTTCATTATCTTTACGCCATGTACCGCAGGCTTTTAAAACGGCTGTAATTAAACCCTTACTCAAAAAGCCAACGCTAGATCCAGGAGCTTTAGCTAACTATAGACCAATCTCTAATCTCCCTTTCATTTCAAAAATCTTAGAAAGAGTTGTTGCTACGCAATTATTTGACCACCTGCAGGGAAATGGTTTACTTGAAGAGTTTCAGTCTGGGTTTAGAATCCATCATAGTACTGAAACAGCCTTAGCGAAGGTCACTAACGACCTCCTCATTGCATCTGATAATGGACTAGTTTCTGTACTTGTCCTTTTAGACCTTAGTGCAGCTTTTGATACTATCGATCATAATATTCTACTTGATAGATTAGAACACTATGTTGGACTTAATGGAACTTCATTGCAGTGGTTTAGATCTTATTTATCTGATAGGTTCCAGTTTGTTCATGTAAATAATGAGTTTTCTTTCAACTCAAAGCTCAGTCATGGAGTTCCACAGGGATCTGTGCTAGGCCCTACTCTTTTTAGTTTATATATGCTTCCGTTAGGCAACATTATTAGAAAGCACTGTATACATTTTCATTGTTATGCTGATGACACACAATTATACCTGTCAATGAAGCCAGATGATAGTAATCAATTAGCCAAGTTAAAAGCCTGTCTTAATGAAATCAAAGGTTGGATGACTTGTAATTTCCTGCTATTAAATTCAGATAAGACTGAAGTCATTCTTGTTGGTCCAAAAAACCTTAGAAATTTCTTTCCAAATCAAACTTTCAGTTTGGATGCGGTTACTCTTTCTCTTAATAGCTCTGTGAGGAACCTTGGACTTATTTTTGATCAGGATTTGTCCTTCAATTCACATATTAAATTTGTTTCTAAGACTGCCTTCTATCATTTGCGTAATATTGCCAAGATTAGGAGCATCTTGTCTCAGAGTGATGCTGAGAAACTGATCCACGCTTTTGTTAGCTCGAGATTAGATTATTGTAATTCTTTATTCTCAGGCTGTCCTAAAACATCTTTAAAAAGTCTTCAGCTGATCCAAAATGCTGCAGCAAGAGTTTTAACAGGTATTAGAAAGAGAGATCATATCTCTCCGGTTCTGGCCTCCCTTCATTGGCTTCCCATAGAGTTTAGAATTAAGTTTAAAATCCTTCTTCTTACTTACAAAGCTCTAAACAATCAGGCTCCTTTTTATTTAAAATATCTGATACTACCGTATTATCCTAACAGAGCACTACGCTCCCAAAATGCAGGATTACTTGTAATACCTAGAATCTCCAAAAGTACAATGGGAGGCAGAGCCTTCAGTTATCAAGCTCCTCTCCTGGGCCTCACTCCTTTTCTCACTCTCAATGAAATATTTTTTTTGCTGGTCATTAACATTTGTTTGTTCTCTCCCATAGATTGAGTCCCCATCGTGCTGTTTGCTCTCTACATGTCTGTTCTTTTCTTCTTCTCTATCCCCTCACCCCCCAGCCAGTCGCAGCAGATGACTGCCCCTCCCTGAGCCTGGTTCTGCTGGAGGTTTCTTCCTGTTAAAAGGGAGTTTTTCCTCTCCACCGTCGCCAAGTGCTTGCTCACAGGGGATCGCCTGATTGCTGGGGTCTTTCTGCAACTGTGGGGGTTCCCCCTACAGTTGATAGTGCTATGAGATGACTGTTGTTGTGAAATGGCGCTATATAAATAAAGTTGAATTGAATTGAATTGAATATACACACAGACACACAGTGCAGAGCAGTGTAGCTGGATGGGATAAATATATGAGTATATAAACACACAGTGCGGGCATTGCAGCTAGATGGAATAAATATGTAGATATATAAACACCCACAGTACGGAGCATTGCAGCTAGGTGGAATAAATATGTAAATATATAAACACACACAGTGCGGAGCAATGTAGCTAGATGGAATAATATGTAGATATATAAACACACAGTGCGGGGCATTGTAGCTAGATGGAATGAATATATAGATATATAAATATAAACATAAACATAAACACACCCAGTGCGGAGCATTGTAGCTAGATGGAATAAATATGTAAATGTATAAACACACACAGTGCAGAGCATTGTAGCTAGATGGGATGAAACAGCACAACCGTCTACTTAGTTAATCTACATGGTATGATTATGTGCCCATACATATTCTTACCCTCCATAGCGACCGATATTTTCCTAGTTGTATGCCGGAGGGGACTATTGTGTAAGTCTATTGCATCTTTTGCATTCAAAAAAACTATTAGGTTGTTACGTCATTTTGCTATCTCTGCAAGCAGCCCTGCTTAGGTTGTACAGTCTGACAGCTGTTGGTAGGAAGGACCTGCGAAACCTCTTGGTTGTGCACCTGGGATGATGTAGTCTGCTGCTAAATGAGCTCCTCAGTACATTCAGTATGTCCTGCATAGGGTGGAACCCGGACTCCAGCAGAGATGACAGTTTAGCCACCGTCCTTCTCTCTCCTATCTCCTCCACCAGATCAAGGTGCTGCCCCAGGATGGAGCTAGCTTTCTTGATCAGTTTGTTCAGTCTCTTCCTATCGGCTGCAGTAATGCCACTGCCCCAGCAGACCACTCCAAAAGTGATGGCTGATGCCACCACCGTGTCATAGAATGTCTTCAGCAGCGCCCCTTGTACACCAAAAGACCTGAGTCTCCTCAATAGGAACAGCCTGCGCTGTCCCTTCTTGTAGAGTGCGTCAGTATTGTGTGACCAGTCTAGTTTATTGTTCAGATGAACACCCAGGTACTTGTAGGATGTCACCATCTCAATGTCTGTTCCCTGGATATTTACTGGTGCTGTGAGGGGTTGTCCTTGCCTGCGGCAGTCCACCACCAGCTCCTTAGTTTTCCTCGCGTTGATCTGGAGGCAGTTCCGATGGCACCAGTCCACGAAGTCCTGGATAAGCCCTCTGTACTCAGCTTCATCTCCATTGGAGATGAGGCCAACTATCGCAGAGTCATCAGAGAACTTCTGTAGATGGCAGTGTGTTGTGTTGTGTGAGAAGTCCGCAGTATAAAGAGTGAACAGGAAGGGAGCCAACACCATTCCCTGGGGGGCCCCCGTGCTACCGATGATCGTGTCGGACACACAGTCCCGGGTTCTCACAAACTGAGGCCGGTTCGTGAGGTAGTCCAGGATCCATGATGACAGGTGCTGGGCGCAGCAGCTTGTCCTTCAGGATCATCGGTTGGATGGTGTTGAAAGCACTGGAGAAGTCAAAGAACATGATCCTCACCACATTCCCGGGCTTCTCCAGGTGGGACAGAGAACGGTGAAGGAGGAAGATCACCGCATCCTCCACCCCAATGCCATGCTGGTAGGCGAACTGGAGTGGATCCATCGCTGGTTCCACCAGGGGGCGGAGGTGAGCAAGGAGCAGTCTCTCCAGGGTCTTCATCAAGTGGGACGTCAAGGCCAACGGTCTGTAGCTGTTCAGGTCTTTGGGGTTGGAAGTTTTTGGTACAGGTACCACACAAGATGTTTTCCACAGCTGTGGTACCCTCCCCATCTTCAGGCTCAGGTTGAAGATGTATGTCACAATCCCACACAGCTGGTCTGCACAGGACTTGAGGAGCTTTGCGCTGATGCCGTCCGGTCCCGACGCCTTCCTCGCCTTGATCTTCCTCAGCTCCGTCCTCACCTGGGTCCTGGTCAGGGTCAGGATGGGGGGCTGTGTGTTGGGAGTGGGGGGGTGTTGGTGGAGTGGGGAGTGGGCAGCAGGACTTGATGTCTTTAGAGGCAGCAGTGGTTGTTGTGCAGTCAGGGGGGAGGGCGGTTGGTCAAACCTATTGAAAAACAGATTCAGATTGTTCGCCCACTCCCTGCCCCCCGTGGCCTGGGGGGAGGTATTCTGGAGCCCAGAGATGGTTTTGAGGTTTCTCCATACCCCGCTGATGTCACTCTGTTGCAGCTTGTCCTCCATCTTCTTCCTGAAGCTGTCCTTGCCTTCTCTGATCTTTCTCCTCAGCTCCCTCTGTACGGACTTCAGCATCTCCCTGTTCCCCGACCTGAAGATCCTCTTCTTCTCTCTCAGAAGTGTTGTTCTCCCCATGTTCTCCCCGTGTCTGCATGGGTTTACTCCGGGATTTCTCCGGTTTCCTCTCACATGCCAAAAACATGCAGGTTAGGTTAATTGGCATCAAAACTGGGGATTCTAAATTGTCCTTAGGTATGACTGTGAGAGTGAATGGTTGTCTGTCTCTCTGTGTTGGTCCTGTGATGGACTGGTGATCTGTCCAGGGTGTACCCTGCCTCTCACCCTAAGATGCTGGGATAGGCTCCAGCACCCCCGAGACCCGAAAAGGATTAAGCGGAAGAAGATGGATGGCATAAGAGGAGACCTCACCCAGCTTGCTGAAGCACAGCTCGATTGCGATCTCAGGAGCATGGCCTTGTTGGAGAATCTGTCTATCAGCCTCTCCATCAACAGAATCCACGGACATCCAGATGAATTAAGGTTGACACGTGGGGGCCCTGCCACCACTAAGGACGTGATCTGACTCTGTGGCTGACGTGCTGTTGTTTAATTTAAACTTAATTCTTCAGAATATTCCTGGTATAAGTTCATTAAACTTAATTTCATGCAAACCCTCATCAGATTTTCAAAATGCATTGTGTCCTTCATTTAATTTGTTTTTTTAAGAGTAACAACAATTTTCTATTATTATAAATAGTTTACTCATCATTTTCTTAATAAAATTGCATCCACTTTTCTTAACCATTGCTGTTTTATGGTTTTCCAATTTCTAGTATATCGCGAAGTTAAACTATGCTTTATTTGGTTCCACAAATGCTTGATTCACAAGTAACTCAGTAATAGTCTATGGTGCCCATGATACAAGTTGAATTCTCTGTTTTAAAGTTATGCAAATATGTTAACCTATTCTGACATTTCTTATTAAACTATTGAAAGACATATGGGAGTTATTGTTTGATTTCATGTCCATCTTCTTGATTATCAGCAGACAAGAACTCGGAAGGGTTTTTTTTTTTTTTTTTTTTTTTAGACTGATTCATAATTTGTGCAAATAAAGAATTGTTAATAAAATTGTCCATTATCTGCACTGGTGCCCTACGAGGATTTGTTTGTGTAAGGAAAGGAAATTTTCATCCCTACTCACATTCATATTTACATTAATACCTGTCATCATCATCATAGCAGTCTGTTGTTGGCGACAATGACTGTTTCATTTAGGTCTGATCAGATTCCTCCACGCATCTCTGTCCTTAGCCTTCCATTGCCAGGAATGACTGTCTATATCCAACTTCTTCAAGTTTCTTTGTACAGTGTCTTTAAATCTGAGCCTTGGTCTACCCTGATTGCGTTTGCCCTCGCATAACTGTGAGTAGGGTAACTGCCGAAGGAGACGCTGGTGGTCCATCCTCTCAATATGTCTGAGCCATCTCAGGTTTATCTGTATTACCATGTCCTCCACTGATGGTAGACCAGCTCGTATCAACACTTCTATGTTGGTTACTTTGTCTTTCCATGAGATGTTCATTATGGCTCGAAGGTGTCTCATCATGTACGCGTGGAATTTCTTCACCTGCACTCTGTAGACAGTCCAAGTTTCAGCACCATACAATAGAGTAGTCAGTACTGTCGCTCTGTACACTTTGCATTTCACAAAGATAGACACATGTTAATTGTTCCACAGTTTCTGCCTCAAGTTTCCAAACACAGCGCTCACTCTTCCCATTCTGAGAGATAGTTCATCCTCCAGCCTAGCATTCTCTGAAACAGTACTCCCCAGATACTTGAAAGTCTTGCACTTGACTAGTGGCTCTGTACCAATGCTGATTTCTTCTGGTAGTGATGTTGATAACTGTAACTTTGGTGGTTGATAAAGGCACTCTGTCTTCTTGATGTTGATTTTGAGGCTGAATTGGCTAGCTGCTCTTGTAACTTTCTCCACTAAAGATTGCATATCTTCCGCACTGTGTGCAACTAGAGCACTGTCGTCGGCAAATAGCATTTCTCTTACTACAATGTCTTACTCTTGGCTTTGAACTGTGCCACATTGAACAAGTCTGCTTCTTTCCTTGTTTGAATGTATTCTCCTTCTGAAGTGTCTTTGAAGGCCACCTCAAGCATGGCTGCCAGATGTAGTGAGAAGATTGTAGGCCCCAGCACACACCCTTGTTTCACCCCGCTGCTTACTGAAAAGTCTTTAGATACTGAACCACTCATTGCCACGTTTGCTTGCATACCTGTATGGAGTGTCTCAATCAGGCTGACAAACTTCTCTGTACAGCCATATTTCTTGAGTACCTGCCAAAGACCTTGTCACAGAACAGTATCGAAGGCTTAACTGAAGTCTATGAAGACTACATAAAGTGGCATGTTCTGTTTGATACACTTTTCTTGAACCTGTTTCAAGCAGAAAATCATGTCCATTGTGCTTCTTCCACTTTTAAATCTGCACTGGGTTTCCGGTACTACATTCTGCGAGATGTGTTCGTTGAGTCTGTTCAGTAGTACACGTGAGAGAATCTTACCAACAGTGGCTAGCAGTGATATACCTCAGTAGTGTCACCTTTCTTGAACAAAGGCACAATACTTGCATCCATCCAGTCTTGAGGTAATTTCTGGGCATCCCATATCTCTTGGATGAGCTTGTGCAGGCAGTTGGTCAGCTGAACACCACCAAATTTCCACACTTCTGCTGGAATTCCATCCCTTCCTGGAGGTTTACCATCCTATGTTGTTCTGATAGCTGCCAATAATTCATCAAGATTTGGTGGTTCATTCAGACTTGATACAGCTGGTTGCTGCACCAGAGCTCCTTTAGCCTCTTCAGTAAGATATCCAGGGTTGTTTAGTAGTTGGTCAAAGTGGTCTGCAAATCTGTCCAGGATCTTGTCTTTCTCCTGCAAAACCGTTTCACCATCCATAGCCTTTAGTTGGATCAATCCTCTTGGTTTAGGGCCATAGATTTCTCTCAAACCTGTGAAGAATGTTTTCATGTCCTTCCTGTCTGCTGCAGTTTGAAGTTCCTTCGCTTTTTCATCCCACCAGTTGGACTCTCTGGTGTACTTTGTAGGTCACTCTGAGCCTTTGAGCTGTAGGTTTTCCTGCCTAGCTGTATTCCTTGCTTCTAGTAGTTTCTTCAGATGTTCATCATGCTCATCAAACCAATCTTGATGTTTCCTATCAGGGTAGCCTAATACATCACTCGCAGTCTGATACACCGTATCTTCAGTGTTGCCCATTTCTTTTCTATGCCATTCTCTGAGTTGTTGCTGTCCCAGTCTTTCAAGTTTTCATCCATTTCCTTTGTAAGTTCTTCCTGCTTCTTTTGGCCTTTCAGTGCTAGTGTTTAGCTTCCATGGTGGCTTCACACCCGTCCTGCAGTGCTGTTTTTGTCTGCAAATCCTTAATCTAGATCTCAGCATAACATGAACATGTACCACAGTCTGCACCTCTCATTGCACTGGTGTCCAATACATCACTTATGTCTCTCTGCCTGACTATGATGTATTCTAACAAGTGCCAGTGCTTGAATCTTGGGTGCATTCATGTCTTCTTGTGTGTGTCCTTTTGCTTAAATAGAGTGTTGGTTATCACAAGGTTGTACTCTGAGCATAGTGCAAGTAGAAGTTATCCATTAGCATTGCACTTGCCTACTCCATGACTGTTTAGCACTCCTTTCCATTTCTCAGTGTCCGAACCAACTCTGGCATTAAAATCTCCAACGAGTATCAGCCTGTCATCAGTCGGTACACGCCTGATAGTCTCACGTAAATCACTGTAAAACTCTTCCTTCGCCACCTCTGTGTTGGTCATTGTTTTGGCATATACACTGATGAGTGTGGAATACATCTTCTGCTGTAGTGGGAGTCTCATAGTTATTATCCTGTCATTGATTGGCACTGGTTCCTCATCAAGCATTGCTGCTATCTCCTTTCTAACTGCAAAGCCCTCTCCTGCTTCTCTCCTTTCTTGAGTTGATTTCCCACTCCAAAAGAAGATGAACCTATGGTCTTCCAAGCTGTCATATCCAGGCAATCTTGTTTCACTAAGTGTAGCTATGTCTACATTGTACCTGTTCATTTCCAGGGCCACAAGTGCGGTCTGTCTTTCTGGGCGCTGTGATGTTGTTCTGTCCAACAGAGTGTGTACATTCCATTCTGCTACACACAAGGCTGCTGTTTTCCGCTTCTTTTGTCTTCCTGCTTCTAGCTTACTTTTCGCTGCCTGTCGGAGTGTGAACAGATCAGAGCGGACCTTGTTAGCCCAGGAAACGTCCGAGCCGGTATGAGTTGCTTTCTGACTGACCATTTCATGAAACTGCTTGCAAAGTATTTGAGTACTGCTAGCTTTTGCTGGACTAGCGGCACATTCTTGACAGCTAAAACTATTATCAGTGGCAAGGAAAAGCCAAGACAAACTGACTCCAGTATCTGTTGCAGTGACTGACCAGATGATAAGTTTATCTCTGTTCTTTGTGTAGTGCCTTTCCCGATGCACCGACTGGCACAGTCCACCACAGACCTTGCAACAGATGTGTTTATCATCCAGGATTTCCAGTCTCACCCTGTGTAACTGGGAGTGGTCCACCACAGACCCAAATATTGTTTTTAGTTCTGCCAGGATGCCCCGTTTCACATTCCACACCCTCGGAAGGGTGGGGATGCCGGTTGAGTCGCCGACGGCCCAACCCATGAGACAGGTAGTACCGGTTTTCATGGTTGTCCGGTAGCAAGCAAGCCAATGCCTGACCAGACAAAAATTAATACTTGTACCAACAATAAAACACCTATAAACCCATTAATCTAAATCCACTACAACAATTTTATTTATAAGTAGACATAGTAGGTACATGCACATAGTAGGTACATGCACACAAACATAATCAAACGCATGAGCAGCGGACCCCACTGATACAGACTACAACACTACTCATGCGTCTAGCAGTGGAACAGTATGCATAGTACCCTTGCACTACTAGTTACAAACATAATGTGGAAAGTCTATTCAAAAGCTTTGTCAAATAGGCAACTTTTCAGTTTTGTCTTAAAGGGAGAAAGAGTGTCAGCTTCACGGACCTAGGCTGGTAAATGTTTCCTCAGAAGAGGGGCCTGAAAACTGAAAGCCCTACCCCCCATGGTACTTTAAGAGACTTTAGGGATTTCTAGGAGTCCTGCATGCTGAGAGCATAATAATCTTTTAGGATAATAGGGTATGTGCAATTCTTTAAAATAATTGGCGGATAGATTTTTTATGGTTTTTTATGTCAAGAGAAGAACTTTAAATTTGATTCTGGAGTCAACATTTGACAACATATTTAATAATTGCTTTGTCTAGTATTATTCATTCATACTCTACATTTTATTGCATGTATAGTTTTTTATTTCTATCTTTTATTTTTATCATGTTTAATGTTGCAGCATTGCACCGAGACAGATTCCTAGTTTGTGTACTACATGAACAATGGCAATAAATCTGATTTTGATTCTAAAAACAGGGAGCCAGTGAAGGGAAGTTAATATGGGAGAAATATGATCCCTCTTTATAGTGCCCGTCCTTGCTGCAGCATTTTGAATTAGTTGATGAATTTTTATAGTTTTTAGGACAACCTGATAATAGTGAATTACAATGATCTATCTAGAAGAGACAAAGGTGTTATGTCTGGAACTGGAGTCAAGGAGGAGAGCAATAGTGGAGCTGAACACACATTTATTATATTACAGGGCGCAGGGCACCTAACCACACATACACCTGCTGCAGAGGTAAAGGCTGAAGAGAGCATCCCTCCCACCTGCAGCCCCTCTTATACACACGGGGTTGGCGGAACCGGACCATGGAACCACCACCCCATGCCACACAAATAAGAGCTCCAAATACAACACAATATGAACAATAAATAACTACACTACACCTCCCCCCCCCCCCCCCGGCAGAAAAGGTCCAAAACACACACATACAATAAGCCCACCACAGTTTGGAACCCAAATCATCCACTAAACATAACCAAACTAAAAATCACAAAAGGGGCCTATGGCATTCACACCAAACTAACTAAAATTATGGGGGATGGGTAGACTGCTGTCCTACCCCCCACATGGCGAGACGGGTTATTCTGCCGCCTATGATATATAAAAGTCCTGTTAAAAAAATACTGCCATGTCTCCTACTTAAACAGAACACCAAAATAATCCCAGAACTATAAATACATATTAACAAGTAACAACACATGCACATCCATGGCTCAGTGAGGATGGCCCATGCCCCCCCCCCCCGACCCGTCACCATTCAGTCCGCCCCTGGAAGTAGCTCGCTTCCCAGGCCACAGCTGGTCACCTCAGTCCCGATGCACCTTCTCCTCCACATCTCCGAGCACTCCAATTGTCTGTGGCTGTGCCCAACTGCCTTCTAGGGGGCACACCATAACTCATTAGGATGGCGCCACGAGCCATCCAAGAGCAGCCACTTGCCCGTCACCTGCAGCCGGCCCTGGTACCCCTTCATCTTCCGCTTTTCTCTCACCTGCCTGGACCTCGCCTCCACCCGAGCCTGAACCCAGTCCGCGACTCCAAGCGGGGCCCTGCACTGCCTGCGGTGTCTCCGCCTGGCACTCGCTCTCCCAGTGCCACTAGGTCCTGCCCCAACTGCTTGTAAATCCGCTGCAGACCCTGCTGATGTGGCCCCGTGTTCACCCGCTCGCCACGGCCGTGCTCCGGGAACACCTGTGACAATCTTTTGGGCATCGCTCTCTGCCACAGGCTCTCCCCCATGACGCCCGGTACCCTTGTCCAGGGCAACTCAGACACTGGCACCGAGGCCCTCCCGCAGCAACCCTGAGTGCAACAAGGCCTGTCCACTTTCCAGTGTGCCCAGCAACTGCTCATCAATCAATCAATCAATCAATCAAACTTTATTTGTATAGCACTTTTAAAATATTAGATGCTGTGCAAAGTGCTTTACATAGATAAAAACGATAGACAGGTTTAATTACATATTTTACATGACACAACCCTTCCAACCCTCCCATAAACATACCCACAAACATAACACACACAGGCATATACATCACCCTCAACTTCTCTTACACACATATAATATAAAGGAGACATTGCTCGGCACCGAGGCACCACGTGAAGGAGGAACCCACACATACACTCATCCCACACAGCATCTTCCCAAACTCTCAGAACCGGTCGGTCCCACAGTCCACAGCCCAACCATTCTTCCCCACCGCTGCTTCTGATGGAAAACCTGAGGCCATAAAATAGGTTGCAGCCCATGATGTTCATGCTGCAGGCCGTCACGACGAACTCCACATCAGCCATCTCCGGCGACTTGTACCGAGCTATCAGTCTGATGGTCCCCACCATGGTCAACCGTCCTCCTCCATAGCCGCAAAGCGGTGCTGAGTCAACTCCAATTCTGTAGTGGGGAAATCATTCTCTAACCGTAGCCCAGTTCAGCAGCAAACTCTCCTCCCCCGTGTCGATCAGCATCGGTACTGGTACTCCGTCCAACTCGACCGTGCAATGTGTGCACCCAATGGTACTCGGGGACACAGAATGAAACTCTGTCGGGGCAGGAGGAGTCAAGCTCTTGCGCGGGCTATCTTGTTCTGCTGACTGGCAAACCCTCGCAAAATGATGTAGACGGCCACAATTGCAGCAAAGCTTTCCTCTTGCTGCACACTCTCTGGCCTTGTAGCGGTGTTTCATGGACCCACAGCCCATACACCTGGGCTTCCCAGGGCAGACCTCATCCATACAGCGTTGGCCCTCTTGGCATCATCCTCAACACTCACATTGCTGTCCGGGTCCACTACCTGTGTTGACATGGAGGATCTCAGCTCTCATGGTGACAGATGCTCACGTAGCTCCCGAGTTAGTTTATCAACAGTCTCCTGCTGGAGAGCCAACTCGATGGCCTTGGCCACTGTCAACTCACCCGGAAATGTAAGCAACTTAGACTGGACTGCAGCACAGTTGGTATGTTCCACCAACTAGTCGCAAACCATTTCTTCCTCCAACAGTCCGAACCAACACTCAGCGGCTAGCTGCCTCAAGTGCGACACAAGAGCCCCAAATACAGCACAATATGAACAATAAATATCTACACTACAAAAGGCTTGGACTAGTTTCTCTGCATCAATTTGGAAAAGGATGTTCCTGATTTTAGCAATTTTCCGTAAGTGGAGGTGAGCAGTTTTAGAGATTTGTTTGATATGTGAATTAAAGGACAAATCCTGATCAAAATTGACTCCAGGATTCCTGACAGTGGTGCTAGGGGCAAGGGTAAAACAATCTAAGCTACATATCTCATCAGAGACTGTCTCAGATGTTTTTTTTTTGGCCAATTATAATAACCAGTTTTGTCTGAGTTAAGCAGCAAAAAGTTGTGGTTCATCAAGGTTCAAATGTCTTTAAGACATGCATGTAACCTTGTCAATTGGTATAACTGTATTATCTGCATAACAGTGGACATTTATGGCATGTTTTCTTATAATATTTCCTAAGGGGAGCATATATATAATGAAGCGTACTGGTCCTAACACAAAGCCTTGAGTGACTCCTTGACTGAGTTCTGTGAGTAGAGATGGCTCATCATGAGCATGAACAAACTGAAGTCTATCTGACAAATGTGATTTAAACCAGTGCAAAGGTCCTTTAAGAGATCCTTTAAGACCTTCAGTCTACAAAATAGAATGCTATGGTCAAAAGTGTTTATAGCTGGACTGAGATCGAAGAGCACAAGTATGGAAGTCTCTTAACAGATGTGATCATCAAATCATTACTGACTTTCACTGCAGCAGTTTCAGTACTATGATGAGCTCTAAAATTGGATTGGAACTCTTCAAATAAATTATCAATTCATAAATAATCACACAGCTGATTAGCAACAACTCTTTCTAGGATTTTTGATAAAAAGTGAGATTAGAGATTGCCCTATAGTTAGCTAAAACAAGAGGATCCGCTGTTTGTTTTTTTTTTTTCTTTAAGTATAGGCTGTCATGCATTGCCCCTTGGGGTGGACAGGTGAGACCCATGTGCAGACTGCAGTTAGTGAAATTTATTAAAGAAAACAAAACATGAAGTTTAAAACAGTGCTCACAAACAAAATCCAAAAAGACAACGTATACTTACAAATTACCTCACCAGAACAAGGGCTGGATTCTGGTGGAGATGAGGGAAGAGAACTCAAGATTAATGAGAAATGAAAATAACTGGCCTTAAATAGGGTCAGAAACAATTAAACACAAATATAAACCACTGTGAATCACATGAGCGGGCTGGGGAGAAAATGACAATCAGCTGTGAGCCATGAGGAGAGGAAGCGGGGCTCACAGTTTGATAGGAGCACCGCCCACTACCTGGCGGTGCCTCTGACAACAGCAACACTGGCAAAATATAAAGTGGAGACAAGAAACCCAAACATATAAATAACAAAACTACACTGAATGAAAAACAGGAAAATAAATCATATAAAGAAACAATACTGAATATGTGAAAACAAACTAGAAATAATATCACAGGCAAAAAACTCAGAATACATTATACAAATAAGAAAAAGAAACAGAACACGGTGAAATCCCCCCATGCACAGATCGTTACAGAGCCCCCCCCCCTCCCAAGGGGTGGGTTACCAGACACCCCGGGAAACATCAACAGAAAAACAAAAGCCCATCCACACTAAGAACCCACCCCACCAAAAAACAAGAAAACAACCCCACCCTGGGTGGAAGGAGGGGGACCCAGGCACAGAGGGACTTAAACAAACCAGGGAAAATGATAAGAACTCCCATGACTCAAACTTCAGCAAAACTCAGACTAGGAGAAAACAAAACAAAACAAAAAAAAAACCCACTCAGGATCCACATCCAGCAAAACCAGGGTCCTAGGCCCTGTGGACCAAGGAGTTAGACTGTTAGACCGTTAGACTTTTCCGGTGGCTAGCCGAAGTCCCAGACCTGTCAGATGGCGAGTTGGTAAGATTCGGGTGGTTTGACAGGGTCAGCAAACGACTGCGCCTGGCTCTCCCCAGCAAGAGCCAGACAAGATCTATCTGCTATAGAAACAACAGAAACAAAGGCGAGCACTTGCCAGAGCTTGAGCTGCACCGCCGTCCAGGACTCTGTCAATCCAGATGATGACTCCTTGGGCCTAGCCTTCTGGAGGTCGAGCTCGGACTCTGTCTTGGAGGCCCCAGCAGCAGGCATGGTTGTGGATGCTGTCCCGAGACCCCTCAGTGAAGTGGTCCATCCAGGTGGCTCGCCTGACATGGACACAGGAGGTTGGCTTCCTGATGGCCCTGGATCCTGTTCTGCTGAGGCCAGGGGACCCTCCATCGTCGGCACAGACTTCAGCTTGATCTCAGCGCTTTCCCTCCACCTAGAGTGTTGCTGCGGAACTGGGACCAGGTCCTTCAGGGCTGCAAGCTCCTCCGTCATCAGACGGCTCAATTCAGGGGGCAGCGGACACTCGGGGGAAAGGAGGAGATATGGAGGGAGCAGGAGAACAGTCTGAGGCTGCAGCAGATGGTGAGGGCTCAGAGGATTGCCTAATCTGAGCGTCACCATCAGTACTCAGGCAAGATAATTTATGCTTAATTGGATGAAAAGGAAAAAAACAACAAAAAACACTTGCCTGAATTCCTGCCCTGTGATTTTTTCTGCTGCAGCCGGTTGGGAATCAGCCCTCTCCGTGACATGCACAGAAGAGGACTTCCCAGGGAACCCTTGAAGATCCACCCCTGCAGCAATGGGTGGAGCCGAGGAGGAAATAGCTGAACCATCTGCAGTGGGAGGAATCACCAAGGAGGAGGAAGAGGCAGCAGCAGCGGGAGAAAAAGCTGCCGGGGAAGTGGAGGCACTCTTCCGGCGGGGCTTCTTTGAGTGACGGCGGGGAGTGGGAGACGGAGACATCAGCTGCTGGAGAGATGGGAGAGGACCTGGTGATACCTCCTTCAGCACCTGGGTGAGATCCGGGAGGAGCCATGGCTTATATTCAAGTTGGAGCTTTGTCTCTGCTAATTGGACCCACCTACGCTCCTCCAGCTCCTCGGCTGATGGTATGGGCCACAGTTCAGGAGGAGAAGGTGGGGCTGCTGTGACGGGACCAGACAGTGTCCATTTGGGATCTCCGGCGATAATCTGGTGGATGAGCGATGATTCGGGTTCCGGACAGGACAAGCGACTCTTCCGCCACCAGGTGCACTTCTTCTTGAGCCCCGGTGGCACCAAAGGGAGGTCCCTCGCCTGGGCACAGAGTTTACAGTGTGTGTTGACCACTGAGGCAAGGAAAACTGTTAGGTCCGGGTAGCTCCAGAGACAGGGATGAGCCTCGATCACCCGGGCTGCGCTGTCCACGAACTCCCAAACCTCCCCAGGACAGAGGGAGGCTCCAGCCCTCGAGCCAAAACTGGAGACGAGCATAACCGCCACACACTCCTCCTTGCTCAGCCCCAGAGCTGAAAAATTCAAGGCAGCATGCCCCTCGGGGCAGAGAGGTGAGACCCATGTGCAGACTGCAATTAATGAAATGTATTAAAGAAAACAAAACAAGAAGTTCAAAACAGTGCTCACAAAAAAAAAAAAAAAGACTAAGTAAACTTACAAATTACCTCACCAGAACAAGAGCTGGATTCTGGTGGAGATGAGGAAAGAGAACTCAAGATCCCAACAATGAGAAATGAAAATAACAGCCTCTAAAGGTGCAATAGATATGATTCCAACCTCCTGGACAGTTGGTTTCTCATGAACTGTTGACTCACTATAATCTCATACCGGTTGCCAGGTAGACTGGAGGCTAACATCAATATACTGCAGACTGCTAACATCTCAGACCTTTGGTTATTATGAGCTAGACAGCATGCCAAGCGAGGACTCTTAAATTAAATTAAATCACCCTTTATTGTCATTCCACCATACATCCAATCATGTACAGTAGAATGAAACTGTGTTTTTCCTATCTACAGTGTTAATCACACACACCCCATATGTAGAATCAGAGGGCCGCTGCCATGCAAGGTGCCGCCACAGATTTCCCTCTTCCATTCCATTATTGCTGAGCACCAAGCTGGACGACAGGAAGTTCCGCTTTTTATATGGTCTTCGGCATGACCCGGCCGGGATTTGAACCCCTGCCTCCCGGGTGTGGGGCGGATACTCTACCAGCTGAGCCACCACTCCACTTATGGTATAGAATCCTGAATTTAACACAATCCTCTCTGATGCGCATCTCCGGTAAACATTTTTTTAAATAACTATATCATAAAGTGTTATTGACAGTTATGCTAAGATAGCACAGCTGTGATCAAACCCGATAGCTCTCTTGTTTTGGCAGCGTAATTATGACAACACCTTAGATCAGATTGTAAGGACTTTGCTGTTAGTTGTTCTGTGGTTTTTGTAAATTTGCTAAATCATACTTTTATGGTCTGTTTAAGTTCATCCATTTTAGCTACACATGCTTAAAAAAAGGCTGTGGCTATTAAGCTCCAGCAGTTATTTATGTCAGTTCCAGTTTATTTTAGTTTGTAAATGTGTTTTGTTTTTATTGTTTTAAAATATATAAATAAATGTTGTGAAACGTTGGATGCCTGAATTCATTTGTGCCCTTTCAGTTACTGTAGAAGAAGAAATCTATTGTTGCTTCAGTGTGACAGATTCACAAAGTAATGGTTTACCTCACCTCTGCAAAACTAAAGGATTTTCACCCTTTTTATAACATAGTGATAAACAAGAACCTAAAATACACTGTACATATTATATATATATACAATATATATATATATATATATATATATATAGTATATATAACATTGTAATCAATAATCCTTAGTGAAGTTGGAAATAATTTATGGTCGAATAATCTTTTTTTCAAATAATATTGTGTAAAAACAGAACTGCATCTCCAAAAATTAGCACATTACCCAAAAAATAGCACATCACCATTCAGATCTGTATCAAATAGCTCAGACATATTCATCCAAATTAAAAAAATAAAAATAAATCTTAAAATGGCTATAATTATATGGGATTATTGTAAAATATGAAAGTTTTACTTTTTATATTTGAGTTATTTCTAAAAATAAATTCACCACAGTATTCAACTTTTGGAGGTGGATGAGTAGAATGTAAAAGGAAATCAACCTCAATTCAAGTGAGTCAATATATAACAAACAGGAATTTATTTTGGGGAAATATTTATTAAAAAATAAGCAGTCCAGATGCAGGGTCCATGGGGCAGATTTGGGAGAGCAGCAGAGAAATTAATTCAATCAGGATTAAGACACTCTGGAAAGCTTTTGTTGTCCCCATAGTCAGTCTTGACCTTTGTTACTACAGTCAGGTACAAACTGTTGATGTAAAAAAGGAAAGTCTCTAAGAAAGTGTCATCACAGACTAAACATTAAAACAAGACAGTATGTGAACTACTAGACAGTTTTAGGACTACAGCAGTGCTGCAATGAGTTTGCTTGGTCTACATAATGTGAATTACGATATACTGTAGGTGAAGGAAAGACCAGGTACAGAAATGGAATTCCTTTCTCTGTATGTGTTGCGGGAGGAAGGAGGAGACCCCGGGACAGATCAAGGACATATTAAGGAGACTATGTCTCCCAGCTGGTCACTAGGACTTGCATGCTGTCTCTCTCAACTTTATATGAAAAGATGAAAAAGGTGTCATTGAAAACTTGTACAGATGCTGGCCTTCTGGTGCCTGGGGCCCGGGAACTGGCATTGGCCCTGCTGGAGGGGTGGGGGCTGGCTGGTCCAGGGGTGGGAGCGTGCCGCACAGGCCGCTTGGCAACCTGGCTTCCCTCGGCCGTCCCTCCTGGGGCGGATGCTTGGCTGTCCTGGGGTTTGTTGGCCTCGGGACATTTGTGCTCTATGCGGTTTGGTGGCACACCCCCCCTTCCCCCCTCCCCTTCCTGGAGGGGGGTGTTGCTGTGACCTGCCACCCTTTTAGTTTGTTTCCTGACAAACCACTGACGCGCACACACTTATTTTGGGCGCACTGTCATATACACGCACACACTTGCACACACGCATATGTCTCTCCTTTAACAGGTGCAGATCCCAGACTTGTGATGAGACCTTTTCAGTAGAAAAAACAGTTAGTCTTCTGTTTGTTTCAGTTGTATTAGTCCGTCTTCTTTGTCTGTTCCTCCTCCTTTTCGTTCTGCCTCCCAACCCCTCCTTTTCCCATTCCCCCCGTCGCATCCTCCATGGGCAAAGCTATTTAAATAAAGTTTTAAAAGTTAGTACAAGAGGAGTTCATAAACAATTTACAGTACATATATCTGTACTGTATAAAGCTCCTTTTGGCAAAGTAAATCTGTTTGGCACAATAAGGGAAGCAGATTTCTGTTCTGCTGACCAAGCTGCTTGACAGGACAAGGTGAAGAAAAGAAAACTTGTTTTTCTCTGATGAAACTGATTTGTACCTTTTCTAATAAATAAAAAAATAGAAAAAAGAAAAAGCATTTAAGGACAAGGAGCTTTTCACCCTCCTTCACTGTCCTGCTCACAATGGGGAGACTTGATCCTAATCATGCAGGTATGAGAGGTGCAGGCTACAATTCAGGGATTATGCCGGTCTTTATCTTTGTCCATGATTTTGACAGAGGTGAAGGTGTAACTTCACTTCCGCCCTCCCAAGAGAGTAGACGCTTTTTTCTTCTCTCCTGCTCTGACTTTTTCCTCCCCTCCTAACTACTGGATCCCAGCTTGCTGTTGTCTGTCTGCGTCCAACTGCGACCGCCGAAAAGAAATTATGGAGTTAATAAGCTGGGCTTTGAACACAATTGACACTATTTTTTCAACAAGGAAAAGTGCTCCAGGGGAAGCTGTCTGCCCCGCTGGAACGGCTCCAGTGGGCTATTTACGTGACACAGGTAATTGGAAAATGCTGTGTCTCTCTAATCTCTCTATCGAAGATATTGAAGATTTGTTTATCTTCATAATCTTGGTGATTGGGATAATTCTGATTGGGACGGGAATTGTCTTGGTTTACCGCAAATTGCTGAAGATGGATTCAACCTATCAAAATGCTGGCCAGGCGAGGTGCATCCAACAAATTGAAAAACTGGAGAAGACCCTGATAGCGACTACTGGAGAACTGTCTCGTAAGGTGGATTACATCATGGGTTCGCTCAGGTCTTTCCACGACGAATTCAAAGCTGCGCAATGAAGGATTAATGTACTGAATCTACAGAAGAAATACAAGTCTTCTCTGTGATCAGTCCTATTTGGCATTATTATTCCCCATGAAAATTCCTCCTGGCTGTCTGCAGACTGTGTCTTTTCAAAATCATGAGCACAAGGCCTTGGACAGCCAGCTGCAGCGCCAGATAAGACTGGCGCCAGACAGACAAAACATCTTCTGCCAAGGGTCCTTGGGTCTCTCTTATTATCATCAACACTGCTCAACACCGCACACACATTGATCCATGAACTGAATAAAGATAACACTGCTCTCTTGTGTCCTGTGAATTCTGTGTGTAGCGAATATATGTGCATGAGCTTTTTTTTTTTCCTTGAACTCTTAATATTGATTAAGTATGTAACCAGTATTTTGAATCAATGATTTTTTTGCTCCTTCCTATTGTATCATCTTTATGCGACCTGTACCCTCCTGCTGATAGGCGCGTTGCAGATGCGCCGCGGCACGGAAATGCAGGTTCATTACTGTGTCAAGTCAAATTCTCTCGTATGTTATCAGTGATCTGTTAATGTACTTGGCAATAAATCTTTTTCTGATTCTGATGTCCTTCATTTATATTGTCTTTCATCTGATCTTGTCTCTTAAACTGAGAAAGAGGAGTTGCTCATCTCGGCCTGAGGTCCATAAGGCTGCGTGTCCACCAAATGTGTTTTTTTCAGCTGTGGGCGACAATTTTCTGTTCATTCTCTATGTAGTCCAGTGTCTATGCCCTGAAATGCTCTTGGCGGTGGCTGCTTTTTGTCATGGTGCTCAGGGCTGAAAAAGTTAAACTTTTCGCTTTCAAAAAGACGTTCAGGGTGGTCAGGTAACAAAAAACGCGAAAAATATCCATTGACTCATAATCCCATGCACCATTTTTTTTTCTCTGTGCAGTGAAAAACTATGTCTGCTATGTATTCAAATAGTTCATTTAACAGAAAACAATTGCTTAATGTATGTTTTTTATTAATCGGGATGCGCGCGCATGCACAAATGGACATGAGACATGGTGGTTTGATATGATGACAGACACAATAGATTAGTGGACAGAATTTGTCACAGAAGAAACATTTGCAGTTTAAAATCCTCAAACTGACAGCATCCTATAGTGCCTCGTCTGTGAGCCGCAGCCACACACTCCCTGTTCATTCATTCATTTCCCTAAAAAAAATTACTTTTTAAAATTTTTTTCCACCTGCTACTAGAAATTGTGGTTATCTACAATTTTTTTTTTTTTTTTTTTTTTTGGCTTTATCAGGTGGGTCTGCCAAACGACTAAACAACTGAAACTCACAGCATACATTAAAATAACATTTCTACTTCAGTTAAAATGCTTTGTCTATGAAATAGTCTGTGAAAAACATGTTTATTATTTAATTTATCTCCATACCTTGGCTTATTTAGCGCAGTAACCCCCACAGTCAATAATTAATTTCCCTCGCATAACCTGCCTCACTCATGGACCACAACCAACAACACTGTTAAATTGGCCCTAGGTATCTGAGAGGCCAGGGGTCAGCCACGTCTGGAGCCTCCTGCACCTCTTCAGCCCGACTCCCTGCAGTTACATCTCAATACACATGGAAATTAATGCAGGTCCATCCATGCCGCTGAGTGTGAAGCGGCTGGGATGAGAATCAGCGCCTCCAAGTCCGAGTCCATGGTCCTCAGCCAGAAAAAGGTGGATTGTCCTCTCTGGGTTGGGGACAGGCTCCTGCCCCAAGTGGAGGAGTTTAAGTATCTTGGGGTCGTATTCACGAGTGAGGGGAGAATGGAGCGTGAGATTGACAGACGGATCGGAGCAGCATCTGCAGTGATACGGACGTTGTACCGGTCTGTTGTGGTGTAGAAGGAGCTGAGTTCTAAGGCAAAGCTGCCGATTTACCAGTCAATCTACGTTCCTACTCTCACCTATGGTCACGAGCTTTGGGTAATGACCAAAAGAACGAGATTGCGGATACAAGCAGCTGAAATGAGCTTTTTCCGTAGGATTGCTGGACTCACCCTCAGAGATATGGTGAGGAGCTCAGTCATCCTGGAGAGGCTCAGAGTAGAACCACTGCTCCTCCACATTGAAAGGAGCCAGTTGAGGTGGTTTGGGCATCTGATAAGGATGCCTCCTGGATGCCTCCTGCTTGAGGCGTTTCGGGCACGAACCACTGGGAGGAGACCCCTGGGTAGACCCAGAACTCAGTGGAGAGACTATAGCCTCTTTTCCACTAGCCCAGTTCCGCTCGCCTCGTTTCGTTTCGTTACTACTCGGTTCGGCCGCGGTTGTGTCTCCATAGCAGCCGGGTAAAGCGGGGTTAAGCTGTGGTCGGTGGGATTTTTTTTACAGCTAGGCGGCGCCACACTCCCGTGACGTAAAACACGCGACCCAAGCCAAACATAACATGGCGCCTTTACAAGGCGACTCCTCGGTCTGTGGCTTTTTTCACCGTATATGCCAAAAAGGACCGCCAGACAAGGGTACAGGCAGTGAGACGAAACACTCTGGAATAGTTCTGCAGCTTCTGGAGAGAGCCGAAGACGTGAGGATACAAACTAGGTCATATGTGACGGAAAGCTAATGTTGCTAATGCTATTTTGCTATAAGTACGTCGTACTACACTGTAATCTCTGCAAGTTATCACTGTTAGGTACTAAAATATGTACGCTGTGTGTGTTTCAGATGACTCTGTTGTGGGAAAATTACCTCTTCAAACGGTCAGTCTGGCGTTCAGCACAGCCTGTCATTGATGTCAACACAGCTTCACAAACAATCAGTGGTTGTAGAGCTTAAGAATGTCTGGTTTATTTCCTGTGCAAAAAATTGCTCTGATCTAAGTAAAGGAATCATATTTCACTGTTTATGGGAATGTAGAAAAATCAGAATGTTTTGGGAAGAGGTGAGGGTAACAATTGAAAAAATAATTTCAAAACAAATCACATTGAACCCTAAACTGTTTTTGTTGGGTCTGTGTCCAGAAAAACATAACTTTAATAAGAGTGAAAGAACATTCATAGACCTCAGTTTGCTTAATGCCAAAAAATGTATTGCATTACTGTGGAAAAACTCATAGACCAGATGTGACTCAGTGGTTAAGACAGATGTTATCAACCTTCCACTAGAAAGAATAACATATATACTGAAATCAAAGGAAAATGTGTTTGAGAATATATGGAGACCTTCCATTGATTATGTAAAGAAATTAAACATAACTTCTGAAGAAGAAGATGAATGATATGTGTGGACCTTGCAAATTCCAAACTGGTGAATGTATATTATGTATTCTTATGTAATAGATTACCTAGACTAAACAGAGGAGCATTGTTGTTGACTTGTTTTTGTTAATGGCTGTTGTTGTTTTTATTACCTTTTTTTTGTTATTTTGTTATTGTTCTTTATAGTTTTTAAATCACTTTTGTGTTAGTGTCTGACTGTGTGTGCTATTTTTGTAAAAAAAAAAAAGTTTCAATAAAAATACTGTGGGAAAAAAAAAATTGCTCTGATCTGCGTGAAAATCATGGAGAGACTGTTGAGACATCGTGGACGTACCTGCTTCAGCTGCACTGAGTCTGAGATGGTGTCATAGCAAAAAATGATCAGCTGACACAACTTGATCACCATGTTAATAACTATATTAGCCACAAAATATGTATTCAAAAAGTAAACAGTACTGAGTTAGGTATAATAAGATACATTTGACAGTTATGATGCATTTTAGGCCAAAACAAACTTGATCTAGGATTAAAAGCAATTAAAATAATGCAGTAACAAGGTTACATGGAAAATGCTTGATTTACTAGATACATATACTGTAGAAATATATATTCTCTGCATCAACAATGTACTATACATGCATTCATGTAGTATTGCACTGACAATAAACCTCTGAAGTTTTTGCAGATGTCTCTTTTTTATATGTGAAGGTTACCACCATGTGACATAAATTTAATACTGACAGATTGGAAAAGCTGTCTAAGAACAATCCAACAGTTTGAGAAATCACTTTAGGTTTGGTGTAAGTCTGTCAACAGGATTATGAACCATAAAGCAGTTTATGTTAAAATGTTAAATCCCATTAAACTCTAACCCACAGGTGTCCAATCATGTGTCATGGAGGGCCAAGACCCTGCAGGTTCTCTTCTACCCAGTCTCTTCAGCAGGTGTTCTCACTGATCTGCAGTCAGTGGAAGAAGTTCAGTGGAATCTGGTATTGAAGACACTGGTTGGAGTTAAAGCCTGCAGGGTCTTGGCCCTCCATGGCACATGATTGGACACCCCTGACAAAACCCATTATGATGAAGAGCAGATGCTAATATGACCCAGAATTCCTCCATATACTGGTACTGTCACTAAAGTATGCAGGGTCTTCTGCTGTGGCACATCCAACAATACAGTCTTCAGTTAATAAAATAATTGTTTTGGTTACTTTTCTTAAAAATGAGCCATTATTTTCAAGGTCACCCATTAATGGTTTGTACTATTGACTCTTTTCCAACCAGTGTATTAACAGACAAAAATAGAAATCATGATGCAAACACATAAGTCACTAAATTGTTTATTACAATCAGCAGCAAATTCCAGATTATTCAGAATGTGCAAAACTCAAACTGTAAGACTGGGTCACTCAGCAGCTGGGATGTGCAGCTCACACTGGTCCCAGTTCAGCAGATCTTAGGCCTGCATCTCTGTAAATAGTGACGCAAGGTCCAGTTTGGGGTGAATCGATCGTTTACCTCTTGCCTAGACAAAAGACAGAAATGGGTGGTGGTTAAATAAAGGAAGTTTAAAACATATTTGGGAAATACACTTGTTGCTAAAAGCCAGTGGTGGAATGTGAATGAATGAATCTTTATTTTGGATAGATTAAAAGAAAATAGAATAATATAACAAAGGGGGAAAAAATCTAATAAGGTCGAATTAAACAATAACTCCTCTGATTATACAGTTCAACATAGGTTATCTGAAATGGGTGATGGCTGAAGCTGCAGCTTATATTGCCCACCCATATTCCATCCAAGAAGTCAAAAGAAAAACAAAACAGGAGCGATTCCAATTCCAATGTGACAATAAAGTACTTCGTTGTTGTATTTAACCACAATTTTCATGTAGCTGCACTGATGTAAAGTCGATTTTACAAGGGCTGCGTTACATTTAAAATCATTTGTTTTTACTGTGGCCTCAGCAATCAGAATGAATTAATACATTCACTTGAATGGAATATAGTACTTTAACTGAAGGTGTGCATCACCGAGTATGGAGTCGTTCAGTCAAAATATGGAGTTTTTATCAATAAAAGTTTGTCTGGAATGTAAAAGTGTCTCTTCTTGCCCTGGCTTCAAGTGTGGGCAGTGTTTTGTACTAGCATTGCTAAAATATAAAAGGAAGCTGTCACCATGGGGTGAGACGCCGGCTCGGCGCTCAGCCCATGCTCCTTTTATCCCTGCCTCTCATTGGGCAGTGCCTCAGCTGGTTCCCAGCTGTCAGTGTCACGGGACGGCTGGGGCCAATTAATCCTCATCAGCTGGGGCGCTGTTAATGAGTATAAAGAGGAGCAGCTTCGATCATTCGGGGCTGCGACATAAGCACTGCTAGGCTGAAGCCCCTTCGTCTGGTGTCAGCCTTAACTCCCCTTGCAGCATTCCGGTGTTTGTATCCCGCTGGGAGTATGCACGTCTTGTTACCCCCATGTCCGGTACGAGCTACCTACCCCTGCGCTGTGCAGCCTGAGAATGTACGTCTGTATGAGTGTCTGTGCTCTCCTCATCCCTTATCCCTTACCCAGAATAAAACATCTCGACTCACTGGCTTGTCCCTGGCTCTGATTGCCCGGCTCCCTAGAGCCGGATATGACAGTATGTCGCAGCCAGAAGAGTTGCCGGCGGCCGTGAGTCGCTGTGGAAATGTACCTTTCTGTCCGGGTGTCAGCGCTGCTAGCATGCCGTTTCCCAGGAGTCACTTCCGGCGCCAGGGCGACGAGCTGAGGTCCATCTCGGAGGCTGTCGACGGGACGTTCTTCACCCTGCACGACGCCTCCAACGCGAGACGCTGGCATCCGGGCCGTGCTGAGGAACTCCTGGACTGTCACCCTCACTCTCTGTACCATCTGGAGGACAGTGCCAGGATAGACGCTGCAGGTACACAGCGAGAGAAGCTCCACGGGGTGGATGGAAATCCCGGCAGGGAGTCGAAGTGGGCGACGTCTTTCCCCGCTTCGGAGTCCCGTTCCTGCCGCCATTCCAGTCCGGGAGTTCGCGCCAACCAGAGGACTTCCCCCGACCTGCGCCACGTCACTCGGGATTCCCTTCAAGGAGCCGCAGCTGACAGCAGTTATGTCCGGGGTCGAGTGGCTGTCGCGAGCTCTACTGTGTTCCCTGTCACCACCTTCAGGCATGTGGCGGCGGCAGTGAGATTGATGGTGAGGACTTCAGGGCTACGAAGCTTTCCCGTGCTCGACGCCTTCCTCGTCTCGATCTCCGATCTGGAGCGGCGAATCCTGGGTTTCCCCCTCGCTTCGTCCCCTGGGAGTAGTCGTCATCACATCGCCGAGTCACCTCTGCACGAACCTCGTCCGGATCCAGTTCTGGGTCATCGTCAGGACCGTTCCTCCCACGCAGCTGTCATCCCTTCGCCTCGTCAGTGTGGAGATTCTACAGCCTCGTCCCCTGAGCCTCGTTCCCCCGCTGTCATTCCTGGACATTCGGGCTGGCTCACCCCGGCTGTTTCCCCCTCCTCCTCGACGCGCTTCCTGACCGCTGTGTGTGCCTGGAATCCCGGCCTGGTGAGCTCTCTGCTGGAGACAACGCGAGCGATCCTCAGACGAATTCCCGGGGGGGTCCTCCGTTATCGCCGGGCGGGGAGAGGAAGAAGCAGATTCCACTACAGCAGGCGATACTCAACCTCCAGGGGGCAGGCAAGTCATTGTTTTTTCACACCTGCTTAATGATTTGCTCTCACATCCCTGGAGGAGAAGTTCAGGGTTCGCAGCTCCCTGAACTCTCCCCACCTGCTGTAACCTGTATGCCTAATCCCGCATCCTCTGTGTCTCTCTCCGCCGAGCGGTCCCCGGCTCCGGGTCAACGTGGTGGGATATGGAGAGGGCCTGTGGTTCCGCAGCTACATTGCGGACGGAGGAGGGGGACTGACTGCTGCGTGGAGTCTACGCCGACGACTGAGCGTCCCTGGGTCTCCACGGAGGAGCGGTTCGGTCCAGCGGGACGAGATTCTTCTGGCTTCACGCCGAGTGGATCGTCGGCGGGGTCACCGGAGGAATCTCAAGCTGCGCTGACCATCGTGCTGGCTGCGGGGCCCGACGCGGCTAGATGGGAGCCTGACAACGACCTCCTGACGACGGATCCTGGATCTTCGCAGTCCTGGACGGCGTCAGAACCCGAGATCAGGCGAGTGCTCTCCTTTCTTTTCTCTCTTTTTATCTTTGAGCACTTCAGCCTATCTCCAGGGGAGACGAGCAGGGTGCAGCCGCCCGCTGCGTCTGAGCTCGTCTCGCCGGGTTCTGGCGCTGCCGGTGATCCTGATCCCGGTTCTGTTTTCTCTTCTGAGCCTTCTTCCAGGGTCACCGGCGAGGAGTTGCTGTTCCTCGTGGTGCTGGAGGGTCCGGGTTCAACGTTGGAGGTCGGTTCTGGTGCAGTGTCCAACGTGGGTTCGCCCGAGACCCAATCGGGGTCCAATGTGGGTTCGCCTGAGGCCCGATCGGGGTCCGACGTGGGTGCTGCCCCAGTGTTGTCCAGGTCCGGTGAGGAGGTGGCCGTTTCCCTGAGGCCCGCCGCCCTCGTCATCGGCTCTCCCCTGAGCCTCTTCCACCGGGATCCGCTCTGATCCTTCGTCCGTCTCAACGGTCCTGGTGGTTGAGTGATGCGGGTCGACGACCCGACCCGCAAAACTTTCGGTTCGGCGATCTGGTTTCCCCCCACTGGTCTGTGTTTGCCTTTGGGCGGCCTGGTTCGGCAGCCGTTGGACTGGATTCCTGGGATCTGGGCCCAGAGTTCGCCGTCCGAACATTTCTCTTCCCCGGGTTGCCAACTGGACAATGGGCGGGGAGATTACCAGAACAATTCCGGCCGTTTTGGACTCTGCCTGCCGTCTCCTCGGGTGTCCTTTACTACTTTTATTATTATTGAGGTCACTCGGGTGTAGTTTCTTTGTCCATTAGGGGAATATATGTTTTTGTGCTGTGTGTTGTTTTTTTTATTAACCATACTCAGCATTTTTATCGTATTGTTATCCTGTTACCCTGTCACCTTTTTTTCCTCTTGGTGACTCACCTTATGTATCGCGCTGTGTATTGCATTTTCTTATCTTTACTCAGCGTTTTCATTCATCCTTACCTTAGCCTTGGCCTCGTCGGTGCATCATGGAGTATGCGTGTGGTTTCCTGTTCAACCATACTCTGTGATCACCCCATTCTGTCTTATTATCCTCGTGGGGGGCCTTCCCTAGCCCCGACTTTAACATTGACTGTGTTTGTTATTGTTTGAAGTAATGTGTTTCATTCCCACTTAACCGTACTTCATTATTACCCATTTGTCCTTGTCACCTCTGTTTCTTTAGGTGATCTTTTATATATTCAGTGCTGTGTGTTTTGTTTTCTTTAGTATCCATGCACAGCGTTTTTCATCATTTTTTGTCTTGGTGCATTATGGCGTAGTGTGTTTTGTTCCCCTTAACTATACTCTGTGATTGCTTTATTCATTCCTGCCACCTTTTTGGTGGGTTTTTGGTTTTCTTTTTTTTGCCCCGATCTATACGTTATTTGTATGCTGTCTGTAGTCATATTTGGTATTTTCCCTACCTGTGTCCTAACTCAGTTTTCTCCCTAACTGTGCTCTGGGTTAATCCTTTTCCCTGTGTTGTAGGGTATTGTATTTGGGGTTTTTTTTCTCTGCCCTGCTGCCCTACATTGGTCTATTGTTTTTTTTTGTCCTTCCCTTTGCATCTTCCCCTCCGGTCCTGCCTCCCTTCCGCCCGCCCTAGGTGGGGAGGGGGGGGGGCTGGGATGTTCCTGGTCGTTCGGGAGCCCGACCGTGAGGGGGAGGCTCTGTCACCATGGGGTGAGACGCCGGCTTGGCGCTCAGCCCATGCTCCTTTTATCCCTGCCTCTCATTGGGCAGTGCCTCAGCTGGTTCCCAGCTGTCAGTGTCACGGGACGGCTGGGGCCAATTAATCCTCATCAGCTGGGGCGCTGTTAATGAGTATAAAGAGGAGCAGCTTCGATCATTCGGGGCTGCGACATAAGCACTGCTAGGCTGAAGCCCCTTCGTCTGGTGTCAGCCTTAACTCCCCTTGCAGCATTCCGGTGTTTGTATCCCGCTGGGAGTATGCACGTCTTGTTACCCCCATGTCCGGTACGAGCTACCTACCCCTGCGCTGTGCAGCCTGAGAATGTACGTCTGTATGAGTGTCTGTGCTCTCCTCATCCCTTATCCCTTACCCAGAATAAAACATCTCGACTCACTGGCTTGTCCCTGGCTCTGATTGCCTGGCTCCCTAGAGCCGGATATGACAGAAGCACTATAATGGGTCTCAAATATTTGTAATGTGTCTTGTTACTGCATGAGTTTATTGATGATAGAGTATAAACTACACATATAAACAAAATTATATTGATGACTGAACAACTGCCATTCCCCAAAAGATACAGTTATGAACATAACCCACAAAGGATCACACAAGTGATCTGACAAAAAAATAAATACATTAACAAGCGGTTTATTTTACAGTTGATGCGCCATTCTTTTTCAATTATTCTGTAATTAATACTCACACAATCAAATAAATCTCAGTTCAGTCCCTTTTATATTAAGTGGAAATTGTGCTACTTTGGTTTTGACACTTTACCTATAAAAGCAAAGGATTTCAGTACTTTCCACAGTAGCAAGGTCTGTTGTGGAGCAGCTGCTTTCATCCTGCCTAGACGAACGACAGAAATGGAGGGTGGTTAGTTAAAGCAAGTTCAACACTTATACAGGCACATCTCAAAAATTAGAATATCATGAAAAAGTTCAATATTTTTGTCACTCATTTCAGAAAGTGAAAACCCATATATAGATTCATTACAGGGACAGTGATATATTGAAAGTGTTTATTTTAATATTGATGATTATGGCTACAGCCCATATTAACCAACACCTCAGCGGCCAACATTTCTATTTAAAAACTATTTTTTAAAGTTTATGTTATATTCTAATTTTTTGCCAAATTGAATTTGGGGTTTTCAGGGGCTGTAAGCCATAATCATCCAAATTAAAATAAATAAATGCTTGAAATATATCACTGTCTGTGTAAAGAATCGATATAATATATGGATTTCTCTTTCTGAAATGAGTGTCAAAAAATGTTGAATTTTTTCATGACATTCTAATTTTTGGAGATGTACCTGTATTAGGGAAATACACTTGTGAAAGTCAGTGGTGGGATGTGACAAAAATGCTTTGTTTCCCTGACAAGCACTGCAGGAGCCACTCTGTACAGGTACAAGTACATTATCAATCCAGGGATTTATGGTGGAACAGCACAATACTGTTCCAGCACCTTTTATGGAAAATCCACAGAATAGGTGTATGGGTCTATTCTGACACTTTAGAAAATTATATGAATGACTTTATAAATCACTGGTTTGAAAAAGCACTTTTATATTGTTGAGATTTCGGCTCCTGTAGTCCATTTCACAAGTATCCACAATATAAACAGGAAGGCTAACCCCTGGCATGTGGAAACACATTCTAGCATTAAATTGCACACAATTTAATGCGCAGCACCAAAGTGCAGCATGTACACAAACTAGGACTTTAACCAGGATTAACGTATTTCATTGTTTTGCTCTCACAAGCGAATATTTAGGAGAAAACAAGCGCGAATCAGCAGTTGGTACTAGCTAGCTACTAGCTAAAAATCGTTAGCCAGCATGCTCAAAAAAAGTGAGCTTACCGCCAACAGGATAAATAAGCGAACAGATGCACATTATTACAAATCACTCACCATCGATGGTTATCTCACATTCGTCTTCAGCTTGTCCGTAGTCCGGTTCTATGTTGGGCTGCCATCTGTATCGGTCTGGGTCACTCCTCTCACTGTGTATCTGCCACCAAGCAGAGAAAACCCCGCACCTCTTCGTTGGACCACGGTGTAGATTTCCGCAAAACCTACAACACTGTCTGTATTAATATTGTATTTACTCCTTGACCGAGTTAGTCCATGAAATATTGCAAATGGCGGTCGTAAAAATTCCACTGAAGACGGACGCTTTCGTGACGTTACGCCCTGACCAATCAGCGGCTTGCAGTCTGTTGACGTCACATCTCGGCTCGCTTCAGCACGGTTGTACCCTGCCCTCGAACGGGCATGAAAATAGTGTCGGTTAAACCGTGCTGGGTACAGTGGAAAGGGCGAGAAAGCGAGTAGAGTAGAAGTGAGTAAGGCCAAAGCGATACTAGTGGAAAAGGCCTATATGTCTCCCAGCTGGTCTGGGAACGCCTTGGTATCCTCTCTGAAGAGCTGGAGCAGGTGGCTTCTCTGCTTGAACTGCTCCCTCCGCGACCCAGACCTTCAGAAAAGTGGTAGAAGATGGATGGATGGATGGAAATACTTTAGATCATCAAACAAATTTAAATATGAGACAAAGACAACACAAGTAAACACAAGATGCAGTTTTTAAATGAAGTCCAGTATGAGTTCTTTGGTTTTTTGGACATTCAGTTTCAGGTTGTTAGCTTGGCACCAGAGGAGCAGATTCTCTACCTCTGCCCTGCATGCCTTCTCATCGTCATCGGTGATGAGTCCAACCAAGGTGGTATCGTCCGCATTCTTTGCGATGACGGTGGTGGGGTGGGTTGGAATACAGTCAAAGGTGTAAAAGGAGTACAGTAGAGGGCTTAGCCCTCAGCCCTGGGGGAGCCAGTGGTGAGAGGCATTGTGAAGGAGTGGTGGGGGCGGAGTCTGACTGTGGATGGTTGGTGAGACAGTTTTTTATCCAGGAGCAGGTGGGGGTGGGGGGGTTGGAGGAGGTGCGGTTTCTTGATCAGGATGTCTGGGATGATGGTGATGAAAGCTGAGCTGTATTCCACAAAGAGCATCCTCACATAGCTCCTTGGCTTCTCCAGGTGGCTCAGCACTCTGTGGAGAGTGATGGCGATGTCGTCTTCTCTAAACCAATTCTCCATGTAGGCAAACTGGTAGGGTTCAAAGGAGGGGGAAGACAGTTCCTGTTGTCCTTGAACACCAGTTGCTCAAAACACTTCATGACTACAGACGTGACTGCTATGGGTCTGTAGTCATTCAGGCTGTGAATTGTGGACTTTTTGGGGATGAGATTGATTGTCTAGGCCTTGAGGCATTAGGAGATGGTGGTGTGATTCATTGATGAACAGCTTGGTGAGGATCTCTGCCAGTTGGTCTGCACATGCTTTGACCACCGCTTCTGGGATGCCGTCAGGACCAACAGCTTTGCGGGGGGTTCACTGCTCTCAGTTGCGTCCTCACCTTATGCACCTGTAAGGGGGGGGACGAGCTGTGGGGGAGGTGAGCTCAAATCTGGCAAAGAAGCTGTGAAGTTCCTCTGCCAGAGTGAGACTGCTGTATGGTGTTGGGGGGGCCCTGGCCCCTGTAGTTGGCGAGGGCCTGGATGCCTCTCCACATCTGTCTGGGGTTGTTGTCTGTGAGGAAGCCTTCGATCTTCCTCCTGTAGGAATTCTTAGCGTGTTGTATGCCTCTTCTCAGGCTGTCTCTGGCAGTGCAGTACAGAGAGCTATATCGCTGCCTGAAGGCTGAGTTGCGAGCTCTGATCAGAGCCTGAACCTCAATGGTCATCCAGGGTTTTCGGTTTTGAAAAACCCAGATGTGTTTGGTGACTGTCACATTTTCTACACAGCATTTAATGTAGAAGAGGACAAACTCGGTGTAGGAGTCCTGCTGTTCAAAGATGCCTCAATCTGTGCAGCTAAAGCAGTCGTGTAGCCTGAAGAGAGCATTTTCAGGCCAGGTTTTAATTGATTGTTTGGTTGGGGGGGACTCTTCCTCAGGGAGGTGTAAGCAAGTATTAGAAGCAGGGAGAGATGGTCTAATTGTCAAAGGTGGGTGAGGGGGGTGGCTCTGTAGACATGCTTAATGCTGCTGTAAACATGATCCAGTGTCCTTTCCCCTCTTGTGGGACACTTAACATGTTGGTGGAATTTGGGGAGTACAGCATGCTTTGTTTTAATCCCCTACAATAACATGGACTGGGTCGGGGTGATCTTTCTGTTGCCTACTAATGATGTGCTGGAGGTGGCTGAGTGCAAAGCTAATGCTAGCATCTGGAGGGACTTAAACAGCTTTTACAATTACTGCCGTTAGCTCGTGGGGGAAACAGAAAGGCTTACGTAGAAATGACATGGACTCTAAGTCCGGTGAACAGTGGCTTTGAATTATTTTGCTGTTATTAAACCAAGTCTGAAGCACATAGCATAGAGCCAACCACCTCTGCCCTTACAAGAATTGGCGTTCCGGTCAAAACGGGGTGTAGTTCGGCTGGGTAATTCCACTGAGGCGTCTATGATACGTGGTTGAAGCCATGACTCAGTCACAATCAAAATACAGGCGATTTCCAATCGCAGCTCATCCATTTTGTTGGTGAGGGATCTGGAGTTGGTGAGGAAAATTGAAGCTAGCGGTGGTTTGGTGCGTAGTTTGCATGGCTGGGCATGAAGGCCAGCCCCGCAGCCTCATTTCTTCTTCTTCTCTTGGCGGCGTTTGGGCCTCTTGCTGGGCCCCATAACGATCCACGGAGCACCCTGAAGTCTGGTGATCTCCTCAGGATGTGGTATTGATTCCTGGAATAAGCACTGGAGATGTCAGAGTTAAGTTGACGGCCAATCCCTAGAAGTTCCTGGCGACTGTAGGTAATTAGTGTGTCACAGAAGGAGGACCAAAAAAAAGGCAAGAAAAATACAAAACAAGTGCAGTAGTCTGGAGTGCCTAGCTCCAGAATGTGAACACAAAGCCATCTTGTTATGACACACGATGGCTGTGAAATCCTACAGAATACTATAGAACCTTAAATGTTTTTTTTTCATCAGGGTCCATTTGCTTACTTAATTTGCTTGAACTATACAAATGTTAGCTAGATCATGTGTGAACTCTTCTTCTTACCCATTAGAATAGAATAGAATAGGCTTTATTGTCATTGTACAGTTGTAAAGTACAACAAAATTGTGGGTGCTCCAACTATCCCAATGCTGAGATAATTTTCAATGCTTTCCTAAGCTGGATAAGTTTTTGTTTTTAGCTTTAGCATCATCCAGATCCAACAGTTTCAATATAACACCCGTACAGTAACAATTTCTCTCCTTAATAGATTTTCTCTTTGTTTTCTCAATTTTTTTTTCATTTACTTCATGAGCTTAAACTTTCCATCAGAACCGGGGCCTACACTTATAAACTGTGGAACAGGCCACAATCTAATTTCTAATAGTTACTAATATTAATTTACAGAAAGCTAGTTTCAATGATAATCCCTATTAGATTAGTCCCCTGCAATTTACAATGTTTTTTTAAAAAAGAGTTGCTAAATTTCACGAGGGCTTTTGCTCCATGTTCCAGTCCTGATCTCATCATCCATCTCACTTCCATCCTATTTTTTCATTACTCACTTTCCTTTCCGGCTTCATCTCAAGTCAAATGCTTACCCCCCCCCCCCCCCACACACACACACACATACACCCTCTACTCATTCTTTCATCATTGCCATCATTACTGCCTGCACTGTATTTGTCATTTTTCAAGGCCTTTCTTGCCTCATTCTCATCTCCTCTTTCATTTCTTTTCTGTAATCTCTTCTATGTTGCCTTGCTTCATTGTATTGATGTGGCTGGCCCTCCGTCCTCGTGCGCTGCACATTTTTTTTTTTTTTTTGGCTTGAGGTGGTCTTTGCAAAAGATGATTGGACAAGACAATATTTCACATGGTTACATCACATCTTTGAAAGGGCAGTTGTCTTCACTGGCTGCACCATGCATTGTGACATACACTTTATACAACTGTCCACTGGATGAACAAATTGTTGTTGAATGTCTGGATTAAATATTAGTGTATGGTGTTAATAGTCAACTGTTTAAAAAAGATTGTGGGAACTGCAATTTTAGTCATGAATTGTCATACTTTTATCTAATCATTAAGCTCAATTCACACTGCATTTTTTAAATGGAGTAACATTCAGTTTTGTAATCTTCCATTAGAGAATATGTATTAGAAAAACTTCACTTACACCTAAACATTACATGAACTTGGTCAAAGACGATAACTATCTTAGGTCCAAAACAGTGTTCAGGAGGTGAAGAGGGAGTCAGACAGGATCATGTATGAAGACAGAAATCGAAGGTATGACGTTGAATGTTGTTAGCGTTTAAGCCCCAGAAGTAGGATGTCAGGTACAAGTGGAAGAATATTTCTGGAGTAACTTTGATGACATGGAAGAGAATATTCCCAGGGGGGAGAGAGTGGTGACTGGAGTGGACTTTATTGGCCATGTAGGTGAAGGGAAGTGTCATGATAGCCAAGATGAGATCCAAGATGGCGCCCACAGTGGTCGCCATGGTGCTTCGCTGCGCTTTTTTTTGTTTGTTTTTGTTCGTCAGTTGTGTGCCTGCCTGCTCTTACACCCGTGAAGAGCTACTAAATATCAGGACTTTCACTCCCACGGACCTACTCCCAGTTTTTTGGGCTCCTGCCGCCTATCTGGTTCACTTTTTAGCCCAAAAAGTGAGATGGTGAAAGAGAGGAAGACGAGCGGGCGCCCTCGTGCGGCTTCGCAGGAGAGGCACGCGCACGGCTTTGCCTGGAATATTTCTGTCCATCGTCAACTCTCTTTATAACAAGGTAGATGAACTGAGACTGCTGATGCGATTTAAGGACCTCTCCACCTGCTGTGCCCTCTGCTTCACTGAGACCTGGCTCAAGGAAAAGACACCTGACAGCACGCTCCTCCTCGAGGGATTTCAGCTGTTTCGTGCTGATCGAGACACGGGGCTCTCCGGCAAGACCACAGGCGGAGGAGTCTGCTTCTACATCAACAGCAGCTGGTGCTCCGATGTAACTGTGATCTCCCAACACTGTTCTCCCGCTCTGGAATATTTATTCATCAACTGCAAGCCATTTTATTCCCCGCGTGAGTTTGCTTCATTCATCCTGGCCGCTGTTTACGTCCCGCCTGACGCAGACGTGCGCGAGGCTCAGCGCGCGCTCGCGGATCACATTCAACAAGCGGAGCGGACTTTCCCGGACTCTCTGGTTATTGTGGTTGGCGACTTTAACTAGAGCAACCTGAGCCACGAACTCCCCCGATACAAACAGTTTATTAAATGCCCCACCAGAGGAGAGAACACGCTGGTTCACTGTTACACTACAGTTAAGGACGCGAATCGCGCTGTTCCCTGCGCTGCGCTCGGACTATCTGATCACGTGATGGTCCACCTGATTCCCACATACAGACAGAGACTGAAGCTCACAAAACCTGTTGCGAGCACTACGAGGAAATGGACCAGTGAAGCTGGGGAGGAGCTGCGCACGTGCTTGGAAATAACTGACTGGGACATGTTTAAAGGAGCCACGCATGATCTGGATGAATACACGGACACAGTGACCTCATATATCCACTTTTGTGAGGGGAGCATTCTTCCATCGCGCACCAGGGTGAGTTACTCCAACGACAAGCCCTGGTTCACAGCTAAGCTCAGACAGATCAGGAAGGAGAAGGAAGCAGTGCTGAAAAGTGGAGACAGGGACTGCTACAAGGAGGCCAAATACCGGTTTAGCAGAGAGCTGAGGAGAGCTAAATCTGTGTATTCTGAGAGACTCCTGCAACAGTTCACTGCTAACGACTCTGCTTCTCTGTGGAGAGGACTGAGGCAAATCACCAACTATCGGCCTCAGGCTTCTAAGGGACAGGATGACAAAGCCCTTTGTCAAAGACTGTCCCAATACTATGCCCGTTTTGACACCTCGTCAGCTGTGTCCAACTCCCCCCTCCCCCCAGCGCCACTGCCTCCATGGTCCCCATTTCATCAAAGGCGGCCCCCCTCCTCCCCCCTGCCCTTGCCATCAGTGAGCAGGACGTATACAGACAGTTCTCCAGACTGAACCCGTGCAAGGCCCCCAGTCCGGACGACGTGTCTCCCTCCACCCTGAGACACTGTGCGGAGGAGCTGACTCCTGTCTTCACAGACATTTTTAAGACCTCCCTGAAGTCATGCCACGTGCTGGCCTGCCTCAAAACCTCTACCATTGTCCCTGTCCCCAAGAAGCCACGGATCACTGGACTTAACAACTACAGACCTGTAGCGCTCACCTCTGTAGTCATGAAGTCCTTTGAGCGCCTGGTCCTGCCCCACCTCAAGACCATCACCACTCCCCTCCTGGACCCACTGCAGTTTGACTACAGAGCCAACAGGTCTGTGGACAACGCAGTCAACTTGGCCCTCCACTCCATCCTGCAGCACCTGGACTCCCCGGGAACCTACGTCAGGATCCTGTTTGTGGACTTCAGCTCTGCATTCAATACCATCCGCCCCACTCTGCTCCAGGACAAGCTGTCCCTGCTCAACGTGCCTGACTCCCTCTGCAGGTGGATCACCGACTTCCTGACAGACTGGAGGCAGCATGTGCAGCTGGGAAAGACTGTCTCAGACTCTGTTAGCATCAGCACTGGTTCACCCCAGGGCTGTGTACTTTCCCCCCTGCTCTTCTCCCTGTACACCAACTCCTGCACCTCCAGCCACCAGTCTGTCAAGCTGATCAAGTTTGCGGACGACACCACCCTCATCGGGCTCATCTCCAACGGCGACGAGTCCGTCTACAGGAGATAGGTGGCCCAGCTGGCGTCCTGGTGCAGCCACAACAACCTGCAGCTGAACGCTCTGAAGACAGTGGAGATGATTGTGGACTTCAGAAAAGTCACAGCCCCTCTGCCCCCCCTTACCCTCACAGACTCTCCCATCACCACTGCGGATTCCTTCCGTTTCCTGGGCACCACCATCACCCGGGACCTCAAGTGGGAGCCGACCATCAGCTCCCTCATCAAAAAGGCCCAGCAGAGTATGTTCTTCTTGCGGCAGCTGAGGAAGCTCAAGCTACCCACCAAGATGTTGGTGCAGTTCTACACGGCCATCATCGAGTCCATCCTCACCACCTCCATCACCGTGTGGTACGCAGGAGCCACCGCCAGAGACAGACTAAGACTGCAGCGTGTTGTGCGCGCTGCTGAGAAGGTGATCGGCTGCAAGCTCCCATCCCTCCAGGACCTGTACATCTCCAGGACCTGGAGGCATGCAGGTCGGATCATAGCCGACCCTTCACACCCTGGACACGCACTGTTTGCCCCCCTCCCCTCAGGCAGAAGACTTCGGTCCATTCAGACTAAAACCTCGCGCTACATGAACAGCTTCTTCCCCTCTGCCATCAGACTGCTGAACACTAAGTGACTTATTAGACTCTCGTGCATTACGTACAGCAGGTCAACCGGAGTCATGACAATTATCACTTTTCTTTTTGCACTACCGACTGCACTATGTGGAACTCCACAATATCTGCTGCTTGTTAATATATTTAAAAATTGCATAGATTAGTATTACTTATTCATATCCTACCTTTTATTGCATGCACAGTTTTTTTTTATTTTTATCTTTAGTGCTACTCCATGTTTAATGTTGCAGCATTGCACCGAGACAAATTCCTAGTTTGTGTACTACATGAACAATGGCAATAAATCTCATTCTGATTCTGATTCTGATTCTGATGAACCGAGCCGGGTTGTTCTTTGGGCTCGGTTCTGACCCGCTTTCACTCAGGTTTATCTGTGTATTTGTGTATTGTGTTATCTTTTGAGTTCTTGTAGTTTCTATGTCACTTGTTCTTTTTTTCCATACCTGTAGCTACTGTTCTGGCTGGCAGCTGTTAGGCAGTCTCCTTTGACCTACATTCGTGAGGGCGTTGTCTGACACTTGCCGGTCCGACCACACCCCCTCTCTCATGACAGCCAGCTGGTTCCACTCCGGTGATTGCTTTTCCCCCGCCTCGCCCAGATGCACCCAATCTGTTGTGCCAGCAATGCTTGTAATTAAGCGGCCTTTGCCAGTGAAGCATTGCTGGACCATTATATTGTCCTATCAGGGTGTCGGTAGCTACACTGTCACAACTCCTCTCAGTATAGTTATTGGTTGTGTGTGCTCACCGGAAAGACTTGGACTAGTAGGACTGCTCCAGTTCTGTGATTACGAACTGTTAGCGTTTCCCCTTGCAGTTAAGCTGCTACGCTTTTGCTTGTTGCCCAGTTTCTTTCTCCTGAGTATGTTGAGCATCCTGGAGGACTCTAAGTTGACCCGAGCAATTACGTTACTTTGTACTATTTGTCTTGTGGCCACTATGCACTGTGGTCTGCCTGCTGCACGTCCATCGTGTGAGCCCTTTAGTGCACCCTGTAGCCTTTTTGTATGTCTGTTTTTGGAACTGTTTGCCCTTATTGTTAAAAAAAAAAATGTGTTTGTCTGCGCCTAAATCCATCCTTCCTCCTCACTCCTCGATGCGCTGTGTAAAATCGTACGAGAAGGGTCGTGACAAATAAGGGTTATGAGGAGGTTCTGGGTAAGCATGGTCTTAAGGACAGATATTTGGAAGGACAGATTCTTCTGGATTTTGCTAAAAGGATGAAAGTAGTTGTGGTGAACACATGTCATAAATCACCCACCAGGGCAGGACGAAGACCCAAACGCTGGACTGTCAGTTGCAAGACGTTTAATAACAAAAAAACATGAAATAACACAAAGACAAAAACTTACCACACTTAGCAAGGCAGGAAACAGAGGAGCTCACGGCGTACGTGAACCCTGGAGAAGATGTGGGGCTCACGTCTGGAGAGAACAGCCTGGATGGGACCAGGCTCAGGTGTAGGGGAACGCCAGAGATACAAGGGATAAAGAGAGCTATTACAAAGAACTCCAGTCAAACACTGAGAAGGACGTTGACCCAAGAAGCAGAGCAGCAGTCCTTAAATACTAACTAACTAACTAACTAACCTGCACTTATATAGCGCTTTTCTAGTCACAAAGACCACTCAAGGTGCTTTCATTAATACTAACCCTCTATTCTAAGGGCCTATAGGAAACAGATATCTAGGGACAATTTAGAACAGCCAATTAACCTAACATGCATGTTTTTGGCATGTGGGAGGAAACCGGAGAAATCCCGGAGTAAACCCACGCAACACGGGGAGAACATGCAAATTCCACACAGATCACTGTTGGTCGGGGGCTGGGATCGAACCCATGATCCCACGATCCCCACAATCCCCCGGCCAAGGGTAAACTGTGCTGCCGCAGTGCTAACCACTGTGCCACCGTGCAGCAGGCAAAGGGGAAATAATAATAACTGATGACAAGTGTGGGTAACATGAGCGAACGTAATGATTAACAACTGACAGCTTTGACAGCCCTAGAACTTGAATCAAAAGAGGAAGTATACACGGACGCTGTCAAAATAAAGGCACAAGCAGAAATGGCGAAAAGGTAACTAACAATAAGTATTACAAATGAGAACAGACCAGATAATACAAAAAGGAAAAATAACCAGCCAGGCAAGGATAAGATAAATTTAAACCCACGAGATACAAATAATAAAATACCAATATCAATATACAGAAAGAGGGATGAAGGTAAAGGCAGGCTCATGTCAAAAAAGCAGACGATCATAATACAAGAACTAGATGGTCAAAGACATAATAAGAAACTAGACGGAACTAGGAATAAAAAACTAAGAAACAGGAGTACTAATGAACAAACAGAATCAAAAGGCAACACAAAATCAGCATACATATAAATACAGAACAGAAATGGGGAAATTACAGAAAATAATCAAACACAAACTAAAAGCATGAGCACGGACACCCCCCCCCCCACACACACACACACACACACTCACACACTCAGCATCATGACAGCAACTTACAAGAGTGGAGGAATTTCACAATGTTAGATATCACTTAAACTCAGTTTTTGTACAAAGTTTTACCATAGCTTCTGCAGCAATAATAATATCAATAATAATCCGTCCATCCATTCTTCTATCACTTGTTTGGAGGTGCGGGGTGCAGAGGCAGCAGTCAAAGTGGAGAAGTCCAGGCACCACCCAGTTCACATAGCACCATGATCCTCGTGATCCCTCCTGCAGGTGGTGAGCCCACTGAAGGGTGGACACATGTGGCTTCTTTGGGTACATTGGGTCCTTGGTGGAAATTTTCTTTCATGGGGATTGTCACCTTATCATTGTGGGGGATTTCTGTGCCCCAGAGATCCAAGGAGCTATGTTGTACAGGGCAATTTGCCTCTGATAGGGTCACTCAAGACAAACTGCTCCTAGGTGAAGGGCCAGACTAAGAACGATCCAACAGACTCTCATGATAAATACTAGAACAAGGATTCAGTGTACCCCGCCAGGTATGGGGTTACCTGGGCCTCAGCCTGGAGCCAGGCCTTGGAGAGTGGGCCGATGGCTAGAGCCTGGTGGCTGGGTTTCTGCCCATGGGACCCGGCCGGGCTAAGCCCCAAGGAGTTACATGGGTCCGCCCTCCAGTGGGCTCACCACCTGCAGGAGAGATCATGGGGGTCCAGTGCTATGTGGATCAGGTGGCAGTAAAAGGCGAAGACCTTGGCGGTCTGATCCCAAGCTTCCTAAACTGGCTTTTGGGACGTGGACCTGGATGCCTCCTACTTGAGGTGTTTCGGGCATGTCCCTCTGGGAGAAGACCCCGGGGCAGACCCAGGACTCGCTGGAGAGACTATGTCTCCCACCTGGTCTGGGAACGCCTTGGTTTTCTTCCTGAATCGCTGGAGCAGGTGGCTGGGGAGAGGGAAGTCTGGGATTCTTTGCTTGAACTGCTGCCTTCGCGACTCGGACCTCCAGAAAAGCAGTAGAAGGTGGATGGATGGAATCTACTGTTGGCCCTTCACCCCGGACCAGTTTGTCTTGGGAGACCCTACATGGGGCAAGTTGTCCCCAACAACATAGCTCCTGGAATCATTTGGGCACTCAACCCCTTCCACCACGATAAGGTGACAATACACTGAGGGGATATTAATAATAATAATAATAATAGTATCAGTAGAGCACTTTAGCCCTTTATTTCATTGCAGCACTTGAGACACCAAAGACTTTTGAATTCCTCCTCTGTGCAGATGAAACACAGAAGATACACTGCATGCTAAAATGCTATAGTCAGTGTGAAGCCCACTGAATTAGCATCGGTAAGTAGTGATTGTACACGTCACATGGAAGATAAGTCCCCCCCAAAATGTCTTTGTTCATTTAAATGTTCATTTGATCTCAGACTATCACCATATTGACTGATTAATGATATTCTCATTATCATCATCATTTACCCACCAGTGATAAAGTTTAAAAAAAAAACAAAAAAAAACCCACCTGAATGCCAAGACCACAGTGTTCCTAAGAGAACATTTTCTCTCCATATGTCTGTAGCTTTTTCTGGCTGATCTGTTTATTGTCCACTGGATTAACTGTAATTACGTGATTATCCCATACTGCAATTATTATCTTGTGCCAAGCACATGGGTGTTCATCAACACTTAGTTAACATATTTGCTTATAAAGTAATTATATTCCCATCAAACTTAATTGCACTGTATTATTGCTAATGAGCGCATAATTTATCTTTTAGTGAACACTTTTCTGGCAGTACTACTACGTTACACCAAGTAAAGTTTTTTTTTTTTTTTTTTTTTTTCCCTGCTACCTGTCTTATAGTGCACTTTGGTATGGCTGGCAGAAATTCCCACTTCACTCATACAAATGTGTTTCAGATTCAGTCTCAATCGAAGTTCAGTTGCATTGTGCCAGAGACCATTATTTTTGGTATTTAAATGACACAGAGTAGGGTTTTTCAACTTTTTTTGAGCCACAGCACATTTTTTACAATAAAAAAAAAAAAAAAAATCCTATGGCACACCACCAACCAAAAATGTCACAAAATGACACATTGTAGCCTATTACAACATATATAATGACAATTTAGTCAGTTACATACAACGTCAATGGAAAGACGCAAACAAACAAATTCACTTGATACTTCGTCACAATAGCCAGTCAGCTCTGAGATTCTGCCATTACTGGGAGAATAAATTACTTTGACAATTAGCCCATCCCTCACCAGAAACAGATGGACTTGTTACATTTGAAAATAGGTTGTAGTAGTAAGATGGCAGCTGGGTTGGCCGGGGAATAGATGGGGGTGGCAAACTGCTGGTTCCAGTAGTGATGCCACCCAGAGTATAAAGGGCAGGGCAGAAGGGGTTTGCCCTCTTTGCCTAGAAAAGCGCTATATAAGTGCAGGTTAGTTAGTTAGTTAGTTAGTAGACGCCGTGGCCTGCAGGAGGGTGCTGAAAGTCTGTAAGGTCTTGTCAGTGAGTTCTGTTAATAAAGCTCAGTTAACGGTACTCCCACTCTGATGTTATGAATGAAGGAATGAATGAATGAATCTTTATGTCTGATAGATTAGATTGAAAGATTAAAAGAAAGGAACATAACAATATACCAATGGGAAAAAAAATCCAACAAGGTCGAATTAAACAGTAACTCCTCGGATTATACAGTTCATCATAAGTTATCTGAAAAGGGTGATGGCTGAAGCCGCAGCTTATATTGCCCACCCATATTCCATCTAAGAATTAAAAAAATAAATAAATTTAAAAGTGATTGCAAAACAAAACAAAGCTAAGACAAAACGTGACAACAGCTCAACACAAACTGGATATGATAATCCTTATGTGATTTTACATGTCATTTTGTATATATGTTTGGAGTATTTCTTCCTTTAGTTTTTGTTTCAATTGTCCAAGCGTTGTACAGACGTGGACAAAATTGTTGGTACCCCTCTGGTAATGAAAGAAAAACCCACAATGGTCACAGAAATAACTTGAATCTGACAAAAGTGATAATAAATAAAAATTCTATGAAAATTAACCAATGAAAATCAGACAATGCTTTTGAATTGTGGTTCAACAGAATTATTTTAAAAAACAAACTCATGAAACAGCCCTGGACAAAAATGATGGTACCCCTAGAAAAGATTGAAAATAATGTGACCATAGGGACATGTTCAACCAAGATGTGTCCTCTATTTAACGTCACAGGTGTCTACAAACTTGTAATCAGTCAGTCGGCCTATTTAAAGGATGACAAGTAGTCACTGTGCTGTTTGGTGGCATGGTGCGTACCACACTAAACATGGACCAGAGGAAGCAAAGGAGAGAGTGGTCTCAGGAGATTAGAAAGAAAATTATAGACAAGCATGTTAAAGGTAAAGGCTATAAGACCATCTCCAAGCAGCTTGATGTTCCTGTGACTACAGCTGCACATATTATTCAGAAATTTAAGATCCACGGGACTGTAGCCAACCTCCCTGGACATGGCCGCAGGAGGAGACGGATAATATGAATGGTAACAAAAGAGCCCAGAACAACCTCTAAACACATTCATGGTGAACTCCAAGGTCAAGGTTTCTTGTTATCCTTGATCCCAGAAACAGGTTATTGTTGTATTTTGTCTCTTTGTTTTGTCCACTTATTGTCTGGTTTTATTCTATGTTCTGTTTTGCCTCTCCCTCTTCCTCCAGGTGCTTCCCATTGGCTGCTCAGCCTGCCACTGCAGTGTGCAGCTTGTAATCAGTACACCTGTTGCTGTCACACAACTGTATTCACTCTGCACCATTAGTTGACTCTGTATTTATTTCCTGTCAGTTTGTTCACTCATTGTCACAGCGTTAGTCGTATCCTGCACGCAGTTAGTCTCCCTGTTCAGTTATTCCTCTGTGTTTTGACTACTCTTCCCCGGGACTACTTTTGGTGTTTCGTTTTTTTTTTGTTTTTTTTTTTTGTTTTTCCCAGAGCCCAGCTGCTCTCCGACCCATTTATTCAAGTCCTCCTTTCCTCGGTTCTTGTTTCTTGTTTTTCCCCAGCAGCCAGTTTTGCCCTGGGGCCTGATGTGAACTGGTTTCCTTGTAGCTTACCAGACTCTGCTGAACTATATTCATCTGTCGTTTAGTTTATCATTTTTCGATATCTTATGTTGGACACTTGTTGCATTTTGACTCTTTATTTAATAAACATACTTTTCACCCACAAGTGGGCTCCTCCTTTCCATTCATGCTTTCACAGATGTCAGTTTTATACCGCAGCTGTACTTCTTTTGTCCTTTACTTTAGAAAAGCTTTATGTAATAAATTTTTCCTTTTACGCGCTTTTTGTAATCCTTTGGTTAACCATGGTTTGTTGACAACTTTCTGTTTAAGCTTTCTCTTTACTAATGGACATTTTTTTTTTTTTCATAAAAAGTGGTTTCAATGTTCATGAATGTATCATAGGCTTCATTTACATCTGATACATAAACTTTTGTCCTGTCTTGCTTCAGCAGGTCTTCTTTAAAAGAACTGATTGCATTTTGTGATTTATATCTGAAAGATTTTAAAGTTTTTTTTTTTTTTTTCTTTCTCTATTGGCCCCCCTTGCGGCCATGGATAAGTGCAAAGACTAGCAGATGGTCACTTATGTCATTTATCAAAAATCCACTTTCTATTTTCTTATCAATAATGTAAACAAACAGATTGTCAATAAGTGTAGCAGTGTAGACAGTGATTCTACTGGGATGTGTTATTGTGGGTTATAGACTCATACTGTACATATAATTAATGAACTCTGTAGTAACATTGTGTTGAAATGGATTTAATAAATCAATATTAAAGTCTCCACAGAATACAACCATTTTCTTATTACCTCTGCCAGGCCGAAAAGGCCAGGAGGAGGTTATGTTTTTGCCAGGGTTTGTGTGTTTGTCTGTTTGTCTGTCTGTTTGTCTGTCTGTCTGTCTGTTTGTCTGTTTGTTAGCAAGATAACTCAAAAAGTCTTGGACGGATTTGCATGAAACTTTCAGGCGTTGTTGGAAATGGTACAAGGAAGAACTGATTAAATTTTGGGGGTGATCCGGTTCACCGTCTGGATACAGGAATTTTTTTAAAGCATTTTTCAACACTGTGACATAGGGCCATTTTCAACATGTGCGCAGGCGCAATGGAGGGCGCTGGGCGTCGTGTCTGACCAACACAAACTCCGCCTTCGTCAACATTTTAGCCACAAAAGCATGCGGAAAACACTGCTGTCCTCGGACCCCCAGCGTGCCTGTGCCAGCCATAGGCGCTGCGCACATTGCGCTGGTCGTTGTGTCTGACCAACACAAACTCCGCGTTCTTCAACGTTTTAGGCACAAAAGCACGCGGAAAACACTGCTGCCCTGGGCCCGCCAGCGTGCTTGCTTTTGCGCCACGCTGCAAAACCTGACACGGACACCTGTCCGCCGCCCCATTATTTGCCACAAATTCCCCGCCCAGCTATAGGCGCTGCGTAAAAACAACCTCTCTGCCGGGGAAGACTCTAAATTCTGTTTTGCCGCGGAGCGCAACCCCAATATAATATAAAACCCACGGCAACCTGTCTAACCAATCTGCATCCATCAGTGGAGGAGATGGACACACCAACACTTCAGTTTATTACCTCTGCCAAGGAGGCAATGCTTTTACTACCGTAAAACGGGGCTATAAGGGACGGTGGGGTAATATGGGACACTTTTCTAAATGTAATTCTGCTTTTTTAATTTTGCTTCCGCCTAGATTTGATGAAGGATTCATGGATATTTGACAATAACAACACAACTCAGCGTCCTGCTCAAAATAAAAAAAGCAGAATTACATTTAAAACATTTCCCAGAAAAGTGTCCCTTATTAACCCGCCGTCCCTTATAGCCCCATTTTACACTACTGAACCACTAATCCTATCACTATCACATTGATTGTCATTCATTAATTGTCTGTTTATTGCACTGTCCATGTCAAATAAACAAATAATCATTGTGAATCCAATTGCTACTCATATCTTTTCATGCTCAGGGAATCTGAAAACGTACACACAAACACTGTATGGGGGGAACTGTGCCGCTTGGCGGAGGTCTGCGCTCTCCGAGTGCTTTTCTAGTTAGTTATATTATTGTAAAGCTCTACTAACTTATCTCTGAATGTCTCAATGCAAGTTCCTGGCGTTCTATATACACTACTGTTCAAAAGTTTGGGGTCACCTGTGTTTTCCATGAAAAGTCACACTCATTTACCACCATGAGTTGTAAAATGAATAGAAAATATGGTCAAGACATTGACAATGTTAGAAATAATGATTTGTATTTGAAATAATATTTTTTTCCTTCAAACTTTGCTTTCGTCAAAGAATCATCCATTTGCAGCAATTACAGCATTGCAGACCTAACATGATTGCACAAGGGTTTTCTAATCATCCATTAGCCTTCTGACGCAATGAGCAAACACATTGTACCATTAGAACACCGGAGTGATAGTTGCTGGAAATGGGCCTCTATACACCTATGTAGATATTGCACCAAAAACCAGACATTTGCAGCTATAATAGTCATTTACCACATTAACAATGTATAGAGTGTATTTCGGATTAGTCTAAAGTTATCTTCATTGAAAAAAAAAGTGCTTTTCTTTCAAAAATAAGGACATTTCTAAGTCACCCCAAACTTTTGAACGGTAGTGTATATATAAATTATAATTAGACTTTTTGTTTTATCTTGGCCAATCTCAACAGTAACACATTTCAGAATTCCTGGTGGTGCAAAAGACATTCCATTTACAAGTTTACACCTATACAATTCATCAATATACAATGCAACACCACCACCCTTTTTTTAAGATCTGTTAATATGAAACATCTGATATCCCTCTATTGCCATCAGAGAAGTCTGCTCTTCATCAAGCCAAGTTTCAGAGACTCCTATAGCTGTAAATTTTCTATAGAGCTGTTTTCAATAGTCCTGAATCTGTGGAAAGTTTTTGTTCAGACTTCTGCTGTTAAAGTGTATTATTGATAGTTTATCATTTGCTTGCACTTGACTTTTGAATTGGTTTTCAGTGTAATATTCAGAGTGATTATGAATATTATTGATGAAGTGGTTATCAGGATCATTATCATTCTCCATCTCTTATAGTTTATGTTTGCATAATGATATATTTTCAGTGGCTGAATTTCCTCTCTGAGTCAAATGACTTCCTCCAATTGGGGATGATTGATGTCTTCTAAAGTCAGTCATGAGGTTTTTTTTTTTGTCTTTTTTTTTTTTTTTTTTTAATTTTAAAGTACATTATCATGTTATGCCACAAAAGGACTGTTTTTGCCATGTGTGTGGATATGGATTACTGTACAGCAAAAAGTCCAGTTTTAAATTGACTCTGTCAGAGTCAATTTTAACACGTTTCCAAACGCTATATAGCTCCACACTCACCAGAGTCAAAGTGACACTTTTAAAAGGGTTAAAAAAATTAACACTGTGCCAGGGTTACTTTTTTGACTGGCTAAGGAAAGTAAAAGCAACACTTTAGCGAGTTGACAAGTAACCATGCTGAAAGTCATTTTTACATCCCACTAAGTGTTTAACTAAATTGAGTGTTAGATATTCACACTTAGAAAGGGTTAAAGTTAATCTGTAACACTGGTGAGAGTCACCTTTTACATCCTGGCTAGTGTTAATTTGACTAAATTAAGTGTAAGATGTTCACACCAACAAAGGGTTAAAATTAATTCTACATTAAATAATTAGTGATTATTGTAAAAATAAATTCCAACAAAAACAATTTTCATGACTCATTTTATTTTTTCACAAATTAAAACATTGTGAATGCTGGTAAACTATACAAACCTTCATCAGAAACATTGTATGAACTTTGAATGCTGAATGGTTTCTGAAACTTGAATTCAGACATTCTAAAAATACATTTCGTCTGTGATTACAAATCTGAATGCATGATAATGCTCATCAAAAATGTTTGTAAATAACTTGCTTGCCAACAAATAAACATTGTTTTCCACCAAAAGAATATCACATACTTGACAAAAAACCGGCATGTCTTCTATCACTGTACTGCAAACAAGTCCAGCCCTGTATTCTATATCATTAACCTTAATCCAACTAGATGAGAAAACTTCTTTTGACGAGATCATTTTAAACAAGTCATTGTTGACCACATTCTCATCTCTGAATACAAATGACCTAACTGGCCCATTTTCATGATGATTGAATGAGAGTGTCTCCCAGTGATAAGCAATGGCCATCTGGTGTTTTTTAGCAAGTGATTTGGTTATGTTTTTGAAATTTTTGGAAGAATCTTTGAACAACTTGTGTTTGGCTTCAAACCTCATTGACCACATAAATAACAAGGGGCCAATTTTCCTTCTAGAAGTTTGATAATGGATCATAAAATGATGCTTAGGTATTAAGTTTTTATGTGGATACAAGTGCTTAAATAATGTATGGTGACCAACAATCAAATGTTTTAAATAAACTGTCATACCTCAAGTGAGAGAAGGTGAGAAAATTATGTTCATTATTTGAAGTAACATGAGTAACAAGTTCCAGTTTTGGTTGCCTGGAGGAATAATGTCACCAAACAATAGTGGGATATTTTTGATAAGACAGTGTTTGAATAGAATTCAAGCCAATGTCATTCCCAGCACCCTCCAAAATAATCTTTGTTGGACGATTTTTTCGTTCTAAAAACCCATAATCAAAACCATAAATCCTGGAAAGCAAGCCAAACAACAATTTCATCTCATACTGAGCTACAGTCTCAAGAAGGTCATGCATGGTATCAAATGAGTAGTTATTAGAAACATAAAAAAATACTTCAATGAATTTAGTGCTGAATTTTTTTTTTCAAACTGTACACTGACTTTAGTTGTGGATTTTCCAGGAGGGACTGGCAATGCATTTCAAACAGATCTTCATGAGGAATCATCTTAGGAGCATCCTCACTGAACACTGTTTGAGAATCATCCTTATCAATCAAACATAGTCGGCAGAAATAACGACTGCTAAATGACTCATTAAAACCCAGAATTGTGTGCATCCCTAGATTATTTCCGGTTATCTGTGAGATTGTACCATAGACTGGTTCAGTAGAAAATGGAAGACTATGTCCTTGTGTTTCAAGAGCTTTTTTATAGTTTATTAGTTGTTCCAGTATAGCATCAAAACCACACTTCTGCACATCCTGTATGTGAAAAAGTGGTACCAAATGTATGTTCATTAACACTGAATTAAATTTGAGGGGCAAGTTTTGTATAATAAAATACAGACATCCATTTTTGTGAATTCCATGTTTGGAGCCTAAAGGGTTGACTGTTTCAAAATCATCATAATAAATTTGAATTTGTAATGCATATCTTTCTGCTGAAAACAAAGGATGATTCTTAAAGTAACTTCCATCAAAAAACAAATCATTGTATGTGTCAGAATCTGAGCGACATTTTGTCTTTAATAAATCACAAATTTTAGGATTTCTACACATGACTTTCAAAGTCTCTAAAATTGTCACATACACAAAAATATCCTTCACAGGTACTTGTTCATGCATTCTAGATATTTTGTTTCTCCTACTGTCATATCTCATTCCCAGTGGTATTTCTACTGGTTCAACAACTCCCCATTTTAAGTTGAAATATTTATTTGGCTTCCATTCTGTGTTCAGATTTGTAAAAGGGTTTTCAAATTTTCCATCCATCCATCTTCTACCGCTTTTCCGGAGGTCCGGGTTGCAGAGGCAGCAGTTCAAGCAGAGAAGCCCAGACTTCCCTCTCCCCAGCCACCTGCTCCAGCTCTTCAGAGAGGATACCAAGGCACTCCCAGACCAGCTGGGAGACATAGTCTCTCCACCGAGTCCTGGGTCTGCCCCAGGGTCTCCTCCCAGTGGGATGTGCCCAAAACACCTCAAGTGGGAGGCATCCAGGAGGCATCCTATTCAGATGCCCATACCACCACAACTGACTCCTTTCAAAGTGGAGGAAAAGTGGTTCTACTTTGAGCCTCTCCCAGATGACTGAGCTCCTCACCCTATCACTGAGGGTGAGTCCAGCGATCCTACGGAGAAAGCTCATTTCAGCCCCTTGCATCCGTGATCTTGTTCTTTCGGTCATTACCCAAAGTTTGTGACCATAGGTGAGAGTAGGAACGTAGATTGACTGGTAAATCGACAGCTTTGCCTTAGAACTCAGCTCCCTCTTCACCACAACAGACCGGTACAACATCCACATCACTGCAGATGCTGCTCCGACCACTTCTGTCAATCTCTCACTCCATTCTCCTCTCACTTGTGAAAAAGACCCCAAAATACTTAAACTCCTCCACTTGGGGCAGGACCCTGTCCCCGACCCGGAGAGGACAATCCACCTTTTTCTGGCTGAGGACCATGGACTCGGACTTGGAGGTGCTGATTCTCATTCCAGCCGCTTCACACTCAGTGGCAAACCATCCCAACAAGAACTGTAGGTCATTGCTGGATGAAGCCAACAGTACAACATCATCTGCAAACAACAGAGATGAGATCCTGTGGTCACCAAGCATGACATCCTTCATTCCCTGGCTGTGCCTAGGAATCCTGTCCATAAAAATTATGAACAGGATCGGTGACAAAGGACAACCCTGGCGGAGTCCAACTCTCACTGGGAATGAGTCCGACCAAGTGTTGGCAATATGAACCAAACTCTCACAACAGTCGTACAGAGACCGAATAGCTCGTAACAACAAACCCAATACCCTATACTCCTGAAGCACCCCCCACAAAAAACCATGAGGGACTCGGTCGAATGGCTTCTCCAAGTCCACAAAACACATGTAAACTGGTTGGGCAAACTCCCACGAACGCTCGAGAATTCTCGAAAGGGTAAGGTAAAGAGCTGGTCCGATGTGCCACGGCCAGGACGAAACCACATTGCTCCTCCTGAATCCGAGGTTCGACCAACGGCCGGACTCTCCTCTCCAGTACCTTGGCATATACCTTCCCAGGGAGGCTGAGGAGTGTGATCCCTCTAAAGTTGGAGCACACCCTCTGGTCCCCTTTTTTGAAGAGAGGAACCACCACCCCGGTTTGCCATGCCAAAGGCACTGCCCCTGACCTCCACGCAATGTTGAAGAGGATTGTCAACCATGGCATTCCTACAACATCCAGGGCCTTGAGGTACTCAGGGTGAATCTCGTCCACCCCCTGTGATAGGCGAGCCACCCCCCTCGTCCACAAGCCCTGCTTCCTCCATTGAAGGCGTATCAGTGGGATTGAGGAGATCCTCAAAGTATTCCCGACGCCCGACGATATCCCCAGTCGAAGTCAACAGCACTCCATCCGCACCATACACAGTGTGGACAGGGAGCTGCTTCCCCCTCCAGAGCTGCCGGACAGTTTGCCAGAATCTCTTCGAGGCCGACCAAAAGTCTTGTTCCATGGCCTCAGTGAACTCCTCCCATACCCAGCTTTTTGCTTCAGCGACCACCTGAGCTGCACTCCCCTTGGCCTGCTGGTACACTCCAGCTGCTTCGGGAGCCCCACAAGCCAACCAAGCCTGATAGGACTCCTTCTTCAGCTTAATGCCCCCCCTCACCACTGATGTCCATCACTTGGTTCGGGGTTGCCACCATGAGATGCACCGACCACCTTGTGGCCGCAGCTCTGGGATGCTGCTTCGACAGTAGAGGTGGAGAACATGGCCCATTCAGACTCCATGTCTCCAGACTCCCTCGGAATGTGGTTGAAGTTCTTCCGGAGGTGGGAGTTGAAGACCTCCTGGACAGGGGCCTCAGCCAGACGTTCTCAGCACACCCTCACTATATGTTTGGGTCTACCAGGTCTGAATGGCATCCTCCCCTGCCATCGGATCCAACTCACCACCAGGTGGTGATCAGTTGACTGCTCTGCACCTCTCTTTACCTGAGTGTCCAAGACATATGGTCGCAGGTCTTATGACATGATAACAAAATTGATCATCAACCTGTGACCTAGGGTGTCCTGGAGCCAGGTACACATATGGACACCCTTATGCTTGAACATGGTGTTTGTTATGGACAAACTGTGGTTAGCACAGAAGTCCAATAACTGAACACTACTCGGGTTCAGATCGGGCAGGCTGTTCCTCCCAATCACCCCCCTCCAGGTTTCACTGTCGTTGCCCACGTGCACATTGAAGTCCCCCAGTAGGACAATGGAGTCTCCAAGAGGAGCACCCTCCAGCACCTCAGTCAGAAATTCCAAAAAGGGTGGGTACTCTGAAACATCACTTGGTGCATAGGCACAAATGATGGTCAGGATTCGTTTCCCAACCCGAAGGCGCAGGGAAGCAACCCTTTCGTCCATTGGGGAAAACTCCAATATAGAGGCAGCAAGTTGGGGAGATTCAAGAATACCCACCCCTGCTCGTCGCCTCTCGCCCGGGGCAACTCCAGAAAAGGCTAACCTCCAGCCCCTCTCCAGGAGACTGGTTCCAGAACCTGAGCTGTGTGTTGAGGTGAGGCCGACTATATCTAACCAGTATCTCTCAATCTCGTACACCAGCTCAGGCTCCTTCCCCACCAGAGAGGTGACATTCCATGTACCAAAAGTCAGTTTAGAAAGCTTGGGAACAGTCCGCCAAGGTCTCTGCCTTTGACCGCCACCTAATCCACATAGCACCGGACCCCCATGATCCCTCCTGCAGGTGGTGAGCCCACTGGAGGGTGGACCCATGTAACTCCTTCGAGCTGAGCCCGGCTGGGTCTCATGGGTGGAAACCCTGCCACCAGATGCTAGCCATCAAGCCCCTCCCCCAGGCCTGGCTCCAGGGTGGGGCCTTGATAACCCCATACCAGGTGGGGTACATTGAATCCTTGAGCTAGAATTTATCATGAGACTCTGTCGGATCTTAGTCTGGCCCTTCACCCAGGACCAGTTTGTCTTGGGTGACCCTATCAGAGGCAAATTGCCCCGGACAACATAGCTCCTGGGATCACTGGGGCACCAAACCCCCCACCACGATAAAGTGACGATCCATGAGGGGCAAAACATTTATTTATGACAGAAATGTTGGGGTCACTTTGTGGTAAAGCAGAAATAGCAGCACACTTTGCTTGCGAATGAAGCTCACTAGTTAGCTCCGCCAAGTCTCCTGCAGTTGAAGATACTAAACTGTTGCTAATCCCACATCCCTGTAATTTGGCCACAAAGGACGCAAGCATTTCTTTGGTTGGATCTTTACATTTGACTGAAACACTGCTCTCAGGAGAAACACTGGAAGAACTACATTCATTTAGAGAATTAAACTGGTCCTCACATGTATGTGCTTGTGATGAACTTGCAATTGGCTCACTAGTGGAACACTGAACAGTAGACGTTTGAGCAATTTGCTGATCATTGCTATGCACACTATTAATGTGCTTCCGGAAGCCTGCATATGTTAAAAACTAATGCCTACAGCCTTGATGAGAACAAAAGAACTTAAATGTGGGTCCAGGATAATAACTATTTTCAACTCTTAAATGTGAAATCCAGTTTAGAAGCCAGTTTAGAAAGCTTGGGATCAGTCCGCCAAGGTCTCCGCCTTTGACTGCCACCTAATCCACATAGCACCGGACTCCCATGATCCCTCCTGCAGGTGGTGAGCCCACTGGAGGGTGGACCCATGTAACTCCTTCGGGCTGAGCCCGGCTGGGTCCCATGGGTGGAAACCCGACCACCAGACACTAGCCTTCAAGCCCCTCCCCCAGGCCTGGCTCCAGGGTGGGGCCCCGGTAACCCCATACCGGGCGGGGTACACTGAATCCTTGATATAGAATTTATCATGAGAGTCTGTTGGATCGTTCTTAGTCTGGCCCTTCACCCAGGACCAGTTTGTCTTGGGTGACCCTATCAGAGGCAAATTGCTCCGGACAACATTGCTCCTGGGATCACTGGGGCACACAAACCCCCCCACCACGATAAGGTGACGATCCATGGGGGGGGGGGGGGAATGGAGCGAGAGATTGACAGACGGATTGGAGCAGCATCTGCAGTGATGCAGACGTTGTACCGGTCTGTTGTGGTGAAGAGGGAGCTGAGTTCTAAGGCAAAGCTGTCGATTTACCAGTCAATCTACGTTCCTACTCTCACCTATGGTCACGAGCTTTGGGTAATGACCGAAAGAACGAGATCGCGGACACAAGTGGCTGAAATGAACTTTCTCCGTAAGATTGCTGGACTCACCCTCAGAGATAGGGTGAAGAGCTCAGTCATCCGGGAGAGGCTCAGAGTAGAACCGCTGCTCCTCCACATTGAAAGGAGTCAGTTGAGGTGGTATGGGCATCTGATTAGGATGCCTTCTGGACACGTCCCACTGGGAGGAGACCACGGGGCAGACCCAGGACTTGGTGGAGAGACTATGTCTCCCAGCTGGTCTGGGAACGCCTTGGTATACTCTCTGAAGAGCTGGAACAGGTGGCTGGGGAGGGGGAAGTCTGGGCTTCTCTGCTTGAACTGCTGCCTCCGCGACCTGGACCTCCGGAAAAGCGATAAAAGATGGATGGATGGATAGATGGATGGAAATGTGAAATCAACTTTAGACTTCTGGCAAACAGTTTTTTACAGATGAAACAGGTCAGCATAGTTTTAACCTCTTACTCACAGAATGAGAGTGGCATGGACTGGTTCAGCAGTCTGGCATGCAAGTCTCTCACTCTGGGTGACTCCTTCATTTTCCCTACATCAATGTTATAAACTGTTGTCTGCAAGAATGTGTAGAAATTCACTAATGCAGCCTCATAACACAAATTAAACACAAAATGTGCTTTGAAAAGTTCATCAAATGCCCCAAGGGAGTGGTTTGCCTGGCATGGGATGAGATGCTTATTAATGCTGATGTAGAAGCTGTCGATCTTGCTCTTCTGTTGCCCCACAGCAAGAAGGTAAGGGTGCCCACCTAGATGATTGCGGAGATGCTCCTCCAAACTGCAGCATGACTGGAATAAAGAATAGGAAACCAAAGTTTATGCATGAGTATGAAAGGAAAAATGTAATTTCTCACTGGCTAGTGCAAAATAAGAATGCTTGTCTTCACCATTTACTTCCCATGTTATTCTCTTAAACAACTCATATTTTCACATGTAGTTAAGGTGGAGTGAAAATTATTACAACCACCTTAAAAATGTAATTACCTTATTAAAGACTACAAGTCTTTCCATCCCATTGCATGCGCTGATTTTTGGAGACTTGGGTCCACCTGATGTTGGTGGAAGGAGATGAACCAACAGCAACAGAGAGGCCATTTTTTCATCAGAGGCTGAGGACAAAACAAAACAAAAATTAACCCAGGTTTCACAATTTTCAGTTTGAAAAAACACAGAAAGACCTCATGAGATTTTTAATCATTTACACTCTCCTGTTTGTAGTTATTTGAAAAAGGAGATAATCTTTAAAAAACAAATTAAAACAAACAAATGGTTGGATGGGAGCAACTGTCACGTAAGTATACCAAATGCATAAAAAAGAAAAAGAAAACAAAACTCACTTGTTGCCTGGGGATCACTTCCTGGGATGCTTTCTGCTGACTGCAGCAAGTGACACACCTCTGGTGTTGAAGTAATACATTCATTTAGCTTCTTTTAAGATAAGATAAGATAAGATAAGCCTTTATTAGTCCCACAACGGGGAAATTCCAGGATTGCAACAGCACAGGGATAGCAACACTCAGAGCAACAATCAGAAGGCAAGAAAAAAACAAGCAAGCAAGAGCAGCTAATATACATATGTACGTATTACTATAATATATATATATATATACACACACACACAGACACACAGTGCAGAGCATTGTAGCTGGATGGAATAAATATATGAATATATGAACACACAGTGCAGAGCATTGTAGCTAGATGGAATAAATATGTAAATATATAAACACCCACAGTACGGAGCATTGCAGCTAGGTGGAATAAATATGCAAGTATATAAACACACACAGTGCGGAGCAATGTAGCTAGATGGAATAATATGTAGATATATAAATATATAAACACACCCAGTGCTGAGCATTGTAGCTAGATGGAATAAATATGTAAATATATAAACACACACAGTGCAGAGCATTGTTGCTAGATGGAATGAAACAGCATAACCGTCTACTTAGTTATCCTACATGGTATGATTATGTGCCCATACATATTCTCACCCTCCATAGCGACCGGTATGTTCCTAGTTGTATGCCGGAGGGGACCATTGTGTAAGTCTATTGCATCTTTTGCATTCAAAAAACTATTAGTTTGTTACGTCTTTTTGCTATCTCTGCGAGCAGCCCTGCTTAGGTTGTACAGTCTGACAGCCGTTGGTAGGAAGGACCTACGAAACCTCTCGGTTGTGCACCTGGGATGATGTAGTCTGCTGCTAAATGAGCTCCTCAGTGCATTCAGTATGTCCTGCATAGGGTGGAACTCGGACTCCAGCAGAGATGACAGTTTAGCCACCGTCCTTCTCTCTCCTATCTCCTCCATCGGATCAAGGCGCTGCCCCAGGACAGAGCTAGCTTTCTTAATCAGTTTGTTCAGTCTCTTCCTATCGGCTGCAGTAATGCCACTGCCCCAGCAGACCACTCCAAAAGTGATGGCTGATGCCACCACCGTGTCATAGAATGACTTCAGCAGCGCCCCTTGTACACCAAAAGACCTGAGTCTCCTCAGCAGGAACAGCCTGCGCTGTCCCTTCTCGTAGAGTGCATCAGTATTGTGTGACCAGTCTAGTTTATTGTTCAGATGAATACCCAGGTACTTATAGGATGTCACCATCTCGATGTCTGTTCCCTGTATATTTACTGGTACTGTGAGGGGCTGCCCATGCCTGCGGCAGTCCACCACCAGCTCCTTAGTTTTCCTCGCGTTGATCTGGAGGCAGTTCCGATGGCACCAGTCCACGAAGTCCTGGATAAGCCCTCTGTACTCAGCTTCATCTCCATTGGAGATGAGGCCAACGATCGCAGAGTCATCAGAGAACTTCTGTAGATGGCAGTGTGTTGTGTTGTGTGAGAAGTCCGCAGTATAAAGAGTGAACAGGAAGGGAGCCAGCACCGTTCCCTGGGGGGCCCCCGTGCTACTGATGATCGTGTCGGACACACAGTCCCGGGTTCTCACAAACTGAGGCCGGTTCGTGAGGTAGTCCAGGATCCATGATGACAGGTGCTGGTCCACCCCTGCGCGCAGCAGCTTGTCCTTCAGGATCATCGGTTGGATGGTGTTGAAAGCACTGGAGAAGTCAAAGAACATGATCCTCACCATATTCCCGGGCTTCTCCAGGTGGGACAGAGAACAGTGAAGGAGGAAGATCACCGCATCCTCCACCCCAATGCCATGCTGGTAGGCGAACTGGAGTGGATCCATCGCTGGTTCCACCAGGGGGCGGAGGTGAGCAAGGAGCAGTCTCTCCAGGGTCTTCATCAAGTGGGACGTCAAGGCCACCGGTCTGTAGCTGTTCAGGTCTTTGGGGTGGGAAGTTTTTGGTACAGGTACCACACAAGATGTTTTCCACAGCTGTGGTGCCCTCCCCAGTTTCAGGCTCATGTTGAAGATATACGTCACAATCCCACACAGCTGGTCTGCACAGGACTTGAGGAGCTTTGCGCTGATGCCGTCCGGTCCCGGCGCCTTCCTCGCCTTGATCTTCCTCAGCTCCGTCCTCACCTGGGTCCTGGTCAGGGTAAGGATGGGGGGCTGTGTGTTGGGAGTGGGGGGGTGTTGGTGGAGTGGGGAGTGGGCAGCAGGACTTGATTTCTTTAGAGGCAGCAGTGGTTGTTGTGCAGTCAGGGGGGAGGGCGGTTGGTCAAATCTATTGAAAAACAGATTCAGGTTGTTCGCCCACTCCCTGCCCCCTGTGGCCTGGGGGGAGGTATTCTGGAGCCCCGAGATGGTTTTGAGGTTTCTCCAGACCCCGCTGATGTCGCTCTGTTGCAGCTTGTCCTCCATCTTCTTCCTGAAGCTGTCCTTGCCTTCTCTGATCTTTCTCCTCAGCTCCCTCTGTACGGACTTCAGCATCTCCCTGTTCCCTGACCTGAAGATCCTCTTCTTCTCTCTCAGAAGTGTTTTTATCTCAGGGTTGATCCAGGGTTTGTTGTTTGAGTGACGCCGTATGGTCTTGGTGGGAACGGATTTGTCCACACAGAAGCTGAGGTAGCCCGTGAAGGTGTGAATGAGGCCATCGATGTCCTCACCATGTGGATCGCAGAGCTGCTTCCAGGCGGTGGCTTCAAAACAGCCCTTTAGGGTGTCCATTGTCTCCTCAGACCATAACTCCACAGTGTGCATGGCCGGAGGTTGTCTGTGCACTAGGGGTTTGTACACCGGCCGGAGATGAACCAAGTTGTGATCCGATCTCCCGAGTGGGGGGAGTTGTGATGAGGTGTACGCCTCCTTAGTGTTTGCGTAGAACAAATCCAGTGTTTTATTGTCTCTAGTGTGGCATGTGACATACTGGGTGAACGTGGGTAGAATGGGAGACAGTGAAACATGGTTGAAATCGCCTGAGATGAGGAGAAGAGCATCTGGGTGTTCTGTCTGCAGCCTGCTGGTTACTGAATGGATGACGTCACGTGCTGTCCCAGCGTTCGCTGTCGGATTTGCATAAACAACAATGCAGATCACGTGTGAGTGTTCTCTCGGGAGATATGTGGGCCTCATGCTAACAGCTAGCAACTCAATGTCTTTGCTGCAGTGTCGTTGTTTAACAGTGATATGTCCCGGTCTGCACCAGTTGTTGTTAACATACATTATCACTCCACCGCCCCTAGCCTTGCCACTGTCTGGTGTTCAGTCAGCTCGTATCATGTGAAAACCCTCCAGCTCAATGTTAGCATCTGCTGCTAGTTCAGTTAGCCACGTCTCAGTAAACAAAAGGAGAGAGCACTCCCGGTATGTGCTATCATAACGGGAGATAGCCGCTAGCTCATCTAACTTTCCCAGTATCGACCGTACATTTCCCATGACAACAGATGGAAGGGAGGGTCTGTACCTTATATTTTTTGTCCTCCGCCTTACTCCAGCCCGGCAGCCGCGGCGTTTTCACCTCAGTTCTCTCGGTATGTCGAGTTTTTCCAATGGGACCGGGTGGCGGTTGAATGCTAGCAGCTGTTCTCTGCTGTATCGTATCCTGCTATAAACAGTGGCTCCGTCCACCGGCTCAGGAGACATTTAGGACGATCTGTGTGTCCGTGATATAAGTGGGGTGAAAAAAAAAAGACGGATCAAAAGAGAGAGGAAGGGAAAAAGACTCGGAATCGAGCCGCTGTTGCAAAAGGCAGCCTACTCGTGTGGCGCCGAGAGAAAAAAAAAAAAAAAAAAAAAAAATTATGACATTTAGTTATGACACAAAAATTTTATGACATTTAGTACATTTAGGATAGTACTCGGCGCCACACCAGTAGGCTGCCTTTTGCAACAGCGGCTCGATTCCGAGTTTTTTTTCCCTTCCTCTCTTTTTGATCACTTTTTTTTTTTTCACCCCACTTATATCACGGACACACAGATCGTCCCAAATGTCTCCTGAGCCGGTGGACGGAGCCACTGTTTATAGCAGGATACGATACAACAGGGAAGAGCTGCTAGCATTTAACCGCCACCCGGTCCCACTGGAAAAACTCGACATACCGAGAGAATTGAGGTGAAAGCATCGCGGCTGCCGGGCTGGAGTAAGGCGGAGGACAAAAAATATAAGGTACAGACCCTCCCTTCCATCTGTTGTCATGGGAAATGTACGGTCGATACTGGGAAAGTTAGATGAGCTCCCGTTATGATAGCACTTACCGGGAGTGCTCTCTCCTTTTGTTTACTGAGACGTGGCTAACTGAACTAGCAGCAGATGCTAACATTGAGCTGGAGGGTTTTCACATGATACAAGCTGACCGAACACCAGAGAGTGGCAAAGCAAGGGGCGGTGGAGTGATAATGTATGTTAACAACAACTGGTGCAGACCGGGACATATCACTGTTAAACAACGACACTGCAGCAAAGACATTGAGTTGCTAGCTGTTAGCATGAGGCCTACATATCTCCCGAGAGAACACTCACACGTGATCTGCATTGTTGTTTATGCAAATCCGACGGCGAACGCTGGGACAGCGCGTGACGTCATCCATTCAGTAACCAGCAGGCTGCAGACAGAACACCCAGATGCTCTTCTCCTCATCTCAGACGATTTCAACCACGTTTCACTGTCTCCCATTCTGCCCACTTTCACCCAGTATGTCACATGCCACACTAGAGACAATAAAACACTGGATTTATTCTACGCAAACACTAAGGAGGCGTACACCTCATCACAACTCCCCCCACTTGGGAGATCGGATCACAACTTGGTTCATCTCCGGCCGGTGTACAAACCCTTAGTGCACAGACAACCTCCGGCCATGCACACTGTGGAGTTATGGTCTGAGGAGACAATGGACACTCTAAAGGACTGTTTTGAAGCCACTGCCTGGAAGCAGCTCTGCGATCCACATGGTGAGGACATCGATGGCCTCATTCACACCTTCACGGGCTACCTCAGCTTCTGTGTGGACAAATCCGTTCCCACCAAGACCATACGGCGTCACTCAAACAACAAACCCTGGATCAACCCTGAGATAAAAACACTTCTGAGAGAGAAGAAGAGGATCTTCAGGTCGGGGAACAGGGAGATGCTGAAGTCCGTACAGAGGGAGCTGAGGAGAAAGATCAGAGAAGGCAAGGACAGCTTCAGGAAGAAGATGGAGGACAAGCTGCAACAGAGTGACATCAGCGGGGTCTGGAGAAACCTCAAAACCATCTTGGGGCTCCAGAATACCTCCCCCCAGGCCACGGGGGGCAGGGAGTGGGCGAACAACCTGAATCTGTTTTTCAATAGATTTGACCAACCGCCCTCCCCCCTGTCTGCACAACAACCACTGCTGCCTCTAAGAAATCAAGTCCTGCTGCTCACTCCCCACTCCACCGACACCCCCCCCCCCACTCCCAACACACAGCCCCCCATCCTGACCCTGACCAAGACCCAGGTGAGGACGGAGCTGAGGAAGATCAAGGCGAGGAAGGCGTCGGGACCGGACAGCATCAGCGCAAAGCTCCTCAAGTCCTGTGCAGACCAGCTGTGTGGGATTGTGACGTATATCTTCAACATGAGCCTGAAACTGGGGAGGGTACCACAGCTGTGGAAAACATCTTGTGTGGTACCTGTACCAAAAACTTCCCACCCCAAAGACCTGAACAGCTACAGACCGGTGGCCTTGACGTCCCACTTGATGAAGACCCTGGAGAGACTGCTCCTTGCTCATCTCCGCCCCCTGGTGGAACCAGCGATGGATCCACTCCAGTTCGCCTACCAGCATGGCATTGGGGTGGAGGATGCGGTGATCTTCCTCCTTCACCGCTCTCTGTCCCACCTGGAGAAGCCCGGGAATATGGTGAGGATCATGTTCTTTGACTTCTCCAGTGCTTTCAACACCATCCAACCGATGATCCTGAAGGACAAGCTGCTGCGCGCAGGGGTGGACCAGCACCTGTCATCATGGATCCTGGACTACCTCACGAACCGGCCTCAGTTTGTGAGAACCCGGGACTGTGTTTCCGACACAATCATCAGTAGCACGGGGGCCCCCCAGGGAACGGTGCTGGCTCCCTTCCTGTTCACTCTTTATACTGCGGACTTCTCACACAACACAACACATTGCCATCTACAGAAGTTCTCTGATGACTCTGCGATCGTTGGTCTCATCTCCAACGGAGATGAAGCTGAGTACCGAGGGCTTTTCCAGGACTTTGTGGACTGGTGCCATCGGAACTGCCTCCAGATCAACGCGAGGAAAACTAAGGAGCTGGTGGTGGACTGCCGCAGGCATGGGCAGCCCCTCACAGCACCAGTAAATATACAGGGAACAGACATCGAGATGGTGACATCCTATAAGTACCTGGGTATTCATCTGAACAATAAACTAGACATGGTCACACAATACTGACGCACTCTACAAGAAGGGACAGCGCAGGCTGTTCCTGCTGAGGAGACTCAGGTCTTTTGGTGTACAAGGGGCGCTGCTGAAGTCATTCTATGACACGGTGGTGGCATCAGCCATCACTTTTGGAGTGGTCTGCTGGGGCAGTGGCATTACTGCAGCCGATAGGAAGAGACTGAACAAACTGATTAAGAAAGCTAGCTCTGTCCTGGGGCAGCGCCTTGATCCGATGGAGGAGATAGGAGAGAGAAGGACGGTGGCTAAACTGTCATCTCTGCTGGAGTCCGAGTTCCACCCTATGCAGGACATACTGAATGCACTGAGGAGCTCATTTAGCAGCAGACTACATCATCCCAGGTGCACAACCGAGAGGTTTCGTAGGTCCTTCCTACCAACGGCTGTCAGACTGTACAACCTAAGCAGGGCTGCTCGCAGAGATAGCAAAAAGACGTAACAAACTAATAGTTTTTTGAATGCAAAAGATGCAATAGACTTACACAATGGTCCTCTCTGGCATACAACTAGGAACATACCGGTCGCTATGGAGGGTGAGAATATGTATGGGCACATAATCATACCATGTAGGATAACTAAGTAGACGGTTATGCTGTTTCATCCCACCTAGCAACAATGCTCTGCACTGTGTGTGTTTATATATTTACATATTTATTCCATCTAGCTACAATGCTCCGCACTGTGTTTTTATATATCTACATATTATTCCATCTAGCTACATTGCTCCGCACTGTGTGTTTATATACTTGCATATTTATTCCACCTAGCTGCAATGCTCCGTACTGTGGGTGTTTATATATTTACATATTTATTCCATCTAGCTACAATGCTCTGCACTGTGTGTTCATATATTCATATATTTATTCCATCCAGCTACAATGCTCTGCACTGTGTGTCTGTGTGTGTGTGTGTGTATATATATATATTTTATAGTAATATGTACATATGTATATTAGCTGCTCTTGCTTGCTTGTTTTTTTTTCTTGCCTTCTGATTGTTGCTCTGAGTGTTGCTATCCCTGTGCTGTTGCAATCCTGGAATTTCCCCATTGTGGGACTAATAAAGGCTTATCTTATCTTATCTTATCTTATTTGGCTTGAAGAACACATCCCATTTCTGAAGCAACCTGGAGGACATCTCATCATCAAATAGGAGGGCGAAGTCTTGGTCCACCTTTAAGAAAGAATATGAGAAATTAACAGGACATGTTTTAAAATTTTAAACTACTCAAAACAATTCATTTAAAACTCACCAATCCTTTAGTGTCCAGGAATCTTGGGAGAGTGGAGAAGATGTCAACACATTTGCCGAGATCATTAATAAGCTTCTGTTGATTCTGAAAGGTCTATCTCATCTTCTGGAAACATTGCAGAGAATTTAAAGTTGCTATCATGTGCATTTAAAGTAATCTATAAATGTGTCTGAAAATAAGAAAGAACATTACATACATAGCCTTTGTCAGCATATGGATCCTTGAGGGAAGGAAAGAGTGTCACTATCCCAAGAGCATACTCCTCTCTGATTGCTTTGGTGGGAAGGTGCCTGATGAATAAAACGTTAAAGAAATATTAATTCATGTAAGCACTAGGGGTGGGTTCAAAAGATCGATTCAACAATCTGGATCGATCCACAAAATCTGCGGATCAGTCTTTGAATATAATGCTTTTACATCTGTGAATGTCTGCTGGGTCTGATAGGGTCAAAACCAGATCAGTTTGCCAGGAACAGCGGCGAAGAACCACAAACACTCTGAGTGCTAACAGAGCTAAAAACTAACAAGCTAACAGAGATGCTGGTTCTTCTTCTGTGGTGTTAAAATGGTTCTCATCTGGCAAGAGTTCTCTGTGGTGAATGCCTTTACTTCCGTGTTTATATGAGCGGAGTTGCTGACGTGCGTGTCTCTTAATTTATCAATAAAAATCATCATAAATACTGTCCTCAACATTTTCCAAATATTTTTCATAAAGTGGAGAAAAACAATTTTGTACTACATGCAGCGCTGAGTTGTAACATAAAGTCGATGATTGAAAAACACTTCAAACGGAGAGTGCACAGAGACTGGTGGAAACTCGTGAATAGAGCGGGAGACTTGGAGCTGTTGAGATTGTAAATAAAATATCATTTGTTTTAATATTTTTGTTGTAAATTAATAACTGGTATGATGGTGTTTTCTTTTTTGGATATAGTAGTTAACTGTTGGTTAAGCACTCTGAATAAATCCAGAAAAAAAGGTATATTTTATAAGATTATGGACTTCTAGCACTTAAGTGAAGGATTTGAAGATAATAAATCACAAAAAATGAAAATGACAGAATTAATAAAGGCTGCAGTACGAGCCATTTTTAATCAGTAGAACCAAACTGAAATGAACAAATCTTCCCAGGAAATGAATTGAAACCCTTTTCAATAATTGAAAGTTAATTTGTAAAATTAACTTTTTTTTTTTTTTATAAAAGAAACTAAATTATTCAACCCTACTGTGGTGTGGGGATTTAAAAATATGATTAATTTTACTTTGAAATATCTTCTCATTTTCATCTCCCCTTCAGATGTGTGAAGACTGGGATTCCATTCCAAGCTCCATCCTGCACTGAGACATTCTGAAGGGAAGAGGTTGTCAGTGGAGGAGCCATCCCTGCTTCATGTGGATTTCATCACAGAAGAAGACCTCAAATTTTTCAGGGGTCTTAGTTTTCAAAGTTAAGATTAAATAAGGTGCTGCTATAATTTTCTCCATACTCAAACATGCATTCAATGCAATTTAGTTGTTGTAATGACTAATTCTTTTATTTCTTTTTTAATTTAAGTTCTCAGCAAGAACACAATGTTGTTCATTTTTTTAAAACTTTACTGAGCATTTAATTCTACATAAATGACAGCTTAACAGGCCATTTTTGGCAATCCTGTGCTTTTCTTGTGGTGTTACTTACAGTGCATTCAGAAAGTATTCACAGCGCTTCACTTTTTCCACATTTTATGTTACAGCCTTATTCCAAAATTGATTAAATTAATATTTTTCCTCAAAATTTACACATAATGACAACATTAAAAAAAGTCAGAGACTCCAAAAAGGGTGGGTACTCTGAAACATCACTTGGTGCATAGGCACAAATGATGGTCAGGACCCATTTCCCAACATGAAGGCTCAGGGAATACCCCATAATGACAACATTAAAAAAGTTTTGAGATTTTTGCAAATTTATTCAAAATAAAAAAACTAAGAAATCACATGGACTGAAGAAGGCACTTGTGAGCACTTTGTGAAATCCAAAGTTAAGTAATAAAAAGTGCATTATTGTAACTGATTTTGGGTCAGTTCTGTATGCAGTAATTTATGTATTAACAAAATTAGAGTATTCTTGGTACAAGTTGCAGCATTAGGTCTTGACGATTTTTTTTTTTTTCCTGGCAAGAAAAATGGCTATTAAAATAGTAATTTCCCTGATTGAATTGGGATCAGAATTGAATTGATCGATTCTGGAAATTAGGGATCATTCCCAGCCCTAGTAAGGACAACTTTGTTGTTTTATTGTTAGTGTTATTATTTATGTCACTTTTATTTGTATATTACTTATGTAGCAATATGTGATTTATAATTATGATCAGGTATAATATTATTTAATTTTATTAATGTACTGGGACCTTGAGATTTAGTCTGGATCCACAAACAGAAAAAGTTTATAGTAAACACTCGTAGGGGCACCAGCTCACCTCTTTAGTGAGCAAATAGTCATTGATTTGACTTTATGCCTGTTTAATCACTCAATGAATTAATTAATAATCAGTATCAATTTTTTTTTCCACAATATTTTTTATTGAACCTTTTTTTTACAAACATGGCACAAACAATCAGACACTAACACAAAAGTAATTTAAAAATTAAAAAGAACAATAACAAAAAAAAAGTGTAATAAAAACAACAACAGCCATTAACAAACACAAGTCAACAACAATGCTCCACTGTTTAGTCTAGGTAATCTATTACATAAGAATACATAATATACATTCACCAGCTTGGAATTTGCAAGGTCCACACATATCAGTCACCTTCTTCTTCAGACATTATGTTTAATGTCTTTACATAATCAATTAAAGGTCTCCATACATTCTTAAACACATTTTCCTTTGATTTCAGTATATATGTTATTCTTTCTAATGGAAGGTTTGTTAACATCTGTCTTAGCCACTGAGTCACATCTGGTCTATGAGTCTTTTTCCACAGTACTGCAATACATCTTTTGGCATTAAGCAAACTGAGGTCTATGAGTGCTCTTTCACTCTTATTAAAGTTATGTTTTTCTGGATACAGACCCAACAAAAACAATTTAGGGTTCAATATGATTTGTTTTGAAATTATTTTTTCAATTGTTACCCTCACCTCTTCCCAAAACATTCTGATTTTTCTACATTCCCATAAACAGTGAAATAGGGTTCCTTTACTTTCCATACATTTTGTGCATGTATCTGGTATGTTTTTGTTATATCTATTTAACTCCACTGGTGTAACATACATCCACATTAACCATTTAAAATGCATCAGTTTAAGACGTACATTTATTGATTTGGTTTGAGCTCCTGCAAAAGCCATTTCCCATTGTTCCTCTGAAATTTCAATTTGCAGGTCTTCTTTCCAGTAATTCAGTCTTTTCTGTGAGTTTTCACTTGAGAATAGTGTCAATGAGTTATATAACTCTGAAATAATACCCTTTCTCTTACTATCTTTCATCATTTTTTTTTTCCAAAAATGAATAAGTAGGTCGGGTGAGAGCATTATTTTGATTTGATCAAATAAAATTTCTAAACTGAAGATATTTTAAAAAGTGTGTTCTATTAAGATTGAATTTAATTCTCAGTTCTTCAAAAAACATTATGTTATCTGAGTGTGACAAATATAAGTCTTGAATCTTTTGAATCCTTTTTAAATTCCATATTTTAAATACAGTATCTGCTCTCCCTGGTGTAAAATATTGATTACCCCATATTGGGCTAAATTGTGATAGTGAGTGTGGTTCTTTTAAATATTTTTTTGGTTTCACACCATATTTTGATCATGTGCTTTACAATTGGATTTTTAACTTGTTTCTGTAGTTTTTTTTTTTTTAGCCGAGTCTGAGTATATGAATAAGGGAAGAGATAAAGGTAAATTGTATGATTCCATTTCAGTCCAGTGAGGAAGATCATTTGATGAAAAATAATATGTCATAGACCTCAGTTGTGCTGACCAGTAATATAACATAAAGTTTGGACATTTCAGACCTCCACGATCAAATGGTAAATATAGTTAGGACAAACGTAATCTAGCCTTCCTACTGTTCCATATAAATTCCACTAACTTTTTTTTAATTCTTGAGAATAGATCTGAAGGTGGTGGTAAAGGAATGTTTTGAAATAAACAAAGTATTTTTGGTAAGATATTACTTTTAAGTATATTAATTCTCCCGATCGTCGACATTGGTACTGACATCCATCTCTGAAGTAACTCATTAATATCTGTCATTAAGGCTTCATAGTTGGCATTGGCGACTGATTCTAACTTAGGCAAAATTTGAATTCCTATATATTTAAACTGATTTACAACATTGAATTGGTTTACCTCAGGAGCTGGATGATTTCTCTGGGTCTCATTTAGCATTAATATTGAAGATCTTGTTTTGTTAATTTTATATCCTGATATATTCCCAAAGTTCTTTATTAAATTTAGCAAGGTCGGAATTGATTTTTTAAAATTTGACATAAACAAAATTATGTCATCGGCATACAGGGAGATTTTATGTTCTGTTGGTCCTACTTTAATTCTATATATTTGTGGATGTAAACGTACTGCCATTGCTAAAGGTTCAATTGCCATAGTAAACAATAAGGGTGAAAGTGGACAGCCTTGTCGACATCCTCTAGTGATTTTTATTGATTTTGAGATATTGCTGTTTGTTAGGATTTCTGCTGGAGCATTATTGTATATTATCTGGACCCATTTTATGAAATAATTTACAAGTCCAAACCTTTGTAGGACTTCAAAAAGATAGGGCCATTCGACCCTATCAAAGGCCTTTTCGGCGTCCAGTGATAGGAGAGCTGTATCTGGTGCTTCTTTATTGGAATAAATAATATTAGTCTTCTTACATTATGGAAGCCTTGTCTTCCCATTATAAAGCCATTTTGATCTCGGTTAATAATATTTGGTAATATTTCTTGTAGTCGTTTTGCTAAAATTTTACAGATTATTTTAAGATCAGCATTTAACAGGCTTGTTGGTCTCATGTTTTCACATTTATTAGGGGGTTTACCTGGTTTTGACAACAGTATAATTAAGGCATTATTCATGTATGGTGGTAAATTACCATTTTGAAATGCTTCTAAAACCTTTTCCAACAGTGGTTTTATTAATTTATTGTTAAATTTTTTATAGAGATCAACTGGAAGACCATCTGGTCCTGCTCTTTTTCCTGATTTCATATCATCAATGGCTTGCCCAACTTCTTCTTGACTAATTTTAGACTCCAGTATCTCCCTGTTTTCATTTGGAATATATGGTATTGATAATCCACCCCAAAACCGATTTAGTTTTGTTAAGTCAGTTTCATTTTTTCTATCATATAGTTTTTCATAATAATCACTAAAGGCACTATTAATTTCTAAAGGATTTATAACTACCTGTCCATTACTTATAATACTGGTAATTGGTGTTTTAGATTCTAATTGTTTAATCTGCCATGCCAATAATTTTCCTGATTTTTCACCTTGTTCATAAAAAGTTTGCTTCAATCTTAGAAGACTTGAGGCAGCTCTATTCGCTGATTTTTTGTCATATTCAGCTCTCAGAATCAGTAATTCATTCTCTAACTGTGGGTTACTTCCTGCATACAACTTTTCTTGAAGAATTTTTATTTTACGTTCCAATTGGACTCTGTCCTCTCGAGTCTTATTAGATTTTGAACCTGTATAACTAATAATATGCCCCCTAATAAAAGCTTTGAAAACCTCCCACTTTATACATGCCATTGTTTGTGTAGTATTGATATCAAAGAACTCATCTATCTGTTTTTCTATGTACTTAACAAATTCCTCATCCTGAAGCCATTTATGTTGAAAATGCCAACTTACTGGGTCCTTTGTCAATTTCTTATCTACATATACTAGATAGCAGGGTGCATCAGAGATCACAATGTTATCATAGAAACAGTTTTGAATCTTGGAGCTTAATTCTGTAGAGATCAGAAAGTAGTCAATACGTGAAAATGTTTTATAGGTATTAGAATAACAAGAATAAGCTTTGACTTGTGGTTTCATTTCTCTCCATATATCTAGCAATCTCAATTCTTTCATAAAATGATTAATGGTCATCCTACATCCATTGTGCGTACAGTCCAGTCCTGTTGATCTATCTATACTGGGATTCAATGTACAATTAAAATCCCCTGCTATTATATGTTGCCCTGTAAGTGATGATAAAGTGAGGAATAAATTAACAAAGAAGTTTTGATCATCAATATTGGGACCGTATAAGTTCACCAGATTTATATTTTCTAATAACAAAGATCCTTGGATGATTAGATATCTTCCAAATGTGTCTCTAATTACATTTTTCATTTGAAATGGGACTGTTTTATGTATGAGAATCATAACTCCCCTAGCTCGGGATGAAAATGATGAGGTGAACACGTTACCTTGCCATCTTCTCCTAATTCTTTTTACATCCTCCTCTAATAGATGAGTTTCTTGTAAAAATACAATTTTTGAATCTATGTCTTTTATTTTATTCATAACTTGTTTAAGTTTTTTTTTTTTAAATTTTGTAGATCTCTGCAATTCCATGAAGTTAAATTAAGATTAACAGTTTGATCTATGATCAATAAGGAGTTTGAGATTACCTTGCAATATGAACATACTATTACAGAGAAGCAAAAACATGGATGATAGAACATTCATCCTACAAACTAAACAAAAACAAATTCCCTTTCCCCACATTCGTGGTAATCCCCCCGAAATCAAAATATTCCATCTCCCGTTATAGCTAGTGACTGTTCCACACCTGCGAGGATCAGTCAAACCACTCTTTCTTTCTCCTCTCAATCACCCTGACACTACTATTATTCTTATAACATTAACTCTCTTCTGTAGTTTTTTCAACATAACTTCAAAGTTTTATAGCAACTTTGTACATCATAGCTTTTTTTAAAAAAATACATTCTGTATTTTGTAGACATGTTATATGTTTCAGATCAATCAGATGCCTGTACAAATGCTTAAATGTTCTACCTTTGTAATGTTCATGCTTAGCACCTGCCAATTTCCTTTTGGATCTGCTTAATGAGCTCCTGCACCTCTTGAGGGGTCTTGAAGGTGTGGGTCCTCCCCTTATATGTGACCAGCAGTCTTGCCAGATGAATTACTCTGTGATGAATCCCGAGGTTGGGCAGCTCTTTGCGGGCCGGGTCGAACTGCCTCCTTAATTGTTGAATTCCTGTGGCCAAGTCCGGATAAAACCGCACCTTTTGGTCCTGGTATTTAATTTCCCCATTAGCTCGCGCAGCATTGTTGACTGTCATCTTGTCTCTGTAGTTGAGGAACTTCATAATCAGCGTCCTCGGTGGTGTCTTATTATCTCTCGGTGGGCCGATTCAGTGAGCTCTCTCTAAAATGACCGATGACTGCAGATCCGCGTTATTCAGCGCTTCTGGAATCCACTTTTCCAAAAAGGAGCATGGGTCCCGTCCCTCTGTTTCCTCCAGGAGGCCCACCAGCCTCAAATTATTCCGTCACAAGCGGGATTCCAAGTCTAGGACGTTATCTTCCAGACTTTTGCATTTTAATTCCAGAGTTTGCAGTTTAGATTGCAGGCTGGTGACGTCATCTTCACCGCTTGAAATTCGGAGCTCCACCTGCGACACTCGCTCCATGCAGTCATTTATTTCCTTTCTCATACCTTCTATCGCTGCTATAATCCCATCAAATTTAGACAAAAACTCTGTTCTCATGGAGTTGATGGCAGTGAACACTACGTTTGTCCCTTCTTCAGCAGTTCCCACTCCCCCGCTGGCTCCCTCCTCCGCCATTACCTCTGGGGTTTTCTCTGTTTCGGCTCGAGCATGGAAGTCTGTTAGCTTGGCTTGTTTTGTCGAGTTACCTTTTCCTCCACCTAATTTTCCAACCTTGGTCTTTACCATATCCGCGCCAAAACGCTGGGATGGGTTTTTGTTCCAATTAAGAGAGTTTTAGTAATTTTTTTTTGAAATTTTTACGAGCAGAGCAGTGTGAAACACGCCTTCCTACGTGGCCGCCATAACCGGAAGTCCCAGTCTCAAAATTTTAGTGAATTTGATACTGGTGCTTCAAAACCAGACTCGGAATAAAATAAATTCCCAACAACTTCTCTCATTTTCATGTATTTATTAAATGAAATGATGGTTAAAGGACATTGAAATGATTTGCATTAACCATTAAATTAAACTTGTAAATGATAGAGTAACAATGTGAACATTTGCAGAACCAGGGTGAAAATGTAAGCTGAATTTAGATCAGTTTGAAGTTAACGGATTATGGAAAACTGAACGCAAATTTATGGGAAAAATTAAACGAATTATATGGAAAATTCTGGATTACTCTTAAGAAAATAAAAAAGGAGTTTTATTGAAAAGAAGAGTTATCTTAATTGCTCTTTAATTTTGTATCTGATCAGATGCAGAATTATTCTCAAATCTCAGACGTTTTATTAAGCAGATGAATAAAGAATGCAGCTCACATGACCCATTGCATGGTGGAGATCCTTTGCTGTCGTCTTCTTTGTAGCTTTAATTGTAGATGGCGCCAAAAATAGAATATCTTGCCAGCAGACATTCGGACAGGGTATGGCAGCTTTCCAGTCAACTGTTACACGATGAGATTTTGACTGTAGATCACAGTTGGGCTGAAGTCCAGCTAAGATGATGATGGGTGTTTCCTCTTCTCCGTGGCAAGGTTGAAGCTTTCATGGATCAGCTGTTCTCCCAAGGGAATTCGAGAATAATTACAAAAACTGATCCAAATACAAAATTAAACGACAACTTTCTGACATAGTGGAGTCAAAATAGCTTCTAGTGTGGAGATGGTCACTCAAAGGTCTTAAAGAAAAAATATATAAAATTTTAAAAAAATGGAACCGTGAATTTAAAGAAAGTTTAACAGGGAAAAAGTTAGAAAAAGACGTCTAGGAACGGGAGTTCGACTCTGAATTAAGATGTGAGCTCAGGAAATGAAAAATTCATTCCTAGATGGTCTGCAACTCTCAAGAGGTCCGTAGAAGAAGTGCAGAAGTCTTCTTTGTTATGTAGAAATGAAGTGATCTGCAGGAGGGTGTCTCCCCCTCCTTATAACTCCATCCGAGTTTCGCGGGCTTCTGGGGATTGACAAAAGCCCAAGCCAATAGTCTTCCTCCGTGGGCATGCTTTATGAACTTTAGTCCAATGAACAAACAGTCTTTTGTCTGAAACAACCAAAAATATTGAAAGAAGTTTTGTCCTGAAGCTGACCTGCAATTGGTGGAACAAGTATATGATGGTACTTCTCACAGAATGACACACAATTTGAATACACTGGAGATGCCTTAACCTACTTATGTGTAAAGTCTAAGCTAGCTTTAGTGATTCATGCAACTTTATTACTAGTGCTTTTAAATTAACATGCAAGAATAAACATTCATTTAAACATTTTAACATGCACATATTTAAAATCAAGGATTTATATCTATCTATCTATCTATCTATCTATCTATATGTATCTCTCTCTCTCTCTCTCTCTCTCTCTCTCTCTCTCTCTCTCTCTCTCTATATATATATATATATATATATATATATATATATATATATATATATATATATATATATATTTCAAACCCATTACTGACTGTCCACACTGAACATCAGAGTCCATTTCCTTTTCCATGGTGTCCTGAAAAAGAGGATAATCTGAGAATTGAGTTTTGTAGCACTGATGCAGTCATTTCAAAAAGTTCACTGGTTAAATCCAGCATGTCCCGGAGTTTCCAGTAGAGGGCAATGTTGAGCTGTGGATATTTTGTAGTGACCGTATGAGGCACTCCACAAAGGTCTGTTCTTTGCGCACGTTTTATTAGCTAATAAATGGTCAGGAGAAAGTGCATTAGAAGGAATTCCGGAGACTGGTTTAACAAAGTTATGTTAGTTCAGCTGTGGTACTGGGATGAAAGAGCAGTTCTTGACTGTCCTTTTCCTGGGTGAAACAATGTCTTTAAGATGAAGAATAATTTTATTTATGAGCCAAAGCAAGATGATGCTACACTTAAGTCTGTCCATTTTGTCACAAGTCTGCTACTGAAGCCAATACAATGACATTTTGTTCAATAATGACAAGCTATATGAATTACTGTCATTTGTTGTGCAATCACTCTTTGACAAAAGTAAAAAAGGATTAAGCACACATACCCATCATTGTCAGTCATGTGAGCCACTAATATGTTGACCATCTTTCTTCGTCTGGCATCCATTAGGGTCCCTGTGGTTTGGTACTCCTGCAGCATAGTTTCGCCCCCAGATTTGCTTCTTAGCACAGTTTCAATTAACTAATAAAGAAAAAAAAAACACGATAAGCACCATTTCTGGAGAGTTAGCATATCTAGAGAAATGTAAAGAAACTCACAATTTTACAACCTGTTCAGCAGCCACTGCCTCTATCCTCCATCTGTATTCTTCCTCAATTCGTTGTCTCTAGCTTGGGACATCATCGACAACTATAGCTGATGTGTTTGCACTGGAGCTTGTCAGATGCTTCAGAAGCAGAAGACCAGTCAGAGAACTCTAAAAGATGAAACTGTAGAGGGTGTAAGGGAAGGATGTGGAGGCGAGGCAGGAGCGTAGGTCGACACAGGTTCTTTACTGATCCTCTAACATAAATACAGCCAGTGGACCCCAGCGTTGCCCGCTGGGGCCATGTGTCTGGTAGGAGAGTTTTTGCATCCTGACGCATGTATACCAAGCTCTTTTATACAGTTATACAGACAGAGAGAATGCATGGCACATTAGCATAGAGGTATACATATCAGTCAATACATATCATTAGCCTCACCAGCTGGCGCACAGATGTCCTCTCCGTCGTCCAGGGACATGTACATAACAGTCCATTGTTCTTTTTTTTTTTGTTGTTTTTTTTTTTTTTGTTACTTATTTGTACCCGTAGGTAGACTTGGTTTGCAGTCTGGTGACAAGCCACCGGCTACTGGTCGCTGCGTGTGCGAGCGCCCTAAACCTACATGTTTTTGGTGTGCGGGAGGAAACCGGAGAAATCCCGGAGTAAACCCGCGCAACACGGGGAGAACATGCAAACTCCACACAGCTCACTGTTGGTCGGGGGCTGGGATCGAACCCACAATCTCATGATCCCCGCGGTCCCCCGGCCGAGGGTAAAACTGTGCTGCCACAGTGCTAAACCACTGCGCCACCGTGCAGCCGTTCTGCCCCTCTTCCTTGCCTCTGGATGTGAGAAGAATATCCACTCTCTGTGTCTAGTGTCACCAAACAGTCCCCCCCCCGAACGGCCAGAAAGGGCTGTGACCCCCCCCCCCCCGTCGTTTGGGTTCAAGTTGACACCAGAGGAGGCTGCAGCGGGGGGTTGCCGCTCTGGTCTGCTGGTGAGGAGTGTCAGAGGGCATGTAAGTAAAGGGGGAGGGTTGAAAAAGACAGTGTGTTCCGCTCCGAGTTCCAGCACGTTGAACGGCTGTGGATCGTGGGTGCACGGGGCCGGTGCGCGTCGTGCGTAATGGAACAAACCGGAGATCGGCCGGCTTTAGGGAGTGAGGTGAGGGAAGATCGATGTGGAGGAGGAGGGGGAGGTGGATGAGAATAAGTGAGTGCCGGCCCGGGACGTCAAAAGTGTCTGGGCTGCACGAAAATTGCGTGTGGATCCGCCATGGTGAGGGACTTTCCCGGTAAACCTGGCGGTGATCCGCTGTGGCTGTGAAAAAAATTAAGTCTCTGACTCCTCTTGCGGCTCAGTCCTGCGAGGATGTGGGGAAGGCGAATGGCCAAATTCCCAGAGGATGCGTAGTGGCTGTGAAAAAAAAACTGAAGCTGTGTGAGGGACTTGGTGGTTTGGCTTTAGGTGTGGAAGCAGCCCTAAAGTCATCGGGGAAAGCAATCGGGTAAATTCCCGTTGTGCGCTGTGGCTGAGAAACCCATACGATGTTCCGTGTGCGGGCTACATGTCTGCTTCAGGTGCGTGAGCAGCCCTAAAGTTTCCGAGGATGGCGATCAGCCGTGTTTCTCGGGCATGTGCAGCGGCGGAGGATGATGTATAAGCCTGTGGAGCCGGTTTGTCCGTGGTGTGTGGCATGCGCCTGGCACAGTGACCACATAGCTGGAAGTTGGGCTGTCCTCGTAATCCTGCGGTGTGTACGCTGGGCTTCTGTGCATAGAAAGTCTGCTGTTGGGAGGTGAGTCAGGGTTGGGAAGCTTGATGGAAATCAACACAGACGGCACCGATGATCTTCCCCGTTCAGGCTGTTTCTGTGCGTTGCTCATGTTGCTGATCCTCGTGTGTCTCGTCCCAGCGCCACACTCTCCATCCAGCCCTGGAGGTCGCCATCATGGAGAGAGGATGAGGTGCGCGCGCTCCAGTGTGGATGCGAAGGATGTAGGCGATCCCCGGTCTCTGGAATCCACAGCGCGGTGAAAGGGAGCAGACGGTCATCCCACGTCAGGTCACCATGTGGTGTGTGGTGTAAGGGAGAGACAGTTCATCTCTGTCAGGTCACCAATGTGGAGAAAAAGGAATCCACAGCATAGCGAAAGGGAGAGATAGTCCATTTCACATCAGGTCACCAATGTAGAGGGTGTAAGGGAAGGATGTGGAGGTGAGGCACGAGCGTAGGTCGACACAGGTTCTTTATTGACCCTCTAACATAAATACAGTCGGTGGACCCCAGCATTGCCCGCTGGGGCCGTGTGTCTGGTAAGAGAGTTTTTGCATCCTGAGGGATGTATAACAGGCTCTTTTATACAGTTACACAGACAGAGAGAATGCATGGCACATTAACATAGTGATATACATATCAGTCAATACATACATACACCCGCTGTGTCTAGTGTCACCACAAAATGTGTGTTAGCTTTATTTTACAGTGTGCCGTGTATTTTTCCATACCAGTCTCACCATCATCAGTGAAGGCTGTCAGCACCACATCATGTTGTCTAATAAGGTCAGCCAAGATTTCTGCATCAGCTTCTGTCCCTGTTGCATCCTTGTATATAACTTTTGCATCAGGGGGTAAGCAAAATTTCTCAGTCACTGGAAAAGATAAGAAAACGTAACAAAATCCATTTCATCTGAAATCCCAATTTGAAAATAAATGGTATTATTAATGGCCTGTTTGGGAGTTTGTTCGCTTTTCTTGAGGAGGCACAAATTGCAGTTTAAAGTTTACCAATTAACTGATTTATAAAAATGTGCATAATATTTAATCAACACAACATTACAGAGCTTACACAATAAGGTTTTAATTGGTAAGAGTGTAGTTTTAAACTTAACCCTAATCTAAAAGCAAATTCACTTACACACCTTGTTCATGAAGTTGCATAAAGTTTAACTGTCCGTCAACCTCATCCAACTTTGTATACTTCTGCTGCTGATTAAACTTCACAGGAACCAGCATTTTTTCTAAGACATACAAGACAATGATATAAAATGACATTAAAAAGGAAGAAAGAACCAAGCAAAACAAACAACAGTGTTATAATACCAAAAATCATGATTAAAACAATACCTCCTGTCTGCAAAAATATGTTTGCAATATTGGCATATCCGATGTATGCAAAAATTCAATACCATGCATATGTGCAAGTGGCATTGGTGCTAGGCACTCAGGCAAGTCAGAGGACACATGAAGGGTTAGGCACAATGCCAGGAACCTGCATTCACATAATTTTGATAATGCACCCATATACAAATTAATGCTAAACACCAGACACGAGTCTCAGCCTTTAAAAATTTACACAGTAAAGGTGCCTTCACAAACACGAGTTTGCCAGTCTCATTTTCAAACTAGTTACCCTCCAATACTTTTACTGAGCGATTTCACATGTGCTCGCCTCTTCCCATTGACTTTGAATACATTTGCGCCCCCTGTTCACGTTTGGTCTGAATGCACCTTTAAAGATAGACAAAGTATATTTTTACTTCGCTTGAAATATTAGGTGTTTGCCGAAAAACTTTTTCGACTTTTAACGATTTGCACGCTATCATGCCACTAGCTAATGTTGGTAAGCTAGTGGTGCTGACAACAGGACTGTGACACTGCAGTCCTGCCAACAAGCATGCAAGTTGTCCATGCAAGTTTTATGGAAGCTACATGCTATAGTTTAAAGCATTAATTTCTCAAAGACTCATTAAGTTTTTCCTTAAGCACCTTAACCTCTTGCACTCTGGTGTACTGAGGACGGTCATGTCTCTGCGTCCTAGGGCGCACGAGGGCGCCCCAGAACGCACACTGTGCGTCTTAGTGCGCACTGAGAAAAAAAAAAAAACCCTGCATTTCCGTTCTTCCACTACAGATACAGCCACGAACAGAAAGCCAAAGGAGTGCTTTGATTGGTTTAGATGTGATTGACCTCTCATTCGACTAATAAGAGCCTTGAATTGGGTTTCTGAAACCTTGAAGAACCAATGAATGAAAACCTAGCAAGAAGGACCCGCCTACCAACGGCTGCGAATACAGCCAGCCAATTGAAGCACAGAAGTTTGAAAGTGTGCGTCCCTTGCAAAACCTTTTTTGTGTAAGGCTGGGTGACACACACGCGTTCGCCAGTCTTTTTTTCTTACCACTGTTCTTATTTGTTTTAAAAAATCGTTCGCCAAAACCGCAATCATGGAAGCGCAAAACTGCAATAATGGAATTATGGTTTGACCCGGTCGCATGACCAGAACCACGAGTCCGTAACAAGAGGACCAGCGTCATGTTCGTCTGACAATGAGGAAGAGAAGTTCGCCAGCGACACTGCTATTGTGGACAGGTAAGTGTTATAAGCTAACTTATTCATTATCCCTGAAAATTGTAATCAAAATGACTTTTGACCAATCGGTAAATTACAACTGTGCGTAGTAGACCGCGGCGCATGAACCGTGTCCAGTCCGTGCGCTGCGGTACACGGTTTGTGCGCCGCGTCCGGACCGTGAACGCCCCCCCCCACTCTTCTGTAGTGGATTACAGATATTATTACAGATATTTTGGTACAACTGTGCGTAGTAGAGCGTGGTGCACCGTCCCCGCTTTCCGTCATGTAGCGATGGGCGATGTCCATCCTCTGTAGTGGGGTGGGGGGGTGGGAGTTGTTATCTTCTACATTACAAATATTTTAGTATAATTTTTAGTGCACTGTAGGTTATTTTTTCTTGTAAAAAAAGCCACACATTTTTTTTTTTTACGTGGCATGCTTCTTTGTGTGTGGGGGCTTGTTTGTTCATTCATTCATTCATGAATGAATAAACAACCCCCCACACACACGCACAGCCCTGAGTGTCACCTTTCATTAGAGCCCAAGATGAAGCTTCTATATTGAATCATTCAAAAGTTACAGACGTTTTTTCCAAACTGTGCCATTTGGCACAATTTGGCACTGTTCAAAAACGCCTGGGAACAACCTAAGAAAAAAGATGTGTAATATATTCATTTTTTGTGGTATTGTTACAAAATTTTGACCTCAGATGGATAACACTTGGTTCTACATTTCTGTTGCATTTTCCAGCCCGGATCTGACAGCTGTGTGTTATTTGCAAGCATTTGTATCCAAAAAAACACCCAGGCGAAATTTATTTTCTCCAAGTTCAGTATGTTTAGATGACTGTTACTCAGTGGCAGGAGCACTTAGAGAGATTATGACTGTTTTGCCAAAAAATTCAAAGTGTTTTCTTTTAAATGAGACCAACCCCATGAAGATGCTGCAAAGGGTTGAAGAACAGCTTTTGATATACTTTGGGTACTTTATTTTTTGGCGTTTTTAGGGAAATTGACCAGAGTGCAAGGGGTTAAAAATGATCATGATGCCAACTTGTCTCACTCTCTGCTCATCTAAAAGTCATGTGCCATGCCTGGGTGGAGCTTTGTTTAAAATCAACTCACTCAAATTGAACACTGTCAAATAACCCCAACATTGGGCATCATTTAAATCAGGAGAGCGTGAAAAGTACACTTTGAGAGTCAGTATCAACTCTGAAATATTTGACCCCAAAATTTTAATCCTCCATTTTTTGCTGTTTGTAGTCTCGAAATTTTCTTAATCAGTGTTCATCTATATTTATTTAAATCAGTGAGATCTCTTATCATTATGGCCTTTGCTTGTTCAGGTGTTCCATTTAGTTTAATCCAGACTCTACAGTTAGTTGTCCATGTTGCTCTATCTTGTTTTGTCTTTTCAGCATCCATGCTTGCCATGCTATTTCTGCATTAGTCTTTGTTAAATGTTCATTTAAGTAAACTTCTGTTTCCCGTAGCTTTCTGGCCTGCCTCAGTATGTCATTTTTTACTCTTCTTTTCACAAAGCGCATCAAAATTGGAATCTTTGCTTTATTATCCTTTCTGGATAGTGTATGGCAGGCAGAAATTGCATTTACATCAACCTTTATGTTTTTGTTTTCAAGGAACCGAAGCACCTTGTTTTCCAAGGAGACTGATTCACTTAAGGGAGCCTCCTCACCTCTTATTCCTGCTATAGCACGAGCATATGATTGATATTTAATTTCTAGTCCACTAATGATTAAATCATCCATACGAGTATATTGTTCAAGATCCTCGATGCGTCACTCCAAGTCTGAAATTTTTTTTTGTTTCTTTCCTTAATTGTTAATTTCAGCTCCCGGACTTCCTCCATTTGCCCTATTAATTTGGGCTGTTGATTGGCCACTTTGGTAAGTTATTCTGACATGAAATTCAGAGATTTTTTAATCTCTTACATTTCCTCTTTCTTTGGTGGCATTTTTTTTACTGACCTGATGATAGCAGTATAATTTCTGCTGGTGCTGCTGGTATCTGGTCCACCTGACCTCGGATCCGGCTGGGGCCTCAGTTAGCTCCTCCGCTGAGCTCCGTCACTGTAGTTGAGCTCCAATCCGGCTCGGGCCTCAGTTAGCTCCTCCACTGAGCTCCGCCACTGTAGTTGAGCTCCGCCTAAGTTATGGGCGAAACATTTGACCACAAGGTAAAAGCGGTTATGGAGAGGTCTGTTGCCAATTTTCGGTTGTTTTTGGAGACACCAGGCGAGCCGCCTATGGCGTGGTCTCAGTGATTCGCCACAATTACCAACAATTTGGTGGCCCTGAACCACGGCGTGCTGGAGAAGCCTCGTGCGAAGGAAATTTTAGTCCATAATTTGGGTATAGAGGGACAGAGGATTTTGGAAAACATAGAAGGAGATGATAGTTTTGATGAGGTTGTGAAGCTAATGGCTCGCTGTTTTTGCACTCCTGAAAACGTCACTGTCCGACACATTCAATTTTGACAGCGCCGCCAGCGGACAGGAAAGTCTGTGATAAAATTCACTGCAGACCTCCGTGAGCTGGCGAGGGAATGCCAGTTTGGAAATCTGGAGGATGAAATGGTCCGGGATCAGCTAGTGGAACATGTTGGTGTCCTGCTGCTTGGCCAAGGCTTTTGACACACCCAGGTGAGCTGATGTTGGCCGCTGCTATTGAGCGAGCACAGCAATTTGAGGCAGCTGAGACAATAGAGACAGGTCTCCAACTAACTAACTAACTAACTAACCTGCACTTATATAGCGCTTTTCTAGTCACAAAGACCACTCAAAGCGCTTTCATTAATACTAACCCTCTATTCTAAGGGCCTATAGGAAACAGATATCTAGGGACAATTTAGAACAGCCAATTAACCTAACATGCATGTCTTTGGCATGTGGGAGGAAACCGGAGAAATCCCGGAGTAAACCCACGCAACACGGGGAGAACATGCAAACTCCACACAGATCACTGTTGGTCGGGGGCTGGGATCGAACCCACGATCCCACGATCCCCACAATCCCCCGGCCAAGGGTAAACTGTGCTGCCGCAGTGCTAACCACTGCGCCACCGTGCAGCCAGGTCTCCAAGAGAGACCTTCTCTGACCCGAGATGAGCCTCGAGTGAGGGCGCTGAATTTGGACCCTGAGGAAGAGGACAGCGGGGATTACGATTATGCCTTCGTGGTCAAGATTAGATCCGCCCAATGAATGCCCAGATGTTATGGCTGTGGGTCCCGTAAACACAGCTATAAGTCCAGGGAATGTCCAGCAAAGGGCAAGCATTGTGGGAGGTGTGGCTTGTTGAATCATTTTGCTAGGACCTGCAAATATTTTGAGCGGGGGAATCGACAGCGCGAAGCAGGTCCCTCGCCGAAGACTCCGACAGTTGTTCATACAGTCTCCCTGGAGACTGATGGGCGAGTTTGGTGCACTGTGTCACTGGATGGCGCCGAGGTCCCGCTGTTGGTGGACACCGGAGCGGTGACCTCCATACTGAACTTGGCAATAGTGAGGAGTCTGTTTCCCCACCGCTGTATTCATAGACAGACAGCATCCTGCTATGGCTATGGAATGAACAAGTTGGCCGTTGTGGGCTTCTTGGAGTTGGAGGTGAAGTACAAGTCTACGACGCTGCCAGACGTGAATCTCCAAGTCACCACAGCCGGCAATAGCATCATTGGATGCAATACACTCTATCGACTGGGTTTTTACATCACCAACGACATCGGAGAGGAGTGGTCGGGCTGTGGGCTATGGAACTGACCTGCTCCGCGTGTGGAAGATGAGGAGGTGTGAGATTCTCATCGGTCCAGAGTTGCTGGAAGAGATCACGCCCATGGCCACGCGATGTCATCCCGCGATGGACCCGATGCCAGAGTCCAAGCTGCCCTTGGTGTGAGAGCTGGACGGCACGAGACCACCAGGGTGACCCATAAGATTGAGGCGCCCGCACTGAGGACTAATGGGGCGAGACCACCAAGCGCAGTGCTAAAGCACTCTCAGCGATGGCCCTCCAAGAGGTCTTCGAACCGGACCCGCACAATGACTGGTTCTAGGGAGGAGGTTCGCTTACACCGCAGTGGCCGGAGGAGACATGTCAGGCCTCCCCTGAAGGTCGGTGATAGAGTCTGCCCAAGGGTTGAAGCTCGTCTGAAAGGGGCATGTGGGTCACTTGAATGACATGAGTACCAAGGTCAGCTCCAGGTGGTGGCTTCCTGGGCTGATGGGTTTCTGGGCCTATCAGACGAGACGTGGAGACACCCCAATGAACTGTGCCACGTAGTGGAGAAGAGGAGGCAGCGCAGTTCATCCCCAGAGGCCAGGAAGAGGAGATGCTCTGGGAGGGAACCATGAGATGGCAATCCAGGGGGAGGGCACTCCACGGGGTGTGTTAAGTGACTGGGGAATGCGTTTGTTCTTATGTTGTGAGTTTATCCCTATGTCATGTTGTGTATAGTTGCTAGCCTTATTTGGGTAGGCCCCGACTATTTGCAGTGAAAAGTAAATTAATATTTTTGTAATTGACTAGAGTTAACGGATAAATTGTGGGGAGTGTTGATCACATTAAAGAAATTGTGTAATCTGTTTAAAAAAAAAAACAAAGAGAGAAAAGGGAGAACTAAAGTGTATTCATGGGTAAATTGAATCATTGTAAAGTGGAAATTACAGAGTTGAGTAGGTTATGTGTAAATGGTGTGCAATTTTGAGAAGGAATGGCACTGACTATGCTGAAGAAAATAAAGAAAACACGAATTGTTTGGCTTATGTACAGTATTGTTTTGGGGAATTTACCTCTCGCCCAAAGATGCTGGGATATGTCCCAGCCCCCCCCCCCCCGACCCGAAAAGGATTAAGCGGAAGAAGATGGATGGATGGATGAAAGGTTTATCTGAAGTGCCCAACACAATTTATTGTATGCTCAAGTGTGTGTGTGTGTGGGGGGGGGTGTTCGGGTGGGGGCCGCCAATAGGGGGTTAGATGTGTTTGTGATTATTCTGTTCATTGCTGTATATGTATTGTGACTGTTCTGGGATTAATTTTCGTTAAGAAACACGGCTTCTTTTAATTTGCTGGACTGTTAAGGATGAGGTGGCAGAATAATCCGCCTGGCTGTGTAGGGGGTGCTGGTGGTCTATCCAGAGTCCCCAGCCTTAGCTGTCTTAATGGATGGGTGTTTATTTTTGTACATATTTTTGGTGTTTAGAGTGTGAGTCGGGTTATAAATTAGTGAGCCAACCAGTGTGCTTGCAATTTTTTTCGGGGAGGGGGAAGGATGTTACATATGAAAATAGGTAGTAGTAGTTAACGGTACTCCCGCTCTGTCGTTATTGCCTGTTATGGACAGAACAGGATTGACCAGAGCTCTGCAACAGTTTGCATCCTCTGCTTGTTTAGCACTGAAAACAGCTGACATCAAGCCACAGTTTTTGGAGGTGGCAGTGGTATTTTTCAAGCTGTGTGCCCCCCTGGATAATGTTTTGAACTCAAACATGATGGGATTCTTTAGGATTTCCACCACAGGTATAAAGCAGTTGAAGAAGTTATGAAGGTAAGCCCGCTTCTGCAGGACAAATTTTGCATCAATAAAGTGAAGAAGAAGAAGAAGAAGAAGAAGAAGAAGAAGAAGAAGAAGAAGAAGAAGAAGAAGAAGAAGAAGAAGGACGAGGAGGAGAAGGTTGCACTTATACTGCCAGCCACTGACATGGAATAGCCACTACATTACAGGCACAAAGTTCAATGGGAAATTATTTGACAAAATTAAGTGAAAATACACAATTTCCCATGGTACACTAGTGTGCTGCAGCAGAGTGGTTGGATATCATTGATGTCGAGAAAAGGGGAGTGACTATTAGTAATGTAAATCCAATCAGAGGTCCAGTGGTGTAAAAAATGTGTTTGCCCCTTCATGAGTTCTCATTTTTTGTATGTTTGTCACACTTAAATGTTTCAGATCATCAAACAAATTTAAATTTTAGACAAAGATAACACAAGTAAACACAAAATGCAGTTTTTAAATGAAGGTGTTTATTATTAATGGGAAAAAAAATCCAATCCTACATGGACCTGTGTGAAAAAGTGATTGCCCCCTAAACCTAATAACTGGTTTGGCCACCCTTAGCAGCAACAACTGCAATCAAGCATTTGCAATTACTGGCAGTGAGTCTTTTACAGCACTGTGGAGGAATTTTGGCCCACTCATCTTTGCAGAATTGCTGTAATTCAGCCACATTGGAGGATTTTCAAGCATGAACCGCCTTTTTAAGGTCATTTCACAACATCTCAATGGGATTCAGGTCAGGACTATGACTAGGCCACTCCAAAGTCTTCATTATGTTTTTCTTATGCCATTCAGAGGTGGACTTGCTGGTGTGTTTTGGATCATTGTTCTGCTGCAAAACCCAAGTGCGCTTCAGCATGAGGTCACGAGCAGATGGCCAGACATTCTCCTTCAGGATTTTTTTGGTAGACAGCAGAATTCATAGTTCCATTTACCACAGCAAGTTTTCCAGGTCCTGAAGCAGCAAAACAGCCCCAGACCATCACACTACAAATACCATATTTTATTGTTGGTATGATGTTCCTTTTCTGAAATGCTGTGTTTCTTTTACGCCGGATGTAATGGGACACACACCTTCCAAAAGGTTCAACGTTTGTCTCGTCAGTCCACAGAGTATTTTCCCAAAAGTCTTGAAAAAATGTTTTCTGGCAAAACTGAGACGGGACTTTATGTTCTTTTTGCTCAGCAGTGGTTTTTGTCTTGGAACTCTGCTATGCAGGTCTGCAATTCTTTGGATGTCATTGTAGGGGCTTTTGTGACCTCTTGGATGAGTCGTCGCTGCACTCTTGGGGCAATTTTGTTTGGCCGGCAACTCCTGTGAAGGTTCACCACTGTTCCATGTTTTCACCATTTGTAGATAATGAGTCTCTGTGGTTGGCTCGAGTCCCAAAACTTTAGAGATGGCTTTTTAACCTTTTTCCCAACAGAGATCTCAATTACTTTGTTTCTCATTTATTCCTGAATATCTTTGTATCACAGCATGATGTCTAGCTTTTGAAGATCTTTTGGTCGACATCAATTTGTCAGGCAGGTCCTATTTAAGTGATTTCTTGATTGAGAACAGTTGTTGCAGTAATCAGGACTTGGTGTGGCTAGAGAAATTAAACTCAGCTTTCCAAAGATGTGATAAACCACAGTTAATATGTCATGATCCTGAGCACGGGTGGGGGGGTGGGGGGGGGCTTGCTCAGTTCCAGCCTTAGTTTAGTCCTTTTCTGTTCGCTTGTCGCTCTGTTTATTATCATCTTTTGTCTCTGGCGTTGGTTTATTGATGAGTTGTTGTATTCTTAGTTGTGTTCTTATAGCCTTATTTAGTTATGGCATTGTTTATATTTTGGGAACTGTGTTATCTTATTTTGTGTTACTGAGTTCTGGTCTGGACTTTTATTTTGAGAGTGCTGTGCAACTTCCGGCCATCAAACTGTTTCCACTGTCTGCACAGCTGTCACTTGTTGTTTTGATTACATTCCCACTCATGTACCCACATGTGATTGTCATCTGTCCAAGTGCTATTTAAGCAGACCGCTGTAATTGTTTCATTGCAGCAGTGTTGCTAGTCCAGACTTTGTTGGCACGTCTGTGTTATCTTCCCTGGGTGTTCTCCAGCATTATCTGTAAGATTATGTGTTTGTGCATTTTTGTTTCATTTGTCTTTCAGTTAATAAACGTGCAAACTTACCGACTGCGATTGGCATTCTCTTTGGCCTTAGTCAAGGCATTTTTTTTGAAAGAAGACTGCTGCCATGTGTGAGACGCCATTGGCCGTGAGTGTTGCTTTTCTCTTTCCTTTTTTCCCTCCAGTGATTTTTGTTGTAAGACAATTTCCAGTTGGTATGGCAACTATCATGGACTGCAGTGGCTATGGGCTGAGCGAGGTGGAGCGCTGGGTGGCCAGGGTGTTGCAAAGTCTCATATCAGCGGTTCATGCCTCCCACACTCCTGAAGCAGTCCGGGAATGTCTGACGGGCGTGGAACAGGTGCTGGAACTGTGTCCCAGCCTGTGGAGCCATTCAGAACTCACAGGCCATCTCGCTTCAGTCACCATCCCTCAACCCGTGCTTCATGAGCAGGAAGAGACTTTTTCCACATTCACGCCCGCACCTACGAGGAAATGGACCCGGGCCCGGAAGCCCTGACCCTCTCACCATTTTCCAGTAGCAGCAGCCCCGCCTTCCCCTCCCAAACAGTGCCCTGCATCATTGATCAAGGAGCTGGAGGAGCGGAGGTAAGATTTAGTGGCCGAAACCAAATTGTTGGTGGATTATAAGCCGTGGCTCCTTCCGGAACTCACAGCCCAAGTAGAGGGAGGATCTCCAGCTCCTCCCATCATCACGTCTGCTGGGCCGGATTGGTCAGAGTCTGCATTGGTGTCCCCGCTCCCGGCAGCCATTGGTGTGGAATCCTCTGGGTCACCTGCAGCAGCTTCTGCCACACCTAGGGAGCAAAGGTAAGTATCTTTTTTATTCAATACCATCTAAAGGTGAATTGTCATGCCTTGTTCCTGGTGGGTGGGCTCAGCAGCAGTCACCCACTTTGGCTGAGCCTTCCCCACCTGCTGCTGCAGCCTTTTCCACTTTTTCACTTGCCTCTCCCGTGCATTTCCCTGTTTTCCCTGTTTATTTACCGGCCCTGGGAGGGAGCCATTGGATGAAGAGGAGGTCAGCGGTCCCAGAGGATCCAGTCTCTGCCGTGCAGCCATACCCCGGATGGGAGAGGAGTGTTCCCTTTGATCCGAAATCTGAGTAGAAGAGGGGTCCCCTGGTTTCAGCATTGCGGGACCCGGTACCATCAATAAGGTGAGTCCTGGCTCCGTCATGCCGCACTGAAATTCAGTTGTCACATCAGCGTGTCCCCCAGCGTTAGCCACTATGCCTGGATGTTCACCAGCACCCGTCACTTCATCCGGGGCCCCGCCAGTGGCAGCCACCATGCCTGGAGGGTCACTAGCTTCCTCTGCCACCACGCCTGCTGCCTGGGCCTCCGCTGCAGGGTTGCCGGAGTCCTGGACGGTGGTGGAGCTCGAATCCAGGCAAGTGTTCTTTTCTGGTTTAACACCTTCAGATTCAGAGAATTTTTGTCTTGCTCAGAGTAAGGAGAATCAATTGCAGACATCCTCTGCTCCTTAGCTAACTAACTAACTAACTAACTAACTAACTAACTAACTAACTAACTAACTAACTAACTAACTAACCTGCACTTATATAGTGCTTTTCTAGTCACAAAGACCACTCAAAATGCTTTCACTAATACTAACCCTCTATTCTAAGGGCCTATAGGAAACAGATATCTAGGGACAATTTAGAACAGCCAATTAACCTAACATGCATGTCTTTCGATTGTGGGAGGAAACCGGAGCCCCCGGAGTAAACCCACGCAACACAAGGATAACATGCAAACTCCACACAGAAAGGTTCCAACCCCTGCCAACCAGGAACCTTCTAGCTGTAAGGCAACAGTGCTAACCACTGCACCACCGTGCTGCCCTAGTGGTGACACTAAACACAGCGGGAGGACATTCCTGTGGAACATTCCTCACACCCAGCAGCAGGGCTGAAAGAAGCAGAGCACAATTTACGTGCAGACAGGGAACCACAGGAAGCAGTCAGACAGGACTGTATGCATGCGTCCTTGAGCCAACCAATGTTATGCTAATCATATGTATTGACCGATATGTATTAGATAACAATTGATATTCAATTCAATTCATTTCAACTTTATTTATATAGCGCCATTTCACAACAACAGTCATCTCATAGCACTATCAACTGTAGGGGGAATCCCCACAGTTGCAGAAAGACCCCAGCAATCAGGCAATCCCCTGTGAGCAAGCACTTGACGATGGTGGAGAGGAAAAACTCCCTTTTAACAGGAAGAAACCTCCAGCAGAACCAGGCTCAGGGAGGGGCAGTCATCTGCTGCGACTGGCTGGGGGGTGAGGGGATAGAGAAGAAGAAAAGAACAGACATGTAGAGAGCAAACAGCACAATGGGGACTCAATCTATGGGAGAGAACAAACAATGTTAATGACCAGCAAAAAAAAAATATTTCATTGAGAGTGAGAAAAGGAGTGAGGCCCAGTGCATTACTGGAGGAACCCCGGCTGACTAAACCTATTAGCAGCATAACTAAGGGAGGGTTCAGAAACACATGATCCCTCCCTAATTGTAGGCTATATCAAAAAGGTAGGTTTTAGCCCTATTCTTAAAAACAGAGATCGAGTCTGACTCCCGAATCCAGATTGGCAGCTGATTCCACAGGAGAGGAGCTTGATAACTGAAGGCTCTGCCTCCCATTGCTAATGTGCTAATGTGCCATGCATTCTCTCTGTCTGTATCACGGTATAAAAGAGCTTGTTTCACTCTCTGCTCTCTCTCTCTACGCTCTACTCTCAAGACCATCCAAGAGGGCCCCAGCGGCAACGTTGGGGTCAACAGGCTGTATTCATGTTAGAGGGTAAATAAAGAATCTGTGCTGACCTACGCTCATGCCTCGCCTCTACAACTTTTTCCTTCACACCCTCTACATTGGCTACATAGCTCTCCTTACCAGGTTCCACTGCTGCCGGTGATTTCTCTCCAGTTTTTTTCTTTTCTCCTTCTCCTGAGTTGGTTGTGTTGGGAGAGGTTGCCTGGATGATGGAGGCCGAGACGTCTCAGCTGGAGTCACTGGAGTTCTGTACGGCAGTGGAGCATGAGCTCAGGCAAGTTCCCTCTTTTGTCCTAGAGAAATCTTGTCTGGCTCATGGTGAGGGTGACCAAGTGCAGCCGTCAGCCGCACTCAATCTCCCTTGGTTGGGCTCCACTGCTGCTGGTGACTCTGACCCGTTGTTTGTCTGTCCTGTCTCTGAGTCTTCTCCTGAGGTCACCACGGATCCTCCATATTAGTCTGAGGCCGCTGTGGGTCCTCAACCTTCGCTTGAGGTCTCCATGGGTCCTTCTTCCTTGCCAGAAGACTCTGTGGGCCCTTCCTCCCTGCCAGAGGTCTCCATGGGTATTTCCTCCCTGCTGGAGGCTGCCGCGGATGCTCTGCCTCTGTCTGAGGCCGCCGCGGGTGCTGTTCCTCCATCTGAGGTCACTGTGGGTGCGACGCCCCTGTCCAAGGTATAGTGTATAGGGTATGATGTACCCCGCAGTCCGCTGGCTCCGGGATGGAGGGAGGCCACCCGACCGCAGCCTTTGGTTGGGTGGTTCAAGAACTCTGGGAGGCCACCCGACAAGCTTCATCATCTGCTTGGGGGAATCAGAAGCTCTGGAAGACCACCCAACTCATTCCACTGGATGATCCAGGGCTTTTGAGACACTGATAGGCCGCTGGAACAGCCAGATTGTGGCTCTCGAAAGATCTAGAGTTTGGTTTTCCTTCTTGTTCAGTGTTGTTGGTCATTTTTTTTTGTGGTTGTTGTTGTTTTTTTCTTTTTTTTTTTTTTTTGTCTTGTGTCGGTCCCTTCGTGCCTGGATTCCCCCTCCTCCACACCAGGGTGGATTGTTTTTCTTGTTGGGGGTTTTCTTTCCTTTTGATGTTGCCCCGGGGTGTCTGGATTCAACCCCTTCGGGAGGGGGGCACTGTCATGATCCTGAGCACGGGTGGGGGGGCGTGCTCAGTTCCAGCCTTAGTTTACTAACTAACTAACTAACTAACCTGCACTTATATAGCGCTTTTCTAGTCACAAAGACCACTCAAAGCGCTTTCATTAATACTAACCCTCTATTCTAAGGGCCTATAGGAAACAGATATCTAGGGACAATTTAGAACAGCCAATTAACCTAACATGCATGTTTTTGGCATGTGGGAGGAAACCGGAGAAATCCCGGAGTAAACCCACGCAACACGGGGAGAACATGCAAACTCCACACAGATCACTGTTGGTCGGGGGCTGGGATCGAACCCACGATCCCACGATCCCCACAATCCCCCGGCCAAGGGTAAACTGTGCTGCCGCAGTGCTAACCACTGCGCCACCGTGCAGCCCTTTTCTGTTCATTTGTCTCTCTGTTTATTATGATCTTTTGTTTCTGGTGTCTGTTTATTGACGAGTTGTTGTATTCTTCGTTGTGTTCTTATTTCTTTGTTTAGTTATGGCATTGTTGATCTTTTGGGGATTGTATTATCTTATTTTGTATTATTGAGTTCCAGTCTGTACTTTTACTTTGACAGTGCTGTGCAGCTTCTGGCCGTCAAACTGTTTCATGAGCTGCACAACTGTCACTTGTTGTTTTGATTACATTCTCACTCATGTACCCACACCTGATTGTCATCTGTCCAAGTGCTATTTAAGCAGACTACTGTAGTTGCTTCGTTGCAGCGGTGTTGCAAGTCCAGACGTTGTTGGCATGTCTGTGTTATCTTCCCCGGGTGTTCCCCAGCGTTATCTGTAAGTGTACATGTTTGTGTATTTTTGCTTCATTTGTCTTTCAGTTAATAAATGTGCAAACTTGCTGCTTGCGATTGGCGTCCTCTCTGGCCTTAGTCAAGGTGGGGTTTTTTTGGTTTTTTTTAACTTTAATTTATGTTTTAAAAGGGGAGGCAATCACTTTTTCACACAGGGCCATGAAGGTTTTTTTTTTTCTTCCCTAAATAATAAACACCTTAATTTAAAAACTGCATTTTGTGTTTACTTGTGTTATCTATGTCTAATATTTAAATTTGTTTCATGATCGGAAACATTTAAGTGTGACAAACATACCAAAAAATGAGAAATCAATAAGGGGGCAAACACTTTTTCACACCACTGTGTACTGTTTACTCGTGACATAATGCTGCACAGCAAGAGCATACTGAAAACCTTTAATTACGTTTTAAAATAGTGTTTCTTCAACTTTGCTACTGGATGAAACTTATCTTGATAACCTTGTATCAGTTATACATGTCTAACTGAATTAACACAAGCCTTCAGTATACATCCAGCAAAGTATGTCAGCTACTTCTGACAGACAAGCTGTGCAACACTAATAAAGCTTAACAGTTCTCACGTCACATTCCAAAATCATAACAGTTTTCTATCTTGTTAACAATTTTCTCCTGTCTCCCGCTCTAAATCACTGCTGTTGTGGCCCTGTTGTTTCAACCCCTCCCCTACCCCTCAAAACAACCACAGGCTTTTCAGTCCTGCTTATCTTCACTGAAGAAATGAGCTTACAAAATGAATTTGTTCTCCCTTTAAATCATTCCATTGCTTTTTTTGACACATTCCACAGCCTGTGTTATAAGGATGAAAGTTAAATTTGGTTGAATAACTAAATCTTGTCACATGGTGCATTTTCTTTCAGAAGTCCCTCTGACTTTGCCACAGTCTGTGGATGGATGTGATGTATTGACTATCTGCTGTTGTAGTGTCCATCAGGCTATCTGTCTGACTGCCTGCATCTCTGCCATCACCAGTCTGGTATGTTTCTGGGTGAGTGTGACACATTGTGATCAACTGTGACAGTTACGCTAACATTCTGTCCAGCTCATGTTTTTTTTTTTTTTTTTTGACAGTGACGAGGATAAATTTCCTTTTGTCACTTGGTTGAGTCTCTGCTGAAATGTCAGTACCTGTGAAGAGAAAGTAGCAGAGAAGTAGCAAATGAACTTCAGTCAGCTTCAACAGAGTTAAAAAAGAAAACTGTAAAAAAAAAAAAATCAACATAGTTAGTATTCTAGCCAAGTCCAGAAAAAATTCAGAAAAATGGCTAAAAAAAATAAATATGTAAAAAGTAACTAAACTAAAATAAAAATTCTTCTTTTTTGCCTTCTTCTTCCTTTGGCTGCTCCCTTTAGGGGTCGCCACAGTGGGTCATCTGCCTCCATCTGTCATGATCCTGAGCATTCTGACACCATCTCACCCTATCCCTTCATCTTCCTGTGTAACACCAACCCTCTCTATGTCCTCCTTCACTACATCCATGAATTTTCTCTGTGGTCTTTCTCTTTTCTCTTGCTTTGAAGCTCTATCTTCAAAATCCTTTGTTCAGTATAAGATAAGATAAGATAAGCCTTAATTAGGCCCATAATGGGGAAATTCCACTATATTAGTATAATCAATATCCACTATCCCTCCTCTGCAGATGTCCAAACCATCTCAGCCTTGCCTCTCTTACTTTGTCTCCAAACCGCTGTAGGATGAAGAGCCTATAAAATTATTTGTCATAAGGTACAGGAATTATTTATTTTATTTAATAGTGGGTGTGAAAGGGGGCGGAGTTGAACCATCACTTCTACACCCGCTAAATTAAATAAAAACACTCGTAAAAGGGGCACCAGTCCTAACGGACAATAAAATTAACTTTAGTTTTAATTAATTTTGTACCTTAAATTACTTCATGAATCAGTCTCAAAGTTTCAGTGAGTTTTTGTCTTGCCGTGATTAGGAAACCTGTATATGCGAAAGGAAAACGCTTCAACTGCTCTTATTCACTCGTTTATTAAAATCATTCAGGTTACATGACATGGCGTTCAAATGATGAATAAACAGATTCAGATGATGACAGCGTAAAATATCACATCAACTGATATTGGGTTCCTGAACATAAAATCCAGCTTTACACCTCTGCAGAACCAAGGAGAAACTAGACTTATGTTTCAACAGTAAATGAGGCTGGAATGTTTTAACAAAACATCGCAATTTTATGGGGAAAATTCATAAGCTAATTATCTAAAAATGACTCCTGAATTAATCTACAAAATTTAAGGGCAGTTACTTAAAAATGACTGAAAGTTTTCGTTCAGTTTACAGTCCTATCCTGTGGCTGAGACTAATTGAGCCCTGAAATACGAGCCATATTCAATTGTAATTTAATCGTTAGGACATCACCTTTTAACCCAGAAATAGGAGAAATAAGTCTCACTCACACACGGCCGTAGGTCCAAGTTCCGCGGGTCGGTACCGCTGGGTTTTTGAAGTTCGGACGTAGGGAGGAAGCGGCTGCTGTCCTCACTCACAGCCGTGGGGTGATAACTCAGCTGGGGGGCCCTTCAAAGAGACATTTGCAGCCGTGGGTGGTTTGTCTCAGGGCGGCGTGAAAAGTCCTTGGGAAAAGAATCCAAATTTGGGGTCTCTTGTAGCGGGATAGACCAAAAAAACTGAAGGAAAATCTTCTCAGTCTCTGTTCACTTTAAACTAGGCAACTTAAAGGTCCACTTTAATGGCGTGAAAAGTCATAAAAAAAGTGTTAGAAAAACATTTACTAGGATAAGAATGGCTTCTGAGGTGAAGGAAAAAGTTTGAGAATTTGATTCTCTAAAAAGGGACGAGCTCTAAAGAAAAATGGTTTCTCCTCAGTTTCCAGAATATAAGAAAAGACTTGACAAACACACAGAGAATAAAATAAAACTTCACAAGGCCTTGAAACGGTGGAATAAAATCTTCTTCTGAGATCTAGATTACTATTCTGCTTCTTTAATCTTAATTTAGTTCCTAATCCTTCTCAAAATCTCTTTCTTTCTTCTTGCTGTGTTTCTAATTCTTAATTCTGTTTCTAGCTAATCTTCCTGCCTGTTCTTTGTCTGATCTCTGACTTTTTCAAAACTCTTAACTGTACTGTAACTGTTTCCAACTCTTAACTGTGCTCAACTCAAATCTAACTTCTGTCTTTTAAAGTTACCTCGCCGGGTCGTAAAACTGATGATGTAATCGCAAGACTGACCAATCGGCTTTTTCAGAAGCAGTTTGAAACGGCTGCTATCCAATGTGAGAACACTTCTTTGTTTGAGAGCAGCCAACCAAATGAAGACACCATCCCATGAAATTTCAGGGGGAAAAATCAACACTCAGTCAGTTCTTATAAGATAAATGCTCAATATAAAATCTAACTAAATTAAATGACTTGGCTAATATATGGTGATCATGCATTTATACCATTACTCCAATAACACTCATGAATATAACATTTCTTATACATAATTATAATACATGCATTCACATTTAGATCAAGATTAGAACAGCAGAACATGCAGCAAACCATGGTTGGTGATAAGAGGGATGATTTTCAGTGTCCTTAGGATCCAGAGGATAAGCTGAAAGAAACTTAATATTTAGAACAAATTAAAAGTCATCCTACGTACTGAAAACACATTCCGTAGGTATCCGCTAGGAGGTACTGTTGAGCTGTAGATGATTTTCTTTAGTATCTGGCGAAGACCTGGACAGCATAGCCCATAAAACCGTCAGATTAAGTGGTTTATGACTCTTTTTAAAACATTGGTTTCCTGTGAAAAGGTACGTTATCAAATGCAGTGTTCATGTTGAGAGGTCTGGTCTCCTGAGTTTTATGTTACTTTGAGCCTTTAAAAGCAAGCTCTGATCCTTACAATCTCTGAAAGCGGCGACTGTTTACATTGAGGTCCTGGGAAAGCAAGCATCTTTGGTCAGGTCTGGAAGAAGCCTGCATGAGTCAGCAAAAAGCCAGTGATATTCCTGAGAAGGCAGAAAGGTGATATTCCTATGTAATGAATAAAATGAAATTCCTGTAAACTGAAGAGAAGTGATCTTCTGTCTTGGTTTTAAGGAGGACGATGATGCTACAGTTCCCCCCTTTGTAGCGATGGTGAGCATCGGTCAGCGTCGGTACACATCCATGGCAGCTTCGTCTCCTTGGCAACACTTGACCTAAATACTGGGTTAAAAGGTTTGTGTGATGTCCATACACACTAGCATGCAAACAGTATCTATTACTAAGTACAGATCTTTGACTTTGGTTTACTGGAAGGACTTCCATGAATTTCCAAAAATAATTTGAATATGGACAACTGTAGATTATAAAACTGACTTGGAATAGTAAGCTAAGGCATAGGTCTTGAAATGACTCAAAAATTCTAGCTACAAAAATAAGTGTGTAGTCTTACATACCTGAGGTAGGAATTTTGGTTCACGATGAAATAGCTATCATAGTGGTTCAAAAAAAAAAAAGAAAATAGTTTGAATGGGTACAAAAATCAAAATGGAGTGCAAGAGCTATATATAAAAATATAGGTTTGTATATAAGCATGCATATAACTTCAAAAATTCTAAAAATAAAGAAAAATAAAAGTCAAAACAAAGAATGCAAAACAAAAATGTATTGCTTATCTGGGGTAGATGTTTAGGTTAAGCAATATTGAGTTAATTCAAGGAGGTTCGAACTGAATTGGTTTAGCTGGACTAAACCATGGTTCCACAGAGGTCTTACTCAGAGGGTGTTTGAGACCTTTGTTCTGGAAGACTGAGCGAGCATGGGAAGTCATCATTGTTCTTTGTGTGGCAATGAGGAATAACTTTGTGACATCTGAAACAGGGGCAAGAAGCGATGAAGGCAGACTCGTTGTCAAAGTGTTAGCTGAAAGTCTAATATTTTTAGCTACCTTTCGAAGAAACACAGGCATTATATGTGGGTGAGCAGGGTCACCCTCTAACATGAAGAGTGACAAGTCCAAGACCTTGTTGAGTTTGAATGAGGCTTTGGAGCAAACATTCAAAACCAACACAGTATCTTGCAAAGTTTTGGTAACAGTTGGTGGTTCAACTATCTGGCATTTCAGTGTAGCGGTGTTGACTGATTTAACAGTAGACGTGCTAAGGGTAGCAAGGGGCCCTAATGGTGAGGCCGTGGTTGAGAATCTACCTAAGGATTGTTGACTTCTTGTTTGGGTTCTGTCCAGTTCTAACTGGGCGAAGGTAGGTGAGAGTGCTAGGTAGAGAGCTAAACTGAAAAACAGGAGGGCCATCGTCCTGGCCAACAAATAGAAGTGAGTCATTTTAATCTTGAGCTTCTTGTCAGATTTCCTTTTCTTGAGGTACCTGAGTGGTAGGTGAAAGTTATTCTTAGAGGTGGAACAACTTTGTTAGAGGCTGAGCTCTAAGCTATTAGTGTTTATCACCTTTAGAGGGTTTTGTGATTATTGCCTTAAGCTAGTGATGTTGTTGATTTTGTTTGTACTACTTTGAAAATAGTAACTTGATGATACTGAATGAAATTTTGCGGGGTTTTTTAAGGTTAGATTTTAAGGAAGTCAGTTAGTTTGGGTTAACTTTCTCCTTTTGAAGGTTTAATGCAGTTACCTGATTGAGGAAGAGAAATGCGACCGAGAATGTCTGAGGCTGATCGTCAGCTAACAGTTATCTATCGGGCGCAAACAAGATTTAGGTTTGTTTTACTGACTTAATGGAACAGTGTTGTCCCCGACAAGTCCCATGGGGTTTTTGTAAGCTTTGATTTGATTACGATGGACCCATTTGGAGATGGGGTCCTGGCGACCTTTGCTTATTTTGATTTGGTAAACGACCGGAGAGAGTTTATCTGTGATTGTGTGTGGACCTGTCCACCTGGGGAGGAACTTCCGAGTGAGTTTTCCTGCTCGTGCGTTGGTCTGTCCTGTCTGAGGAATGAAAGCATAATAGAAAACCTTGTCTCCCACTTGGAGTTCATCATGTGAGGCTTTCTGATCGTAGTAGGCTTTGCGTCCTTCAGCTGATCGGTCCAAATGTTTTTGGACAAAGGCAAAAGTCTGTCGGAGATGTTTGGTCAGGTCAGTCATATACTGGTGAGTAGTGTAAGCTGTAGCAACACTGGCTTCTCCAGGTTGGTAGAGTAAATGCAGGGGCAAAGTCATTTGCCGGCCTGTCATCATTTCAACAGGTGACACCCCCGTAGCTTTATGGGGTGTGGCTCGGATGGCCATTAAGACCAGCGGGAGTTTTACATCCCAGTCTTTTTGGTGTGGTGAAACATACTTCTTCAGTATGTTGATCACAGTTCGGTGGGTTCTTTCAACCTGTCCGGAGGATTGTGGGTGGTAGCTAATATGGAAGTTAGCTTTAACTCCCAAGGTTTCCCACAGTTGTCGCATGACTTCGGCGGTGAAATGAGTGCCGCGGTCAGAGTTGATTCGGCTTGGCAGACCAAACCTAGAGAATACGTGGTTCATCAACAAGTAGGCCGTGGTTTCTGCCGTGTCATTAGGAGCAGGCAGGCACTCGACCCATTTGGTGAAAGCACATGTGACTGTGAGGAAGTATTTGTTTCCTCTGGCTGACCGTGGAAGGGGACCTACCCAGTCAATTTGGAGGTCAGACCATGGGAATGAAATGCCTCTTTTCTGTAGGGGTGCTCGATGCATCGGGTTGGTTGGTTGAAACTGGCAACATACGAGACATCCCTTTATGTAGTCGGCTACATCCTTTCGCATGTATGGCCAATATGCCACTTGTTTGAGCGCGTTGTACGTCGCTTTGACGCCTTTGTGTCCTGCAGTTGGGAGATCATGGGCATGAACAATCATCACCCCCCTCTGGTTACGAGGGACCACAAGCGCAGGCGTAGGGAGTTCATCGGAAACATGAACTAGAATGCCATTTCGCAGCTGCAAGGATGATCGTGCGGCAAAAAGTGGCTTCAAGTCTGGAGTGTCAGCAAGATCCGAGTTGGATGGTGCATTAACTGCAGGATCTGAGATGTATTGTATCATTTTATGGACCGCAGGGTCAAGGTTTTGAAGAGAGATAAGGTCAGCGTCAGTGAAAACAGGGTCAACCGCAAGGGGACCTGTGGTTTGTGTCGTGTCTTGGGACCTGTTAGTCTGGGCCCTAGTGACTGCGCAGACTGTAGGGGTGGGTGGGTGGGACTGTGAAGTCGGCACCTGAGCAGAATCAAAGGACCAGGGTGTGCTTTGTATAGCTCCTTGTTTTGCAAGTGAGTCCACAAGGTCATTCCATTCTTTGTTCTGACCTGGTGTGCGCGAGTGACCTCTGACCTTTTTCCAGTACACCTGGAGGTTGTTGGAGGTGACCAGGTGATTACATGCCTTGAAAAGGTCTTGATGTTTAACCGGTTTGCGGTTGGAGGTTACAAAACCTTTGGCCTTCCAGAGTGCTAAATGACAAGTGAAAGTGAGGCGTGCATAGTTGGAGTCAGTGCAGATGACGAATGTGCGAATGCCATGGTCTACAGCAAGTTGCAGTGTAATGAGCACACCTGCGATTTCCGCATACTGAGATGATTGGGAACCCAGTTGATAGTTGTGGGGTTCACAAGGCTGATTGTTCAGCCATGCCACACCCACACCAGCACGAATGTGAGTTTCATGGTGAAAAGAACAACCATCGACATAGGCGGTGACCATATCTTGGCAGATGTTCTGGTCAAAGTAGTGATGGTTTGGGTCTTCAGTGACTGTAGGTGGCTCTGCACGAATGGATGGTCCTGGAGTGTCCTCAGAGCACCGTTGGCAGGCAGCCAAGTCTGTGCCGAGAGGGCTTCTCAACTTTTGTGCATAGCGGACCTCCACATCAAAGCTTTGTAGAGCCATCAACCAGGAGGCTATTCTGGCATTTGTTACAACACCTTCTCTGATGCGTTGACTGTTAAGGAAGACCACTGGTTGGTGGTGAGTCTCAACTGTGATTCTCTGGCCTCCTACATAGTTGGAGAAATGTTTGACTGCCCATACAGTGGCCAGAAGGGCTTTTTCACAGTCTGAGTATTTCAGTTCCGGACCAGAGAGGGTTTTGCTGGCATAGGCCACGACTCGTTTGTCATGGTCGTAGATTTGGTATAATCCAGCACTTAAGCAGTTGGCAGAGAATCCCACTTGTAAGAAGAATGGCTGGTCGCAGTTGGGATAGGCCAAACATGGTGCTGTGCATAACTTTTGCTTCAACGCTAGCATAGCTTGTTCTTGAGCCTCAGACCAAATGAAAGGGGTGTCCTTTCGTAGGAGGTCTGAAAGGGGTTTTGCCAAGTCTGCATAATCCTCCATGAACTGACGTGAGTAATTGCATACCCCTAGGAAGCTCCGGAGTTCGGAGATGTTGGTAGGGGCTTTGATGTTTAACATACTTTGAATTTGTGCCGTTTGTGGTAGTACCCCTTTGGATCCTACCAAGAGACCGACATAGTTGACTTTGGTTTTGCACCATTGGCATTTGGAGAGAGAAACTTTGGCTCCAGCTCGCGTGAGCTGGCCAAGGACATGGTCAATTTCAGTGAGGTGGGTGTCCAGAGTTGGACTCCGAATGAGAATGTCGTCAACATAGATAAGGTTACCTCTGTCTCGGGCGTCTGGACATGCTTTGTTCAAGAAAATGTTGAACTCTGCAGGAGAGTTGGCATAACCGAAAGGGCATCGGGTGAATGTGTATTGGCGATTCGCGAACGTGAAGGCCAGTTTGTGTTGGTCTTCAGCTTGGACAGGAATAGTCCAAAAACCAGAAACAATGTCCAGTGTTGAGAAGTATTTGGCATCTTTGATTCTAGGGAGTTCTTGCTCCAGTTGAGTCATAGGCCACCTAGAGAGAGGAACTTGAGTGTTCAATTTCCTGTAATCAATGGTGAGTCTCCACTTACCATTGGGCTTTAGGACAGGCCATAAGGGAGCTGAGTAGGTACTGTTGCATGGTCTGATTATCATCGATTATTTCTTGTACTGGGCCGTACGAGGCCAAGGGAATCTTGTACTACCTGACGTAGGTTGGAGGGGCGTCAGGTGGTATAGGAATACGTACTGAGTGGATTGTGGTCAGTCCACAGTCCAAGGAGTCTTTGGAGAAGGATTGTTCATACTTAAGAAGAACTTGGTGAAGTTTTTCATGTTCTTCGTCAGAGGTTAGGGCATCAGCATCAGCTACCACCTGTGCAATCTCTTCAGCGATAGTGAGGACTGGTTTCGGCGGAGCATCGCTGGGATTGTCATTGGTTTGCTGATCGGACTCCGATGGAAGGAGTTCAATGGCTTGGACAAGCATTTGGTCATTGTTAGTCAAGTCGATTCGTCCCACTGACTCTTTGTCAGGGGTTGGTATTGACACAAGAGCGATGGCCTTAGAAGGCTTAGTGTAAATGACTGTAGGTTCGAGAGAGTCGGCCCAAAGAGAATCAGGGAGGCCGCCTAGCACAGGAACAGTCAGTTCAAAATCGTGGAAATCTGTGGTGATGAGCCAGCCAAGAGGCGTGGCCTTGGGCAGGATGATGGTCTCTGCTGTGGGATTGTTAACCGGTAATGTGGTGGTTCTGTATTCTAGGCTTAGAAGGGGCATGGCCTCCAGAGTTAAGCCTAGATTGTCAAGCACAGGAGCCGGTTGGAAAAAATGCTTGTGGATGAATAAGTTTCTGTCCGGTTTGAATGCATAGTTGGACCGGATAGCACGTGACATTAGCAGGTATGAGACAATGTTGAGTGTTCAGTACGTGGCAGGCCTCAGGGATGGTTTGGCCTTACTTTAGAGTGTCAAGATCTGGTTTAGAGTGAGCGTCTCGAACTGAGGTGAGAGACCATAAGACATTGTTTATGGTATCAACCTGGGTTCCGAGTCTCACAAGAAGATCACTGCCGATGTAGACTGCATGTGGCAGGTCGGGAACGACCAAGAAGGGATGCGTTAGCAGTCTGTGGTTCCACTGAAGGTGGAGGGCGCAGATACTTCTGGCGACCAATGTTTTGTTTGATTTGGTCCCAGCAGGGAAATGAAAAGACTTGTTAGTGATCATAAGGTCAGGGTATTTCTCGTGTAGAGAGTCGAAAAGTGTCTGGCTGATTGCAGATTTATCAGCCCAGAGAGCCAGTACCACGTCTTCTACGTGGGAGCTTTGGATAGCTAGTCCTTTGACCACTTGTGGGCAGTACTCTTCATCGACTGCCCCTGGTTTTAGGGTGCAAAGAAAGGAGTTGTGTTCATTTAAGGCTGGGTTGTCAGATGTGGTGACCTAAAAAGGGGTGTCTGTTTAAGCCTGGTCCCCAAGGTCACTTTCTGTCAAACTTTGTTGGGTCAGCATTGCGAGTGGGTTGACTCCTGGAACATCCAAGGCGTCAAGAGTGTAGTACTGTGATCCGATTGCTTCAGGTAGAGTGGTTGGAAGAGGTTGTCGAACTTGATCCCATAGCTTGAGATTCTTGAAGTCTATCAGAGGCTCAAAGCGATTAAGTAGATCCTTGCCTATCAGCAATGGAATTGAGTTGAGATTGGACACATAGACCGGGTGGGTCAAGGTCATGGGCCCAATGGAGATTTGTATCAATGACATGTGTGACACAGTCGTGTTTGAGGGTGCATAAGGTTGAATAGCTAAAGAGCAAGGTCTTAGTTTCAAGTCTTTGTGCGCATAATTAGCAGTGACACGTAGGTGTTCAAAAAGGTCATGCGACATGAGTGTGATGTCCGCGGCGGTATCTAGTAGGGCTTCGTGCGTCATCACATCTTCCAGGGTCAATGACAGGAAAAATTTCCGTGCAACCCCCCTTTCGGTTAAATCACACAGAAATTCTTGGACCGGTGGTTCAACGCAGATTAAAGAGTCGCCGGTTTCAGGCGAGTGAGGTTTTCCAGGGAGCTGGACTACCAAAATGGCACTGGGTGGCGTTGCATTTTGGAGCTCCTCCTGAGTTTCGGGTGGAGGATGCTCGGTTGTGTCTTCGGTATCCTTCCCCTTTGTAGTAGGAGAATCCTCAGGGTTGACTTGTGGCAAACCTAAAGGATCGTTTGGGGTGGTCACAATATTTATGGCTAGGACATCTGGTTTCTTGTCCTCTTTCGCCTCCTTTTTCCTCTTCAGTTCGTCAAGTATGCATTGGAGAGTCTCCAGGTCTTCTTGGCTGAAAATGGGCTTTTATTTCTTCTCCCAGGGTTTGGAGTTAAACTTTCCAGGGGGAGGTCTTGCTTCCCTGTTGAAGTTTTTCCGGCGGTACGAAGGAGGTGACCACCTCCCACGATTATGCGAGTCTCGAAATCGATATCTGTCATCCCGGGTATCCGTACCGTATTCTCGTGACTTACCTGGTGGGCTTAGTCTCCGACGGTAGTCAGGTTTTGGTGATGTTGGCTTGGAACTTGGTGTCAAACATTTTTCTGGGTCATGACTCGACTTATCTTGACTAGAGGACTGTCGTCGTTTTATTTGTGACCGAGATGCTGGAACAGGGGCTGGCCTTGGGGCACCCTCTAGGTCCAGGGTGTCTGATGCGGTGTTGACTGCTAACACCACGGTAGACTCGGTATGCTTCTGATTGCTTTGTCGCTGTTTCTGGAATGCATAATGTGCAAACTCTCTTAGTTGGTTTACCGAGTTTGTCTTTGGGTTAGCCATGACTCCAAGGTGGTGTCCAATCGTGGGATGGAGATTCTGAATGAACAGAGCCTTGAAATTGTGGTCTTCTTCCATCTCAGGTGTGTTTTGAGATCCGAAATATGCGCGCAGGAGTCGCTGGTAGTATGCCTGTGGAGGCTCTAAGCGACCCTGTTTCACAGCTAGGGCTGTCGCTAGCCCTGACTGTAAGCAGTCGTCGGAAAACTCTCTTTCAATGGCTTCATAGAGTTTCCGGTGGTTCATCTTGATGTCAAATGGTTGCCGATCTATAAATTTTGATACCGACCTGTTTGATGTCAACTTGATCAAATAAATGCGGTCGTCAACCGTAGCATCAGGGTATTTACGCAAGTAGTAGTCGATGTCTTGCAAATAAGCCCTGGTATCAGGTGACCCACTGGTTGAGGGGTCAAATTTCGTGACGTGGCGAGCGATCTTATTGAGATCTCCATCGGATGGAATTTGCACACGTCTTTCACGTTGCCGTTCGGGTCTGAACGGGTCAGGTGAGTGTGAGCCGGGGGAGTCCCCATCCCATGAGGGGATGCCCCCCTTTGTCGAGGGAACCGGTCTGTTCATGGATTCTGATCTCAGATCCCTTTGTTTGCGGTGGTCTTCCAGCTCTTCTTGGACGTCCTGAAGACCTTGTTGTGCTTCTCGTAGGAGCAGTTTGCATTTCCCATAATCGGAGCTTGTTTCGTCCAATTGACCTTCAACTTCCTTGAGTTGATTCTCTTTGTAAAGCAGGGCGGTTCTCAATTCCTCGTTTTCTTGTTGAAGTGAGGTATTGTTGTCTTCTAGTCGTTGCTTTTCTTCCTCTGCTTGTTCCAGATCTAGCAACGTCTGATCGAGCGTAGCTTGGGTGTCTTCTTTCTCTATGCGAGCTTGTTTCTGCTTTTTCACAAGGGATTTGTTCTCTTCCTGAAGAGAAAGGATGGTTGTTTGTTGTTTCACCAGTTCCTTTTCGGCGTAGAGTACTTGGGTTTCAGCTCGTTTTAGCCTTGCAACTCATGCTAGTGCAAACTTTCCTAACACACCGGGGATTTCCTTTGCTTTCGGTGGGTTAGCTTCGCATTCATCCAAAAGTTTTTCCGTGATTTGCTTCAAATCTTTTGGTAGAGTATCCCGAACTTGTTTGGAGAAACCGGGTATAAGGTCGGAAGCCAACTCTTCCAATATTGCTCGAAGGTCATTTAATTCGTCAAGTGGATTCGACATGTTTGACCGTTTGTGTAACGCTTAGCTTGAAATCAATTCATTGATTATAGCTAAAGTTGTGAGTCAAGAGTTAACCTTGAGTGTCGTTTTACAGTGAGGGTAATTACAAGCTTCTTTTTGGAGTTTGTTTCAACTTCCAGGCTTGTAAGAAGGAAGGCAAATATTTTGGAATTCTTTAAGAACGTGGGATACGTGTTAGTTTATTTGTTGACACTGTATTTTGATTTGTATTTCACAAGACAAAAGCAAAAAAAAAAATGTGTTGATTGACTTCTTTCAGTTCAGTTATCAGAGTGTAGTTTTGGAATAGTCCTCAACTAGGTTGTGAATTTTTTGTTGAATCTCACTTGAAAGTAATGATTTTATTTACAAAAGAAAAAGAAAGCAACAAAAATAGAAAAGGTTAAATGCTTTAAGGCTTTAGGGTTACAGTATAAGTCTTCACTTTGTTTTAAAGTTAGAACTGGCTTGGTTCTATTTGTTAAAGCTTATCTTCATTTAAAGCCTTTCAATGTTTTAATATTTACAAGTTAGGAAACAAATGAATTGTCTTTGTATATTGTCACTAAGGCTTCCTTAGGATTAAAGTTAATGATTATTTAAAAAGAGGAGAAAAAATTAAAATGTTTTACAGACTAGTCAAAGTTTTCACCTTTTGACTTATTTCAAATCCTGGTGAGAAATAGTGAGCTGGTTAAATGTTTTCCTTCTCCTGGGGAGGAAACATGAATCAAAAGCAACACTGACTGTAAATAAGCTAAAGCTTTCAAGTGTTAATTGCTGGATGTGGTTTCCTAATTTTGGAGAATTTTGGTTAAATATTTAGTAAATCACTAAATCCTTTACCAACATGCACAGGATTAACATTAACTTGAGTTTAAATGAACATTGTCATTTATTTGAGTCCCTAAGTTGAATGGCTTCCTGTGAAAGAAATTGCACAAAATGATCTTTAAAACAAAACACATATATATAGCTTCAAAAGTTTGCAGACTTTTAGCATAAGATGTGTGAATATATGCTTTTAACTAAAAAGATTAAAATATGTGGTTAACATATGTGAGTAAATACAAAGTCTATGCTTCTATGTTCTTTCACTGTGTATATATATGTATGTGTATATATAGGCTGCACGGTGGCGCAGTGGTTAGCACTGCGGCAGCACAGTTTACCCTTGGCCGGAGGATTGTGGGTATCATGGGATCGTGGGTTCGATTCCAGCCCCCGACCAACAGTGATCTGTGTGGAGTTTGCATGTTCTCCCCGTGTTGCGTGGGTTTACTCCGGGATTTCTCCGGTTTCCTCCCACATGCCAAAGACATGCATGTTAGGTTAATTGGCTGTTCTAAATTGTCCCTAGATATCTGTTTCCTTTAGGCCCTTAGAATAGAGGGTTAGTATTAATGAAAGCGCTTTGAGTGGTCTTTGTGACTAGAAAAGCGCTATATAAGTGCAGGTTAGTTAGTTAGTATATATGCAGTCAAAAGCTCTTCCACCAATGAGAACAAACTTCAAACCCACAAGTTTCCTTTTTCTTTTGGTTCTTGGGATAAAACTTTGATTTGGGTTTAAATTTAGATTGTTCTGGATAATTCGGATTGATTTAAAGTCAATTTGGAAGCTCTGTTTGATTATAAATCAGCTTAATAGATTTGCTCTGCTTTAATCCGAGTGTGCATTCATGCAAGAAATGCAACTCCTATAGTTGACCACACGATGGAGGCAGTTGTCTCTGCCCTCCCAGGGCACTGGTGACGTCGCTCTGGGCGGGTCTACCGGTCTCACTCAAAATGGCGGCTAGAGAGACTCCCTCTTAGCGCCTTCAAAATGGCGTCTGCACGCTTACTCTGCTCATGCGCAGTTTTTCGTGCATGCCTTTCGGTCACGCGCGCGACTGTGCGCGTTCACGTGATGCGGGCGCAAGTCTCAGCGACAACGCCACGCCTTGCTTTTCAAAATGAGAGTTTAATCTCCAACTTTCACAAATAATGTAACCCCTTTAATTCTGGGTATAGCTTAGTGCTACTTTCCCCAGCGGTTTATTCAGTGACCAGATCAAACTGCGTCCAGCTTAATCTGACGTCACCACGCTTGGGTAATTAAATTACAGAACTGGCCAGTTTAATTACTCCTTTCGGGATAATCGCCGAAAGGTTAAACTGGCGAGAGACAGGACGGTTTTCTTCGTGTTTCTGTCGCTCTAGGCCTCTGTTTCTTAATCCAGCATATAATAATACTGCTTAAACTTTGCATGCATCAAAAACTGTTGACTTTCGTGGGCGAATTGCTCACCCCCCCTTTGCTATCAGCCACCAGCCTCCTCGGCGGGAGGTTAGGTAAACAAACGCAGCAGACGCAGACACAGGCAGGAGGAGAGATGCAGGCCTCAGTCTCTCAAACAACACACAGACTCGCCAAATAGTGGATCAATATTTGCAGGAAAAAATTATGATTTCAATGAATTTTCTTTTTGCATATACGTTTCCCAATTACAGAGGCCTCACACGGGGCACCATTAAGAATGTAGGATGAAGAGCCTATAAAATTATTTGTCATAAGGTACAGGAATTATTTATTTTATTTAATAGTGGGTGTGAAAGGGGGCGGAGTTGAACCGTCACTTCTACACCCGCTAAATTAAATAAAAACACTCGTAAAAGGGGCACCAGTCCTAACGGACAATAAAATTAACTTTAGTTTTAATTAATTTTGTACCTTAAATTACTTCATGAATCAGTCTCAAAGTTTCAGTGAGTTTTTGTCCTGCCGTGATTAGGAAACCTGTATATGCGAAAGGAAAACGCTTCAACTGCTCTTATTCACTCGTTTATTAAAATCATTCAGGTTACATGACATGGCGTTCAAATGATGAATAAACAGATTCAGATGATGACAGCGTAAAATATCACATCAACTGATATTGGGTTCCTGAACATAAAATCCAGCTTTACACCTCTGCAGAACCAAGGAGAAACTAGACTTATGTTTCAACAGTAAATGAGGCTGGAATGTTTTAACAAAACATCGCAATTTTATGGGGAAAATTCATAAGCTAATTATCTAAAAATGACTCCTGAATTAATCTACAAAATTTAAGGGCAGTTACTTAAAAATGACTGAAAGTTTTCGTTCAGTTTACAGTCCTATCCTGTGGCTGAGACTAATTGAGCCCTGAAATACGAGCCATATTCAATTGTAATTTAATCGTTAGGACATCATCTTTTAACCCAGAAATAGGAGAAATAAGTCTCACTCACACACGGCCGTAGGTCCAAGTTCCGCGGGTCGGTACCGCTGGGTTTTTGAAGTTCGGACGTAGGGAGGAAGCGGCTGCTGTCCTCACTCACAGCCGTGGGGTGATAACTCAGCTGGGGGGCCCTTCAAAGAGACATTTGCAGCCGTGGGTGGTTTGTCTCAGGGCGGCGTGAAAAGTCCTTGGGAAAAGAATCCAAATTTGGGGTCTCTTGTAGCGGGATAGACCAAAAAAACTGAAGGAAAATCTTCTCAGTCTCTGTTCACTTTAAACTAGGCAACTTAAAGGTCCACTTTAATGGTGTGAAAAGTCATAAAAAAAAGTGTTAGAAAAACATTTACTAGGATAAGAATGGCTTCTGAGGTGAAGGAAAAAGTTTGAGAATTTGATTCTCTAAAAAGGGACGAGCTCTAAAGAAAAATGGTTTCTCCTCAGTTTCCAGAATATAAGAAAAGACTTGACAAACACACAGAGAATAAAATAAAACTTCACAAGGCCTTGAAACGGTGGAATAAAATCTTCTTCTGAGATCTAGATTACTATTCTGCTTCTTTAATCTTAATTTAGTTCCTAATCCTTCTCAAAATCTCTTTCTTTCTTCTTACTGTGTTTCTAATTCTTAATTCTGTTTCTAGCTAATCGTCCTGCCTGTTCTTTGTCTGATCTCTGACTTTTTCAAAACTCTTAACTGTACTGTAACTGTTTCCAACTCTTAACTGTGCTCATCTCAAATCTAACTTCTGTCTTTTAAAGTTACCTCGCCGGGTCGTAAAACTGATGATGTAATCGCAAGACTGACCAATTGGCTTTTTCAGAAGCAGTTTGAAATGGCTGCTATCCAATGTGAGAACACTTCTTTGTTTGAGAGCAGCCAACCAAATGAAGACACCATCCCATGAAATTTCAGGGGGAAAAATCAACACTCAGTCAGTTCTTATAAGATAAATGCTCAATATAAAATCTAACTAAATTAAATGACTTGGCTAATATATGGTGATCATGCATTTATACCATTACTCCAATAACACTCATGAATATAACATTTCTTATACATAATTATAATACATGCATTCACATTTAGATCAAGATTAGAACAGCAGAACATGCAGCAAACCATGGTTGGTGATAAGAGGGATGATTTTCAGTGTCCTTAGGATCCAGAGGATAAGCTGAAAGAAACTTAATATTTAGAACAAATTAAAAGTCATCCTACGTACTGAAAACACATTCCGTAGGTATCCGCTAGGAGGTACTGTTGAGCTGTAGATGATTTCCTTTAGTATCTGGCGAAGACCTGGACAGCCTAGCCCATAAAACCGTCAGATTAAGTGGTTTATGACTCTTTTAAAAACATTGGTTTCCTGTGAAAAGGTACGTTATCAAATGCAGTGGTCATGTTGAGAGGTCTGGTCTCCTGAGTTTTATGTTACTTTGAGCCTTTAAAAGCAAGCTCTGATCCTTACAATCTCTGAAAGCGGCGACTGTTTACATTGAGGTCCTGGGAAAGCAAGCATCTTTGGTCAGGTCTGGAAGAAGCCTGCATGAGTCAGCAAAAAGCCAGTGATATTCCTGAGAAGGCAGAAAGGTGATATTCCTATGTAATGAATAAAATGAAATTCCTGTAAACTGGAGAGAAGTGATCTTCTGTCTTGGTTTTGAGGAGGACGATGATGCTACACCGCTCAACCTGAGCTGTCCCTCTAATATACTAATTTCTAATCTTGTCCTTCCTAGTCACTCCCAGTAAAAATCTTAGCATCTTGAACTCTGCCACCTCCAACTCCATTTCTTGTCTTTTTGTCAGCGCCACTGTCTCCAAACCATACATTATAGCAGGTCTCACTACCGTTTTGTAAGTCTTACCATTCACTCTTGCTGCTATGCTTCTGTCACAATTCACCCCTGACACTTGCCTCCACCCACTCCACCCTGCCTGTGCTCCCTTCACCTCTCTTGTGCATTTTTCATTGCTTTGGATGGTTGACCCCAGGTATTTAAACTCATCTACTTTCACTACCTCTACCCCTTCCATCTTCACCAATGCATCTGTCTCCCTCTCATTCACACTCATTTATTTGGTTTTGCTTCTACTGACTTTCATTCCTCTTCTCTCCAGGTTCTCTTCCACCAGCTCCCTACTCTCACTACAGATCAAAATGTCATCTGTAAACATCATGGTCCATGGAGATTCCTGCCTTACCTCCTCTGTCAGCCTGTCCATCACCATGGCAAACTAGAAGGGACTCAGAGCCGATCCCTGATGTAATGCCACCCCCACTTTGAATCCATCTGCCACTCCTCCTTTTGACCAATGAAGTAGACAAAAGTTCTTCTAAAGATCGTTTTTGTCAGTCTAGGAGTTTGGAAGGAAACGTCACCCTGCAGGAGTTCTGTAGTGCTTCCATTTGTAATTCTCACAAGCATGGCACGCATATGGTGACAGGGGGTTGGTGGCTGTGTGGCCATCGTGCCAACTCATGCCTGCCCATGAGTTGGGGAGGGGTGTGTACCCCCGTAGTTGTGACTGACCATATCATCATATTTTCAGCAGGGCAGGTGGGCAGGGTGAAGAGAGATGTCTCCTTTTCACCATAATGATGCCATCTGGGGCACAGATGTGCCAAAGGGTTTCAAGTTAGAAACTACAAGGCAGAAGGTACTTCATGCATTGTTTCCCTGGGTGGGAGTGGCTAAGAACACCTTGTGGATTGAAACAACTAATTACAGATTTCAGTAGTTTGTGAATTTTTCTTTTTCTGGTATAGATGAGGAATTAACGGCTCTTAGATTTATGCTGAGCTAAAGTAGAATGGTTCTTGATCAAATAACTGCCACCCGAGGGTGTGTATGTCCAGTTGTAGGTGATTATTGTTATACTTTTATCCCTGAAAATGATACAGATAGTCATGTGATTTCCTCAGCCATACACAACCTCTCTGCCTTACAGGCTGCCGCAGCCAACGACAATGTTACTGATGAGCAAACCTGGTTAAGTTGGTTACTTTCTTCATGCAGATTTCTCATCATGAACCTGTTAGTGATTTTGGTGGTTTTATTTTTGGCCTTTTCCTTTATTGTTCCCTTTATCCGTAGCATGATGATGAGACTTGTTCATGTTAACTTAGTGATGCACCATGGAGCAGTTGCTGGGGATGGTGGGGATGATGAACAAACAACGTGGGCTGAAGGTGTCTCTCCATGACCCAAGTACAGAGTAAGATAAGCCTTTATTAGTCCCACAACGGGGAAATTCCACTTCTACTGTACTTCATACAGTAGAAGTATGACTGACATGCAGAAAACCAAAAGGAGTTGTATGATCAAGACGTGAAGTTAGATAGATAGATAGATAGATAGATAGACGTACTTTATTGATCCCAAACTGGGAAATTACAGTGTAACAGCAGCATGACAGTAGACAACCAAACAACAGAAACACACACATGACAGACAAAGGAATTACCCGTGGAAGTAAAACTAACACAACTATAAAAAACCTATATGCATCATAGCTTAATATATGATGACCCACATAAACACGAGTCATCCCATTGCACAAGAAGGACTATCAGGAGCAGAGTGAAAATGTGAGGTACCAGTTAGTCTGTAAGGTGCAGTGTGGCAGCATAGCTATGACCAGAATACAACATCATAGTGTAGAGGATGCCTTTCACAGACGAGACTGAGTTTATTTCTCAGGATAGGTTTATTGAAGGGTTACATCCTCTATCAATCACAGAATCTCGAAAAGAGACAGAACAATTGTCCTTCACAGTTCTTATACGCTCCCCAAGTCACACACCCCCAACCTACAGTCCTTTAGCAAACATACAGCCCCCAAGACTCCTTGGTGTCCCCATTGTCTCTTATCCTTCTAGCCTCCGGGGCTCCTGCTGGGACATTCTCTCCAACTTCCCATCTCGTGCCAGACCAACTTCACACCTCCCGTAGGTCTCTGCAGGGTCAGGTCATTTTTGTCCATTAAGACGTGAAGCCTCCAAAATATGCACCGTCATGCCTGCTAGGTATATGTGGGAAATATGGATACAATATATGTGCCCTAAACATGCGCCATATAACCCCCTCCAAACGTCTAAATAAGGACAAAGTACACCACAATATGCATAGAATCATCTCATATCACACAGAACAGAAAATGGCACAACATACAGTTAGGCCCAGAAATATTTGGACAGTGACACAATCTTCATGATTTGGGCTCTGCATGCCACCACATTGGATTTGAAATGAAACAACTACAACGGAATTGAAGTGCAGAGTTTAAGGTTTAATTCAAGGGGTTGAACAAAAATATATGATTAAACATGTAGGAATTGTAGCTATTTTTATACAAACGTTCCTCATTTCAGGGGCTCAAAAGTAATTGGACAAATAAACATAACCCTAAGTAAAATGTTACTTTTCAATATTTTGTTGAGAATCCTTTGCAGGCAATGACTGCCTGAAGTCTGGAACCCATGGACATCACCAAACGCAGGGTTTCCTCCTTTGTGATGCTTTGCCAGGCCTTTACTGCAGCTGTCTTCAGTTGTTGCTTGTTTGTGGGTCTTTCTGCCTTAAGTTTTGTCTTGAGCAAGTGAAATGCATGCTCGATTGGGTTGAGATCTGGTGTTTGACTTGGCCATTGCAGAATATTCTGCTTCGTTGCTTTAAAAAACTCCTGGGTTGCTTTTGCAGTATGTTTTGGATCATTGGTGAAGCGCCGTCCAATCAACTTTGCTGCATTTGGCTGAATCTGAGCAGAAAGTACATCTCTATACACTTCAAAATTCATCCGGCTGCTTCTGTCTTTTGTCACATCATCAATAAACACAAGTGACCCAGTGCCATTGGAAGCCATGCATGCCCATGCCATCACACTGCCTCCACCATGTTTTACAGAAGATGTAGTGCTTTGGATCATGAGCTGTTCCAATTCTTCTCCAAACTTTCTTCTTCCCATCATTCTGGTACAGGTTGATCTTAGTCTCATCTGTCCAAAGAATGCTGTTCCAGAACTGGGCTGGCTTCTTCAGGTGTTTTTTGGCAAAGTCAATTCTGGCCTTTCTATTTTTGAGGCTGATTCATGGTTTGCACCTTGTGGTGAATCCTTTGTATTTACTTTCATGAAGTCTTCTCTTTATGGTAGACTTAGATAATGATACACCTACTTCCTGGAGAGTGTTCTTCACTTGAGTGGATGTTGTGAAGGGTTGTTCTTCACCATGGAAAGGATTCTGTGATCATCCACCACTGTTGTCTTCCATGGACGTCCAGGCCTTTTTGAGTTCCCAAGCTCACCAGTGCACTCTTTTTTTCTCAGAATGTACCAAACTGTTGATTTGGCCACTCCTAACATTTCTGCTATCTCTCTGATGGATTTCTTCTTTTTTTGCAGCCTCAGGATGGTCTGTTTCACCTCCATTGAGAGCTCCTTTGACCGCATGTTGTGTGTTCACAGCAACAGCTTCCAAATGCAAACGCCACACCTGGAATCAACTCCAGACCTTTTAACTGCTTAATTGATGACAGGTTAACGAGGGAAGAGCCCATGCAGCCTTGTTATTTTTTTTATTTTTTTTTTTGCAGCCTTCTGAGTCAGTTGTCCAATTACTTTTGGTCCCTTGAAAAAGAGGCGGCTATGTATTAAAGAGCTGTATTTCCTAAACCCTTGCTCCAATTTGGATGTGAATACTCTCAAATTACAGCTGAGAGTCTGCACTTTAAGCCCATATTGATTATATAATTGTATCCTGAATATGTTTTCGTAAACAGCTAAAATAACAAAACTTGTGTCACTGTCCAAATATTTTTGGACCTAACTGTATCACACTTCCGACTGCTTGGGCTTCAACCTCCTGCCATATCTGCTGTAAGCAGGTTTCGATCTGACTGTAGCCGTTTCTTGCATCTGTGGATTAGAGTCGTTAGTACATCCTTGTGAAGGCTTAGAACAGTGTCTCCCCGGCGGCCTGCCGCGACGGGGGGCCCTGGCTAACTGTACTTGTTCATCAGCCAAAACAAAAGCGGGTTTGAGTCTGTTAATGCAGACTAATTCCCTCCTGTCACCCAAATCGAGCAAAAAATGTTTTTCCCCAGTTTCCAACACTCTGAACGGTCCAACATAAGGCGGTCTTAAACCTGGCCTCTGAGCGTCGTGTCTGACAAAGACAAATTCTGCGTTCTTTAAGGTCTTAGGCACAAAAACGCGTGGGAAACTGTGATGAACTGGGCCGGGGAGGGTGTTTGATCCCGTGTCGCTCTGCAGCAGCTGAGCGGGTGGGCGATTTGGTGCGGGGTTCTCTGGAAGGAATTCGCCCGGTAACCGGAGGGGTTGGGCAAAAACTAGCTCAGCCGGAGAGGCTTGCAAATCTTCCTTAGGTGCTGAACGCAACCCTAATAAAACCCATGGAAGTTTATCAACCCAATTTGTGTCCGTGAGAGCCGCTCTGAGGGCTGCTTTCAATGACCGGTGAAAGCGTTTGCACAAACCGTTGGCCTGGGGGTTATAAGCGGTAGTGCGGTGAATTTTCACCCCCAGACTGAGTGCCATGGATGACCAGAGCTCGGAAACGAATTGGGGACCCCTGTCAGACGTTATGTCTGACGGGACTCCAAAACACGCGACCCAAGCCGTTAAAAACGCGCGTGCAATGCCTGCTGCTGTAGTTGACGCCAGGGGGACCGCTTCTGGCCAGCGCGTGGTGCGGTCCACCATGGTTAGAAGGTGTGTGAACCCCTGCTACAGCGGGAGGGGTCCCACCAAGTCGATATGCACGTGGTCGAAGCGTTTGGCCGGGATGTGAAAAGGTTCTAAGGGGGCCCGCATGTGCTTGTGTATCTTTGCTCTTTGACACGCTGCGCAGGCTGCGGCCCATTCTTTGACCTGTTTACGCAGCCCCGGCCAAACGAATTTTTCTCCCACCATTTTGATCAATGCGCGAACACCCGGATGTGCCAGCGAATGGATTAAATCAAAAACGCGGCTGCGCCATGCAGCTGGGACCATGGGGTGGGGGCGCTCCGTGGAGACATCGCAGATTAGAGGGGGCACACCTATCTGCTGCACCCTGTGCTCCAGCCTTAGCCCTGTTGGCCCAGACTGGAGCGCGCGCACATCCGCATCGCTAACCTGCTCGGCGGTCATGGCTGCATAATCTAAGCCCACGCAGACCGGGGCTGCGAGCGCTTCCGTGCCGCAAGCCTGGCCCGCGTCCACGGCCACCGTGTCTGCCCCCTGGGGGCCTGGCGTTGCAACTGCGCACGAGAGACAATCTGCCACTACATTGTGTTTACCCGCCACGTGTTGAATGTCGGTGATAAACTCTGAAATCGCGGCCAGCTGTCTCTGCTGTCGGCCCGACCAAGGCTCTGAAATCTTGGGCATTGCAAATGTTAATGGTATGTGGTCTACAAACGCGGTGAAACGGCGCCATTCCAGCCAGAACTGGAAGTGGCGGATGGCCAAATGCAGGGCTAAAAGTTCCCTATCGAACGCGTTCTATTTCCGCTCGTAATCGCGCAATGTTTTGCTGAAAAACGCAAGCGGTTGCCAGCTCCCTGCTACCAGTTGCTCGACAACTGCCCCAACTGCTACGCTGGAAGCGTCCGTGGTTAGCGCCATGCGAGATGTTGGCACCGGGTGTGCCAATAATACAGCGTTCGCCAGGGCCGACTTGACCTGGGAGAAAGCGCGCTCCCGTTCCGGGGACAACTCGACCTTATTTGCAGGTTTTTGCTTCTTTAGTGCCACGTACAGTGGGTGCATGAGCTGTGCCGCGCTGGGGAGGAAACGGTTATAAAAATTGACCATCCCCAAAAATTCTTGCAATGCTTTAACTGTCTGCGGTTGGGGAAACTCCGTTATCGCGCATACTTTATCGGGCAGCAGGACCGCTCCTTCTGGAGAAACGCGGTGGCCCAAAAAATCGATTTGCGCTACCCCGAACTGGCATTTCGCTGGGTTAATTATTAACCCATGCTCTGTCAGCCTCTGAAAAACCGCTGTGAGGTGGCGTTCGTGTTCGTCTTCGGATGTACTGGCTACTAAAATATCATCCAAATAGACGAACACGAAAGGGAGGCCGCGCAACACCGCATCCATCATACGTTGGAACGTCTGTGCGGCGTCGTTGAGGCCAAAAGGCATGCGCAAAAATTCGAAAAGCCCAAAGGGGGTTATTACTGCCCTTTTGGGTATGTCTTGAGCGCGGACTGGGACTTGGTGATAACCGCGCACCAAATCTATTTTGGAAAAGATGCGCGCCCCCGCCAAATGTGCCGAAAAATCCTGGATGTGCGGAATCGGGTAGGGGTCATGTGCTGAAGCATTATTTAACCTGCGGAAATCACCGCAAGGCCGCCACGAGCCGTCAGCCTTAGGAACCATGTACAGCGGTGAAGACCAAGGGCTGTTAGAGCGCCTAATGATGCCCAGTTTTTCCAAGTTGGCGAATTCCTCACGCGCGATGGCCAGTTTACCTGGGTCCAAGCGCCAAGCTTTTGCAAAAACAGGGGGGCCAGAGGTAGTTATGAAGTGCTCGACCCCGTGTTTGGCTACTGACGCTGAAAATGTTGGGACCGTGAGTGCTGGGAACTGATTGAGTAGTGCATGAAACTTGCCACCCGCAGCTGTGACATTGGGATGTGCAGAAGGCGGGGCCACCCGAGCTGTACAGGAGATAGAGTGGAAAGACAGTGCATTTACCATACATCTATTAGTAAGATCAACTAATAAACCATTTGAGCACAAAAAATCAGCACCTAGCATGTTATTGCTAACTGCAGCTACGACGAAAGTCCACTCGAAGGTGCGACCGTGGAAGGATAGGAGGAGCGTCTTCTCCCCATAGGTTTTGATCGTCGAGCCGTTTGCCGCTAGCACCAGGGGTCCGCTGGAAGGTGCCAGCAGGTCCGCGTAGGAAGGCTTGACGAAACTCAGCTGGGAGCCTGTGTCCACCAGGAAACCCTTCCCTAAATTCGCATCCGTCACGAAAAGCAGATTGTTCTTCGCGCCGAGAGCAGCAGCTGCTACCGACTCTCGGTCTTGGCATTTCCCTGGCGCTTGTATCGGCATGGTGGGATGCATCTGCGCGCCCTCTCGGCGAAACGTTGATGGTAAAAGCAGAGGGTGCCGTCCGCTCCGCTTCTCCTGGTTTCTGCCGCTGCTGACATCAGTGGGTCCGGTGCTGAGGCCTCTGGTCTCCCCTCGTCTTGCGGGGATGCGTTCAGCTCCGTTGCCGCCGTCGTGGCTGCGTGTCGTCTATGGGCGTCGACGAGCCGCTGTGCTTCCTGGCCCAGCCCATGGTAGTCATGGTTGTTGAGCAGCTGTGAGCTGGCCAGGGTGACTCTCACTGCTGGCGGTAGTGTTCTGAGGAAGAGGTGGGCGAAGATAAAATTGTCGTCATCTTCGCCTCTCAGGTTCATCATCCTCGCCATCAGATCTGCCGGCCTGTCTGCTTCACCTTCTGTTAGCGCCAGAAGCTTCTCTGCTCGCTCTCCCTGCAAGGGGGTGAAGGCACGAATGAGGGCGGCTTTCAGTGCACCATACTTGTCGTCCTGGGGCGGGTGGTTGGTCAGGCTCTCCACCCGCTGCACTGTGAGGCTGTCCAGCTTCGCGACGACATGGTAGAACCTCGTTGCGTCGGCTGAAATTCCCCGAAGGTGGAACTGCGCCTCCACAGTAGTAAACCAGGAGAGCGGATTATGTTGCCAGAAATCGGGCAGCTGTAGTGTGGTAGCTGCGTTAACCCGGTTGGCTCCTGAAGAGTCCGGTGTGGGAAGATCGTCGCCACCGGCCATAATTTGTCATAGGTCACCAGTGTAGAGGATGCCTTTCACAGACGAGACTGAGTTTATTTCTCAGGATAGGTTTATTGAAGGGTTACATCCTCTATCAATCACAGAATCTCAAAAAGAGACAGAACAATCGTCCTTCACAGTTCTTATACTCTCCCCAAGTCACACACCCCCAACCTACAGTCCTTTAGCAAACATACAGCCCCCAAGACTCCTTGGCGTCCCCATTGTCTCTTATCCTTCTAGCCTCCGGGGCTCCTGCTGGGACATTCTCTCCAACTTCCCATCTCGTGCCAGACCAACTTCACACCTCCCGTAGGTCTCTGCAGGGTCAGGTCCTCTTTGTCCATTAAGACGTGAAGCCTCCAAAATATTTACCGTCATGCCTGCTAGGTATATGTGGGAAATATGGATACAATATATGCGCCCTAAACATGCGCCATAATAGTGAGTTATTGTACAGTGAAATTGCATGTGGCAGGAAAGATTTCCTGTACCTGGCCATTCGACAACGAAGCTGTAGTAGTCTACTGGAGAAAGTGCTTCGCTCTCTATCTAGTGTGTGGTGGAAGGGGTGATCAGGATTGTCCATGATGGATCGCAGTTTATTTAGTGTTCTCCTCTCCACCACTGTCTCAAAGGTCTCTGGTCTGAGACCAATTACAGAGCCAGCCCTCTTGATAATCTTGTCAAGTCAGTTGGTATCTCTGGCCCTAATACTTCTACCCCAACAGACAGCAACAAAGAAGATGGCGCTGGCGACAACAGTCTGGTAGAAAAGTTCCAGCATCCTGCTGCACATGTTGAAGGATCTCAGCTTTCTCGGGAAGTAGAGTCTGCTCATCCCCTTCTTGTGCGCAGCATCGGTGTTGGATCTAACTAACTAACTACTAACTAACCTGCACTTATATAGCGCTTTTCTAGTCACAAAGACCACTCAAAGCGCTTTCATTAATACTAACCCTCTATTCTAAGGGCCTATAGGAAACAAATATCTAGGGACAATTTAGAACAGCCAATTAACCTAACATGCATGTTTTTGGCATGTGGGAGGAAACCGGAGAAATCCCGGAGTAAACCCACGCAACACGGGGAGAACATGCAAACTCCACACAGATCACTGTTGGTCGGGGGCTGGGATCGAACCCACGATCCCACGATCCCCACAATCCCCCAGCCAAGGGTAAACTGTGCTGCCGCAGTGCTAACCACTGCGCCACCGTGCAGCCCAGATCTCCAGTCCAACCCGCTGCTGATCCTGACACCCAGATATGTGTAGTCCTCAACCACTCCCACATCCTCCCCCTAATCGGCAGTGGCTGAGAAGGCGTCTTCCTCTTCCTGAAGTCAATCACCATCTCTCTAGTCTTGCTGATATTCAACCTCAGGTGATTCTGCTCTGTCCACTCAAGAAATCTGTCTACCAGTGCCCTGTACTCCCCCTCCTCTCCTCCTCTTATACACCCCACAACAGCTGAGTCATCAGATAATTTCTGCAGGTGGAATGACTCAGTGTTGTACTGAAAGTCAGTGGTGTATAAGGTAAAAAGAAAAATAGAGAGCACAGTCCCCTGCGGAGCTCCCTTATCACTAGTCCCCACTCCAGACAAGACATTGCCCAGCCGGACAAACTGTGGTCTGCCTGTCAGGTAGTCAGTAATCCAGGAGATCACAGAGCTGTCAACCCCCATCACCCATCAAGTTGAAATGTACTACTTGTAAATACATTTATTAAGTTTGAAGCATTACTTTGACTTTTTTTTAATTTTTACATCTTATCATTACACTTTATTACTATGATTATTGTTTTATTTTCTATTGCTTTGTTTTATCCTTTATGTTTGTTTTTATATAAGGTGCAATGACACATAACTATAACACACATATACCCTTATCATAGCCTTTTATTATCATTTTATCATCATTCTGTTTTTCACTGTTTTTACCATTAATGATTTTCTTTCTTGATTAATGAGTTTATTGCTTCATTTCTCCTTCTAAAGGACTAAAACTTTTAGCCGGTGCCTGGGGCAGCAGGGCCGATGGTGACATGATTTGGGACCCAGGAGACAGACGCTGACACGAGTAGATTGTTTGACAATTATTTATTAATTAAAGTGATGAGTGTTGCGTGTGTGAATGAGTGAGTGAGAGCGAGGCTGTCTGGTCACTGGAGCTGAGCGATTCCTGCTGCGACCTGCCAACCCTGGAACACACAAGCACAGGGGATTATTACAGTTCATATGAACGGGAAGCTGAAGCTTGTGCTGCTTACTTGCAGGCGCCGCAGAGAGAATCTTGCTGGCTTCGTGTCCCGGTGCAGCGTGGTGCGCGTGGTGCTCGATGCTGAGGTGGTGAGGAAGAGCTCCAAGAAGGAGGAGATGGCGTCCCGTTGACAGGGAAGGCAAGTCCGCCGCCAGGGAGGTCCACCTGTGCACAGGGGAGAACACTAGGAAGGGATGAGTGAAGAGGTATCTTACGTGGCGTGGCTTGGCGTGGTGACTTGGTTCTGACTCTGGCTTGAGGTCGTGTCCTAGACGCGTTGCAAGGCAAAAGCGACAGACGACTCCGTGCAGAGCAGTCCGAGATCCTGGCTTTTAAAGCCCATTGATTGCCAACAGCTGGTGTGTGCGCAGCTGAGGATAATGACGGCCCAGCGGCCGCCATGACAGATGGTAGACTTTCACCGTCAGTTAGTTTGGATCTGTTGCATGGAAATGCATTGGAGCTTAGCATAGATGCCAGATGGGGTTTTAGATGCCATAAACCATTCTTTTTTGATGCCTTGCATGCCATGAAAAGGGGGTTGGGGGATGATAGAAAAATTTCATATTTTTCTTATATTTGTGAATTGCTAAGTCTCAGAGTCTGCCACAAAGTCTGTGTAAATGTGTCAAGGATGCAGTTGTACTAGTTATCATCTTGTTTTTTTGTCCATTCTGTGTGACTCCCATGTGACTAGTATTGAGTAAGCATCATGGTTCCTGAGAAAAAGATAATCTGTACACCAAGTTTTGACCAGATGTACTGGACCAATCAGGATGAACAAAATGCTCCTCCACCTCTTAGATAACAAAGGGCTTAAGGAACTGAGTGATGTGTGTTTGAGTCAGAATGGTGTGCGACTAGGCTCTGAGACTATTTTTGTATTGTTCTCCTCTGGCCAGTGTAATTAAATTTGCTGAAACTCTGATCCTGCCTGGTTTTTGACTGAAGGTTTGGAAGAATTTTTCTCAAAGTTGACTGTTAAGAAAAACCACTGGTTGGTGGTGAGTCTCCACGATGATTCTCTGGCCACCCACATAGTTAGAGAAATGTTTGATTGCCCATACGGTAGCAAAAAGGGCTTTTTCGCAGTCCGAGTATTTCAATTCCAGACCAGAAAGGGTTTTGCTGGCATAAGCCATGATTCGTTTGTCATGGTCATAGAGTTGGTATAATCCAAGCTATTGGCAGAGAACCCCACTTGTTGAAAGAATTGCTGGTCACAGTTGGGATAGGCAAGACAGGGTGCTGTGCATAACTTTTGCTTTAAAGCTAGCATAGCCTGTTCTTGAGCCTCAGACTAGATGAAAGGTGTGTCCTTTCGTAGGAGGTCTGTCAGAGGTTTTACCAAGTTTGCATAATTCTCAATGAACTGGCATGAGTAGTTGCATACCCCTGGAAAGCTCCAGAGTTCGGAGATGTTAGTAGGGGTCTTGATGTTTAAAACGCCATGGATTTGTGATGGTTGCTGTAGGAACCCATTTGATCCCACCAAGAGACCAACATAGTTGACCTTGGTTTTGCACCATTGGCATTTGAAAAGAGAAATTTTGGCTCTTGCTCTTGTGAACTGGCCAAGGACGTGGTCGATTTCGGCCAGGTGGGCGTCAAGAGTTGAACTCCGAATGAGAATGTCATCAATATAGATGAGAGTGCCTCTGTCTCTTGCATCTGGACATGCCTTATTCAAGACGACGTTGAACTCTGCAGCAGAGTTAGAACACCTGAATGGACATTGGGTGAATGTGTATTGACGATTCGCAAAGGTGAAGGTCAGTTTGTGTTTGTCCTCAGCTTTAACAGGAATAGTCCAGAAACCCAAAGCAATGTCAAGCATTGGGAATTATTTGGCATCTTTGACTCTAGGAAGTTCTTACTCCAGTTAAGTCATAGGCCACCTAGAAAGAGGAACTTGAGGGTTTAGTTTCCTTTAGCTTACATTTACATTCCTTTCACTTACTTAATGGTAAGTGAGCTGCCACTTACCATTGGGATTCAGGACCGGCCACAAATAGGGATAAAGATGGTACTCAAATAGAGATATAGAGTGACGAGGGTGGAGGAGTTCCCCCAACAAGGATGGAAGGAACCAGTCCAAGGATGGATAATTTTTTTCACACATAGGGAGTTGTTCAGAACCCCTTTTAAGAACTCCTTAAACAAAGATATAGAGTGATGATAATCAAGTCAGTGGTGTTAATGCAGCTGTAAGCTGGTTGCCAACCACCAATCAAATCTAAAAGAAGAAGAAGAAGAAGAAGAAGAAGAAGAAGAAGAAGAAGAAGAAGAAGAAGAAGAAGAAGAAGAAGAAGAAGAAGAAGAAGAAGAAGAAGAAGAAGAAGAAGGACGGCCATGATGGGGCAGAGGAGGTACTGTTGCATGGCTTAATTATGCCATGATCAAGTAAATTGTCGATTATTTCCTGTACTGGGCCATAGGAGGCCAAGGGAATTTTGTGCTGCCTGACGTACAGTGGGGTAAAAAAGTATTTAGTCAGCCACCAATTGTGTAAGTTCTCCCACTTAAAAGATGAGAGAGGTCTCCAATTTTCATCATAGGTATACCTCAACTATGACAGACAAAATAAGAAAAAAAAAAATCCAGAAAATCACATTGAAGGATTTTTAATGAATTAATTGGTAAATTCCTCGGTAAAATAAGTATTTGGTCAATAACAAAAGTTATCTCAATACTTTGTTATATATTCTGTGTTGGCAATGACAGAGGTCAAACGTTTTCTGTAAGTTTTCACAAGGTTTTCACACACTGTTGCTGGTATTTTGGCCCATTCCTCCATGCAGATCTCCTCTAGAGCAGTGATGTTTTGGGGCTGTCGCTGGGCAACACAGACTTTCAACTCCCTCCAAAGATTTTCTATGGCGTTGAGATCTGGAGACTGGTTAGGCCACTCCAGGACTTTGAAATGCTTCTTACAAAGCCACTCCTTCGTTTCCCGGGTGGTGTGTTTGGGATCATTATCATGCTGAAAGACCCAGCCACGTTTCATCTTTAATGCCCTTGCTGGTGGAAGGAGGTTTTCACTCAAAATCTAACAATACATGGCCCCTTTCATTCTTTCCTTTACACGGATCAGTCATCCTGGTCCCTTTGCAGAAAAAACAGCCCCAAAGTATGATGTTTCCACCCCCATGCTTCACAGTAGGTATGGTGTTCTTTCTCCTCCAAACACGACAAGTTGAGTTTTTACCAAAAAGTTCTATTTTGGTTTCATCTGACCATATGACATTCTCCCAATCCTCTTCTGGATCATCCAAATGCTCTCTAGCAAACTTCAGACGGGCCTGGACATGTACTGGCTTAAGCAGGGGGACACGTCTGGCACTGCAGGATTTGAGTCCCTGGCGGCGTAGTGTGTTTCTTATGTAGCCTTTGTTACTTTGGTCCCAGCTCTCTGCAGGTCATTCACTAGGTCCCCCCCATGTGGTTGTGGGATTTTTGCTCACCGTTCTCGTGATAATTTTGACCCCATGGGGTGAGATCTTGCATGGAGCCCCAGATCGAGGGAGATTATCAGTGGTCTTGTATGTCTTCCATTTTCTAATAATTGCTCCCACAGTTGATTTCTTCACACCAAGCTGCTTACCTATTGCAGATTCAGTCTTCCCAGCCTGGTGCAGGTCTACAATTTTGTTTCTGGTGTCCTTTGACAGCTCTTTGGTCTTGGCCATAGTGGAGTTTGGAGTCTGACTGTTTGAGGTTGTGGACAGGTGTCTTTTATACTGATAACGAGTTCAAACAGGTGCCATTAATACAGGTAACGAGTGGAGGACAGAGGAGCCTCTTAAAGAAGAAGTTATAGGTCTGTGAGAGCCAGAAGTCTTGCTTGTTTGTAGGTGACCAAATACTTATTTTACTGAGGAATTTACCAATTAATTCATTAAAAATCCTTCAATGTGATTTTCTGGATTTTTTTTTTCTCATTTTGTCTCTCATAGTTGAGGTATACCTATGATGAAAATTGGAGACTTCTCTCATCTTTTAAGCGGGAGAACTTGCACAATTGGTGGCTGACTAAATACTTTTTTGCCCCACTGTAGGTGGGAGGAGCGTCAGGTGGTGTAGGAATGCATACAGAGTGGATTGTGGTCAGCCCACAGTCCAAGGAGTCTTTGGAGAATGATGGCTCGTAGTTAAGAAGAACCTGACACAGTTTTTGGCATTCTTCGTCGGAGACTAAGGCATCAGCCTCAGCTACGACCTGTGCAATCTCTTCGGCGATGGTGGTGGCCAGTTTTGGCGGAGCATCGCCGGGATTGTCAGGGGTTTGCTGATTGGATGCTGATGGGAGGAGTTCAATAGCTTGGGCAAGCATTTGGTCATCATTGGTCAAGTCAATCCATCCCACTGACTTTTTGTCAGGGATTGACATTGACACAAGGACGATGGCTTTAGAAGGCTTAGTATATATGACCGCAGGTTCAAGAGAGTCGGCCCAAACAGAAGCAGTGAGGCTGCCTAACACTGGAATGGTCAGTTCAAAGTCGTGGAAATCAGTGGTGATTAGCCAGCCAAGGGGCGTGGCCTTAGCCGGGATGATAGTCTCAGCTGTGGGATTGTTTACCGGCACCGTGGTGGTTCGAGATCCTAGGCTTAGAAGGGACATGGCCTCCAGAGTTAAGCCCTGATTGCCAGACAAAGGAGCAAATTGGAAAAATGTTTGAGGATACATGAGTTTTTGTCCGGTCTGAATGCGTAGTTGGACCGGGAATCACGTGACATTAGCAGGTATGACACAGTGTTGAGTGTTCAGTACCTGGCAGGCTTCAGGGATGGTCTGGCCTGACTTTTGGGTGTCTGGATCTGGTTTAGAGTGAGCTTCTCCGACTGGGGTGAGAGACCTTAAAGCATTGTTTATGGTATCAACCTGAGCTCCAAGTCTCACAAGATGGTTGCTGCCAATGGAGACTGCATGTGGCAGGTGGGGAATGACCAAGAAAGGGTGTGTTAGCAGTCTGTGTTTCCACTGAAGGTGGGGGGCGCAGAAGTTTTTCCCGCTTTCCTGCTGGGACACGGAAAGACTTGTTAGTTACCATGAGGTCAGGGTATATCTCGTGTAAAGAATCAAAAAGTTTCTAGCTGATGGCAGACTTATCAGCCCAGAGAGACTGTACCACGTCTTCTACGTGGGAGTTTTGGACAACCAGGCCTTTGACCACTTGGGTGCAGTACTCGTCGCTGGCCGCCCTGGCTTTAGTGTGCAAAGGAAAGAACTATGTTCATTCATGGTCGGGTTGTCAGGTGTGGTGACATAGGAGGGGGTTCCTGTTTCAACCCAGTCCTCAAAGTCACCATCAGTCAAACTTGGTTGGGTCAGCAGTGTGAGTTGAGTCACTCTCGGAATGTCCAAGGTGTCAAGAGTATAGCACTGTGATTCAGTTGTCTCTGGTAGGGTGGTTTGTTGAGGTTGCCAAACTTGAGCCCATAGTTTAAGATTCTTGAACTCTATCAGAGGCTCAGAGTGATTTAGCAGGTCTTTGCCTATCAGCATTGAAATAGAGCTGAGATTGGGCACGTAGACCGGATGGATCAAGGTCATTGGTCCAGCGGAGATCTTTACCAATGACATGTGTGACAGAGTCGTTTTGGAGGGCACATAAGGTTGAACAGCTAAGGAACAAGGTCGTAATTTTAAGTCTTTGTGCGCACGGTTAGCAGCACCACATAAGTGGTCAAAAAGGTCCCGTGACATGAGAGTGATGTCCGCTGTGGTATCCAGTTGTGCTTCATGTGTCATAACGTCATCCAAGGTCAAGGAAAGAAAGAACTTACGTGCCACCCCCCTCTCGGTCAAGTCACAAAGAAATTGTTGGACTGGCGGCTCGACGCGGCTTAAGAAGCCATCTGTTTCAGGCAAGTGAAATTTTTCTGGTAGCTGGATGACCAGAATGGCACTGGATGGCATTGGGTCCTCAGGCCCTTCTGGACCCTCAGGTGGAGGATGCTCTGTTGGGTTCACTGTATCTCCCACTGATGCAGCAGGGGGTTCCTCATGGTCGGGTTTAGGCAGCCCTGGAGGATCATTTTGAGTTTTCAAGGTAGTTATGGTGAGGGCGTCTGGCTTCCTGTCCTCCTTCTTGTTCTTGACTTTGTCTAGTAGATGTTTGAGAGGTTCCATGTCTTCTTGACTGAAAGTGGGTATTTCTTTCTTCTCCCAGCTTCTTGAGCCAACCTTACGAGAGGGAGGTCTTGCTTCTCTTCCTTAGTTTCTATGGCGGTATGAGGGAGGCGACCATTTACTGCAGAAACAGGAGTCTTGAAATCGATATCTGTCATCCTGAGTATCCGTCCCATATTCTCATGACGTACCTGGTGGGACTGGCCTCTGACAGTAGTCAGGCTTGGGTGATGTTGATTTTGAGCTGGGTGTAGAAGATTTGGCCTAGTTCTGAGCTGAATTAGCTTGGCTGGAGAACTGTTATGGTTTTACATGTGACCGTGGTGCAGGAACAGGGGCAGGCCTTGGGGCACCTTCTAGGTCAAGAGTGTCAGATGTGGTGTTGACAGCTAGCAATGTGGTAGGCTTGGCGTTCTTATGGTTGCTTTGTTGTTGTTTTTGGAATGCATAAAGTGCAAATTTTCTCAGCTATTTTATTGACCTTGACCTTGGGTTAGCCGTGACTCCAAGGTGGTGGCTGACCATGGGATAGAGATTCTGAATGAAGAGAGCCTTAAAATTGTGGTGTTCTTTCATCCCTGGAATGTTTTGAGATCCGAAATATGCGAGGAGTCGCTGGTGGTAGATCTGTAGGGGCTCTGAGCAGCCTTGTTTCACAGCGAGGACTGTCGCTAGCCCTGACTGTACACAGTCATCGGAGAATTGCTTTTCAATAGCTTTGTAGTTTATCTTGTTATCCAATGGCTGTCTGTCTATAAATTTTGACATCGACCTGTTAGATGTTAGCTTAATCAAATAGATGCGATCGTCGACCATAGTGTCAGGGCATTTAAGCAAGTAGTTGTTATTGTCTTGTAAATAAGCCCTTGTATCAGGTGACCCACTGGTCGAGGGGTCAAATTTGGTGATGTTGTGAGCGATCTTATCGAGGTCTCTATCAGATGGGATTTGGGTATATCTTTTGTGTCGTTGTTCAGGTTCTCAGAGGGGGTTGGGCGACCGCACACCATGGGAGTCCCCTTCTGATGAGGGGATGCTTTCCTTCGTCATTGGAACCGGCCTGATCACAACTCCTGGTCTTGGTTCTCTTTGCTTACAGTATTCTTCTAACTCTTCTTTGACGTCCTAAAGGCCTTCTTGTGCTTCTTGTAGGAGCAGTTGACATTTCTTGTAGTCAGATTCTTTGTCGTCTTGTTGACCTTCAACTCTTCTGAGTTTGTTCTCGGTTTCCTGAAGGGGGGTTCCTAATTCCTCGTTTTCTCGCCGAAATGAGGTATTGTTGTCCTCCAGTCATTGCTTCTCTTGCTTTACGTGGTCCAAATCTCGTAACTCGTTATCAAGTTCAGCTTGGTTCTTTCTTGGTGTATAATACTTTAGCTTTGGCTACTCTTAAGGCTTTGAGTGTGACTGTCATTGAATTGCGACATAACTCCTAGTGGTCAAGAGTGGTAAATATTTTTTGTCATTAAAAAAGTTCAGATTTCCAAGGCTATAACTTGAAAGTGGTAAGAGATAATGGCTTACTGTCAATTAGAAAGATGTAAAATATGATCCAGAGTTTCAGATAAGAGTGATTTTACGCATCTAATTTGCATAATGCCGCGGCAGCTATATTGAATTACATAACTCAGCCAAAAGCAGACTTTGGACGTATTTAAACAAAGAATGGTTCAGTCTTTAGACACCGTTTTTTTGTACAGAGGTACTTCATCATCTGCTCTTCAAAGTATATGAACAAGAAATCAGTACAATGTAAAAAAAAACAAACAAAAAAAAAACAAAACAAAGAAATTTGTCACTTACCGGTGGATAAGGGTACTCGCTCGTTGCCTTGGTCGGTGTGTTTTCGTCCATTGTGGTCATTATTTTGTGTTATGTCAGTCATAAATGCTCTCTACCACATCTACAAAGTCTTATGATTATCCCACAAAAATTTTGCTTGTATCCCTTGGCTATTTTCCGTGTATGAAGCCATCTAAGTGACAGTGCACGACGATGAATGGCAGCCATATTAGCTTTTTGGGTTAAAAGGATGAAAACGGGAAAAGGAAATGGAGTTCTTCTTCTTTGGTGTATTACGTGTCATCCATTGAGTCCTCCAACGCATGTCTGCCACCTTCTGAAACTGACAGATCAGTACAAATCAGTACAAATCCTCAGTGCAGCTGAGGATGTCAGAGTGAGATGACAGGTGCAGCACCGCGATCCACCACAAGGGGCACGCAAAATCTCACACTCAAAGGGTTAACCTCGCAACTAATGTTAGTGTGAACTTTCCTAACACATTGGGGGGATCCTTTGCTTTAGGTGGGTTATTAGTACATTCATCCAAAAGCTTTTCAGTGATTTGCTTCAAATCTTTGGGGGATGTTTCCTTAACATGTGTTGGGAAGCCAGGAAAAAGTTCGGAAGACAATCCTTCCAATGTTGCCTGATGGACATCGAGTTCGGTAAGTGGATCCAACATATTTTACCAATTGTTTGTCAGCTTAAAATCAACTTGTTGATTAAGATAAGATAAGATAAGATAAACCTTTATTAGTCCCACAATGGGGAAATTCCAGGATTGCAACAGCACAGGGATAGCAACACTCAGAGCAACAATCAGAAGGCAAGAGAAAAAACAAGTATATATATATATATATATATATATATATATATATATATATATATATATATATATATATATATATATACACTGTATATATACAGTGTGTGTGTCCATATATATGTCTATATATATATATAGACACATAGATACAGTGTGGAGCATTGTAGCTAGATGGGATAGATATATAAATATATAAACACAGTGCGGAGCATTGCAGCTGGATGGAATAAATATATGAGTTTATAAACACACAGTACGGAGTATTGTAGCTAGATGGAATGAATATGTGAATATATAAACACACAGTGCGGAGCATTGTAGCTAGATGGAATAAATATGTAAATATATAAACACACACAGTGCGGAGCATTGTAGCTAGATGGAATAAATATGTAAATATATAAACACACACAGTGCAGAGCATTGTAGCTAGATGGAATAATATGTAGATATATAAACACACATAGTGCGGAACATTGTAGCTAGATGGAATAAATATATGAATATATAAACACACAGTGTGGAGAATTGTAGCTAGATGGAATAAATATGTAGCTATATAAACACACACAGTGTGGAGCATTGTAGCTAGATGGAATAAATATGTAAATATGTAAACACACACAGTGTGGAGCACTGTTGCTAGATGGAATAAATATATAAACACACACAGTGCGGAGCATTGTAGCTAGATGGAATAAATATGTAAATATATAAACACACAGCGTGGAGCATTGTTGCTAGATGGAATAAATATATAAATATATAAACACACACAATGCGGAGCATTGTAGCTAGATGGAATGAAACAGCACAACCTTCTACTTAGTTATGGTATGATTATGTACCCATACATATTCTCACCCTCCAAAGCTCAATTTGTTTGTCAAAACTTAACCTGGAGTGTTATTTTATGATAGTGGTAGTTATAACCAGTGCCTTACCTGACAAGGCTACCAAATAACCATGAAAACTGGTACTACCTGTCTCATGGGTCAGGCCATTGGTGACTCAGCCGGCAACCCCGCCCTTCCGAGGGCGTGGAGGGTGAAACTGGGCATCTTGGCAGAACTAAAAACAATATCTGTCACCGGTCTGTGGTGGACCAATCCCAGTTACACAGGATGAGACTGGACATCCTGACAGATAAGCAACACATCTGTCGCAAGGTCTGTGGTGGACTTTTGCCAGTCGGTGGATCGTGACATGCACTACACAAAGAGCAGAGATAAAAAAACAAAAAACAAAACAAAACTATCATCTGGTCAGTCACTGCAACAGATAATGGAGTCAGTTTGTCTTGGCCTGTCCTTGACAATGATAATCCCTCTATCTGCAAAGAATGTGCCGCTATTCCAGAAAAAGCTAGCGGTACTCAAATACTTTGCAAGCAGTTTCATGAAATGGTCAGTCAGAACAGACCTAAATGAAACAATCATTGTCGCCCCTGACAGTCTGGTATGATGATAATGGTAGTTGTAAGCTTCTTTTTTATTACTTGTTCCAGCTTACAGGCTTGTAAGAAGGGAGGTAGAATTTCGGAATTGTTGTAGAAACTTGGGAGATGTGTTAATTTATTTGTGGAAACTGGATTTTGGTTTGTAGCTAAAAATTTGTGTGGGTTGATCTCTTTACTTAGATTTTCAAAGCCTAGTATTGGAATTGTCAGCAGTAACTAGCTTTGGAATTTTGTTGAGTGACACTTTAAAGTGATGATTTTATTTACACAAAAAAACTAAATAAAAAAATGATTTAGAGATTTAAGGTAATACGTTTTTTACTTTCTTTTGAAGTCAAGATTGATTTTTGCCATTATTGTTAAAGCCTATTCTCATTTTAAAGCTTTTTAAATGTTTTATATTTACAGATTAGGAAACACAAGTGAATTGCTTTTGTGTATCTTGCCACTAAGGATTTGTTAGGATTAAAGCTAATGGTGATTTGTTTGATTGTTTTCTATATAGTTTTTATTTACAGACGAATCAATGTTTTCACCTTTTGACTTTCTTATTTTAAACCCTGGTGAGAAGTAATAAGTTGGTTAATGTTTTCCTTTTTCCTTTGGAGAAAAACATGAACCAAGAATAACACAATGATTGTAAATAACTCGTAAAGCCTTAAGTGCTAATTGATGAATGAGGTTTCCTAATTTTAAAAAATTTTGGTAAATATTCAGTGACTCCCCTCATGGATCATCACCTTATCGTGGTGGGGGATTTACGTGTCCTAGTGTTCCCAGGAGCTATGTTGTCCTGGGCAGTTTTCCTCTGGTAGGGTCACCCAAGAAAAAATTGGTTCTGGCTGAAGGGCCAGACTAAGAACGATCCAACAGACTCTCATGATAAATTCTATATCAAGGATTCAGTGTACCCCGCCTGGTATGGGGTTACCGCGGGCCCACTCTGGAGCCAGGCCTGGGGAAAGGGCTCGATGGCTAGTGTCTGGTGGCCGGGATTCCGCCCATGGGACCCGGCAGGGCTCAGTCCGAAGGAGTTACATGGGTCCGCCCTCCAGTGGGCTCACCACCTGCAGGAGGGAACATGGGAGTTTGGTGCTATGTGGATCAGGTGGCGGTCAAAGGCGGAGACCTTGGCGGACTGATTCCAAGCTTCCTAAACTGGCTTTTGGGACGTGGAATGTCACCTCTCTGGTGGGGAAGGAGCCTGAGCTTTTGCATGTGGTTGAGAGATACTGCCTAGATATAGTTGGCCTCACCTCAACACACAGCTCCAGTTCCAGAACCAGTCTCCTGGAGAGGGGCTGGAGCTTGGCCTACTCTGGAGTTGCCCCGGGCGAGAGACGACGAGCACGGATGGGTATTCTTGTATCCCCTCTCCTTGCTGCTTCTATATTGAAGTTTTCCTCAGTGGACTAAAGGGTTGTTTCCCTGCTCATTCGGGTTGGGAAACAGGTCCTGACCATCATTTGTGCCTATGCACTAAATGATGATTCAGATTACCCACCCTTTCTGGAGTCTCTGACTGGGGTGCTGGAGAGTGCTTCTCTTGGAGACTCCATTGTCCTACTGGGGGACTTCAATGCGCACGTGGGCAATGACAATGAAACCTGGAATGGGGTGATTGGGAGGAACACCCTGCCCGATCTGAACCCGAGTGGTGTTCAGTTATTGGACTTATGTGCTAACCACAGTTTGTCCATAATGAACACCATGTTCAAGCATAAGGGTGTCCATATGTGCACCTGGCCACAGGACACCCTAGGTCACAGGTTGATGATTGATTTTGTTATTGTGTCATCAGACCTGCGACTATATGTCTTGTACACTCAGGTAAAGAGAGGTGCAGAGCTGTCAACTGATCACCACCTGGTGGTGAGTTGGATCCGGTGGCAGGGGAATCAGAATCAGAATCAGAATCAGAATAAGTTTATTGCCAAGCACATTTACAAGTAAATAACAGGTAAATATACGAGGAATTTGACTGGACACTGAAAACGTCATAAATGACATTCTCAATGACGCAGCGAGCCGTGGAGGCGCCTGTCAGCAGGAGGGGAACAGAAGGCAGTGGGGGGAAGGAGGGGGGTAAACACAGTAGGAGAGAGAAAAAAGCATTATCAGAATAAAGTTCATATATGACCGATATTATGATTACAAGAAAAAAACTCTCAATGCACAATTAGCAGACAATAGAATCCACACAATGACACAAAGAGAGCAGTGAGTGTATATCTTCAACAGTCAGTATAGTGGATCAGTATGTGTGAGTTGGATGCAATCAGTGGCAAATCAGTTTGGAGGACAACAATAGTCTCTTCCTCAGCAGATGTTATGACTACAGTCTGAAGCAAAGGCACGTGTCCTTGAGCACGGCAGATGGAATAGTTTTGCCAGCCAGCTGTCCTTGAGAGTCAGATGCTGCCCGCCAGTGTTATGAAAACAAATATACTGTTGATTATCTGGAGGACTGAGTGCTGAGGGTGCCGAAAAGAACAGGTCGAATAGCACTGACTTCAGAGAAAAAACTTTCTATTCTCTTACGGATTCAGTGCTCCAATTCCTTCATTGGAGGAAAGAATTGGAGGGGAGGATGCCATTCAGACCTGGTAGACTCAAACGTATAGTAAGGGTGTGCTTGGAACGTCTGGCTGAGGCCTCTGTCTGGGAGGTCTTCAGCTCCCACCTCAGGAAGAAATTCAACCACATTCCGAGGGAGTCTGGAGACATGGAGTGTGAATGGACAGTGTTCTCCACCTCTAGGTGGAGGTCATTGGGACATCTTGGGGTGGCAACCCCCGAACCAAGTGGTGGACACCAGTGGTGAGGGGGGCCATTAAGCTGAAGAAGGAGTCCTATTAGGCTTGGTTGGCTTGTGGGACTCCTGAAGCAGCTGGGGTGTACCGGCAGGCCAAGGAGAGTCCAGCTTGGGTGGTTGCCAAAGCAAAAACCCAGGTATGGGAGGAGTTCGGTGAGGCCATGGAGCAAGACTTTCGGTCGGCCTCAAAGAGATTCTGGCAAACTGTCCGGCGGCTCAGGAGGGGGAAGCAGCTCCCTGTCCACACTGTGTATGGTGTAGATGGGGCACTGTTGACTTCGACTGGGGATATCATCAGGCAGTAGAAGGAATACTTTGAGGATCTCCTCAATCCCACTGATAAGCCTTCCACAGAGGAAGTAGAGCTTGTGGATGATGGGGACGAATCGCCTATCACAGCGGCTGAGGTTGCCAAGGTGAATAAAAATCTCTTGGTGGCTGGGCCCCAGGGGTGGACAAGATTCGCCCTGAGTACCTCAAGGCCCTGGATGTTGTAGGGATGTCATGGTTGACACGCCTCTACAATACTGCATGGAGGTTGAGGGCAGTGCCTTTGGCATGGCAAACCGGGGTGGTGGTTCCTCTCTTCAAAAAAGGGGACCGGAGGGTGTGCTCCAACTTTAGAGGGCTCACACTCCTCAGCCTCCCTGGGAAGGTCTATGCCAATATACTGGAGAGGAGAGTCCGGCCGTTGGTCGAACCTCGGAATCAGGAGGAGCAATGTGGTTTGTGTCCTGGCCATGGCACATCGGACCAGCTCTTTACCCTCTCGAGAATCCTTGACGGTTCGTGGGAGTTTAGCCAACCAGTTTACATGTGTTTTGGGGACTTGGAGAAGGCATTTGATCCCGTCCCTCGTGGTTTTTTGTGGGGGGTGCTTCAGAAGTATGGGGTATCTGGCTTGTTGTTTCAAGCTATTCTGTCTCTGTATGATTGTTGTGAGAGTTTGGTTCATATTGCCAATACTCAATTGGACTCATTCCCAGTGAGAGTTGGACACCAGCAGGGCCGCCCTTTGTCACCGATCCTGTTTATAATTTTTATGGACAGGATTTCAAGGCGCAGCCAGGGAACGGAGGGTGTCATGCTTGGTGACCACATAATCTCATCTCTGTTGTTTGCAGATGATGTTGTCCTGTTTCCGTAATCCATCAATAGCCTACAGTTCTTTCTGGGATGGTTTGCTGCTGAGTGTGAAGTGGCTGGGATGAGAATCAATACCTTCAAGTCCGAGTCCACGGTCATCAGCCAGAAAAAAAGTTGATTGTCCTCGCTTGGTTGGAGACAGGCTTCTGGCCCAAGTGGAGGAGTTTAAGTATCTTGGGGTCTTATTCACGAGTGAGGGGAGAATGGAGCGAGAGGTTGACAGACAGATCGAAGCAGCATCTGCAGTGATGTGGACGTTATACCGGTCTGTTGTGGTGAAGAGGGAGCTAAGCTCTAAGGCAGAGCTGTCAATTTACCAGTCAATCCTACGTTCCTACCCTCATCTATGGTCACGAGCTTTGGGTAATGACCGAAAGAACGAGATCGCAGATACAAGCGGCTGAAATGAGCTTTCTCCGTAGGATTGCTGGACTCACCATCAGAGATAGGGTGAGGAGCTCAGTCATCCGGGAGAGGATCAGAGTAAAACCGCTGTTCCTCCACATTGAAAGGAGCCAGTTGAAGTGGTATGGGCATCTGATTAGGATGCCTCCTGGACGCCTCCCACTTGAGGTGTTTCAGGCACATCCCTCTGGGAGGAGACCCCTGGGCAGACCCAGGACTCGGTGGAGAGACTATGTCTCCCATCTAGTCTTGGAATGCCTTGGTATCCTCTCTGAAGAGCTGGAGCAGGTGGCTGGGGAGAGGGAAGTCTGGGCTTCTCTGCTTGAACTGCTGCCTCCGTGACCCAGACCTAAAAAATCTTCAACCTATCTTCTATCTTCTACCGTAAAAGTGGTAGAAGATAGATGGATGGATGGATTCAGTGACTCACTAAATCCTTTATCAGCCTGCACAGGGTTAATACTACTTTTAGGTCACTTTTGAATAAACACTGGCATTTATTTGAATCCTTAAGTTGAAAGGGGCTTCCTGTGGGAGAACTCAGACAATGCAGCTGTCATGAGCTGAGCTCTTGAAGTTCTGCCAGGCTCAGTCTCGTGGTTTTTTCTTGTATTTATATATATTTGCTGTATTTTGTGCCTTTTGAGTTTTAATACTGCTTTCTATTTTTCTGTTTAGGCTTCAGTTTTGTTACGCTCATGTTTCATTTCAATTTGTAATTATTTATTAGTCTGCTTTTGATGATGTTTAATTCCTTATATTTGTCTTTTGGTTTTCTTTCTCTGGGTTGACAGCTCTCAGGCAGCATCTCCAGTTTGGTACTCTGTGTGGGCATCGCCCTGTCAGCTGTCAAATCGAGCCGCTCCTCCCTCATGTCTTCCAGCTGATCCCAATCTTCATTTATTGTTACCTTTTTGCCTGCTCATGTGAACCCACACCTGTCACTACTTATATATATGGTTTTGACCCTATTTAAGGGGAGTTATTTCATTCCCCTTTGCCGCTGCCTTGACTCATAAAGTGTATCTACAAGTCTCTCTCCGTCTCCACCAGACCCTATTTCTGCTCCTTGGCGCTATTCCTGTAAGTTTTCTCCCTTGTTGTTATTTTGTACTTTTAGCACCTTGTTGAACTATACATTTGTTGTTTGTTTTTCAATAAATTGCCCAAATTCACAGTTCAGCATGTGTGTCCCACCTCTCTGTCCCAATGGGCATTCATGACAGAAGGCAGCGGCCAGTAGAGACCTAGCTGCTTTGAGTTTGCGTATGCTTTGTTTTTCTTTTTACTCACCATTTTTTTTTAGCTCATCATGTCTCTGGCACACGGGCCTCCATCAATTAAAGGGAAACCGGCAGCGGGGTCCCCGAGCCTGGAGGAGGAGTGGGCTGCTGACTTTATCCAAAGTTTTGTGAATGAAGATCTAGCCACCTGTGGACCAGAAATAACCAGGGAGAGCATGAATGGAGTGGTTTTAATCCTGGAGGCACACCCCGGCCTGTGGAAATGCCCTCAAAATGCAGAACTCCTGTCCATGGTCCCCTCGCTTAAGCGGTCCTTTCCCAGGTTGATGATGGGGCCGCCTCCAGCAGGAGGCTGCCTCCAGCAGGTGCTGTTCTTGTAAGTTTTCTCCCTCATTGTTATTTTGTCTTTTGAGCACCTTGTTGGTCTTTACGTTTGTTTTTCAATAAATTGCCCAAACTCACAGTTCAGCATGTGGGTCTAACCTCTCTGCCCCCAAAGGGCATTCATGACAGCAGCATTTAAAAACAAAAACAAAACACACATACACTACCGTTCAAAAGTTTGGGGTCACCCAGACAATTATTTTGTGTTTTCCATGAAAAGTCATACTTGTTTACCACCATGAGTTGTAAAATGAATAGAATATATAGTCAAGACATTGACAAGGTTAGAAATAATGATTTGTATTTGAAATAATATTTTTTTCCTTCAAACTTTGTTTTCGTCAAAGAGTCCTCCATTTGCAGCAATTACAGCATTGCAGACCTAACATGATTGCACAAGGGTTTTTTAATCATCCATTAGCCTTCTGACGCAATGAGCAAACACATTGTACCATTAGAACACCGGAGTGATAGTTGCTGAAAATGGGCCTCTATACACCTAAGTAGATATTACACCAAAAACCAGACATTTGCAGCTAGAATAGTCATTTACCACATTAGCAATGTATTGAGTGTATTTCTGATTAGTTTAAAGTTATCTTCATTGAAAAAAAGTGCTTTTCTTTCAAAAATAAGGAAATTTCTAAGTGACCCCAAACTTTTGAACAGTAGTGTATATATAGCTTCAACCGTTTGCTATTGCTGCATAAAATGTGTACATATTTGAGCTTTTAACTATAAAAAGATTAAAATGTGTGGTTAACATAAGTGATTAACCCCTTGCACTCTGGTCAATTTCCCTAAAAACGCCAAAACATAACGTGCCCAAAATAAATCCAAAGCTGTTTTTCAACCCTTTGCAGCATCTTCATGGGGTTGGTCTCATTTAAAAGAAAACACTTTGAATTTTTTGGCAAAACAGTCATATAATCTCTCTAAGTGCTCCGGCCACTGAGTTACAGTCATCTAAACATAGTGAACTTGAAGAAAATAAATTTGTCCTGGGTGTTTTTTTGGATAAAAATGCTTGCAAATAACACACAGCTTCAGATCCGGGCTGGAAAATGCAACAGAAATGTAGAACCAAGTGTTATCCAGCTGAGGTCCAAATTTTGTAACAATAACACAAAAAATGAATATATTACACAGCTTTTTCCTCAGGTAGTTCCCAGGTGTTTTGGAACTGTGCCAAATTGTGCCAGATGGCACAGTTTGGAAAAACGTCTGTAACTTTTTAATGCTTCAATGTAGAAGCTTCATTTTGGGCTCTAATGAAAGGTCACACTCAGGGCTGTGCCTGTGTGTGTGTGTGGGACATCGGCCATCGCTACATGACGGATTAGCCTCATGTGGCCATGTGGGACAGCAGCGCAGTCACTGCGGCTTTCCCCCCCCCCCTCGCTACAGAAGAAGAGCGGGGGGCGGCGTTCACGGTCTGGACGCGGCGAACAACCCCTTGTACCGCGGCGCATGAACTTCAGACTTCGTGCGCCGCACAGTTGTAATTTACCGATCGGTCAAAAGTCATTTTGGATTACAATTTTCAGGGATAAAGAATAATATAGCTTATAACACCTTACCTCTTCACAGCAGTGTCCTGGCGAACTTCTCTTCCTCACTGTCAGACGAACGCAACGCTGGTCCGCTCGTGGTTCTGGTCTCGCAACCCGATCAAAACATAATTCCATTATTGCGGTTTTGTGCTTCCATGATTGCGGTTTTTGGCGAACAATTTTTCAAAACAAATAACAGTAGTAATTAAAAAAAGACTGGTGAACGCGTGTGTGTCACTCAGCCTTCGTCGTCAGCCTCCTTCGGTCTATGATGACCATGGAAGAAATCATAACGTCTACTCTGCTGGAACAAAAACAAAATAAGCACCGCCTGTGGCCGAACATGCCGATGCGCAAATGGCACTCCCTGTCACACAGGTTGCATTTGTGGGTGGTCTCCGTGCTGCTGGATCTGTGGGGTTCTTCCTGCGGGTCCTTTTTTGATCTGCTGCAGCAGTCTCTCTTCACCCAGCCTTAAAAAAAAACAGCTCGCAAACTTCTCTGCTTCAATTGGCTCACTGCATTCACAGCCTTGGTAGGCGGGTCCATCTTGCTAGGTTTTCAGTCATTGGTTCTTCAAGGTTTCAGAAACCCAATTCAAGGCTCTTATTAGTCGAATGAGAGGTCAATCAGATGAACTAATCTGTTCGCGGCTGTGTCTGCAGCTTTTATTTTCAGTGCGCGCTTGGACGCCATCACCATCTCCATCATCAGCATCTCCATCATGCGTCCTAGAGCGCACAAGGGTGCACGAGAGCGCCCTCGTGCGCCCTCGTGCGTTCTAGGACGCAGAGACTTGCCTGCCCGCGGTACAACGGAGTGCAAGAGGTTAAGGAAAATCAATAGAAAAAGTATAACAGAATAAAACAATGTCTGAGGAGAGGGGAAAAAGAAAAAAAAAAAGCTTTGGAGTTTTACTCCAAGTAAGAGGGGTTGAGCTCAAGACAGGATGATCTCTGCTCAGATATCAATGAAAAAAAAATGCACACAGAAGAGACAAAAAGACTTCAGAAAGACAACTGAACAAGAACTGAGAATAACACAAAGAACTGAAAAAGAAGTGACAAAGAACTGGACAACTGAAAATCTAGGGCGTTTTCCTCTTTTAAATGAGAGCAATTCCTTGGACATAACATTTGACTGGCAGCAGGAAGAACCAATTACTGTCTATTGCTGGAGATTTGAATGGACTCTGGTCTAATAAGGAAGCGGTCCTTTGTCTGTAACCAACCAATAGAATTAAAGGGGGCGTCATCCAACAAAGACAGCTTGGTGATTGGCTGATACCAGTCGTATGACATACATAAGATTTTCAGAAGAAAAACATTTTAAGGTTGAAATTCATATTTTAGACTTAAAAATATAGTCTAAGCTACCTTCAGTGATACATGACTAGCTTTCATGACTGCTTCCAGTGAGCATGCACTTTTATAAACCCGTTTAAACATATTTCAGACATGCAATACATTTCAAATCAATCATTAATGAAACATTTCAAACCATGATTGTCCAACACAGGGGCGGTCATCTTCAACATTGTCCTGAGTAGTATTTCCTGGAAAAATATCAAAGTCTTGAGGAGATAGGATTATTTTAGGCAGATAAAACCCAGTCCAATGTTGACCAAAAGGGAGCACTGTTGGGCTTTGGATAATGGTAGGAGGCTCCAGGAAGACATTTTGACTGATCTGGTTTGTATCAAAAGGCCCTTAGCACATAAAACTGTCTGAGGGGAAGTGTTCTTAGGCGATTTATGATAACAGTCCAGGCGTCTTCCTGGCATGAAGAGGATCGTTGGGGTCTTTAGTCAAGCAAAGAATGTGGCGTTTCAATGCTTTATTTAGGAAACAGGGTGAGTTAGAGCTCTCTTGTTCACAGAGACTGTTCATGTAGAGTGGAAATCAGATGTAACGTTACACTTCTGAGAGTTTTAGGCATTAAATTTATGTATGAAAACCGGTGAAAAACCAGCCCAGACATATTTTAGAGATAGTCTGCTTTGTCACATGATAATGGCAGTCTATCAGATGTCAGAGCCGAAGACTCACTGTGCACTGCGCAGCCAATCACTTCCCCCCATACAGAGTGAGCAGCAGAAGAAGGATTACTTCAGAAATGTTACACCATTTATCCAAATTCTATGGTGGTACCAAGCAGCATAAAATTAAAAAAGAAAAAAAAATAAGCACTAAGTCTGTAAAATATCCATCCATCCATCCATCCATCCATCTTCTACCGCTTTTCCGGAGGTCCGGGTCGCAGAGGCAGCAGTTCAAGCAGAGAAGCCCAGACTTCCCTCTCCCCAGCCACCTGCTCCAGCTCTTTAGAGGGGATACCAAGGCGTTCCCAGACCAGCTGGGAGACATAGTTTCTCCACCGAGTCCTGGGTCTTCCCCGGGGTCTCCTCCCAGTGGGAAGTACCTGAAACACCTCAAGTGGGAGGCGTCCAGGAGGCATCCTAATCAGATGCCCATACCACCTCAACTGACTCCTTTCAATGTGGAGGAGCAGCGGTTCTACTCTGAGCCTCTCCAGGATGACTGAGCTCCTCACCCTATCTCTGAGGGTGACTCCAGCAATCCTACGGAGAAAGCTCATTTCAGCCGCTTGTATCCGCGATCTCGTTCTTTTGGTCATTACCCAAAGCTCGTGACCATAGGTGAGAGTAGGAACGTAGATTGACTGGTAAATCTACAGCTTTGCCTTAGAACTAAGCTCCCTCTTCACCACAACAGACCGGTACAACGTCCCCATCACTGCAGATGCTGCTCCAATCCGTCTGTCGATCTCTCGCTCCATTTTCCCCTCACTCGTGAACAAGACCCCAAGATACTTAAACTCCTCCACTTGGGGCAGGAGCCTGTCCCCAACCCAGAGAGGACAATCCACCTTTTTCCGGCTGAGGACCATGGACTCGGACTTGGAGGTGCTGATTCTCATCCCAGCCACTTCACACTCAGCGGAAAACCGTCCCAGCAAGAGCTGTAGGTCATTGCTGGATGAAGCCAACAGGACAACATCATCTGCAAACAACAAAGATGAGATCCTGTGGTCACCAAGCATGACACCCTCCATTCCCTGGCTGCGCCTAGAAATCCTGTCCATAAAAATTATGAACAGGATCGGTGACAAAGGGCAGCCCTGGCGGATTCCAACTCTCACTGGGAATGACTCCGACCGAGTGTTGGCAATACGGACCAAACTCTCACAACGGTCGTACAGAGACCGAATAGGTCGTAACAACAAGCCCGATACCCCATACTCTTGAAGCACCCCCCACAAAAATCCATGAGGGACGCAGTCAAATGCCTTCTCCAAGTCCACAAAACACATGTAAACTGTTTGGGCAAAATCCTACGAACCCTCAAGAATTCTCGAGAGGGTAAAGAGCTGGTCCGATGTGCCACGGCCAGGACGAAAACCACATTGCTCCTCCTGAATCCGAGGTTCGACCAACGGCCGGACTCTCCTCTCCAGTACCTTGGCATAGACCTTCCCAGGGAGGCTGAGGAGTGTGATCCCTCTAAAGTTGGAGCACACCCTGCGGTCCCCTTTTTTGAAGAGAGGAACCACCACCCCGGTTTGCCATGCCAAAGGCACTGTCCCCGACCTCCACGCAATGTTGCAGAGGCATGTCAACCATGACAACCCAACAACATCCAGGGCCTTGAGGTACTCAGGGCGAATCTCGTCTACCCCCGGGGCCCGGCCACCAAGGAGATTTTTAACCACCTTGGTGACCTCAGCTCCTGTGATAGGCGAGTCATCCCCCTCGTCCCCAAACCCTGCTTCCTCTGTGGAAGGCGTATCAGTGGGATTGAGGAGATCTTCGAAGTATTCCTTCCACCGCCCGACGATATCCCCAATGTATTTATCCTCCTCATGGATCGTCACCTTATCGTGGTGGAGGGGTTTGAGTGCCCCAGTGATCCCAGGAGCTATGTTGTCCGGGGGCAATTTGCCTCTGATAGGGTCTCCCAAGACAAACTGGTCCTGGGTGAAGGGCCAGACTAAGAACGATCCAACAGACTCTCATGATAAATTGTATATCAAGGATTCAGTGTACCCCGCCTGGTATGGGGTTACCGGGGCCCCACCCTGGAGCCAGGCCTGGGGGAGGGGCTCGAAGGCTAGTGTCTGGTGGCCGGGTTTCCACGCATGGGACCCGGCCAGGCTCAGCCCGAAGGAGTTACATGGGTCCGCCCTCCAGTGGGTTCACCACCTGCAGGAGGGATCATGGGGGTCCGGTGCTATGTGGATTAGGTGGCGGTCAAAGGCGGAGACCTTGGCGGACTGATCCCAAGCTTTCTAAACTGGCTTTTGGTACGTGGAATGTCACCTCTCTGGTGGGGAAGGAGCCTGAGCTGGTGCACAAGGTTGAGCGATACCAGCTAGATATAGTCGGCCTCACCTCAACACACAGCTCCGGTTCCGGAACCAGTCTTCTGGAGAGGGGCTGGAGCTTGGCCTTTTCTGGAGTTGCCCCGGGCGAGAGGCGACGAGCAGGGGTGGGTATTCTTGTATCGCCCCGCCTTGCTGCCTCTATATTGAAGTTTTCCCCGGTGGACGAAAGGGTTGCTTCCCTGTGCCTTCTGGTTGGGAAACGGGTCCTGACCATCATTTGTGCCTATGCACCAAATGATGTTTCAGAGTACCCACCCTTTTTGGAGTCTGTGACTGGGGTGTCATTGTAAATGTCTGTAAAATAATAGAGTAAAAATAAATAAATAAATAAGTAAATAATAAATAAATTAAAAAATGTTGCATTGTGAAAAAAAATACACATACAGTATATGCTGCTTGGTATTACCACAGAATTTGGATGAATGGTGAAACATTTCAGAAGTTAAAAAAAAAAAAAAAATGCTTGAATCCAGTTGAGAATCTTCACCAAATTAAGAAACTGAATTAATTTTGCATTCATTTTAAGTCATAATTATTTTTATTATAATTGAATTTTTTTTTAATTTTATTTACTCTGTTCATTGTTCTATTTTATTATCATTTTATAAGCATTTATTTCAAGTGTTCATGTTCATGAGTTTTATTCATATTTTGTATTGCCCTTGCAATAAAGTTGTTAATGAAACTTCAATCATGTGGTATCAGTATTGGTATTGAAGAAAATGTCCCATAAATGAATAGTATTGTATCGAAAGGAAAAATGCTGGTATCGCCCACCCCTACTATCAACACTCTTAAAGCAAACATTACATCTGTAGTACTCTTTCTTAACATGAAACCATAATGCTGCTCACTGATTGTCACCTCTCCTCTTAACCTGGCTTCAAAAACTCTTTCCCATATCTTCATTAAATTAAATTAAATTAAATCACCCTTTATTGTCATTCAACTGTACAACCAATCATGTACAGTAGAACGAGATTGTGTTTTACCTATCTACTGTGTTAATCACACACACCCCAAGTGTAGAATCAGAGGGCCGCTGCCATGCAAGGCGCCGCCACAAATTTCCCTCCTCCATTCCATTTTTGCTGAGCACCAAGCTGGACGGCTTGGTGTGGATGATAGTGTGGATGATCAAATTTATGCCTCTGTAGTTACTACAGCTCTGAGCATCACCTTTGTTCTTGAAAATTGGTACCAAAACATTTCTTCTCCACTCCTTAGGCATCCTCTCACTCTCGAAGATTGTGTTAAACTATCTGGTTAAAAACAACTGCCATCTCTACTAAACATACCCATTCCTCCACAGGTATGTCATCTGGACCAATTGCCTTTCCATTCTTCATCCTCTTCGAAGCTGCCCTCACTTCCACCTTGCTAATCCTCAGGAATTCCTTGTTCACCATCTTTCCTTCATCCATCCTCCTCTCTCATTTTTTTTCATTTATCAGCTCTTCAAAGTACTCCTTCCACCTTCTCAACACAATCTCATCATTTGTTAGTATATTACTATTTCTGTCCTTATTCAGCCTAACCTTCTGTACATCCTTTCCAGCTCAATCTCCCTGTCTAGCCAAGTCCTTCTTCTCCTTTCTTAGATTCCAGCTTCTCATACAACTCACTATATGCCCATTACACCTTTGACTTCTAGCTTCAAACTCATGATTCTGTCTGATTCCTTCTTTGCCTCCTGAACACTCTTCACATACTCTTCCTTCAAGATAACTCCTACTCTATTTCTCTTCCTCTTTCCTCCATGGTAGAACATTTTAAATCAACATCCAGTGCTCCTAGCCGTGCTTACCTTTCATCTGTTTTTTTGAACACACAGTGTATCTCCCTTTCTTCTCTCCATCATACCAGTCATAGTCCCTACATTTAACATCCCTACTCTCACATCCATACTTCTGCCTTTCCTTTTTTTCCTTTTCTCTCTCTCCGTCCTAACACGCCTTATCCCGCTCCTCCTCTTCGATATTCGGCCAACAGTATGTAACATCAACTCCCTTTGAATCTAATCTATAAAATCACTCTTCACCTTAAAGAAATTGTTTCACTCAAAATGTTTGGTCAAGAATTGTATCCTTCATCTAAGAACCACAGTTGGAAAACACATTCCATGGTAAAAGGTACAATAAGGATCCAATTTTGTGCAAGGAACGGATTAGTTTGCCATCATGAATAACTGGAACTTCCTCCCAATCAGACAGTTTTATGCTTTAACAATCATTTGAGAAATATCCCAGACTCATTGAGGGCATTCCATGGTCACTAGGAATTATCCACAGCTCAACATTACCCCCTGCTTGACGACTCTTGAATATGTTCACTTTTGCCTCTACAAGCTGAACTGAGGTTTATGATTGAAATGACTTCTTTTTTGATTAAAAAAAAAACTAAACAAAAAACTCTCAATTCTCAGATTACTTTCTTTTTCAGGAAAACCTGTATAATCAACCGGGACTCTGGCATACCATTGGGGTTTGAAATGTTTCATTAATCATTGATTTTAAATGTGTTGCATGTTTGAAAATCCTTAAATGAACCTTATTCTAATGCATGTTTATTATAGAAGGACACATTTTTAAAAGTGAAGGCTCACTGAAAGTTAGTCATGAATCACTGAAGGTAGCTTAGATTTTATATATAAGCAAAAAGCAAAGTTTTATATTGATGATGTTTTATCCTGTTGGAAAAGCATACTTAAGTCATCTAACTTGCTCAGCCAATCACCAGCCAGTCTCTGTTGAACAATACCCCCTTTCAGTCTATTGGTTGGTTACAGACAAAGGACTGTTTTCTTACTGAACCAGAGTTCATTCAAACCTCCGGCGATGAGAGACAACTGCTTCCGTTTCATGTCAGTCAAGTTGTCCCCATGGAAACTTAATCAGTTTTAAGTGAGGAACACCCTAGTTCAAGAGAGACTGGAAGAGAGTTGTTCTGTGTGAAAGTCTGTGTGTCCTGCCTTAAACTGTTTTTCCTTTAAAACGTCTGGGAAAATACCGTTTCTTCCTTTCTGAGCTCAAACTTCTCTTTTATATGGAGTGAAACTCCATGGTCACAGAAATTTTTGTATTTATTCAGTTAAACTTTTCCTTATTGATTTTTCATAACTCACCGTGTTTTAAAGTGGACTGATCATTTTTCTCACACTGGAAGCTGTTCTCACCAACCGCCATGACACCTGCAGAACTTGGATTTCGTGGCTTGAATTTTTTGTTATTAATCTTGTCTCTCCAATCCTGTGACTTTGATCAGACTGTGTACTATGTCCAATTTATTTGGACCCGAGAACACTGCTGAAAAATTATCTTGTTGTTCCACATGGCATGCTCTGCAACCAACAGCCTCATCAGTGTCACCGGACCTTAGAGCCTGACTACTGCCCTGGGAAGAAATATCTGCTGGCAGATATTCTCCGGTATAATCTTCAAATAAAGCTTCAGCAGAGGATCCAGCTTGAAAATTAACACAAAGATCATGCGGGCAAGATTCCTTTGTTTCATCTGCTGCCCATCGCCTTAAAAAGTATCCCTTAATTTTTCTCAGGTTTAAAACTAGTTAATAATTCTGATCAGAGCTATAGAATTAAAGACAAACAAAATTCCTCTTTTGATTAAATTCCATTTTTATTTTTAGAGTAATTCAGAATTTCTTTTCCATATAATTAGCTTTTATAATTTTCTTCATGAAATTTTCTTCCTATTTTTTCATATTTTTGTTGCAGTTATTTCAGTCTCCATTTTCATCACAGTTACAAATTCATACTAAGGTTTCCCTTGGTTCCACAAATGTGATTACACTCTGTTGCTCAATAATCAGTTACAAGTTGAATGTGATGCTTAATACTTGGTCATTTAACTTTACCAACAAATCCATTGAATGTAATGTCACTTAATCTGAGTATGATCATTAAAACTGTAAACGGTATATGGAAGTTTAAGTTGATTTCTTTTCCTGTGTTTGTTTCTTTAGTCACCCAGTAGAATTCACAGATATTTGAGTCTGATGGGTTGAAGATATAAAGATTAGTTATTAATAAATTGTCCAAGCTTGTGTACTGGTGCCCCAAAAAAGAGTTTTTCTGGTCTGTTCGTGGACTTGATGAAAACCTTCGTTTCGTTAAATAATCTTTGTACCTTATAATTAAATGTTGCTACAAGTCACCCAATTTCCACCTGTACCCTGTCGGATAACAGCATCGGTTGTAGTTGTTGTTAATCCGGGCCTCGACCGATCCAGTATGTAGCATCATCTCACTTTGGCTCAGCAACAATTATTTTTCTGCTTAAAGACATTTTTGTTTCATCCAGGAATAATGCAAAGAAATGGATTTTCTTCCCCCAGGCCACAGCTGAAATCCCCTTTTGTTAAAACCAGCCTAAGGAATTTCCCCAATGTCCGGCTGCACTTTTATTGCCCCCATAAAACCTACACAGATCCACGACTCAGTTAATTTCCTTAAACTGTGGACATGCTGGATTTAAACAACTTTAAAGTACATTATTACAAACTCAATTCTAAACCTTCATTCTTTTCAGAACTATGAAAATGCAGATGGACTCTGATGTGTTTGATGTGGAAAATCAATAATATGTGTGAAATGCATTAATCTGTGATTTTATATATATATATGCATGTTGATGTTAAATGAATGTTTATTCCTGCATGTTGATTTAGAAGCACTGCTTATAAGATACACTAAGGTTAGTTTAGTTATACATAAGTTTGTAACAGTACATTCCAATGCATTTAAAACTGTGTATTCCTGTGGACTGATATCATGTGTCACCAGTCTTCATAGAACCCCAGCTTCTTCATCCTATTGGTCTCTCACAGACAAGGTCTGTTATTGGACTAAAGGTTCATCGAGCCCGCCCACGAAGGACGCTCATTGGCTGAGGTTCCGGTCAGGCCAGAATCCCGCGAAACTCAACAGAGCTTATAAAAGGGAGAGAGAGACTCTGTTTCAGCCCTTTTTGCCTTTTTCGTCAGACACCACTCTCTTTCTGCTCCGGATTCTCTTTTCGCCTGCTCCCTTCTTTCTGATCTCCTCCATTGTCTACACACAGCAAGGGAGAACAAAGGACCACATGGCGCTTTTCTGAACACAGCAGATAATTTGTTTATGTAACTTTGTATTTTCTTCTTGTCTTAAATGCCTAGGAATTCCTTTTTCTTTGAGCTCAATTCTTAATCGGAGTCAAACTCCAATTCTTAATTTATCACTTTTTGTTAAACTTTCTGTAAACCGCCGTTTGTTTAATTTTAAGGTAAACTTTAATCTTGACTTTATTTTTATAATATTTTTCTTGACCAAGCACCTAGCAGAAACTACTATTTTTATCTAAAGTCCGAAAGTTTCTTTTCTAATTTGAAATCGGATTAGATATCTTTTAATTATTATCGAAGACCTCTTGAAGAAAGACGCAGCCTTCCACGTCACGTGCAGCTGAGGAATCAACGCGCAGCTTTCCCACATCGCTCTGAAGAAACGTCGGCACCATCTGGCTAGAACCCGTTTCAACTGTGGGTCATACGGCCAAGATCCAGCCCCGTTCGACCGCTTGAATTTAAAGGTCGAACTGTGGACCCTGAAATATCTGCGGGCAGATATTTCCTCTAACATCCACAAAAAGACGGACGACAGAACTATCATCACCGGAGAGCACGTGAGCTGCAAAAACTTTAATTCATCTGCTGAATAAACTTCTGAGGTTCGGTAATAATTTATATATCTAATCAGATGCAAATTAAGAAGTCCTTAACATAACTCTTCTTTTCATTAAAATTCCGTTTTTATTTTCTTAAGATTAATTTAGGACTTTTTCATAAGTAATAAACTTTCTCCATAAGTTTGCGTTGTTTTTAATAATCTGTTAACTCAAACTGATAGAAATTCATCTCTCAGTTTAACCCTGGTTCCGAAAATATTGACATTGTTAATCTATCATTTACAAGATTGATTTTATGATTAATGAAATTATTTCGATGTCTATTAATCATTTCGTTTAATAAATATTTAAAAATGAGAAGTTGTTGGGAATTTATTTCATTCTGAGTCTGTTTCAAGCCCAGGTATCGAATTCACGGAAAATTTTTGAGACTGATTATTGATTAATTTATTGAGTGATCAAACAGGTATAAAGTGAAATTAAAGATCAAATTGCTTCTTAAAGATAGAAGCTGGTACCCCTTACGAGTGTTATTAACTTTTCTGATGTATATGAAATGAGATTTGAGCTCAGATTCCAATACATCAATATAAATTAAATAATTCATACCTGATCATATTTATTATTTATTAATATCCATTTTTACGTTACAAGTATGAAAGTCTCATTTGTCATGATCTGCATGTTTGATTTGGCAAAGGTTTTACATCGGATGTCCTTCCTGACAAAACTCTTCCCATTAACCTGGGCTTGAGACCGGCATTAGGGATACACTGGCTTGTGCACCCCCTGTGGCTGGGTTAACTAAACTAAAATAAAAAATATTATACCAAAAGTAAATCAAAAGCTGTTCTTTCAACCATTTGCCGTATATACATGGGATTGGTCTCATTCAAAAGAAAACACTATGGTACCTATTTTCATAGTCTAGTTAGAAGTCTGCTGTCTTAGGTGGAGAGCACATTTATGAGTCCATTTTATTTTCAGCGGGAAACAATCTGCACTGGGCAAAGAGTCCAAAGAGGCTGGTCTAATTATTCAGAAGTGTGTTTTGGTTAATCCAATCCACTGCACTCCTGCCCATGCCTTTGATATACAGAGGCACATAATCTAAGGTGAACTCTGATTATGATAATAATGGATTAGATTTATATGCTGCTTTACATGTCAAGTGACATCTCAAAGCACTTACAGTGAGTCCATTATTCATTCACTCCAGACAGACATTGATAGTGGTAAGCTACTACGCTAGCCACAGCTGCCCTGAGTCAGACTGATGGAAGCCTCTCTTACCACTGCCGAACATTTATACACATTCATAACCAGTGTCATGAACACTGGAGGCAAGGTGGGTAAAGTGTCTTGCCCAGGGACACAACAGCAGGATGGCTGGGGAGAGCAGGATTTGAACCACCAACCCTCTGGTTATTGGATGACCCACTCTACCTCCTGAGCCACTGCCGCCCACATTTCCCTCCTCTGTTCCATTTTTAATGAGCACCTAGCTGGATGGCAGGAAGTTACATTTTTATATGGTCTTTGGAATGAGCCGGCCAGGACTTGAACCCTAACCTCCCGGTGGTGGGGCAGATGCTCACCTCTAGGCCACCACTCTGATGTCTTGTGTAAGATGAGTTTTCCACAGGTCAATGGGCATGCACTTCAGCAAAAATGCATGCAATAGCAATGCTGCTTGGCATTAAGCCAGGCATTAATTATCGTTGATGGCCAGTTATTTTTGTCGGAAGAGGAGGATATGATTGGACAAATTTGCTGAACAATCAATCAAACAAGCAAGCAAACAATCAACTGCAGTATCCTTTGCTAAGAAATCCATTGCTCGTCGTGCTAACTCCATGCTCGTCCCAAAAGACTGTGAGCATGACCTTGCCTGCCAAGAGTTGGACATGTTCCTTCTTTGGAGGTGGTGAGTCATAACACTTCCATTGGTTTGACTGGGTTTTAGTCTCTGGATCATAGTGACGGACACATGTTTTGTCCTGCATGATTAATCTGTCGAAGAACTCTTGGTTTTCTTTGCACATGGCCAAAAGAGCCTGGGAGCACATGACTCATTCCTGCTTCTGGAAGGGTGTGAGCAACTGGAAGATCCATCATGCAGACCACTTCTGCATGTGTAAATGGATGTTTTGGGTGTTTTTTTTTCCACAGATCCCACACTGATCTTGGCATCTCAGGCTAGTTGGCGTATGGTTATGCAGCGATCCTCATAAATGGTAGCCTCCACTTGCCAGATGGTGTCTTCCTCAATGGGGCACTGTGGTGCCTTTTCGCTTCATTATCACACCTTACTCCACCTTAGTACCTGTAAAAGAGAAACTCTTCGCTGCACATTGCCATCTCCTAAATTTATTCATTTATTTTTTTTAATTTTTTTTCCCAAACAGAAAACAAAACAAGACATATGCAAATCAAAATAAAAATTAAAAAAGACAACAAAGTGTTTCAAAAGAAACAAAGTGTTTCAAAAGTGTTACAAGTGAAAATTATTTTTCTCCATCCCTTTTTAACAATACATAATAATCATCTACGGATATCAATTTTCATTTTTTGTTTACAATTCAGATTATATCAAATGAAACCAAAACACTTCACCACCCCATTCAAACCTACACCTCCACTACATATAACATTGCCATCCAGTGGTTAAGATTAAAATTAATCAACATCTACAATCAATACAGCTCGTCCTCTCCCATATACTTCCCAAACATTTCTTTTTTTTTTTTTATTATTTTTTGAATTTGATTATATTTGTGCTTTGCTCCAACCCCTTCTTTAATCTAGTCCATAAATCCACTGCTGATGTTAACTGTCACGGTTTATAGGCTAAGACCCAGAAGCAACTTGGAAGGAGACAAACACAGGTTCAATAGCAATGATTTATTGAGATAATTGTGGGGAAAGTGTGGTGGAGGGAATAGTGCAGCGAGGATCTGGCAACCCTTTGGAGAAGGAGCAGAGTTAATGATTAATATATGCTGATTTAATACAAGGAGCAATTAATATCAGCTGTGCTTACAGGCTCAGCTGGGAGATGACAGGAACTGGGTGAAGAACCTCCTTGCCGAGGAGCTGGTTGTCAATGGTGAGGGGGATAAGGGAACTGCTGGAGAGAGCTGTGGGGGCGTGAAGGCAACAAGCCGGCCAAACCTGGGAGATTGGAGGCAAAGGAGAGAGGGACAATGGACAATACCGTTGGTAAGTCAACATACTGTGAAAGGAGGGAAGGTGCCCAGTTTAGCATTGACCACACCGCTGCCGTGTTGAGCAGGAGTGGTATAGCTACTCCATCCAATTCAACCATACAATAAGAGTAACCGCTGAAACCAGAACTCATCGAGTGGATGGCCGGCAGCGGCGGGCAGGCTGGCTTACTTGGTGGGCTGCACGATGCTGGCGACCGCCATACCCTGGCAAAATGGTTCACGCGCCCACACTTGCTGCACCATTTTCCTCTTGCTGGGCAAACTCGCGCTCTGTTCTGGTGCATCGGGGAACCACAACCCTTTCAGACGGGGCCTCTCGGAGTGGCTCTTTGGTTCATTTCATTAGCCTCACATTCTTCTTCTGTATTTTCTCCATCCTTCAAGTCCACAGCATTGGCTGACATCATTTGTACAGGCAACTTCTTTGACTGGCACCAGTTTAGCTCCGAAGCTAAATTGCTGCATCCTCCAACTGGAGTGCTAGCTCTACTGCTCTAGCTAGCATCAGGTCATTTGGCGCCGTTATCAACCTAGCTTGTAGCCCAGCAATACATGTGTGTTCGGCCAATTGGTTCCGCACTATCTCGTCCTCCAACGGCCCAAAATGGCACATACTAGCTAACTGTCTCAGGTCAGTGATGGACTGCTGTAATTGGCTCACCAACTCTTTGGCATCTCTGGCAAAAGCGAATCCGTCATACTGTCACGCTGTCCTGCATGATGAAACAGTTAGCTAGCAGCTCCACAACATCTTCATACAAGTCCGTCACACCGAGCGTCCAGAGAATCTTTTGACCCTCTATTTCAAGGTTGTGGACAAGCAGGCTCACGTCCTCACCTTATCCAGCTTCCCCAGGTCCAATGCTGTATGTAATATACGTTTTGAATGCGTCCAGCCAACGCGGCCATGGAACTAGTGGTTCCCCTGGGAGCTCAAGGAAAGGCAGTAGTGGTGTTACGCACACCTCCATGGTTTAATCCTCCATCGCCAAATGTTATGTCCACAAACCTGGCAGTAAAGAGACGGACAAGGATGCCTCACTGGAACTGAGCATTATTATGGAACTGGTCACAATACACTATACGTTTTCACCGTACCGAGTCACCAGGGCAAGAGAGCCCTGAAATGGCGGACTCACCCATATATATGTCAGTGTGATGATGGAGCCGGATGGTGATGTCATCACCGCACATCGCCGCACATCACAGCCGGATGTGCGGTGGTGGCGCTGGGGGGGGCATTGTGGGGATGCCTGGGGGGGGCTCTTGTTTGGAGGTGCGAGCCGGTCTCAAGCCTGGGGTGGGAGTTGCTGGCCTCCTGGTGCCTGTGGCACCGGGACTGGTGTTGGCCCCACTGGGGGGTGGGGGGTTGGCGGGCCCTTGGTTGTGGGTCTGCCGTGCTGGCCGCCTGGAGGCCTGGCTTCCCTCGATCGTCCCTCCGGGGGCAGTTGTCTTTCTTTCCTGGGGCTTGCTGACCTTGGGTGTTTGTTTGTGCCCTGTGGGAGTTGGTGGTGCTGCCTTCCCTGCTTGGGGTACCTGTGGGAAGAGCTGCTGTGACTGGCCACCCTCTTTGTATGTTTCCCAACAAACCACTCACATGCACACACTTATTTTGCGCGCACTCTCATATATACGCACACAGACGCACACACACAAATGTCTCTCCTTTAACAGGTGCGGATACCAGACTCATGTTGAGACATCTTCGGTGGAAGAAGCAGTTTGTCTTCTGTTTGTTTTAGTTGTTGGCTTGTTTTTCTTTTTGTCTGTTCACCTCCCTTTTCTTTCCCCCTCCACACACTTCCTTTCCCGATTCCCCATCCTGTCAGGTCCTCCATGGGTAAAATAATTTAAATAAAGTATTAAAAGTTATTACGGGAGGAGTTTACAACAGTATGCAGTACATAGCTAGGTACCGTATAAAGCTCCTTTTGGCAAAGTAAATCTTTTTTGACACAATAGGGCAACGGTTCTCTGTTCTGCTTACCTAGCTGCCTGACAGGAAGGGGTGGGGGGTGGGGGGGGAGTTAATGACAATCTGTTTAAATTAAATTGCACATTTTACATGTGCAGTTTCAATCTCCTACAATAACCGGAAGTGGGTCAGAGGAAATCTTTAATGAACAACCCTCGTATGTAATTTCTTTGTTGTTTTACAGCTAATCTAAACAGGCTTAAATATTAATGAGCACCTAAACTGGCAAGGCATTTTTTTTTAAGTGGACCAGGCACAAGTAAGGAGGCTGCAAGGGTGTATTTGGTTTGCTAACTTGGGAAACTGTGTTCACAGCACTGGTGTGCAGGAATGAACAGCATGTCTGCAGAACAAACAAGAAAAGCTGCCACCGGATCAGCCTTACTGCAGGAAACTGGAAAGTCCAGAGCTAGCTCATTAGTGGAAACTAGGAATATGAGTTAAAAAGATGTGAAGCTATACAATTATTACATTTTTGTTAACATCATATTTTTAAAAAGTCAGCTTCTTATTACACCATGTTTGAATCAGCACAAATTAAATCCTACAGTTGTGTAACACAACCTTTATTTTAACCTTTTACAAAGCAAAATCAGTGCCTTGTAATTGGAACATGTGAGATAAAAAAAAAAAACAACAAAACTTTGTCTAATTTGTGAGTGGTGCATCTCATAATATTTTCTCGGGTCTGCTGTGAATGTACTTTGGTAGCCAGATCAAATATACTTACACTATGGAAAACATTATAAAAAACAGAGCTGTCTTTGTACTGGCACTGCACCAGTAAGTGGATGAAGAAGGGTAGCTACATCATCTGTTTTACACTGTTTTTCTCTGTTGTTTTTAATGGTTTTTCACTCTCCCATAAACTGATGACTTCCCAGTTTATGCGTCTGTTAAGGCAATTCCATTTCAAGTGTGTAGTTTAAAAAAAAAAAAAAAAGCTCTTTGATGGCGGGCGCTGCTTGTGTGTGTAAAAGTGTGTGTGTGTGTGGGGGGGGGTACCACCTCAGGTCAAGGGATATTGCACTTACTTGGGTTTATTAATGTCCTTTCTTTCTTTACAGAGCGATTGATGGATAGTACTTACAGTATAATCACAAACAGTGCTTGATTTGTAAAGTTGGAGGTCCTGGAACACAGACAGGCCGATGTTCCTACAACTCAGAGGGGAAAGTAAAGGAACAAGATTCTCTCTTCCCCAAGTCAATAAAAAAAATGAACTGAATTCCAATACAAAAATGACAGACTGAACACACTAAGAAAAACACACAAAGAAGACAAAGTAAATTGTGCTGCCCAAATTTTCCATCTAAATAAACCTAAACAACAGCATTTTCAAAACCAGAGCAATAATTATATAGATACTTTTATCAGAGTATTATGTATATCCAAAATCAGAAGCATCAGATCTATTTAGAAAGCTGTTAACAGATTGTTGCATTTCATTACTTCTGTCTTTTCCCCTCAGCCAGATTTGTACAGTGGGGAACATAAGGAATTAGGGCTGAATTCTCTATTAACAAGCAAAAACAAGCTCCTCCATCCAGTTCCAGCACATCAGACAAACATCCCACACCTACTGCAAAGACACCCACTAGCTTGTGGGGGTTTACAATAACTGTACACTAAAATACACACACACACACACACACACACACACACACACACACACGCACACACGCACTCTCGCGTGCGCACACACACACACACACACACACACACACACACACACACACACACCACAACAGTATAAGTAACATTATTACAGCAGGGAAAATAAGTATTGAACACGTCAACATTTTTCGCATTTAAACATATTTCTGATGGAGCCACTGACCTGAGATTTTCACTAGATCTTACTAACAAACTAAGTAATCCACATAGAAATCGAGGCAAATGTGTTCACAAAACATGTTATATTTAATAAAGTGGAATGACACAGAGAAAAGGAATTGAACAAGCTCGCTGAAATTCTTTAATATTGAGTAGAAAAGCCTTTGTTGGTAATGACAGCTTCCAGACATCTCCTGTATGGAGAAACTAGGTGCAGGCATTGCTCAGGAGTGATTTTAGCCCATTCTTCCACACAAATTGTCTTCAAATCTTGAAGGTTCTGTGGGTGTCGTCTATGAACTCTGATCTTCAATTTGTTCCACAGATTTTCAATTGGATTCAGGTCAGGTGACTGACTGGACAATTCTAGCAGCTTTATTTTCCTTCTCTGGAGCCAGTTGATAGTTTCCTTGGCTGTGTGTTTGGGATCATTGTCTTGCTGAAATAGCCACCCTCGTTTCATCTTCAGCATCTTGGCAGATGGAAACAGGTTCTTATCAAGGATGTCTCTGTGCATTTGTCCATTCACCCTTCCTTTAACTATATGAAATCTGCCTGTACCGTGTGCTTAAAAACACCCCCACACCATGATGCTTCCACCTCCAAACTTCACTGTTGGCATGGTGTTTTTGGGCTGATGTGCAGAGCCATTTCTCCTCTAAACATGCTGCGTGTTGTGGCATCCAAAAAGTTCAATTTTGGTCTCATCTGACCAGACTATATTCTCCCAGTATTTACTGGCTTGCCCAAATGTTGTGCAGCAAACTTTAAACGAGTTTCAACATGCTTTTTCTTCAGCAGTGGAGTCTTGTGAAGTGAGCAGGCATACAGCCCATGTCAAATGAGTGAATTACTTATTGTTTTCTTTGAAACAGCAGTACCTGATAACTCCAGGTCTTTCTGGAGTTCTCCATGAGTGATCTTTGGCTCTTGGATAACTTTTCTGATTATTCTTTTGACTCCTCTGTCAGAAATCTTGTGAGAAGCTCCTGGTCATGGCCGGTTTATGGTAAAATGATGTTCTTTCCACTTCTGAATGATGGCTCAAACACTGCTCACTGGAACATTCAGCAGTTTAGAAATGCACCTGTAACCAATGTCATCATTATGTTTTGTGACAATAAAGTTGTGAAGGTCTAGAGAGAGCTCTTTGCTTCTACCTATGAGTTCTTTCTGATGTGACAATCTGATATTCAGAGACCTTTTTAAAGGCTATCAGTCAGGACTTAACCAGCTAAAATTAATTTGCACTGATAGTGGATAGGATGGCTTCCTAAATTCTGATGTATTTCAGCTGGATTCTTGGCTTTCTATGCCTTTTTGCACCTCTTTTTTCTTCATGTGTTCAATATTTATTCCCAGTGTCATTCCACTTTATTAAATATAACTTGTTTTGGCCTTGACTTCTTTGTATGTATGGATTGCTTAGGTTGTTACTGATATCTGGTTAAAATTTCAGGTCAGTGGCTCCATCAGAAATATGATTAATGATAAAAAATGTTGATGTGTTCAATACTTATTTTCCCCACTGTATAGCCAGCCTCAAAATTAGCAATCACCACAGACAGAGCAGAGAAAAACATTAAATTTTTACTCTGATCTTCTTGCTTATTTGTTCATATCATCCCATGAATTATCCACAGAGCCCTCAGCTTAATTTCTTGTTTGTTTCTTTACTCAGCCTCATGTCTCTTGTGTTCTCTTGTTATCCATGACTTCATGTCTTTTTTTTTTCCACAATATTTTTATTGAACCTTTTTTTTTATACAAACATGGCACAAACAATCAGACACTAACACAAAAGTAATTTAAAAATTAAAAAGAACAATAACAAAAAAATGTGTAATAAAAACAACAACAACATCCATTAACAAACACAAATCAACAACAATGCTCCTCTGTTTAGTCTAGGTAATCTATTATATAAGAATACATAATATACATTCAACAGCTTGGAATTTGCAAGGTCCACACATATCATTCACCTTCTTCTTCAGAAGTTATGTTTAAATTCTTTACATAATCAATGAAAGGTCTCCATATATTCTCAAACACATTTTCCTTTGATTTCAGTATATATGTTATTCTTTCTAGTGGAAGGTTTGTTAACATTTGTCTTAACCACTGAGTCACATCTGGTCTATGAATCTTTTTCCACAGTAGTGCAATACATTTTTTGGCATTAAGCAAACTGAGGTCTATGAATGCTTTTTCACTCTTATTAAAGTTATGTTTTTCTGGATACAGACCCAACAAAAACAGTTTAGGGTTCAATATGATTTGTTTTGAAATTATTTTTTCAATTGTTACCCTCACCTCTTCCCCAAACATTCCGATTTTTCTACATTCCCATAAACAGTGAAATAGGGTTCCTTTACTTTCCATACATTTTGTGCATGTATCTGGTATGTTTTTGTTATATCTATTTAATTCCACTGGTGTAACATACATACGCATTAACCATTTAAAATGTATCAGTGTAAGACGTACTGTAATGTATTTCAATGTGTTTTTAAGGAGAGCAAGTGGAATAAACAGACAGGACAGCGAGGTCTTCAGTAACGTTAACAACAACCGTTTTTACTCTCCTTCATAATCTGCACTTACACATACATTTATTAATTTGGTTTGAGCTCCTGCACAAGCCATTTCTCATTGTTCCCCTGAAATTTCAATTTGCAGGTCCTCTTTCCAGTAATTCAGTCTTTTCTGTGAGTTTTCACTTGAGTATAGTGTCAATGAGTTGTAAAACTCTGAAATAATACCCTTTCTCTTATTATCTTTCATCAAAATTTTTTTTCCAAAAATGAATAAGTAGGTCGGGTGAAAGCATTATTTTGATTTGATCAAATAAAATTTCTAAGCTGAAGATATTTAAAAAAGTGTGTTCTATTAAGGTTGAATTTAATCCTCAGTTCTTCAAAAGACATTATGTTATCTGAGCGTGACAAATATAAGTCTTGAATCTTTTGAATCCCTTTTATATTCCATATTTTAAATACAGTATCCACTCGCCCTGGTGTAAAATATTGATTACCCCATATTGGGCTAAATTGTGATAGTGAGTGTGGTTCTTTTAAATATTTTTTTGGTTTCAAACCATATTTTGATCATGTGCTTTACAATTGGATTTTTAACTTGTTTCTGTAGTTTTTTAGCCGAGTCTGAGTATATGAATAAGGGAAGAGGTAAAGGTAAATTGTATGATTCCATTTCAGTCCAGTGAGGAAGATCATTTGATAAAAAATAATATGTCATAGACCTCAGTTGTGCTGACCAGTAATACAACATAAAGTTTGGACATTTCAGACCTCCACGATCAAATGGTAAATATAGTAAGGACAAACGTAATCTAGCCTTCCTATTGTCCCATATACATTCCACTAACTTTGTTTTAATTCTTGAAAATAGATCTGAAGGTGGTGGTAAAGGAATGTTTTGAAATAAACAAAGTATTTTTGGTAAGATATTACTTTTAAGTATATTAATTCTCCCGATCATCGACATTGGTAGTGGCATCCATCTCTGAAGTAACTCATTAATATATGTCATTAAGGCTTCATAGTTGGCATTGGCAACCGATTCTAGCTTAGGCAAAATTTGAATTCCTAAATATTTAAACTGATTTACAACATTGAATTGGTTTACCTCAGGAGCTGGGTGATTTCTCTGGGTCTCATTTAGCATTAATATTGAAGATTTTAAGATAAGATAAGCCTTTATTAGTCCCACAATGGGGAAATTCCAGGATTGCAACAGCACAGGGATATCAACACTCAGAGCAACAATCAGAAGGCAAGGAAAAAAAAAAAAGAGCAGCTAGTATATATATATATATATATATATATATATATATATATATATATATATTACTTATTTGTACCCGTAGGTAGATTTGTTTTGCAGTCTGGTGACAAGCCACCAGCTGCCGGTCGCTGCGTGCGCAAGCGCCCCTTAACTCCCTAACCTGCATGTTTTGGGCGTGTGGGAGGAAACCGGAGAAATCCCGGAGTAAACCCACGCAAAAACGGGGAGAACATGCAAACTCCACACAGATCACTGTTGGTCGGGGGCTGGGATCGAACCCACGATCCCTGCGCTCCCCCGGCCAAGGGTAAAACTGTGCTGCCACAGTGCTAACCACTGCGCCACCATGCAGCAGTGGTTAGTTGATATATATATATATATATATATATATATATATGTGTGTATATATATATATATATATATATATATATATATATATATATATATATATATATATATATATATATATATATATATATTTTGTTTTGTTTATTTTATATCCTGATATATCCCCAAAGTTCTTTATTAAATTTAACAAGGTCGGAATTGATTTTTTTAAAATTCGACATAAACAAAATTATGTCATCGGCATACAGGGAGATTTTATGTTCTGTTGGTCCTACTTTAATTCCATATATTTGTGGATGTAAACGTACTGCCATTGCTAAAGGTTCAATTGCCATAGTAAACAATAAGGGTGAAAGTGGACAGCCTTGTCGACATCCTCTATTGATTTTTATAGATTTTGAGATATTGTTGTTTGTTAGGATTTCTGTTGTAGCATTATTGTATATTATCTGGACCCATTTTATGAAATTATTTCCAAGTCCAAACCTTTGTAGAACTTCAAAAAGATAGGGCCATTCGACCCTATCAAAGGTCTTTTTGGCGTCCAATGATAAGAGAGCTGTATCTGGTGCTTCTTTATTGGAATAAATGATATTAAATAGTCTTCTTACATTATGGAAGCCTTGTCTTCCCTTTATAAAGCCATTCTGATCTCGGTTAATAATATTTGGTAATATTTCTTGTAGTCGTTTTGCTAAAATTTTACAGATTATTTTAAGATCAGCATTTAATAGGCTTATTGGTCTCATGTTTTCACATTTTTTAGGGGGTTTATCTGGTTTTGGTAACAGTATAATTAAGGCATTATTCATGTATGGTGGTAAATTACCATTTTGAAATGCTTCTAAAACCATTTCCAACAGTGGTTTTATTAATTTAGTCTTAAATTTTTTTTATAGAGGTAAACTGGAAGACCATCTGGTCCTGCTCTTTTTCCTGATTTCATATTATCAATGGCTTGCCCAACTTCTTCTTGACTAATTTTAGACTCCACTATCTCCCTGTTTTCATTTGGAATACATGGTATAGATAATCCACCCAAAAAACCATTTAATTTTGTTAAGTCAGTTTCATTTTTTGTATCATATAATTTTCCATACTAATCTCTAAAGGCACTATTAATTTCTAAATCAGAATCAGAATCAGAATCAGAATCAGGTTTATTGCCATTGTTCATGTAGTACACAAACTAGGAATTTGTCTCGGTACAATGCTGCAACATTAAACATGATAAGATAAAAGAAATAAACTATACATGTAATAAAGTGTAGGATAAGATTAAGTGATACTGGTCAACAGTTAAAATATATTAGCCAGCAGCAGATACTGTGGAGAACTATATAGTGCAGTCGGTAATGCAGGAAGAAAACAGTGATGATTGACATGAGTCTGGTTGAGCTGCTGTACATAGTGCACGAGAGTCAATAAGTCACTTAGTGTTCAGCAGTCTGATGGCAGAGGGGAAGAAGCTGTTCATGTGACGGGAGGTTTTAGTCTGGATGGACCGAAGTCTTCTACCTGAGGGGAGGGGGGCAAACAGTACGTGACCAGGGTGTGAGGGATCGGCTATGATCCGGCCAGCACGCCTCCGGGTCCTGGAGATGTACAGATCCTGGAGAGATGGGAGCTTGCAGCCGATCACCTTCTCAGCAGTGCGCACGACGCGCTGCAGCCTTAGTCTGTCCCTGGCAGTGGCTCCTGCGTACCACACGATTATGGAGGAGGTGAGGATGGACTCGATGATGGCTGTGTAGAACTGCACTAACATCTTGGTGGGTAGCTTGAGCTTCCTCAGCTGCCGCAGGAAGAACATCCTCTGCTGGGCTTTTTTGATGAGTGAGCTGATGGTCGGCTCCCATTTGAGGTCCCTGGTGATGGTAGTGCCTAGGAAGCGGAAGGAATCAGCAGTGGTGATGGGAGAGCCTGAGAGGGTGAGGGGGGGCAGAGGAGTAGTGACTTTCCTGAAGTCTACAATCATCTCCACTGTCTTCAGAGCGTTCAGCTGCAGGTTGTTATTGCTGCACCAGGATGCCAGCTGGGCCACCTCTCTCCTGTAGGCGGACTCGTCGCCGTTGGAGATGAGCCCGATGAGGGTGGTGTCGTCCGCAAACTTGATCAACTTGACAGACTGGTGGCTGGAGGTGCAGGAGTTGGTGTAAAGGGAGAAGAGTAGGGGGGAAAGTACACAGCCCTGGGGTGATCCGGTGCTGATGCTAGTATAGTCTGAGACAGTCTTTCCCAGCCGCACATGCTGCCTCCGGTCCGTTAGGAAGTCGATGATCCACCTGCAGAGGGAGTCAGGCACGTTGAGCAGGGACAGCTTGTCCCGGAGCAGAGCGGGGCGGATGGTGTTGAATGCGGAGCTGAAGTCCACAAACAGGATCCTGGCGTAGGTTCCCGGGGAGTCCAGGTGCTGCAGGATGGAGTGGAGGGCCAGGTTGACTGCGTCATCTACAGACCTGTTGGCTCGGTAGGCAAACTGCAGCGGGTCCAGGAGAGGGGTGGTGATGGACTTGAGGTGGGACAGGACCAGGCGCTCAAAGGACTTCATGACTACAGAGGTGAGCGCTACAGGTCTGTAGTCATTAAGTCCAGTGATCCGTGGCTTCTTGGGGACAGGGATGATGGTGGAGGATTTGAGGCAGGACGGCACGTGGCATAACTTAAGGGAGGTGTTAAAAATGTCTGTGAAGACAGGAGCCAGCTGTTTCGCACAGAGTCTCAGGGTGGAGGGAGACACGCCGTCTGGGCCGGGGGCCTTGCGCGGGTTCAGTCTGGAGAACTGTTTGAGCACATCCTGCTCACTGATGATAAGGGGAGGGGGGGAGGAGGGGGGGTGCCTTAAATGAAGTAGGGAATGTGGAGGCTGTGGAGCTGGAGGGAGGGGGGGAGTTGGACACAGATGACGAGGTGTCAAAACGGGCATAGTGTTGGGACAGTCTTTGACAAAGGGCTTTGTCATCCTGACCTTTAGGAGCCTTAGGTCGATAGTTGGTGATTTGCCTCAGTCCTCTCCACACGGAAGCCGAATCATTAGCAGTGAACTGCTGCTGGAGTCTCTCTGAGTATAGAGATTTAGCCCTCTTCAGCTCTCTGTTAAACCGGTATTTAACCTCCCTGTAGCAGTCCCTGTCTCCACTTTTCAGCGCTGCTTCCTTCTCCTTCCTGATCTGTCTGAGCTTAGCTGTGAACCAGGGTTTGTCATTAGAGTACCTCACCCTGGTGCGTGATGGAAGAATGTTCTCTTCACAAAAGTGGATATATGAGTTCACAGTGTCCGTGTACTCATCCAGATCATGCGTGGCTCCTTTAAACATGCCCCAGTCAGATATTTCCATGCACGTTTCCAGCTTCTCCTCAGCATCACTGGTCCGTATCTTCGTAGTGCTCACAACAGGTTTAGTGAGCTTCAATCTCTGTCTGTATGTGGGAATGAGGTGAACCATCACGTGATCAGATAATCCCAGCGCAGCTCGAGGGACAGTGCGATATGCGTCTTTCACTGTGGTGTAACAGTGATCCAGTGTGTTTAATCCTCTGGTGGGGCATTTAATAAACTGTTTGTAGCGGGGGAGATCGTGGCTACATATAAAGGATATAAATATACTATATGGCTATATATAAAGGATCTATAACTACCTGTCTGTTACTTATAATACTGGTAATTGGTGTTTTAGATTCTAATTGTTTAATCTGCCCTGTCAATAATTTTCCTGATTTTTCACCTTGTTCGTAAAAAGTTTGCTTCAATCTTAGAAGACTCGAAGCAGCTCTATTCGCTGATTTTTTTGTCATATTCAGCTCTCAGAATCAGTAATTCATTCTCTAACTGTGGGTTACTTCCTGCATACACCTTTTCTTGAAGGATTTTTATTTTACGTTCCAATTGGACTCTCTCCTCTCGGGTCTTCTTAAATTTTGAACCTGTATAACTAATAATATGCCCCCTAATAAAAGCTTTGAAAGCCTCCCACTTTATACATGCCGTTGTTTGTGTAGTATTGATATCAAAGAACTCATCTATCTGTTTTTCTATGTACTTAACAAATTCCTCATTCTGAAGCCATTTATGTTGAAAATGCCACCTTACTGGGTCCTTTGTCAATTTCTTATCTACATATATTAGACAGCAAGGTGCATGATCAGAGATCACAATATTATCATAGAAACAGTTTTGAATCTTGGACCTTTATTCTGTAGAGATCAAAAAATAGTCAATACGTGAGAATGTCTTATAGGTATTAGAATAACAAAAATAAGCTTTGACTTGTGGTTTCATTTCTCTCCATATATCTAGCAATCTCAATTCTTTCATAAAATGATTAATGGTCATCCTACATCCATTGTGCGTACAGTCCAGTCCTGTTGATCTATCTATACTGGGATTCAATCTACAATTAAAATCCCCTGCTATTATATGTTGCCCTGTAAGTGATGATAAAGTGAGGAATAAATTAACAAAGAAGTTTTGATCATCAATATTGGGGCCGTATAAGTTCACCAGATTTATATTTTCTCAAAACAAAGATCCTTGGATGATTAGATATCTTCCAAATTTGTCTCTAATTACATTTTTCATTTGAAATGGGACTGTTTTATGTATGAGAGTCATAACTCCCCTGGCTCGGGATGAAAATGATGAGGGGAACACAATACCTTGCCATCTTCTCCTAATTCTTTTTACATCCTCCTCTAATAGATGAGTTTCTTGTAAAAATACAATTTTTGAATCTATGTCTTTTATTTTATTCATAACTTGATTAAGTTTTTTTAAGATTTTGTAGACCTCTGCAATTCCATGAAGTTAAATTAAGATTAACACTTTGATCTATGATCAATAAGGAGTTTGAGATTACCTTGCAATATGAACATACTCTTACAGAGAAGCAAAAACATGGATGATGGATCATTCATCCTACAAACCAAAAAAAAAACAAAAACAAATTCCCCTTCCCCACATTCGTGGTAATCCCCCCAAAATCAAAAAAAATTCCCTCTCCCGTTATAGCTAGTGACTGTTCCACACCTGCGAGGATCAGTCAAACCACTCTCTCTTTCTCCTCTCAATCACCCTGACTCTACTATTTTTATGACATTAACTCTCTTCTGTAGTTTTTTCAACATAACTTCAAAGTTTTATAACAACTTTGTACATCATAGCTTTTTTTTAAAAAATACATTCTGTATTTTGTAGACATGTTATATGTTTCAGATCAATCAGATGCCTGTACAAATGCTTAAACATTCTACCTTTGTCATGTTCATGCTTAGCTCCCACCAGTTTCCTTTTGTATCTGCTTGATGAGCTCCTGCGCCTATTGAGGGGTCTTGAAGATGTGAGTTCTCCCCTTATATGTGACCAGCAGTCTTGCCGGATGAATCACTCCGTGACGAATCCTGAGGTTGCGCAGCTCTTTGCAGGCGGGGTCGAACTGCCTCCTTAATTGTTGAATTCCTGTGACCAAATCTGGGTAGAACCGCACCTGTTGATCCTGGTATTTAATTTCCCCTTTAGCTCGTGCCGCGTTGGTGACCGTCATCTTGTCTCTGTAGTTGAGAAACTTCATAATCAGCGTCCTCGGTAGTGTCTTATTATCTCTCGGTGGGCCGATTCGGTGAGCGCTCTCTAAGACGACCGATGACTGCAGATCCGCGTTGTTCAGTGCTTCTGGAATCCACTTTTCCAAAAAGGAACACGGGTCCCATCCCTCTGTTTCCTCCGGGAGGCCCACCAGCCTCAAATTATTCCGTCGCGAGCGAGATTCCAAGTCCAGGACATTATCTTCCAGACGTTTCCATTTTAATTCCAGTATTTGCAACTTTGATTGTATGCTGGTGACGTCATCTTCAGTGCTTGAAATTCAGAGCTCCGCCTGCGATACTCGCTCCAAACAATCACTTATTTCCTTTCTCATTCCTTCTATCACTGCTATAATTCCATCAAATTTAGACGAAAGCTCTGTTCTAATGGAGTTGATGGCAGTGAGCACTGCGTTTGTCCCCTCTTAAGCAGTTCCCGCTCCGCCGCTGGCTACATCCTCCGCCATCGTCTCTGGAGTTTTTTCTGTTTCGCCTCAAGCATTGAAGTCTGTTAGCTTGGGTTGTTTTGTCGAATTGCTTTTTCCTCCACCTAATTTCCCAGCCTTGGTCTTTACCATATCTGCGCCTAAACGCTGGGGTGGGTTTTTGTTCCAATTAAGAGAGTTTTAGTAAACTTTTTATTTTTACGAGCAGAGCAGTGTGAAACACGTCTTCCTAACCGCCATAACCGAAAGTCTCAGACTTCATGTCTTTTGTTAATTTAGTTTCCTCCTTGATGTGGAGAACAGATTCAACCTGCTTGCTGTGTCACCTGATGTGCCCGGTGCCCCTGATTAAATTCAATTTTAAAAGCAGATAAAATAGGTAAATATACAACAAATAAAGATTAATAACACAGATAACATTTACTAATAGATATTTTTTTTACATATATTTATAGTGAAACAAGAAGTACCACATCCCACCAAAAAGGTTCCAGCCCTGATCTGAGAGGTGCCAGATCTTCAGCACAAATTAAGCCCTGAACACAAACATGTACTTGTCATTTATGCTATTGAAAAGACTAATGAAAATACTTTTTTAAATGTATACGTTTTAGAATGTAGGTCAAATGAGCTGACCATAGATGCATGCGATTGCATGCAGTTCTGTAGACCTAATTAAAGTGATGCATTGTGGTGTTTAAGTCTTGCTTGCTGGTTAGAAATTTGTGCTGTAGTTATCTTATAATATCATAATTATGACTTAGTATTATGAGACAATATCTTGAGCTATTAAGTCATAATTATATGATGGTAAAAACATGATGAATAGGTAATAGTCATAATAATGAGATAGTAAGTCATAATTATGAGAAAAAATCTCATAATTATGACATACCAGCTCATTATTATTAGATAGCTAAGTCATAATTATGACTTATAGGGTACTTATTTTTCTTTGTACTGGCAGGAATGGGATTCTATAATGGTGCATTTGACATTTTAATAATGATGGGAAAAAAACAAAACAAAACAAAAAAAAACATCTTATTCCAAAGACATACATTTAATTTATAAGTCTCTTAAAGGTAAGTCCTGTAAAGGTAGAACACTCAGGCTGTGTTTGGAATGTTCACTCCCTCCCTCCCTCCCTACTCGCTACATAGTGAATTTAGATATAGTGGACTATATAGTAAACTTAATATAACAATAAAATTTACAGCTACCGGACATTACTGAGCTTGTTTTTGTGGCACGGTTAATGACATCATCATGGCGAGACAGTAAAACGTAACAAAATAACGGTGGTAAAAAATGAATACCTGCATGTAATAAAAGTAAATATGTATTAAATCTAATCATTTTTGCTGAAATTATATATATATATATATATATATATATATATATATATATATATATATATATATATATATATATATATATATATATATATATATATATATATATATATATATTTATTTATAAATACTATAAGATAGTATATGTTGTGATGTGAAGCTCTCCTCCCACTGCCCCATTAGCACATTTCATTATGGGATATATTAGCTATAGTGACCATCCTTTGTGCACTACTTTTCAAAATGCATTGTGGGATATTTTAAGTGTACTATATTGTGAATGAAATTTTCAGTAAAGATTTCAAACAGCACTACAAAATGGCTGATTCACAACAGTGGTGTGATCAAACAAATTTAAATATTAGACAAAGATAACACAAGTAAACACAAAATGCAATTTTTAAATGAAGGTCTTTATTATTAAGGGGAAAAAAATCCAAACCTACTTGGCCCTGTGTGAAAAAGTGATTGCCCCCTAAACCTCATAACTGGTTGGGCCACACTTAGCAGCAACAACTGCAATCAAGCTTTTGTGATAACTGGCAATGAGTCTTTTACAATGCTGTGAAGGAATTTTGGCCCACTCATCTTTGCAGAATTGTTGTAATTCAGCCACAGTGGAGGGTTTTCGAGCATGAGCCACCTTTTTAAGGTCATGCCACAGCATCTCAATCAGATTAAGGTCAGGACTTTGATGAGGCCTCACCAAAGTATTCATTTTGTTTTTCTTAAGCCATTCAGAAGTGGACTTGCTGGTGTGTTTTGGATCATTGTCCTTCTGCAGAACCCAAGTACACTTCAGCTTGAGCTCACAAACAGATGGCAGGATATTCTCCTTCAGGATTTTTTGGTAGGCAGCAGAATTCATGGTTCCATTTACCACAGCAAGTCTTCCAGGTCCTGAAGAAGCAAAACAGCCCCAGACTATCACTCTATCGCTACCATATTTTACTCTTGGTATGATGTTCCTCTTCTGAAATGCTGTGCTACTTTTTCACCGAATGTAATGGGACATACAACTTCCAAAAAGTTCAACTTTTGTCTCGTCAGTCCACAAAGTATTTTCCCAAAAGTCTTGGGTATCATCACGATGTTTTCTGGCAAAACTGAGATGAGCCTTTATGTTCTTTTTGGTCAGCAGTGGTTTTCTGTCACCAGCTGGGTTCTGGACTTTCTGCCAGACCCAGTTTTGTGGCTCTTGCTATGTATTTATATGTGTTCATTGTATTTTTGTGCCATTTTTAATTGTTATACTGCTTTTTACCTCTCTGTTTGTGTTTTCAGTTGTATTGGCCATGTCTCACTTTATTTGTAATTATTATCTAGTCTGCATTCGATTATGTTTATTTCTCAAGTTAATTCTGTGGGCTGACAGCGTGGGCGTCGTCTTCAAGCTGTCAGTCCAGCCACTCCTCCCTCACTTCTCCAAGCTGATCCTGATTACCATTAGTGTTCCATTTTGCCTGCTCATGTAAACCCACACCTGTGATCACTCATGTTGTTATTTCACTACTGTTTAAGCACTGCCTTTTATTCTGTCAACAAAAAAACATCAGAGTAGAAACTGCATTGGGACTCAATTGGCAAATAGGAAAATTACAATATTTACCATTTCAGTAAAAACTTAAATATTGGCCCCTGAGCTTCAAGCTTCAAACTGTCCTTCACGGATTGCTACCTTATCGTGGTGGTCAGAGGGGAGTTGCGAGCCCTCATGATCCCAGGAGCTACAGTGTGTTGTTGGGGGAAATTTGTCCCTGGTATGGTCTCTCAAGACAACCAGGTCCTGGGTCAGACAAAGAGCGATACAACTGATGAATGTTCAATCAAGGTTTACCCTGCACGGTATGGAGTTATCGATGCCCCACCCTTGAGCAGAGCCCCTTTTGGCAAAGTAAATCTGTTTGGCAGAATAAGGCAATAATGCTGTTCTGCTTGCCAAGCTGCTGGACAGGGCCAAGGGACAAGGAAAAAAAAACAAACAACTTTTTGGTGGAAGGGCCCCGGGGATGGATGAAGTCCGCCCTGAGTACATTAAGGCTCTGGATGGTGTGGGGCCATCCTGTTTTACACGCCTCTGCAACGTCACATGGAAGCTTGGGGAAGTGCCTTTGGCATGGCAAACTGGGGTGGCAGTTCCTTTCTTCAAGAAGGGGGACCAGAGGGTGTGTTAAAACTTCGAGGTATCACACTCTTCAGCCTCTCCAGGAAGGTCTATGCCATTGCTCAAGGAACAATGTGGCTTTTTTCCTGATCAAGGCACAATAGATGAACTCTTCACCCTCTTTAGGATCCTTGAGGATTTGTGGAAGTTTGCACAGCCAGTTTACATGTGTTTTATGGAGAAAGGGTCTGACCACGTCCGTCATGATTTACTTTTCATAATATTTATTGACAGGATTTCTAGGCGCAGCCAAGGAATGGAGGGTGTCATGGTTGGTGACCACAGGATCTCACCTCTGCTCACCTATGGTCATAAACTTTGGGTAATGACTGAAAGAATGAGATTGCGGACACAAGTGGCTGAAGTGAGCTTTCTCCGTAGGGCTGCTGGACTCACCCTTAGAGATAGGGTGAGGAGCTCAGTTATCCGGGAGAGGCTCAGAGTAGAACGGCTGCTCATCTACATCGAAAGGAGCCAGCTGAGATGATTTAGGCATCTAATTAGGATGCCTTCTGGAGGGAGGAGGACCGGGGCAGACCCAGGACACACTTGAGAGACTATGCCTCCCAGCTAGCATGGGAACCCCTTGGTGTCTCTTCTGAAGAGATAGAGGAGATGGCTGGGGAGAATGAGGTCTGGGCTGCTCTGTTTGGACTGCTGCCTCCATGTCCCGGATCCCCGGAAGAGCGGTAGAAAATGGACGAATGAATGGCGCTTCATGCTTGTACAGTGTTAGTACAAAACTACACTTTAGCTGATTCTTATCAGAGGCAAAATAATGCACCTTTTCACTGCCAGCTAACCCATAGAATTACTTTGCAAACATCCATGTGATTCCAAGTATAAAGACTCCTTTAACAATGGATAGATTCTCAGTATTTTCATCCCTGTTAATATGTTTCTGCTTGAATAATAATAATAATAATAATAATAATAATAATAATAATAATAATAATAATAATAATAATAATAATAATAATAATAATAATTTGGAGCCCTGCTTTGACAATACTTGATTTTTTTTTTCTTGTGACTAGACTGTTTCTGTCTGTTTTCTGATTGAAGTCATGCGAGCCACAGCACCTTTGTCCTCAATTTCAGCAGCAGTTCAGTGTAATCACATATGCACTTGCACACATGTCGTGAGGAGGGAGAGCCATCACAGTACCCTAACCTCGTCAAATAATAGAAGTGGGAGGAAATTGCTGAGATAGAAATGCTCCAGAAGCCATTCCACAAGCGGTCAGAAATTTGTAGAACCATATACTCAAAATTATTCAAATAGGAGGACGTGTTTTTCCTTGTGGTAGGTTATAATTTATTTTAGAATTATTTATAATTCATATTATTCTGTTGACAATGAATGAATTTTAACTACATTGTGAATACCTACAATTAGTTAAAAAAAAACAAGTATCGCAAGCATTAAGAAACTAAGACATGCAATGACTTTAGAGCAAAAGCTATAACATAGCTGTACAGAACAGTTCAAGTGAAGTACATCAGAGGCATGTCATATTGGCAAATTAGTGAGTCTCTGTAGCTCCCGTCCAATTATGTCAGGGTCACAGAAGTACGACAACCCTGGCTTTGTAATGTGCTCCAGTAATACAGCTGTGTTGCACTGAAGTGAAAAGCATTCCGCCTTTTGTTTGTGCTTTGTTGGCCGTCATCAGGTTTGTTCAGCGCCCCAGACGGCGCTCTCATCACTGTCTATTCATCCCCATTCTCCACGCCGGACTGCTTTGTGGGTGGGAAGCAATCCCTTTACATTTTCATACTCCAATGATAAAGCAATCTTGTAGATGCAGAAAACAGTGTTAAAAAAAAAGCTTAAATTAACTTTCATTATCATTTTTTGAAAGCCAGATAAAAGAAATTTAAAAAATAATAACAACTGAAACAGCATGGGTGTAGAGGCTAATACAATGTGTAATCAGACCAAGCGTGCGCCTTCAGACTACTTATCTCCTGTTAATTACTATTGTAATGGAGCAGGGCAAAGGATATGGTCTTCTCCCTGTTTGTTCTCTCTTTGCATGCTTTCGGCTCTTTATCTGACACTCTGCTGGAAAGAATACTAATATTCTCCAGTTTGATTCAGAGCCATTCCATCCTCACACATCCTGCTGTTACTCTGTTCAGATGAGTCCCATTTTGTCCGCTTTATGGAATCAAAATCTGAAGCTGTTGCCTTAAAACTTGCACACAGGTTGATGTCCAAAAAACCCTGCACTTACAAGGGAACAATGGCTATGTCTTTGTCATGTGTGTGCGTAAATGCGCACACACAAATCAATTAGTACAAGCCCAAACGCTGGTGAAGTTTAACGTGTTTATTAACGAAGGAAAATGATGTACAAAATGTCCATAACACTGTCCGATAAGTAGCAATGATGGTATGGTGAAGGTGACAGGCTAAAATCTCTGTAAGCCCCACGTGCTCCAGGACAGAACTGGCAGCGGAGGAAAAGGGCAGAAAATAATAGAAGAGAGGACTTACATCAATGTTGGAGCGGAAAGGCTCGGGAGAACAACATAGTAGTCTGTGGAAGAGCAAGCCCCGTCAACCCAAAGAGACTGATGTGTTTCCACTGTCGGCCAAAAGTACCCCCAGATACTAATGATCGGCAAGTGGAAACAGGTGCATGGCAAACAGAGTAGATGAATGAGTGTCTGGTGTGTGTGTGTGTGTGTGTGTGTGTGTGTGTGTGTGGTGATACCATACAGCCGGTGAATGTCTGGTGAGGATGAGGCATGACTGTAGGACTGGCAGAGAGCAAGGCTCAATCTGCCAGCTGGAATTAATAAGCAATAATCAAAACCCTGCAGCCACAGGTCGTGGATGGGCTTGAAGACAACCCCGAACATGACAGAGCCACCCCCCAAAGGGGTGGAGACCAGACACCCACCGTACCATCAAAACAGAAAATACAACCCCCCCCCCCCCCCACACACACACACACATACACACACACACTCAAAAGGCCAATGCAACAAACCAGGGTGGGAGGTGGGGGAAAACAGGTTAGGAGGGATAAATCAAGAAAAGATAAACACCACAAACAACACCACAAACAACACTTTTCCCAACCCCCAAACTAAACTAACCCACCCCACCCCCCAAGAGTCCCACAGTTCAGGGGGCCGGCCAGAGTCCAAGGCCCAGCAGGTGGCCGTAAGTTCAGAAGGCCGGCCAAAGTCCCAGAGCCAGCAGGTGGCCTGCAGAATTGCATCAGGTGGCCTGCCAGAGGAAAAGGGCCACTTGACTCAGGAACCCAGTCCTTCGGGTGGCTGGCCTGCATTGTTGAGCCACCAGGCCTGGAGGGATAGACGAGCTGGCTGCCTACCCACCAGAAGGCTGAAAGGTGGGTGGCCGGACTGAAGAACGGGAACCCCTGCAGTTCCTTGTGGCAGGACCAGGCGGACCACTGCAGAGCCTGGCGGAAGAAGAAGGGACACCCCGAGGACCTCTGGAAGGGAGGAAGGGACCTCGGTGTCCCCAAGCTGGCCGGCTGCACCCTCGGTTGTCCCAGCATTGGACTGGAGCTCGGCTGCATCCTCGGTGGTCCTGGCGTGGGACTGGAGCTCGGCTACACCCTCAGTGGTCCCGACGTGGGACTGGAGCTCAGTTGCACCCATGGTGGACCCAGGCTGGGCCATGGCTGCACCCAACGCCGCCTTCACCGTCGGCCAGCCAACCCTCACGAGCACCTGAACCAGGAGGCGATCAACCACGGGCACCCTGAACTGGAGCCAAGCACCCATGATGACCACCTCAGTGGGGACAGAAGCAGCTCCAATGACCTCCAGTGGCGAACCTGGATCCTCGGGCTTGTCCGGTGATGCGGATCCCTCTCCGGCAACCCTAGAAAAGGACTTGGATAGAGAGGCAGAAGGGTCAGGGTCGCTGGCAGCGGCAGAGCCCGGCGAGGTGAGCTCAGGTGCAGCGTATGGCTGCAGCTGGCTGTCCACACCTAGAGCTAGGTAAAAATTCTCTATTATGGAAAGAAGGAAGACAAAAGAGGGCACTTGCCTTAGCTCGAGCTCCACCGCTGTCCAAGACTCCAACGATCCGGGCGATTTCGCCATGGTCTCGGCCTCCTGGAGGTGCAGCTCAGGCGCTGACTCTGCTGCAGTTGCCTCTGCAGCAAGCATGATGGTTTCTGCAGTCATTATTTCAGCAGTCATGACCTATGCTGGCGATTCCTCCAGCGTGGCGGCTGATTTGTGGCTCACCATTGCTGCGGGGGAAGAATCCTCCCGGACCTCTGGCTCCTCCCGGTCAGAGCAGTCCAGCTCTGGTGTGTATTCAGGGAAGAAGGGAGAGAGCATAGAGAGGGCTGGTGAACCATTCTTAACAGCAGCAGGTGGGGAGAGCTCAAGGGACTGTTCTCCCTGAGCCTCCCTACCAGGAATCAGGCAAGACATTTCATCCTTAATAGAAATAGAATGAAAATTAACTTGCCTGTTTTCCCGGATTAACATGTTGGCTGCTGCTGTAGGTTGGGCCTCGTCATCCTCCCGTGTGAAAAAGGTGGTGTTTGGCCCCTCAGTAGACTTCTGAGGAGTTGTCCCCTTGCCACGGGAACGGGAGCTGCCGGTGAGGAATTCAAACGCACCTTGTCCGTCTGAAGATGCACCGAGGGGGGAGGTCCCACAGCGGCTGTGGAGGAAGATTTGGCAAATGGGACTGCTCATGAATGAAGATCCACTGTGGAAATAGCCGAGTTTGGTGTGAGGGGAAAGGCAGTCAAAGGGGCTTGATTATTCCTTCGAGAACGGGACCGGATGATGTCGATGCTGCAAAGCTGGATGAGCAGGAGCGGGCATGGAGGACTGGTGAGGAGTGGAGACAGCCGAGCCCTGGGAGTGCTCTTCTCTCGGCGCAAGCCTGGGCTTCTTCAAAGACTTCCTTTCTTTGCCACCATTCTGACATTGAAGTGCAGCTATGAGAGAGATTTTCTCCCGACCATCAGCGTGCTCCTGGAGCTGAGGGCACCGACGAGCTGCAGCTTCAGTGAGTCACAGATACCATAATACGTCTCTTGGGGTGGAATACATGCGCACTGCGGAGATCAGGCTATCCACCTCCATGAGTGCGCGGCAGCATTCCCACCCGAGACGCATTGGATAACTGCGTCTTCCTACTGCATCCATCCTGGGCTTCAAACCAGGTAAGAACAACACACAAAAAATGAAAAAATATCACACCACTTCACCGCTGGGCTTATTGTTGTGGCATTGGCATACTGTCATGTGTGTGCATAAATGCACACACACAAATCAATTAGTATGAGCCCAAACGCTGGTGAAGTTTAACGTGTTTATTAATGAAGGCAAATGATGTACAAAATGTCCATAACACTGTCCGATAAGTAGCAATGATGGTATGGTGAAGGTGACAGGCTACAAGCTCTGTAAGCCCCATGTGATCGAGGACGGATCTTGCAGCGGAGGAAAAGAGCAGAAAATAATAGAAGAGATGACTTACATTAATGTTGGAGCGGAAAGGCTCGGAAGAACAACATAGTAGTCCGTGGAAGAGCGAGCCACATCAACCCAGAAAGACTGACTGATGCCAACGCACTAAGTGTTTCCACTGCTGGTCAGAAATACCCACAGATACTAATGAGCGGCAAGTGGAAACAGGTGCGTGGCAAACAAAGTGTGTGTGTGTGTGTGTGTCTGTGTGTGTGTGTGTGTGTCTGTGTGTGTGTGTGTCTGTGGTGATACCATACAGCCGGTGAATGTCTGGTGAGGTGGAGGCGTGACTGTAGGACTGGCAGAAAGCAAGGCTCAATCTGCCAGCTGGAATTAATAAGCAATAATCAAAACCCTACAGCCACAGGTCATGGACAGGGTTGAAGACAACCCCGAACATGACAGTCTTGATCTGCATAATTTTGCTGCTAAAATAGACACAGCTGTCTTTTTGGATCATATGTATCATCTTAACTCTCTCCTAATAACTTGAACACAGTGACGGATTCACTCCTCTTCTAAGTCCAAACACTCCATTATGACTTTCTTCTTGTTCTCCACTTGAGGATGAGCAGAGTGTAGTAGGAAGACTCTCTCCGGGGTATCAATAGCTCTGTGCTCATTATGTCCTTTAGGATGTGCTATTGGCTTCAGTTGTACCCTTTTACTTCAAATAATAGATATTGTGCATCATTGCCAGCAATTTTCCAAAATACACTTTTTGTGTGTGTTCTGTTTATCCTTGAGGTGGGCAGACACTGTCTCAATATCACCAGACTGTGAATCAAACACAAGAGGACTAACAATCAGGTTTTGACTTTGCATTCAATGTAATGCATTTGAAATAGCGTCATAGTATTTTAAAGCAATGCAATGTAAGATTTCCATGTTAAAATAATGTTGTCATAATCAGTTTGATGGTAAAAAAAAAAAAAAGAAAAAAATGTTACCAGCCATGGAAAACCCAGGAACAAGTCTCCTGAAGGATATTTTGAGTTTTTAAAGATTCTAAAAGTGTGGAATATAATCTTTCCAATGCCATCTAACACTTTGAAATCCGCAAAGATTTGAAGAAGATTTGGCCATTAGAATGTTAGCACCTCTCAAACTACTTATCTGAGAAAATCAGGTTCAACATTTCCAAGGATTGTTACCTTCCAGGGGAGCCAGGTAGGGGGCGGTAACAAAATGCATGACTTATCATGAACCCAACCCCCTTACATCATCATCATCATCATCATCATCATCATCATCATCATAGCAATCTGTCGGGGGCGACAATGACTCTTTCATTTAGGTCTGATCAGCTTCCTCCACGCAGCTCTGTCCTTCGCCCTCCGCTGCCAGGAGCTCCTGACCTTGTTTACCCAGGTGACGTCCGAGCCGGAATCAATTGCTTTCTGACTGACCATTTCATGAAACTGCTTGCAAAGTATTTGAGTACCGCTAGCTTTTGCTGGACTAGTGGCACATTCTTGGTAGATAGAGGTATTATCAGTGGCAAGGACAGGCCAAGACAAACTGACTTCAGTATCTGTTGCAGTGACTGACCAGATGATAGGTTTGTTTATCTCTGCTCTTTGTGTAGTGCATGTTACGATGCACTGACTGGCAAAAGTCCACCACAGACCTTGTGACAGATGTGCTTATCTGCCAGGATGTCCAGTCTCACCCCATGTAACTGGGAGTGGTCCACCACAGACCTGTGACAGATATTGTTTTTAGTTCTGCCAGGATGCCCCGTTTCACCCTCCACACCCTCGGAAGGGCGGGGTTGCCGGTTGAGTCGCCGACGGCTCGACCCATGAGATAGGTAGTACCGGTTTTCATGGTTATCCAGTAGCAAGCAAACCAATGCCTGACCTGACAACCCCCTTACAGTGCTTATCAAAAGGAGCTCTGCTTAAGTAACCATGTTCTTTTTTTTTTTTGAATGAATGAATTAATCTTTTTTTTGGATAGATTAAAAGTAAAGATTAAAAAGAAACAGAATAATATAACAAAGGGGAAAAACTCCAACAAGGTCAAATTAAACAATAACTCCTCTGATTATACAGTTCAACATAAGTTATCTAAAATGGGTGATGGCTGAAGCCGCAGCATATATTGCCCACCCATATTCCATCCAAGAATTCAAAAGAAAAACAAAACAAGAGCGATTACAATTCAGAACAAAGCTAAGACAAAATGTGACCAAAAAAAACTAAGCAACAACACAACACAGACTGGATATGACAATCCTTTTGTGATTTTACATGTCATCTTGTATATATGTTTGGAATATTTCTTCCTTTAGCTTTTGTTTAAATTGCCCAAGCGTTGTACATGATTTTAATTCAGGTCCAAAATAGTTCCATAATCTTACTCCTTGCACTGAAACACAGTGTTGCTTGGTGGTAGTTCTCACTGAAGGTTTTTGAAATGTACATGTTCCTCTGAAATGATATTGTTTCTCCCTTATTTGGAACAACTTTTGGATATTTGCGGGCAGTGATAGATTCTTCACTTTAAACATTATTACTGCAGTTTTAAAGTCAACCAGATCTTTCAACTTGAGAGCTTTTAATTTAAGAAAAAGAGGGTTTGTTGGTTCCCTGTAAGCAGCTTTGTTTATTATTCTAATAGCTCTCGTCTGAAGCATAAAGACTGGATATATGTTTGTTTTATATGTATTTTCCCATACTTCAGTACAATATGTCATATATGGGAGTATTAATGAATGATACAAGGTATATAATGTGGGTTGATTCAGCAAATATTTCGCTCTGTGCAGTATTGTGATTGATTTAGGTATTTTACCTTTAATATAATTAATATGTGATTTCCAACACATAGTTTATTATCAATTATTACTCCAAGAAATTTAGTTTTGGATACCCTTTCAATCTCTACACCATTTACACTGAGTTTAGATACTAAGTTGTTCTGATGGTTGTTAAAAACTATAAATTTTGTCTTACTTAAATTGAGCGTTAATTTGCATAGACAGACTTAAGCCCCCCTTTGTAGTAGCGGACGAGCAAGTGCTGCTGGCCCAGGCCCCCCAGCATAGAAGACCCCCACGGAGTACTCCCCAGGCAAACGATTCACCAGGACAGCCATACGGGCAGAGCAAAGTTTCCCCCTCCCCGCCTTGGCCCACCCGCAGTCAGACACACATCCGGCAGCCCCCCGCCGGCACAGAGACCCCAGTTACAGCAGATATGGGTGGAGACTGAAGCCCAAAAGACGTAGTGACTGAAACTCTGTCTGGGGGGGGGGGTGATGTGGAAATGCATATTGTGGGGTAATCTGCAGACAGCGTCTCAGTCAGGAGGCAGTGATTAAACATAAGAGAATAATAGGCAAGGACGTCCTGGGGAGTTGGCAGGAAGAGGGAGCTGGGGGTTGAAGGCAAATGTATTGTGGAGCTGGATATCATGCAGTGTGATGTGAAATGTCATGCAGATGTGAGATGATCTGTGGAGCTTATAAGGAGAAAACTGGTTTGGCTGATTCATTGCTTTTCTGTGTATGAATGTTGAGAGTGTTAATAAATTTTGTCTGCTCGTAAACTGGCCTCCTCATTTCCCACACACTCCACACTGGTTAGCCATGTTCTTCTACCTGAACATGCTGCTGATTGGCCAAAATGAATAACAACGACGTGTGAATAGCCAGACAAACTAGATATGTGGAGAGGATGTGTCATTCTCAGTATTTTTATTCCATCCCCATTTTCGTTTTCATTATGGACTTATTAGGCATTAAAGGGTTTATGTTTAGTAGAATGAATGAATGAACAAGGTTTTACTTTTCACTGGAACTCCCCAGAGAGACAGGAGATGTGGCCACATCTACACATCAGCCTGTGGCCGTGTGCTCCCAGGTTTTCAGGCGGGTCAAAGCCGCCCACACTGTGCTCCTACGGTCTGGATTCTCGAACTGTGGGCACCCCCATAGCCACCTGTCAGCTCCCGGGAGGGGCCGCCAAGCGTGGGCTCGCTATGTGGCAGCAGTCAGCAGCGAACGGGATGCCGCGCCAAGTCTCTTTTTTCCCTCCCGACCAGGAGAGACTGGGACAGAGAGCCAAAAACCTTGGAAAACCCCCGCACGAGATGGGGGAGACTCTCAGTTGCCGAAAACAACAGGAGAGGGAGCCCTTTATTTCCTCACAGGCTGGGAGTGACTTCTGCACCACCTTTAATGATCCTTCTGTTTCATCAAGGTCTGCATAGCTATCTGTGGTGTGGACTCAAGAATAAAGAAGTAGTGTACTTTATATTGTGACATATGCGGGGTTCCACAAAGAAGAGAAGCAGATGGTTGTGACGAACAGGCTTTATTCACATACCCAACCCCGAGCACAGACAGGGGGGGGAGGTCATTCTCCCAGACCTCCGTTTCAATCATGGTTATCCATCACATGATACATCTTGCCCTACTCCTGCCTTTAAAACACTGCTGGGTCATTATAACGCAGTTATAATGACACAGAAGAATAATAACTTAGTAATAACATTTAAACAAACACAAAAATTAAGTCCACTGTTGCAAAGCATGCTGGGGAGATCCCTGCTTCCCCCCTTAATACAGCCCCAATGTTAAACTGCCCCCCCCCCGGACTGGTTTCTGTCCCCAGAAAAATTAAAGTCCAATTCAAAAGTCCAATACGAACACGTCCAGGTGTCGGGGTAGCCTTTGATGCCGACGACCAGCACGTACAGGCCCCCTAGTGTCCATCTGAGTCTCGGTCGGAGTATCTGGTCGGGATGAAAGCTTCGGTTCGACCACCAGCGGGGCGGATGGCTGATACGGGGCGAGACGGTCACGGTGGAGCACCACGACCCGGTCCCTTTTTTTTAGCCTCACCCTGTATACCACATCCGGCAGTCTCAGCAGAACCACGCATGGTCCCGACCAGTGGCTCGCCAACTTCGGTGATTGTCCTCTCTTTCTCTCAGGGCAGAAAACCCAAACTCGATCTCCCGGTGCAAAGTCCCTCCCCTGGCAGCGAGAGTCATACGCTCGCTTCTGCCGGCCTCCCGCAGCTGCCAGGGCCTCCCCAGCCAGTTCATGTACTTTGTGGAGACGTTCTTTTAAACAAAACAAATAATCCAACCAGGGTTTTCCCTCCACCTCCAGCTCGGGAAGGGGGGGGGGGAATACCAAATCCACCGGTGTGTGCCGCTCGCGTCCAAACATGAGCGCTGCAGGGGTGCACCGAGTAGATTCCTGAGCTGCCGTCCGGTACGCCCACAAAACAAAAGGCAGATGCAGGTCCCAGTCTCGCTGTCGCTGGTCCACTAGGATAGTGAGCTGGGTGGTGAGGGTCCGGTTAAATCGTTCGACCAGGCCGTCGCTCTGTGGATGTAGCGGGGTGGTCCGGGTCTTCCGGATGCCCAGCCGCTTGCAGACCTCTCCGAAGACCTCCGCCTCGAAGTTCCGACCCTGATCACTGTGCAGCTCCTCCGGTGCGCCAAACCGACAGAACATTTCGTCCACCAGCTTTGATGCTGTCGTAGCGGCGCTCTGGTCCGGGACCGCGTACACCTCTGGCCACTTAGTGAAATAATCCATTGCGACCAGCACGTAGCGGTTTCCCCGGTCTGTGGTCGGGAAAGGGCCCAGGATGTCCACTCCTACCCGCTCCATCAGTGCTCCCACCCGGTACTGCTGCAGGGGAGCGTGGGATCGCTGAGTTGGCCCTTTCTGAGCTGCGCAGGTGTCGCAGCGGTGGACGTGGAGCTCCACGTCTTGATGACAACCGGGCCAGTAGAACCGGGCTCGAAGGTGCTGCAGCATCTTTGTCACCCCGAAGTGGCCCGCTCCTACTGCCCCATGAACCAGCTGGAGTACGTTGGGCCGGAGTCGACGAGGAACAGCTGACAGACGTGCCACTGCCCAGCTGGAGTCTGCCACTGTCGATACACCACGCCCTCGTGGCAGTGGAGATTGGCCCACTGGGAGTGTAGGGCATTAGTCTCTGGGTCCAGCGCTGACACAACCTCCCAGGCGGGCCGCTGTCCTGCGTCCAGCCACTGCCAAACCCGAGAAATGACCGGATCTCTATCCTGCTCGCTCTGCAGCTGCTGCGTGCCAAGGACCTCTGTAACGTCATCGCTGGGAGAGGCTGCCTGATCACCCGAGGAGGGGCTGCGCGTTGTTGCATTATTTCTGCTCGCAGTGGTCCGGAGAGCAGCAGCCCGTGGGACGGCTTGGTCTCGATCTTCAGCCCGTTGGCAGTGACGACACTCCTCTGACGCACAGGGGCGCCGAGACAGCGCGTCAGCATTGGCATGGAGGCGGCCTGCCCGATGCACAATCTGAAAATTATAATCCTGCAGTGCCTCCAGCCATCTCTCCAACTGTCCATCTCTTTGAAGTTCAATAACCAGGTCAGGGAAGCGTGATCTGTCCTGAGCTGGAACCTTCCCCCGTACACATACGGGCGGAAATGACGCAGTCCTTGAATGACAGCCAACAGCTCTCTGCGAGTCTCACAGTAATTCCTCTCGGCTCTGCTGAGAGTGCGGCTGAAAAAAGCGACTGCCTGCTCTCTGTGTTCTCCCTCCTGGGATAACACTGCCCCGATGCCCTGGTTGCTGGCGTCTGTGTCCATGATGAACGTGCAGTTCGGGTCAGGATACTGCAGGATGGGGGCTCTGATGAGCGCCGCGAGAAGCTGGGAGAAAGCAGCAGCACAGTTCTCACTCCACTGAAACGTGCGTCCTTTCTGAGTCAGCTGGTGCAGCGGGCTGGCGATGGTGGCGAAGTTTTTCACAAACCTTCTATAATATGAGGCCAATCCGAGAAAACTCCTCAGTTCTCCCACATTCTGCGGCACTGGCCAGTCTCTCACCGCCGCCACTCTTTCTGGGTCGGTGGCGACTCCCGCTGCGCTGACGACGTGGCCCAGGAAAGTGGTCTCCCGCCGGAATAGGTGGCATTTTCTAGGATGTAACCGTAGCTCCGCCTGTCGGATGGCGTCCAGTACCTCTCGGAGATTTGACAGGGTGCTGTCAAAATCAGCTGCATGCACCAGTAGGTCGTCCAAGTAAACAACGCAGCGACTTCTGGGCACGTGAGCCAGCACTCGCTCCATCAAGCGCTCAAAGGTGACCAGGGCGTTGCAGAGTCCAAACGGCATCACTTTAAACTGATACAGTCCCTGCCCGATAGAGAAGACTGTTTTTTGGCGGGCCTCGGGTGACAGCTCTACCTGCCAATAGCCGCTGCATAGATCCAGCGAGCTGAACCAGCTGGAGCAGGCAATGTGGTCCAGCGCATCATCGATGCGGGGCAGGGGGTAGGAATCCTTCCGGGTGACATCATTCAGGCGCCGGTAATCCACACAGAACCGTCACGACCTGTCCTTCTTCTTGACCAGCACCACCGGCGCCGCCCAGTGGCTGCTGGAGGGCTCAGTGGTGTCTGCCTCCAGCATCTCTCGCACTTTTTGCTCTGCTGCTGCCCGCCTTGAAAAGGGCAGCCGGCATGGGCGGAGTCACATTGGCCTGGTCTCACCGGTGTCGATTTTGTGCTGCAGCAAACCGGTCCGGCTGCATTCCTCATCCTTCGCGGCGAAGACACCCATATAACAGTCCAACAGTTCCCGGAGCTGGCGTCTTTGTTCCGGGTCCAGCCCGCTGCAGCTCCGCTGAAATAATTTCCCGACCGCCTGCTGCATCTCTGCTGACACGTTGACCCCTCCCCTTGCTGTCCTTGTGTGTCCTCGTGCTTTCTCTGCCCGCGCTGGTGGCGTCATCGCGTCCGGTCCTCGCGGAGGCCCACCTGGTCCAGTCCGTCCTGGCGGTCCCTCGATCGCGCAGGCCCCCATGTTCCTTCTCTGGGTTCTGCTGTGGAGCGTGATGGTCCGGTTTCCCAGCTGGAGGGACGGTCCAGTGGTGTCGATCTTGGCGTTCCAGGCTGTGAGCAGGTCTAGTCCAATAATACAGGGGTCTTGGATGTCAGCCAGCCAGAACGGGTGTTTTATGTTCTGACCGGCCACCCCCACCACGAGAATTCTCCGCACCCCCAATCTGGCGCGCTCACCGGTAGCTGTGGTGACGCAATGCTCGGTGGGTTCCCACCACTGTGGGGTCGTCTCGTTCGTGCCCGGCAGCACACCGGGTCGGACCAAGGAGATTGCAGAGCCGGTGTCAATCAGGGCCCGGATCGACGTCTTCTCCAGGCTGCACTGTAGATACAGTGGGGCAAAAAAGTATTTAGTCAGCCACCAATTGTGAAAGTTCTCCCACTTAAAAGATTAGAGAGGTCTTCAATTTTCATCATAGGTATACCTCAACTATGAGAGACAAAATGAGAAAAAAAAAATCCAGAAAATCACATTGAAGGATTTTTAATGAATTAATTGGTAAATTCCTTGGTAAAATAAGTGTTTGGTCACCTACAAACAAACAAGATTTCTGGCTCTCACAGACCTGTAACTTCTTCTTTAAGAGGCTCCTCTGTCCTCCACTCGTTACCTGTATTAATGGCACCTGTTTGAACTCATTATCAGTATAAAAGACACCTGCCCACAACCTTAAACATTCAGACTCCAAACTCCACTATGGCCAAGACCAAAGAGCTGTCAAAGGACACCAGAAACAAAATTGTAGACCTGCACCAGGCTAGGAAGACTGAATCTGCAATAGGTAAGCAGCTTGGTGTGAAGAAATCAACTGTGGGAGCAATTACTAGAAAATGGAAGAGATACAAGACCACTGATAATCTCCCTCGATCTGGGGCTCCACGCAAGATCTCACCCCATGAGGTCAAAATGATCACAAGAACGGTGAGCAAAAATCCCAGAACCACACGGGGGGCCCTAGTGAATGACCTGCAGAGAGCTGGGACCAAAGTAACAAAGGCTACATCAGTAACACACTACACCACCAGGGACTCAAATCCTGCAGCGCCAGACGTGTCCCCCTGCTTAAGCCAGTACATGTCCAGGCCTGTCTGAAGTTTGCTAGAGAGCATTTGGATGATCCAGAAGAGGATTGGGAGAATGTCATATGGTCAGATGAAACCAAAATTGAACTTTTTGGTAAAAACTCAACTTGTCGTGTTTGGAGGAGAAGGAACACCATACCTACTGTGAAGCATGGGGGTGAAAACATTATACTTTGGGGCTGTTTTTCTGCAAAGGGACCGGGACGACTGATCCATGTAAAGGAAAGAATGAATGGCACCATATATTGTGAGATTTTGAGTGAAAACCTCCTTCCATCAGCAAGAGCATTGAAGATAAAACGTGGCTGGGTCTTTCAGCATGACAATGATCCCAAACGCACCGCCAGGGCAACGAAGGAGTGGCTTCGTAGGAAGCATTTCAAGGTCCTGGAGTGGCCTAGCCAGTCTCCAGATCTCAACCTCATAGAAAATCTTTGGAGGGAGTTGAAAGTCCATGTTGCCCAGCGACAGCCCCAAAACATCATTGCTCTAGAGGAGATCTGCATGGAGGAATGGGCCAAAATACCAGCAACAGGGTGTGAAAACCTTGTGAAGACTTACAGAAAACGTTTGACCTCTGTCATTGTTATATACCCTTTGTTGGCAAAGTATTGAGATGAACTTTTGGTATTGACCAAATACTTATTTTACTGAGGAATTTACCAATTAATTCATTAAAAATCCTTCAATGTGATTTTCTGGATTTTTTTTTCTCATTTTGTCTCTCATAGTTGAAGTATACCTATGATGAAAATTGGAGACCTCTCTCATCTTTTAAGTGGGAGAACTTGCACAATTGGTGGCTGACTAAATACTTTTTTTCCCCACTGTACATGCCTGGCGAGTGTCCAATTCAGCCCACGCATGGTGAAAGCTCATCAGTTTATCATGGGGTGAGTGCAGGGCAGTACCGTGTGATGTGTCCTGGCTCTCCGCAGCGGGAGCACCCTTCCACACGCCGTCACGGCTCCGCTTCTGCCACCGCAGTCTCCCAGTCGCTTGCGGCGTGGATCCGTACGTGGCTCTGGAGCTGGGCCGGGCAGAGACCTTGGATGAAGTTCCGGAGGGCGAGCTTCTCTACCACCTCCGGTGCAAAATCCGGGTAGCTGCGCCGTGTAAGCAGCTGTACGTCTGCCGCGTAGGCTCCTAGGCTTTCCTGGCTGCTTCGACGGTGGTGGATCAGCTGTTCCTGGGCGTGCTCAGCGTCTGCTATTCTTCCAAATCGTCTCCGGAGCGCTCCTTGTAGTGCTGGCCAGCTGTAGCGCTCCTCAGGCCAGAGATCAGAGAGCGTGCAAAGAGCCCTCCCTTCCAAGGCCAGTGCGACTTGCATGGCGGTTTCCTCTGGTGACCAGCCATTTAGCGCGGCGGCCAGCTCGACCTGGACCAGGTAGTCATCCAACGAGATTTTGCCATTGAAGCGGGGAATCTTGGCCCGCTGCCGGATGGATGGAACGGTCGCCTCCTGATCGATCGCCGCTCCTGTTCATCGTGGAATCGCCAGCCCGTCCTGCCCTGAAAAGGGCGGGAAGCGGGACTGGTTTGCTCTGCTCCGCTTGCTCTGCCTTGAAAGAGGCAGAGGGCGGAGTGCGCTGGCCCCGTCGGGTCCGCCGCTTTGTTCGTCCCTGCAAGCGGCTCCGGGGGGGGGGGGTGTCTCAGCCCCGTCGTCCGTCGTCAGCTGAGAGATGAGTCACTCATCGCTCAGCCTCCCAGCACCTGTTCCAGGTACCTACCTGGGTGCGTCCAGTGGAAGTCCTTGATGAGGTGTTTATCTAACACAAAGGACGGACGTACCCAGGATCTCAACTCGGGGCTATACCCCTCCTAGTACACTAGGTACTGCAGACCGCGATCCCAGCTGTGGACGTCCAGGATGGCGTTGACTTTCCAAGCCGGGTCGCCGTCGATCAACACCGGTGGGGGTGGAGCCCTGGAAGGGGGACAGAGAGGGCTGGAACAGAAGGGCTTGGCCTGGGAGACATGAAACATAGGACAGATATGGAGGGAGTTGGGGGAGAGCCAGACCACAGGGTTTACAATGCGCACAATAGGAAAGGGGCCAATTAAGCGTTGGCCAACTTCCTCTTCTCAGCTTTCAGAGCAATATGCTGAGTTGACAACCAAACCTGCTGACCCACCTGGTATTGAGGAGCCAGTCTTCTGCGGCGGTTCGCAGTCCTGGAGTTGCGTTTGGCCGTGCAAAGAAGGGCCTTATGGGTAGCCGTCCAGAGTCGGCAACAGCGCCTCACGTGGGCCTGGATGGATGGTACAGCCACGTCCCTCTCCTCCTCGGGGAAAAGCAGAGGGTTGTAACCCAGAAAGACCTTGAAGGGGGACATGCCAATCGGCGAGGAAACGGTCGAGTTGTGGGCATACTCAATCCAGGGGAGATGGCTGCTCCAAGACGAGGGTCTGGAGGTGATGACACAATGTAGTGTGGCCTCCAGCTCTTGATTGGCCTGCTCGCACTGCCCGTTGCTCTGTGGGTGATGACCGGAGGACAGGCTCACCGTTCCCCCCAGCGCGTTGCAGAAAGTCCTCCAAACCCGGGACACAAATTGGGGACCCCGATCGGAGACGATGTCGATGGGAATCCCATGAAGGCGCATCATGTGCTGCACCAGCAGGTAAGCCATGTCCCGTGCTGTAGGAAGCCCCTGTAATGGAACAAAGTGAGCGGCCTTGGAAAAACGGTCAATGATGGTGAGAACAGTGGTGTAATGATTGGAGGGAGGAAGGCCAGTCACGAAGTCCAGGGTGATGTGGGACCAGGGCCTGCTGGGAACCGGCAACGGGTGAAGGAGACCAGCAGGCAGAGAAGAAGATGTTTTCCTGGTGGCGCACTGAGGACAGGCGCAGACATAGTTGATGATGTCTTTCCAAAGCGCTGGCCACCAGAACGTCCTCTGAAGAATCTCCACCGTGCGAGTCACCCCTGGATGGCATGAAAACCTGGAGGAATGGGCCCAGTGAATCTCCTCGCCCTGGACCGACGAGAGAACGAACAGCCTCTCCACGGGCCCTCCACCCGGATCTGGCTCAGTCTTCTGCGCCCTCAGGACCCTCTCCTTGATGCCCCACGAGAGGGCGCCAACGACACAAGAGGCAGGGAGAATGGTATGCTCATACCCCCCCACCACATCCGAAGCGAACTGCCTGGAAAGGGCGTCTGGTTTGGCGTTTTTAGCCCCGGGGTAATAAGTAATAGTGAAATTGAAACACCCGAAGAACAGGGACCAACGGGCCTGACAGGCATTCAGACGCTTCGCAGTCCCCAGGTATTCCAAATTCTTATGGTCAGTCCACACAATAAAAGGTTGAGCGGCCCCCTCCAACCAGTGACGCCACTTCTCCAGGGCGAGCTTCACCACCAGGAGCTCCCTGTCACCGATGTCGTAATTCCTCTCTGCCTGGAACAGACGATGGGAGAAGAATGCGCAGGGACGGATCACCCCATCCACTGGGGAGCACTAAGAGAGGACCACCCCCACCCTGGAATCAGAAGTGTCCACCTCGACCAGGCACTGGAGAGAGGGATCCACCTGCATCAGGACACAAGAGGACAAGAACTCCATCTTGAGAGCGGTGAACGCCGCTGCAGCCTCCTCTGTCCACCGGAAAGCCACCTTGGGGGAAGTGAGATGGGTCAAGGGGAGGGCGATCACGCTGTAATTAGGGACAAACCAGCAGTAGAAACTGGCGAACCCCAGGAACTGCTGAAGTTGCTTCCTTGACGGGGGGGGGGGGGCAATCCATCACCGCCTTAACCTTGTCGGGGTTGGATGAAGCCAAGAAATGAGGTCGTGTTGGCGTGAAACTCACACTTCTTGGCCTTCACAAACAATTTGTTCTCCAGGAGCCATTGGAGGACCCGTCTCACGTGGACCCGGTGTTCATCCAATGACTGGGAGAAGATTAGGATGTCATCCAGGTACATGAAGACAAACAACCCAAGGAAGTCCCGGAGAACGTCATTAATGAGGCACTGGAAGACGGCCGGAGCATTGTTCAACCCAAACGGCATCATGAGGTACTCGAAGTGGCCGCTTGGGGTCCGGAATCCCATCTTCCACTCGTCCCCCTCCCTGATCCGCACGAGATGGTAGGCGTTGTGGAGGTCTAGCTTTGTGAACCAGGAGGCCCCCTGGAGGGAGTTAAATGCCGTGTCCATGTGTGGGAGGGTATACTTATCCTTCACGGTAATGTCATTAAGGGCCCTGAAGCCATCCTTCTTATCAACGAAGAAAAAACCCACCCCCACCGCCAAAGAAGAGGGCTGGATGATGCCCGAGCTGAGAGACTCCTTGATGTAGGTATCCATCGCCTCCCGCTCCGGAGCCGAAAGGCTGTAGAGGCGGCTCGACGGCAGCGGAGCACCAGCCCGGAGATTGATGGCACAGTCATAAGGGCGGTGGGGGGGGCAGTGCCTGTGATTTGCTAAACACAGCCCCCAGGTCGTGGTATTCGGGTGGCACCCTGGACAGGTCAGGAGTGGGGGGAGGGAGGAGACAGGGACACTGATGGAGGGCATGCTGCGGACTGCAAGCACGCACTAAGGCAGAAAGAGCTCCACGAGATGACATTCCCCGTACGCCAATTGAAGGTGGGGTTGTGGAGCCGGAGTCAGGGGTAGCCCAGACTGACAGGTGAAGTAGAAGTGGGTAAGACAAACAGGCACAGGTCCTCCCGATGGTTGCCGGAAATGATGACTGACACCGGGGCAGTTTGTTGTGACACCGTCGCCAAAGGGGCTTTGGACAGGGCAACGAGCTTTAGAGGGGACTGAAGTGGATGGCAGGGAAGCCCCAGTCAGGTTGCCAGTTCCCCCGAGATGAAGCTCTGTTCAGCCCCCGAGTCAATCAGTGCATGTGTGAGCAGTTCGGTCTGTTTGTAAATAAATCTAATAGGTAGAAGACACTTGGTGAGGGGATTAGGCCGAGATGAGTCCGTGAGACCCCTACTGCGACACACGGACCCCCTCTTTTAGCCGAACGGGGCAGGACTCTACTTCACGTTCATCACTACTGCAGTGCATACACAATCCTAATTCCCTGCAGCGCTGCCTCTCGGCTAACGAGAGCTTGGTCCGTCCCACTACCATAGCTTCTGGCCCATCTAGGGACTCCGACGAGGGCAGGGCAAATTGAGGCGGCAGAGGGGAGCGATGAAACTGGGTGCCCGAGTGTCCGGAAACTCTCCGCTCGGCTGCCCGCTCCCTCAGCCTATTATCCAAACTAATAGCTAAGGAAATTAGCTCAGTGAGTTTCTCAGGCTTATCTAAGCGGGCCAGCTCATCCCGCAGGTTAGGGCTCAAGCTTCGAATGAATATGCTACACAGCGAGACATCCTCCCATCCAACCTCCGCGGCTACCACCTGGAAATCGACAGCATAGTCCGCGACGGACCTGCCCCCATGTCGAAGATTTAACAGCCGAGTGGTAAGCACGCGATCGCAGTCAGAACGATTGAATACCTCGTTGAAATCAGAAACAAACTGCCGGTAGGTTAAGTTAGCATAGCTTGGCTTTGCCATCACAGCATATGCCCAAGCTAGCGCCCGGCCCTCCAATAGGTTAGCTACGTAGCCTATGCGACTATGATCAGTGGGACAATCCCCTGGATCCTGCTGGAAGACTGTCGCACACTGGAGTATGAACCCACGAGCCTCCCCGAGCTTACCACTAGAACAAGCGGGCATGGGAACTGGTGTGAGCCGGACCAAGGGGACCTGACTAGCCTGGCTAGGAGGGGAGCTAATGGGGGCCGGCACACTTCTGGAGACCAGAGGAAACGCCTGTTGCCCATCCAGACGATCCAACCGGCTGTTAATTTGAGCTAACTGATTGAGGATAACCTGCTGCTGGTAAGCTATTTGATCCACTCGAGCCTCTAAGTTGTTAATCTGGTGTGCTAGCACGCTATTCACTGGGTTGCTCTGACGGAGCCGTACTGGTATATTTACCAGACTCAGGGAACACACACACAGGCTCGAGTGAATTCAATAATCTTTATTTGTTCAATGTGAGTGTGTGAGTGCGTGTATGTGTTGTGTATGAGGTGATAAAGGATAGCGGTGATGTCATGATCGGGGGAGCGCAGAATGCCGTTCAGCCTGGCAACCCTATAATAAATCAGAGCACAGATGTTAGCACTGTCCACCAATAAAGGAGCGTGGTAATGACTGGGGCTTACATTGCAGGTGGGAGTTGGATGCTCAGGTTGGCCCAGGGGCTGCGGCCAGGGAGACAGCATCCTCGGCACACACCAGGAGAGGGCCGGTGGCCCTGTTGGAGCGATGGAGGCTCGTACCGCTGCCAAGTGGAAAAGATTCCGCAGCCGGAGGAATCCACCTGTGCACAGGGGAAGATGGCTAGAAAGGTGAGTGGTAATCAGGCTTACTTGAGAAGAAGAGACAATTCAGGTCAGGAGCGAAGAAGCCAGGAAGTTGGCTGTTTGACGGGAGACGTGATTCTGTTGGCAGGATGACAGACGGCTCCGTGCCAGATCCCAGGCAGAGCAGGCTATAAAGCCTGTCGGAGATTGGGAGCAGGTGTGAGCGCAGCTGAAGCAGGTAATGGTCCAGAGGGAGCCATGACATGTCCAGCAATGGAAAGAAAGTGAGCAAGATGCGAAGCATTCCAGGTCTTTCCATCACTCAGTAAGAAAGAGTATGGGCCAACTATCTTCTTCACTGTTACTGGGTTTGTGAATCTTGGGTGAACTTTAGGAGCATGATGAGGTTTTCTGATCCTCACTTCCTCTTCTGGTTGAAAAGAAGGCATGCGTGCACCACGTTTAGCATCTGTGTAGTACTTCATTTTGTTCTGTTGTTTCCAAACTGCATGACGAGCTTGAGTATCCAGAGAAGACATGGCAGATGGCAGGGGAAGACTGTTCAATTTTATGTGCATTTTCCTACCATAAAGGAGTTCATAAGGTGAGGTGGATGTTGTTGCATGGGGCTTTGCATGGTAAACTTGAAGCCAATTCATCACAGTCTCTTTCCAGGGCAGCGACTGTTGGATGACAGTTTGAATGCAGCTTCTGAGGGCACGATGGAATCTCTCAATTGCTCCATTGGCAGCTGGGTAATAAACTGAGGTTTTGCTGTAAGAAATACCTCTGTCATGCAGGAATGAAGCAAAAACAACAGATGTGAACTGAGGACCATTATCGGTGACAATGTTCTCTGGGTTACCATGATGACTGAAGATAAAGGTCAGGGACTGTGTAATATCCTCAGTTGTGGCAGAATGTGAAAAGGCAATCTCAGGCCACTTGGAATAGTACTCCATCAGTGTGACTGCATACCTGCAGGAAGGGACAGCAGTCTTAAATGATCCAACTATGTCAAGTCCATGATTCTTCCATGGCCCATCAAGCAGTAGAACAGGTTGCAAAGGAGCAGGATGAATATGGGCAGTTTTGTCATTAGACTGGCAGAGTGTACATGAGTCTATGCATGACTTTACTTGTGAGTCAACTTTTGGTCACCAGTAAAGTTCTCGTAGGCGTTGTTTTGTGCGTACAATCCCTTGATGACTATCATGAGCTAGGGCAAGCAATGTGTGTCATAGAGAGAGTGGTGCAATGAGCCTTGAGCATCGGAGGACGTAGTTGTCCTTAGCTGAAAGCTCATCTCTGATCTTGTAATATGGGGTCAGTGTTTCACTCACATATTTAATGGAGGAAGGCCAATCACTTTCCATTTGCAGGCACAGGGTTGACAGTTCAGGACAAGAGGAACAAGCAGAGTCAAAGTCAGCCACAGTCAGGGCACTCAGAGTTGCAGAAATCTCAGCCACCAGTTCGGGTTCTGTGTCATGGGCAGAGTTAGAAGACATAGGCAAGGGAAGGCGAGAGAGGCAATCAGCTGTATAATTCTCAGAACCTGGTTGGTAGATGATGTCATAATCAAAGCAGAGCAGGCGCACAGACCAGTGGGCTACATGCATTCCAGCTCGACCTATCCCTTTTGTGCTAAGCAGTGTTGTCAGTGCCTGGTGATCTGTGCAGAGAGTGAAGTGACGTCCCCCAGAGCAAGTGCAGGTCTGTTGATGAGAAGTTGCTTAACTTCTTCAAAGCTTGATTGTGCTACAGGTCTCTACTTGAACGAGTGTTTGTTACTGGCACATGCACACATAGGAGACACAATTGTTGCAAAGTGAGGCAAAAACTTGGAGTACCAGGATACGAGACCCAGAAAGGACCTCAGGGTAGTAGCATCAGATGGTGCAGGAGCTCTCAAGACAGCATCAATGTGCTCTTGGTCAGGAAGGAGGCCCTCGGCAGTAATGGTGTGAACTAAGAAGCATAAAGAGGGCTTCCTGAAGTTGCATTTTCTGTTATTGAGCACCAGTCCAGCGTCTTTCAGTTTCTGAAGAACAGCATTGAGATTCTGATCATGTTCAGCAGCAGTTTGGCCCTAGACAATGAGATTGTCCAAATAGTTTTGTACACCTGGAATACCTTGGAGGATGTCAGCCATCACTTTCTGAAAGGCTGAGGGGGCAGATACAAGGCCATAGGGAACTCAGCAGGATCTGAAGAGGCCATCATGTGTGATGAATGCTGTAAGGTCTCTGCTATCTTCATGTAGTGGTAACTGGTACTATGCATTTGCTAGGTCAGTTGTAGAAAACATTTTTGCACCTTGTAAGTTTACAAAAAGTTTGTCAATGTGAGGCAGAGGGTAGCAGTCTGTAACCACAGATATATTTGGTTCACGTAGGTATGCACACATCCTTATTCCACCAGTTTTACATCCTGTAACAACAATAGGTGAAACCCAGGGTGATGCATCAATCTTTTCAGTAATGCCAGCTTTCAGGAAACGATCCAGTTCCGCTGAGACAGAAGCTCTTACAGCAAAAGGCAGGCATTGTAGCTTCTGGCGTACAGGTTTGATGGAAGAGTCGAGTTTTACTTTTTGCACAAAGTTGCGTACACAGCCAATGTCAGGATCAGCTGGAATGCAGGGGAAAGGTGTAGAGCTTGTGGTCATCACAGGAGCTGGTGAAGCAGGAGTTGGAGAAGAACAGTGTTACCTTTAATACAGATGTTTAGGGCAGCCATTAGCTCTCTTCCCAAGAGAGCGGTTCCTTTCTTCACCACAAAGGCTGAAGCAGCTGTCCCTCTGTTCACTGTGGCACGTATGCAGCCCAACAAAGGGATTCTCTTCCTTGTGTAGGTAACCAACTGTTGAGAAGGGCAAAGCAGAGCTGTATCTCCAAAGTATTGTTCATACATATTTTTTGACATAATAGAAACTGCAGAGCCAGAATCAACAACCAGTTCATGTTCTGTAGCATGGGAAATAGGTGTACTGATGCTGATTTTACTCTTAAGTGTGTCTGGTGCATGGCAGGAGTTTTTGACGTAAAGCACAGTCAGTTTGGGTAGCTGCACCTCATCCACACCAGAGGACTTAGATGAGTGACAAACCCGTACAAAATGTCCAACTTTCTGGCATGATTTGCAAGTTGCTTTGGCTGCAGGGCACAAAAGAAAATTAGCCAGATGTTGTTGGGGTTTTTTTTCAGATCCACATCTGAAGCAGGTACAGGAGGATGTTCCAGTGGCAGTAGGAGACTTATTTTTAAGGGCCTGTGAACGGGGTTGAACTACTTGTACTAAGGCATTATCACCTGTTGAAATCGTTTTAGCTTGCTGGATAGCAGATTTCATTTGTGTTGCAATAGTAATTGCTTTATCTAGAGTGATGTCAGATTCAAGCAAGTCTTTCTCTAATGCTGGAATTGTTCACGTGTTCTATCAACTGGTCGTGGATCATTTCATCTGTTTTATAATCAAATCCACATCTGGAAGCTAAATCACGCAGGGTGGCCGCATCCTGTGCAATAGTCTCATGAGGCGCTTGATTTCGCTGTCTGAAAGCGTGTCTTTCTACCATGACATTAACTTTAGGTGTAAAGTATTTCTCCAAAGCAGTAACAGCAGTAAGGAAGGTATCACCTGAGTCTGGTAATGAATAGAAAATCTGTTGTCCCTCAGCTCTGAGGCAATGAAGTAAAATAGCTCTCTTCCGAGCTTCAGGCTGGCCATTTCCAGTTGCATTAATGACCTGCAACTAGTTGCTGAAAATCCGCATTCACCTGCTGAACGGCATCTGTGGTTCTCCCGGGCACAGCAAAAACATCGGAGGCGGAGGCATATTTCCAGCCATGCTGTGTCCAAAAAGAAAAAAAACAAACAAAAAACTGTAGGTTCACGCGTCGACAAAATGTGGTGTGGACTCACAAATAATGAAGGAGTGTACTTTATATTAACAAAACTTTACTTGTCAAATGGCATTCATGCATACAGGTAGCAGTAGCAACATGAAGTCAACATCCTGAAGCATTAGTCTGAAATCCTCCTCCTTCTTCTAGCATCTTAAATAAGAATAGCAATACAACAGTGCCATCTATGGGTATAAAGAAGTCATGAGTGACAGAACACAACACTATCATCTTCGTTTCCTGAAGTTTCAAACCCATTCATGTGTGTGTTGCATCCATGTGCACTATGTTAAATGATTCAGCTGATTTTTCAGCCCATTCTTACCCATTTGGTCTCTCTAAAATAACTAACTGGGGATCAACTGTGATTCCTTATTATCAAGCAATGTTACTATCTGGTGCATTTTCACTCACGTGCATGTTCTTTTGCCAGTGCAAAACCCATCTTTAAAAAGCTATCATGATCAGAGTTCACTTTAGATAATGCACCTGTGTGCTGCTGATCATGGTAAATGTAATAAATGTTGTCCTTTTTAGGCACTCGAGGCAAGGTCATGTGATTTGGGATCCCGGCTCCGCTGCATTGAAACACCATCAGCGTCAGTTAATAATGAAAGACTCCCCTTAGCTGCAGCGGAACACCGTAGCATAGAGCGTGTTAGCCTTCCCTTGGCATCCACCTCTCGAGTAGCCAGGAGAGAATGGATGGGTGATGGTGAGAAGGAAGCATAGTTTCAAGCCCCTGGTTCACCACCAACCTGTGTTTCTAATTGCTATTCCAGGCTCAGCGACACACCCACTGAGGAAAAAAACTCTGATCATTGGCGACACTACGTATAGTAAGAAACATGAACCTAGAGACTCCAGCAGCCACAGTCAAATGCATTCCTGTGGCCAGAGCAGGTGACATCGAGTCAGATTTGAAAATGCTGGCTAAAAGTAACTGTAAATACTCCACAATTGTTATCCACACTGGCATTAACGACATCTGACTCTGGCAGTGGGAAGTTACAAAACTTAGTATGGAATCGGTGCGTAACTTTGCCAACCGGTGCTATTGGAAAAACTCGACATACCGAGAGAACTGAGGCGAAAACGCCGCAGCTGCCGGGCTGAAGTAAGGCAGAGGACAAAAAATATAAGGTACAGACCCTTGCTTCCATCTATTGTCATGGGAAATGTACGGTCGTTACTGGGAAAGGTAGATGAGCTAGAAGCTATCTGCCGCTACGATAGCACATACCGGGAGTGCTCTCTCCTTTTGTTTTCTGAGACGTGGCTAACCGAACTAGCAGCAGATGCTAACATTGAGCTGGAGGGTTTCCACATGATACGGGCAGACCGAACACCAGACAGTGGCAAAGCAAGGGGCGGTGGAGTGATAATGTATGTTAACAACAACTGGTGCAGACCGGGACATATCACTGTTAAACAACGTCACTGCAGCAAAGACATTGAGTTGCTAGCTGTTAGCATGCGGCCTACATATCTCCCGAGAGAATACTCACACGTGATCTGCATTGTTGTTTATGCAAATCTGACGGCGAACGCTGGGACAGCGCATGATGTCATCCATTCAGTAACCAGCAGGCTGCAGACAGAACACCCAGATGCTCTTCTCCTCATCTCAGGTGATTGCAACCATGTTTCACTATCTCCCATTCTACCCATATTTACCCAGTATGTCACATGCCACACTAGAGACAATAAAACACTGGACTTATTCTACGCAAACACTAAGGAGGCGTACACCTCATCACAACTCCCACCACTCGGGAGATCGGATCACAACTTGGTTCATCTCCGGCCGGTGTACAAACCCCTAGTACACAGACAACCTCTGGCCATGAGCACAGTGAAGTTATGGTCTGAGGAGGCAATGGACACTCTAAAGGGCTGTTTTGAAGCCACCGCCTGGAAGCAGCTCTGCGATCCACATGGTGAGGACATAGATGGCTTCACTCACACCTTCACGGGCTACCTCAGCTTCTGTGTGGACAAATCCGTTCCCACCAAGACCATACGGTGTTGCTCAAACAACAAACCCTGGATCAACCCTGAGATAAAAACACTTCTGAGAGAGAAGAAGAGGATCTTCAGGTCGGGGAATAGGGAGATGCTGAAGTCCGTACAGAGGGAGCTGAGGAGAAAGATCAGAGAAGGCAAGGACAGCTTCAGGAAGAAGATGGAGGACAAGCTGCAACAGAGTGACATCAGCGGGGTCTGGAGGAACCTCAAAACCATCTCTGGGCTCCAGAATACCTCCCCCCAGGCCATGGGGGGCAGGGAGTGGGCGAACAACCTGAATCTGTTTTTCAATAGGTTTGACCAACCGCCCTCCCCCCTGACTGCACAACAACCACTGCTGCCTCTAAAGACATCAAGTTCTGCTGCCCACTCCCCACTTCATCAACACCCCCCCACTTCCAACACACAGCCCCCCATCCTGACCCTGACCAGGACCCAGGTGAGGACGGAGCTGAGGAAGATCAAGGCGAGGAAGGCGACGGGACCAGACGGCATCAGCGCAAAGCTCCTCAAGTCCTGTGCAGACCAGCTGTGTGGGATTGTGGCGTACATCTTCAACCTGAGCCTGAAGCTGGGGAGGGTACCACAGCTGTGGAAAACACATTGTGTGGTACCTGTACCAAAAACTTCCCACCCCAAAGACCTGAACAGCTACAGACCGGTGGCCTTGACGTCCCACTTGATGAAAACCCTGGAGAGACTGCTCCTTGCTCACCTCCGCCCCCTGGTGAAACCAGCGATGGATCCACTCCAGTTCGCCTACAAGCATGGCATTGGGGTGGAGGATGCGGTGATCTTCCTCCTTCACCGTTCTCTGTCCCACCTGGAGAAGCCCGGGAATGTGGTGAGGATCATGTTCTTTGACTTCTCCAATGCTTTCAACACCATCCAACCAATGATCCTGAAGGACAAGTTGCTGTGCGCAGGGGTGGATCAGACTCTCTCTTTTGGTGTACGAGGGGCGCTGCTGAAGACATTCTATGACACAGTGGTGGCATCAGCCATCACTTTTTGAGTGGTCTGCTGGGGCAGTGGCATTACTGCAGCCGATAGGAAGAGACTGAACAAACTGATCAAGAAAGCTAGCTCTGTTCTGGGGCAGCGCCTTGACCCGGTGGAGGAGATAGGAGAGAGAAGGACGGTGGCTAAACTGTCATCTCTGCTGGAGTCCGAGTTCCACCCTATGCAGGACATACTGAATGCACTGAGGAGCTCATTTAGCAGCAGACTACATCATCCCAGGTGCACAACCGAGAGGTTTCGTAGGTCCTTCCTACCAACGGCTGTCAGACTGTACAACCTAAGCAGGGCTGCTCACAGAGATAGCAAAAAGACGTAACAACTTAATAGTTTTTTGAATGCAAATGATGCAATAGACTTACACAATGGTCCCCTCCGGCATACAACTAGGAAAATACTGGTCGCTATGGAGGGTGAGAATATGTATGGGCACATAATCATACCATGTAGGATAACTAAGTAGACGGTTGTGCTGTTTCATCCCATCTAGCAACAATGCTCTGCACTGTGTGTGTTTATATATTTACATATTTATTCCATCTAGCTACAATGCTCCGCACTGGGTGAGTTTATATTTATATATCTATATATTTATTCCATCTAGCTACAATGCTCCGCACTGTGTTTATATATCTACATATTATTCCATCTAGCTACATTGCTCCGTACTGTGGGTGTTTATATATCTACATATTTATTCCATCTAGCTACAATGCTCCGCACTGTGTGTTTATATACTCATATATTTATTCCATCCAGCTACAATGCTCTGCACTGTGTGTCTGTGTATATATATATATATATATATATATATATATATATATATATATATATATATATATACAGTATATAGTAATATGTACATATGTATATTAGCTGCTCTTGCTTTTTTTTCTTGCCTTCTGATTGTTGCTCTGAGTGTTGCTATCCCTGTGCTGTTGCAATCCTGGAATTTCCCCATTGTGGGACTAATAAAGGCTTATCTTATCTTATATTAAAATGATGTCTGCCTCTGTAGTATTCTCTGGGCCCCTCCCCAATCTGACCAGTGATGACATGTTTAGCTGCATGTCATCCTTCAACCGCTGGCTGTCTGTGTGGTGTCCTGAAAACGATGTGGGCTACATAGACAATTGGAACTCATTTTGGGGAAAACCTGGTCTTATTAGACGAGACGGTGTCCATCCCACTTTGGATGGTGCGTCTCTTTTATCTAACAATCTGGCATCATTTTTATCCAAATTTCCAAAATCTTGACAACTCAGAGTTGGGACCAGAAAGCAGAGTCTCAGTCTTACATGCCTCTCTGCAGCTCCTCTTCATCTGCCACCCCTCAACTTAGCCCCTGTCTTCCCCATCAGAGAATCACTGTCTGCTCCGTCCAAAGTAAATAAAAATATAATATATAAGCATCCCAAACTAATTAAACAAAAAGTTGGTAAAACTCAAATTAAACATGAAGCCTCTAAATTGAATGATTTGGCCTCTGTTCCTCCTCATAATTTAAAAATTAAATGTGGTTTGTTAAATATTAGGTCTCTAACTCCCAAGTCTCTGCTAGTCCATGATCTGTTAATTGATCATCAGAATGATTTAATATCCCTTACAGAGACTTGGTTAGGGCAAGAGGATTATGTTGGTTTAAATGAATCAACTCCCTCTGGTTATTTAAACTGTCAAAATCCCAGAAGTTCTGGTCATGGAGGAGGAGTAGCAACAATTTACCATTCCAAATCATTAGTTAATGTAAAGCAAAAAATATGTTATTATTCCTTTGATGGCCTGGTCCTCAGTATTGGGCATGTAAGTAATTTTAGGTAAAACCCAGTTTTATTTGCCATAGTTAATCTCCCTTCCTCAGCCTACTCTGTAGTTTTTATCCAAATTTGATCTGTTTTTTAATTCACATATTAAATTTGTTTCTAAGACTGCCTTCTGTCATTTGTGTAATATTGTCAAGATTAGGAACATTTTGTCTCAGAGTGATGCTGAGAAACTGATACACACGTTTGTTGGCTCCAGATTAGATTATTGTAACTCTTTATTATTAGACTGTCCTATAACATATTTTAATAGTCTTCAGCTGTTCCAAAATGCTGCAGTGAGAGTTGTAACAGGTACTAGAAAGAGAAATCATATCTCTTTGGTTTTGGCCTCCCTTCATTGGCTTCCTATAGAATTTAGAATTAAAGTTAAAATCCTTCTTCTCACTTACAAAGCTCTAAATAATCAGGCCCCTTTTTATTTAAAAGATCTGATCCTACCTTATCATCCTAACAGAGCACTATGCTCCCAAAATGCAGGATTATTTTTAATACCTAGATTCTCCAAAAGTACAATGGGAGGCAGAGCCTTCAGTTATCAAGCTCCTCTCCTTTGGAACCAGCTGGCAGTATGGATTCGGGAGTCAGACTAGATCTCTGTTTTTAAGAATAAGGCTAAAACCTTGCTTTTGATATAGCTTATAATTAGGGAGGGATCAGGTGACCTTGAACCCTCCCTTAGTTATGCTGCTAATAGATTTCGACAGCTGGGGGACCTCTAACAATGCACTGGGCTTCACTCCTTTCTTAACTCTCAATGAAATATTTTTGCTTGTCATTAACATCTGTTTGTTCTCTCCCATAGCTTGAATTCCCGTTGTGCTGTTTGCTCTCTACATGTCTGTTCTTTTCTTCTTCTTCTCTATCCCCTCACCCCCCAGCCAGTCGCAGCAGATGACTGCCCCTCCCCGAGCCTGGTTCTGCTGGAGGTTTCTTCCTGCTAAAAGGGAGTTTTTCCTCTCCACCATTGCCAAGTGCTTGCTCACAGTGGATCGCCTGATTGCTGGGGTCTTTCTGCAATTGTTGGGGTTTCCCCTACAGTTGAGAGTGCTATGAGTTGACTATTGTTGTGAAATGGCCCTATATAAAAAAAGTTGAATTGAATTGAATTGAATTAAAGGGATGGGCAGGACCACTTTAAATTAGATTATCCAAAACACACTTCTGAATAATTAGACCAGCCTTTTCTCAGGGGTTGTTGCGTCATAGACCACACCCATGAGGCCAGACCTTCGAAGGTTGTTTAGGCTGCATCTAAAGGCTGATTTACAGCCGTTAAATGAGACGGTCACATCTTTGGATGACGTAATCAAGAGATTTTTTTTTTTTTTTTTTGCTGATATTTTTGACAGACGTGGAACTTTATTTTTTAGTCTTCTTTTTAATTATTGCATTTTCTTTACCTTTTACCAGAGAAGCTTCACCAGACTGACAGAAGATCACTACTAGATAAAATAAGACTTTTAACTCATGTGACTCAAAGTCACACTGCACCTTATGCTCTGTCAAACCCTAATGTTTAAGTGCACGCAAAATGTTATCATTTAGGTTGGTACAACCCACCTACTGGGCCAAGGATGGAATTGCCAAGCCCCTTTCAAACCTCACATCAAGGTGGACCAACCAAGTCATTTTCACCCTCAGGTAAGGTATACATAAACCTACATCACAGGCTGGAATTTGAACTCATGACACCATGTTCTGAAAATATCTCACTCTTACCACTGAGTCAAAGAACTCCTCAACCAGCACTAAACTATTCAATTCAATTCAATTCAATTCAACTTTATTTATATAGCGCCATTTCACAACAACAGTCATCTCATAGCACTATCAACTGTAGGGGGGGACCCCCACAGTTGCAGAAAGACCCCAGCAATCAGGTGATCCCCTGTGAGCAAGCACTTGGCGACGGTGGAGAGGAAAAACTCCCTTTTAACAGGAAGAAACCTCCAGCAGAACCAGGCTCAGGGAGGGGCAGTCATCTGCTGCGACTGGCTGGGGGGTGAGGGGACAGAGAAGATGAAAAGAACAGACATGTAGAGAGCAAACAGCACAATGGGGACTCAATCTATGGGAGAGAACAAACAAATGTTAATGACCAGCAAAAAAAAATATTTCATAGAGAGTGAGGAAAGGAGTGAGGCCCAGTGCATTACTGGAGGTCCCCCGGCTGACTAAACCTATTAGCAGCATAACTAAGGGAGGGTTCAGAAACACATGATCCCTCCCTAATTGTAGGCTATATCAAAAAGGTAGGTTTTAACCCTAATCTTAAAAACAGAGATCGAGTCTGACTCCCGAATCCAGATTGGCAGCTGATTCCACAGGAGAGGAGCTTGATAACTGAAGGCTCTGCCTCCCATTGTACTTTTGGAGATTCTAGGTATTACAAGTAGTCCTGCATTTTGGGAGCGTAGTGCTCTGTTAGGATAATACGGTAGTATCAGATCTTTTAAATAAAGAGGAGCCTGATTGTTTAGAGCTTTGTAAGTAAGAAGAAGGATTTTAAACTTAATTCTAAACTCTATGGGAAGCCAATGAAGGGAGGCCAGAACCGGAGAGATATGATCTCTCTTTCTAGTACCTGTTAAAACTCTTGCTGCAGCATTTTGGATCAGCTGAAGACTTTTTAAAGATGTTTTAGGACAGCCTGATAATAAAGAATTACAATAATCTAATCTCGAGCTAACAAAAGCGTGGATCGGTTTCTCAGCATCACTCTGATACAAGATGCTCCTAATCTTGGCAATATTACGCAAATGATAGAAGGCAGTCTTAGAAACAAATTTAATATGTGAATTGAAGGACAAATCCTGATCAAAAATAACTCCAAGGTTCCTCACAGAGCTATTAAGAGAAAGAGTAACTGCATCCAAACTGAAAGTTTGATTTGGAAAGGAATTTCTAAGGTTTTTTGGACCAACAAGAATGACTTCAGTCTTATCTGAATTTAATAGCAGGAAATTACAAGTCATCCAAGCTTTGATTTCCTTAAGACAGGCTTCTAACTTGGCTAATTGATTACTATCATCTGGCTTCATTGACAGGTATAATTGTGTGTCATCTGCATAACAATGAAAATGTATACAGTGCTTTCTAATAATGTTGCCTAACGGAAGCATATATAAACTAAAAAGAGTAGGGCCTAGCACAGATCCCTGTGGAACTCCATGACTAAGCTTTGAGTTGAAAGAAAACTCATTATTTACATGAACAAACTGGAACCTATCAGATAAATAAGATCTAAACCACTGCAACGAAGTTCCATTAAGTCCAACATAGTGTTCTAATCTATCAAGTAGAATATTATGATCGATAGTATCAAAAGCTGCACTAAGGTCTAAAAGGACAAGTACAGAAACTAGTCCATTATCAGATGCAATGAGGAGGTCGTTAGTGACCTTCGCTAAGGCTGTTTCAGTACTATGATGGATTCTAAACCCAGATTGAAACTCTTCAAGTAAACCATTTCCCTGCAGGTGGTCGAATAATTGCGTAGCAACAACTCTTTCTAAGATTTTTGAAATGAAAGGGAGATTAGAGATTGGTCTATAGTTAGCTAAAGCTCCTGGATCTAGCGTTGGCTTTTTGAGTAAGGGTTTAATTACAGCTGTTTTAAAAGCCTGCGGTACATGGCCTAAAGTTAATGAAGAATTGATTATATGAAGAATAAAGCTAACAATAAGTGGGAAGACTTCTTTAAATAACCTAGTAGGAATAGGGTCTAAAAGACAAGTTGAAGGTTTGGATGAGGAAACTATTTTGTCTAACTCACAAAGGTCAATTGGAGTAAACTCATCAAGACAGACATCAAAAGAAGGAGTTGTAGTAGTTACAGTATTTAAGTTAACTGTGGGAAGAATCTGATTGATTTTATCTCTGATGGATGAAATTTTATTATTGAAAAAGTTCATAAAGTCCTGACTAGTAAGCTCTAAGGCAGGGGTGTCCAACCATGTGCCATGGAGAGCCAAGACCCTGCAGGTTTTACCTCCAACCAGTGTCTTCAACAGCAGATTTCAGTGAACTTCTTCCCACTGATTGCTGATAAGTGAAAACACCTGCTGAAGAGACTGGGTAGAAGAGAAAACCTGCAGGGTCTTGGCTCTCCATGGCACATGGTTGGACACCCCTGCTCTAAGGGAATGCTAGGATTGACAGAATCCTGACTCTTTGTCAACCTGGCTACAGTACTGAAAAGAAACCTGGGATTATTCTTGTTCTCTTCTATTAATGCAGAGTAATAACTTGTTCTAGCTTTTCTAAGAGATTTTTTATAAATTAAAAGATGATTTCTCCAAGCTAAATAGATTTCATCTAAATTAGTAGAGCGCCATTTTCTTTCTAATTAACGAGTCTTCTGTTTTAAGCTACGAGTTTCTGTGTTGAACCAAGGAGTTAGAAATCTCTGATTAGACTTTTTCTTTTTTAAGGGGGCCACCAAGTCTAGAGCCTGATGCAGAGAAGCTGAAACACTATCCACCATGTTATCAATTACAGAAGGAGCAAGCTGTCTATAGCTTATTTCCGTTGTGTTGACACATGGCATAGAGGAAACAATCTGCATAAATTTGGAAACAGCATCATCTGAGAGGCATCTACTGTAATAATATTTTTCTTTATGAGCCAAATAGTCAGAAATTGTAAAATCAAAGGTTAACAGACGATGGTCTGACAGTACAGGGTTATGAGGAGACACTACAAGATTTTCTATTTCTATGCCATATGTCAGAACAAGGTCCAATGTATGGTGGAGGTAATGAGTAGAATTTCCTACTTTCTGAGAAAACCCAATCGAGTCTAATATTGAATTAAATGCCACATTAAGGCAGTCACTATCTACATCCACATGTATATTAAAGTCCCCTACTATAATTATTCTATCAGATTTCAGCACTAAATCAGCTAAGAAATCAGCAAATTCAGATAAAAATTCTGAGTAGGTTGATGGGGGATGATAAACTATGGCAAATAAAATTGGGTTTAACCTAAAATTGCTAAAGTGCCCAATACTGAGGACCAGGCCCTCAAAGGAATTATAACATGTTTTTTGCTTTACATTAACTAGTAATTTGGAATGGTAAATTGTTGCTACTCCTCCTCCACGACCAGAACTTCTGGGATTTTGACAGTTTAAATAACCAGAGGGAGTTGATTCATTTAAACTAGTAGTGGAGGTGTATCTTAAGGTGTCAGGAGCTGCACCACTGACTAATTCCTTATAGAGGAGGGATTCGTAACAAGGTATATCCCTTTCTTATCACTGTGTTCCTCCCTTCTGCTCTAATGTGGACTTTTTTCTGTGCAGAGAGTTTTGAAAAGGTGTTTTAACCTTTAAATTGTTTGAATTAGAAAGTCAGCAAACTATTGTTGAGATGGAGGCTCACATATGGCAATGTATGCAATCATCATAACCATTCATCATAATCATATACAGGATGATGATAGCAGCCCCTGGCTCTGCTAGAGACCGTGAACTGAATAAACAGTTATAGAGCCTCATTTTCATATTTGTACTTACATATTTATTTCACAGCATTTTTATGGTAGCTTTTTTTCAACACAACAATTATGTGTTCATTGTTTTTACAATCCAACATTTATTTTACCTAAATGAGTACATACTGTGTTTTCAGAAAAGTTGGAACACTTAGGACCAGAAATCCAGAATTTAACATTTCAGTTATTAGACTGTATCTTATTTTGGACCTTAATGTAGCCTATGGAACAATGTAATGATTTTTTTTTTTTTTTGCTCAAGAACATATATTTAGCCATTGGTTGAATACAAACAGTCAGCTAAACTGAAACTATGACTTTTATTTACTATTTGTGAAAAGGTGGAGAAGGAAGCAGAAGCGGCAGTGCCACTTGTCCAGAAGCTGAGATGATGCATAGTTCAGAGTCAGACACAGAGCAGGAACCTTCTGGTACAACTTAGAACCACAGTCCTAAATATGTAACAATGCTATTACATACATACATACATATATATACATACATATATACATACATACTATACATGTACTGTACATGGAATGCAGTCAGGGTGCAGAGAATCACTGACTGCTCAAGAAGTACAGGTTTCAGTTTTTTTAATTTACATTTTTATGTCATTCTGCAGAGCAACAAAATGTGCAGAGAGATAGGGAGAGAGGTCCAGAGCCCAGCACAAAATAAGAAAATGATTAATTAATTTACTTTAAAAAAAGATATTTGTCCTCTCTCCTAAAGGTTGTAACCACTTTTATAACGAGTTTGACACTTGATATGCATATATGGTGGTGTACAATCATAGGAGCAATGGTTTCTGATTCATAACAATGGGGTGGCCTGCAATGGAATCAAATTCCCAGCCTTAATTTTTATCCCAGTCTGCCCCGTTTAGATTTTTTGCCTTGTATCAGCTCTTGACATTTAATTTTTAATTCTGTATACCAGATCATTGTCCTATACTGTAGGATGATGATGCCCAGTGATCTTCAGCAGCAGTAGAACAGATTCCAGGTTCCCCTTGTAAGGGGATCATGATTGGCAATTATGCTCCCTCTGTTAATTATTGTTAATTATTATGAACTTCTGTTGATCACGATTTACTCTGTTCTAGGTTCAGGTTATTTTGTAAATTTTGTGTGTCCTAATTCACACTCAACCTTAGTTCTGGTTATTGTATCTTCTGTGTATCCTTAGTGAAGATTGTGTTTGATTCATGTGTCATCAGTTTCTTTGATTACCAGGTTTATTTTTAAGCACCTTCTGTCTTGTTTAGTTAATGAAGCTTTACTTTATGTTCATTTTGTTGGGTTATTCTAACAATCTAACACCAAGGCTGTGTACAGGAAGGGGATGTGCAGACTCTACTTCCTGACGAAGTGAGATCTGTCAACATGTGCAACAAGATCTGTAAGATCTTGCAAGATCTGCAAGATCTGCAAGAACAAGATGTGCAACAAGTGCAACAAGATGGTCCCTGGTGGGACCAGCGATGGATCCACTCCAGTTCGCCTACCAGCATGGCACTGGGGTGGAGGATGCGGTGATCTTCCTCCTTCACCGTTCTCTGTCCCACCTGGAGAAGCCCGGGAATGCGGTGAGGATCATGTTCTTTGACTTCTCCAGTGCTTTCAACACCATTCAACCGATGATCCTGAAGGACAAGCTGATGTGCGCAGGGGTGGACCAGCACCTGTCATCATGGATCCTGGACTACCCCACTAACCGGCCTCAGTTTGTGAGAACCCGAGATTGTGTGTCTGACACGATCATCGGTAGCACGGGGGCCCCCCAGGGAACGGTTTTGGCTCCCTTCCTGTTCACCCTTTATACTGCGGACTTTTCACACAACACAACACACTGCCATCTACAGAAGTTCTCTGACGACTCTGCGATCATCGGCCTCATCTCCAATAGAGATGAAGCTGAGTACAGAGGACTTATCCAGGACTTCATGGACTGGTGTCATCGGAACTGCCTCCAGATCAACACAAGAAAAACTAAGGAGCTGGTGGTGGACTGCCGCAGGCAAGGACAACCCCTCACAGCACCAGTAAACATACAGGGAACAGACAGTGAGATGGTGACACCCTATAAGTACCTTGGTGTTCATCTGAACAATAAACAAGACTGGCCACACAATACCGACACACTCTACAAGAAGGGACAGCACAGGCTGTTCCTACTGAGGAGGCTCAGGTCTTTTGGTGTACAAGGGGCGCTGCTGAAGACATTGTATGACACAGTAGTGGCATCAGCCATCACTTTTGGAGTGGTCTGCTAGGGCAACGGCATTACAGCAGCCGATAGGAACAGACTAAACAAACTGATCAAGAAAGCTAGCTCTGTCCTGGGGCAACGCCTTCACCCAGTGGAGGAGATAGGAGAGAGAAGGATGGTGGCTAAACTGTCATCTCTGCTCGAGTCCGAGTCCCACCCTATGCAGGACATATTGAACACACTGAGGAGCTCATTTAGCAGTAGACTACATCATCTTAAGTGCGCAACCGAGAGGTTTCACAGGTCCTTCCTACCTATGGCTGTCAGACTGTATAACCTAAGCAGGGCTGCTCGCAGAGATAGCAAAAAACGTGACGACCTAGTAGTATTGAATGCAAAAGATGCAACAGGCTTACACAAATGATCCCCTTCAGTATACAACTAGGACAATATCAGTCGCTACGGAGGGTGACAATATGTATGAGTATATATTCATACTATGTAGGATAGCTAAGTAGACGGTTATGCTGTTTATTCCATCTTGCTACAATGCTCCGCACTTTATATATATACAGTATTTATATATTTATGTGTATGTATGTATATCCACTGCTCTTATTTATTTATATTTTTCATATCTTCTTAATTATTGATCTGAATGTTGCTATCCCTGTGATGTTGCAATCCTGGAATTTCCCCATTGTGGGACTAATAAAGGCTTATCTTATCTTATCTTATCATAAGATATTGGAGCTTTTCTACCAGACTGTTGTTGCCAGCACTGTCGTCTTTGCTGCTGTTTGTTGTGTAGCAGTATCAGAGCCAGCGACACCAACAGACTTGACAAGATTATCAAGAAGGCTGGCTCTGTCACTGGTCTCAGGCTGGAGACTTTTAAAAAATGTGGTGGAGAGGAGGACACTGAACAAACTGTTATCCATTATGGATAACCCTGATCACCCCGTCCACCACACACTGGACAGACAGCGGAGCACTTTTTCCAGTAGACTACTACAGCTCCGCGGTCAAATGGACATATACAGGAAATCTTTCCTACCACATGCCATTTCACTGTACCGGTTGTACGTGAATGCCAGACCTTTGTGAAACATGATAAAATTGGTGCATTTTAAAAAGAAGTTCACAACCTGTAGCAACACACCTGAGGATCAGAAAGGCTAAAGAAGCAGTGAGCAAAGATGGATGATTTAATATTTCATGGCTCTGACCGAATCACATCTAACATCGCTGATGTTAACAACAAAAAAGGTTCCGACTCTTCAAATGTTCATTTATTTATTTTCCAGTAAAATACTTCAAAAACTTCAAACATATAACAGACACACCATGAAATTACAGAAAACTAATTCACTCCGGTGTTTCTTCTCACGTCAGTGTCTTGACTCCAGCATGTCATTCACAGCAGCCAGAAGAGTTTCACTCCACTTGTGGAGAGAGAAATAATCAGGCCGAGCGTTCAGAGCAGATGAAACTTTACTAACTAACCTGCACTTATATATTGCTTTTCTAGTCACAAAGACCACTCAAAGCGCTTTCACTAGTACTAACCCTCTATTCTAAGGGCTTATAGGAAACAGATGTCTAGAGACAATTTAGAACAGCCAGTTAACCTAACATGCATGTCTTTGGATAGTGGGAGGAAACCGGAGCCCCCGGAGTAAACCCACGCAGCACAGGGAGAACATGCAAACTCCACACAGAAAGATTCCAACCCCTACCAGCCTGGGGATTCGAACCAGGAACCTTCTAGCTGTAAGGCAACAGGGCTAACCACTGCACCACCGTGCTGCACACTTTATTCTCTTCCTCTTACATCCACCAGAATCCAAAACCTTAAAAACACAGGTTGCAGCACTCTCTTTTATATTAACCCTCCTCCGCTACCTGAGGTGCTGTATTTACATATCAACCCCCCATGACAATTCCTCTTGTCCCCTAGCACCTTTGATCTGCCATCTCTTGAGTCTGAGGGAAAACTACTGAGGGAAAACTACTGCGTGCCCCCCCCCCCCCCAGACTCTCAGACTGAGCCTTACCCCTCATGTCCTTTGGGCTTCAGCCTCCGTCCATAGCTGCTGTAACGGGGGATCTTCGGCTCCGAGGCGCTGCTGTGCCGGTGGGGAGTTCCTGGGGGTGCGTCCGTCTGTGGGAGGACAATGGGGGGGAACACCTTCAGCATGCTCGTGTGACTGATCTGACGAGTCATTTACCTGTGAAATTCTCAGTGGGGGTCTTCCGCGCTGAGGAGCTCGGGCCAGCACCACCTGTTCGTCTGCTAAAACAAAGGCGGGCTTAAGCCTGTCTATACAGATTGTCTCCCGGTGACCCCCCAAGTCTAACACAAAATGTTTGTCGCCGGGTTCCAGCACTCTGAATGGGGCATTGTAGGGCTGGTGCAATGGGGTCTGGTGGGCATCGTGCCTGACAAATACGAACGACGCGTCCTTCAAGGTGTTTGGCACAGAAGCGCGGGGAAAACAGTGGTGGACCGGGCTGGGAAGCGTCCCTTCCCCTGCGCTATGCCGTGAACGCGGGGACGGATTGGTGTTCGGCGCGGGGTTATCCGGCAAAAACTGCCGGGGAGCCACAGCGGGTGGGAAAAAACTAGCTCTGCTGGGGAAGTCGCAAAATCCTCCTTTGGTGCTGAACGCAACCCTAATAGAACCCACGGCAACTGGTCCACCCAATTTGCATCCATAAGCAAAGCCCTGAGCGCTGCTTTAAGTGATCTATGGAAACACTCGCGTAACCCATTGGCCTTGGGGTTGTATGCGGTCGTGTGATGAATTGTGATGCCCAGGCTGCGGGCCATGGTGGACCAGAGGTTGGAAACAAACTGCGGACCTCGATCGGACATGATGTCCGAAGGAGCGCCAAAACGTGCCACCCATGTTGTCAAAAAAGCACATGCAACTTCTGCGGACGTGGTGGAAGCTAGCGGGACTGCTTCAGGCCAGCTCGTGGTGCGGTCCACCACTGTCAGGAGGTGCGTGAACCCCTGCGATGGCGGGAGGGGGCCCACGAGGTCCACGTGAACGTGGTCGAACCACTTAGCCGGGATATGGAACGGCTCCAAGGGGGCCTTTGTGTGCATGTGCACTTTGGCTTGTTGGCACATTGCGCAGGCTGCCACCCACTGTTTCACCTGTTTGCGCAGGCTCGGCCAGATGAACTTCGCTCACACCATTTTGACTGACGTGCATACTCCTGGGTGCGCCAGGGAGTGAACCGACTCAAAAACGCGGCGGCGCCAAGCATGTGGGACCACCGGGCGCAGGCGGCCCGTGGAGACGTCACAGATTTGGGGGGGGGTGTCCTGCAGGACTCTGCTCTCCAGCCTTAACCCTGTTGGTCCAGACTGGACCGTGCAATCGTCCACATCGCCGATCTGCTCAGCGGCCATGGCCGTGTAATCTATCCCCACGTAGACTGCGGCCACTAAGGCGCGCAAGAGGCAGTCTGCCACCATGTTGAGTTTACCGGCCACATGCTGAATGTCGGTCATAAACTCCGAGATCTCGGCCAGCTGTTTCGGCTGCCGGCCCGACCATGGTTCCAAAACCTTGGCCATCTCATACCTTAGTGGCTTGTGGTCCACAAATGCAGTGAAGGTGCGCCCTTCCATCCAGAACTGGAAGTGTCGTATGGCCAGGTGGAGAGCCAGTAACTCTCTGTCGAACGCGCTGTATTTACGCTCACTGTCGCGCAAAGACCTGCTAAAAAAGGTGAGCGGCTGCCAAGAACCGGTGAAATACTGCTCCACGACGTCCCCTATGGCCACGTCTGAGGCGTCGGTACTGAGCGCTATCCGAGCCGCCTGGTCCGGGTGCGTCAGCAGTGCGGCATTTGCCAGGGCTGTTTTAACCTCAGAAAACGCCTGCTCTCATTCAGGAGTCCAGTCCACTCTGTCCGCCTGTTTCTGTTTCTTAAGCGAGGCATACAACGGCTGCATGAGCTGGGCTGCACAGGGGAGGAAACGGTTGTAAAAGGGAACCATCCCCAAAAACTCCTGAGGCGCCCTGACTGTCTGAGGCCAGGGAAAATTTGCCACTGTGCGCACCTTGTCCGGCAAGGGTATCACTCCCTGTGGTGAGATGCGGTTGCCCAAAACATCGATTCCCATCACCCCAAACTGGCACTTCACCGGGTTGATTATTAACCCGTGCTCCTCCAACCTCTGGAAAACTGTCCTGATGTGGGCTATGTGTTCGTCCTGGGGCACGCTGGCCACCAGGATGTTGTCCAGGTAGACGAACACAAATGGCAGATTGTGCAACACCGTATCCATCATGCATTGGAATGTCTGCGCTGCGCCCTTTAACCAGAAAGGCATGTGTAAAAACTCAGACAGACCAAACGGGGTTATTACTGCCATTTTAGGTATGTCCTCTGCATGCATGGTCCAGGTCTGCAGGACCTGGTGGTAACCGCGGACCAGGTATATCTTGCAAAAAATGCGCGCCCCGGTGAGGTGAACGGAAAAATCCTGAATATGGGGAATGGGGTAGCGGTTGTGCGCTGTGGCATTATTTAATCTGCAGAAATCATTGCAAGGTCGCTATGATCCCTGGCCCTTAGGAACCATATGTAGCGTGGATGCCCATGGGTTGTTTGAGCGTCTGATGATGCCCAACTTTTCCAAGTTGACAAACTCCTCGCGCGCTATGGCCAGTTTAGCTGCATCCAGGTGCCGAGGTTGTGCGAAAACGGGTGGCCCCATGGTGGTAATGAAGTGCTCCACCCCGTGTTTAGTGACGGTCGCCGAAAAGGTCGGGACAGTGACTGCTGGGAACTGGGTGAGTACTGTGTGGAACTTACCCCCTGGAGCTGTGACGTTGACTAGTGTTGTTCGCCTGGCTCCTTGAGCTATACAGAGGAGAGTATCAAAAGACACTGCATTAATCAGGCGTCTTTTAGCCACATCGACTAGTAGTCTGTGTGCACACAAAAAACCAGCACCTAAAATGGAGAGGCTGCATGCTGCTATGACGAATGTCCATTGGTATGTACGGCCGTGCAAGGATACAGTCAGTGTCCTCTCACCAAAAGTCTTAATGTCTGAGCCGTTTGTAGCCATCAGCTCGGGGCCGCTAGTTCCCGCCAGCTGGTCGGCGTAGGACAGCAGGATGAGGCTCTTTTGGGAGCCGGAGTCCATGAGGAACCGTCTCTCCGAGCGGGACTCTGTCACATAGAGCAGCTTGCTTGCTTCACCGGTGGTCGCAGCTGCTACCGACTGCCGGCTCTGGCGTTTCCCAAGCACTTGAATTGGCACGGTGGCACGCATCGGCATGCGTTCTCTCCAAAACGGCGGTGGTAGAAGCAGAGCATGTCTCTCCGGTGCTTCTTGGCCTCCACTGCAGCCACCGTCGTTGGCCCCTCACCTTCACTGGCCATCTCGCTGGGTTCCGACGCCACTGCATTCACTGTGAGGGCTCTGGTGGTGAGGATGATCTGATCTGCCTCTTGGGCTAGAGCCCGGTAGTTGCGCGCGGGCAGCAGCAGCGAATTGGCAAGGACTGCCCTGGCCGCTGTCGGGAGGTTCCGGAGGAAAGGGTGAGCAAAGAGAAAGTTCCCGTCATCTGTGCTCATCAACGCCAACATCTTCTCCATCAATTCGACCACTGACCCATCTCCCAAGTTGAAGCACATCAGGAGCCTCCCCTCTCTCTCACAGTCTGATAGCATATAGCGCCCAGTTAGCGTGGTTTTGAGAGCACAGTATTTGTTGCGGGCTGGGGGCTTTTGGAGCAGGCTCGCCACCTGCTGGGTTGTGCGTGTGTCCAGTGCTGCAACCACGTAGTAGTATCTGGTGTCATCTGCCATTATTCCCCGGAGCGCAAACTGGGCCTCGGTGTGAAGGAACCAAGACTTCGGGTCGTGTAGCCAAAAGTCTGGGAGTTTGATCGAAACGGCGCATACGTTGCTGGCACTTCCCGTCCGGGTCGTCTCCGGGGTGTTCACCTCGCGTTCCATTGTGCATCAAGGGTCACCAGTGTGGAGACAGGAGTAATCAGGCCGAGCGTTCAGAGCAGATGAAACTTTATTCTCTTCCTCTCACATCCACCAGAACCCAAAACCTTAAAAGCACAGGTTGCAGGCATTCTCTTTTATATTAACCCTCCTCCGCTACCTGAGGTGCTGTATTTACAGATCTACCCCCCATGAAAATTCCCCTTGTCCCCTAGCACCTTTGATCTGCCATCTCTTCAGTCTGAGGGAAAACTACTGAGGGAAAACTGAGTGGCTTCCCACACACTGTCACTTTCCTGGAAAAAAAAAAAGGGAGGATGGAGACAGATATTAACAGACAACAATTCAAATACATTTCTGTGAGACTCAACAAGATGCATATGCAATGCAACAGTAATGTTTCTTTTACCTGGTCTAAGGTGGCAGGGAGTGCTGACAGCAGGAGATGTCAGGCAGATGGCAGTCTCTGAATAATGACACATTAATGGATCAGAACTATCCCTCCATCCATCCATCCATTTTCTACCACTTTTCCGGAGGTCTGGGTCGCAGAGGCAGCAGCTCAAGCAGAGAAACCCAAACTTACCTCTCTCTCCCCAGCCACCTGCACCAGCTCTTCAGCAATATTTCCAAGGCATTTCAAGACCAGCTTAGAGATGTAGTCTCTCCAGTGAGTCCTGGATCTGCCGTGGGGTCTCCTCCCAGTAGGACGTGCTCGAAATGCCTCAAGTGAGAGGCATCCAGGAGGCATCCTGGTCAGATGCCCAAACCACCTCAATTGGCTCCTTTCAATATGGAGGAACAGCGACTCTACTCTGAGCCTCTCCTGGATGACTGAGCTCCTCACCCTTTCTCTGAGGGTGAGTCCAGCAATCCTAGACAGAAAGGTAATTTCAGCTGCTTGCATCCACAGTCTCATTCTTTTGGTTATTACCCAAAGCTCATGACTATAGGTGAGGGTAGGAACCTAGATTGACTGGTAAATTGACAGCTTTGATCTTGTAAATTGACAGCCTCTCTTCACCCTCTTCACCAAAACAGACTGGTACAATGTCTGCATCACTTCAGAGGCTGCCTTCTGCTCCTCCTACTCATGAATGAGACCCCAATATACTGACACGCCTCCACTTGGGGCAGGAGCTTGTCCCCAGCTCGGAGAGGCAATCCACCTTTTTCTGGCTAAGGACCATGGACTCGGACTTGGAGGTATTGATTCTCATCCCAGCCACTTCACACTCAGCAGCAAACCGTCCCAGCAAGGCCTGTAGGTCATTAGTCAATGAAGCCAACAGGAGAACATCATCTGTAAGCAGCAGAGATGGGATCTTGCTGTCACTGAGCACGAAACCCTCCAATCCTTTGCTGTGCCTAGATATCCTGTCCATAAAAATTATTAACAGGATTGATGACAAACGGCAGCCCTGGTGGAGTTCAACTCTCCCTGGAAATGAGTTTGACTGGGTGTTGGCAATACAAACCAAACTCTTGCTATGGTTATATAGAGACCAGATAGCTCGTAACAATGAGCCCAATACCCCATACTCCCCCAGCACCCCCCACAAGACACCGCGAGGGACGCGGTGGAATCTTTTCTCCAAGTCCCCGAAACACATGTGGACTGGTTGGAAAAACTCCCACAAACCTTCGAGGATTCTTGAGATGGTAAAGAGGTGGTCTGATGTGCCATGGCCAGGACGAAAACCACATTGCTCCTCCTGGATCCGAGGTTCGACCAACGGTCAGACTCTCCTCTTCAGTACCCTGGCATAGACTTTCCCAGTGAGGCTGAGGACTGTGATCCCCCTAAAGTTGGAACACAGCCTCCAGTCCCCCTTTTTAAAAAGAGGAACCACAACGAGGAACCAAGATGATCCATTTTAATATAAAACTGGGATGACAGAAAAGAAATCTAAAAAATTAAGGATCGCTATAACCTAACTCAGTGAATAGATAAACCAACCAGAGTCACAAGCCAGTCAAAAACCAAAATTGATTTACTTTTTACAAATAGACCTGAAAGAATCTCCCAGACTTATAGCCTTTTATCAGGGCTGTCTGACCACAATATAATACTAGCAACAAGAAAACTTCCATGGAAACAGCTTTTGAATCTATTTAAGAAGTCATCAGGTAACACAGTAAATTATATAATTCCAAAAAAACCAACAACAAAATATAACAATGGCAATAAATGAAATCAAATGGAAGGAAATCACCTCCTCAAATGACATAAATCACAGCAATGAATTTTTTTATAACAAAAATCAAAGCGGTTATCGTGGCATTTTCCAAAAAAGGAAACAAAAGAAGAAGAATCAGTTTACCATGGCTCAACTCTGAATGTCTACAACTAATGAAGACCAGAGATCAACTTCTTAAAATAGCCCTAAAATTAGGTTTAACAACAACAATAAGGTAACACAAACCCTGAGGAAGGCGAAAGTAAACTTTTTTATAATCATTATTGAAAATGCAAAAGGAAATGGCAAGAAAATTTGGAATAATATTAACATATTGACCAATAAACAGAACAAAAAAGACAATGGGGACATGGAACTTAATATTAATAACAAATTGGTACAGAATCCCACGGTCATTGTTAGAGAGTTTAATAACTTTTTCATAAACTCTGTGCAAGAAATATCCAACTCATTTAACCCACCTGATCATTACTCTAGTCCTATTAACCCCTCACAGCCAGTTTTTGAGGGGTTGATATATTAGAAATAACTCAAAAGGAAGTTGCAAATATCATCATCTCCAAAATAATTGAAAAATTGGTGGCCACACTATTATGTGAACATCTGAATTATGGAAACACTCCTCTGCATCATGCACAGTTTGGGCTCTGTGCACACCACTCAACAGAGTCTGCAATAAACTTGTTCCTTGAGAAATCTAAATCTTTGTTAGATTAGTGCAGTTGTGTAGGTGCTGTGTTTTTAGATCTGAAGAAGGCGTTTGACACTGTTGACCACAACATCCTTCTAACCAAACTTACTCAGTCTAACTTTTCAGAACATGCTATCAAATGGATGGAATCCTATTTAACCACCTGACAGTAATTTGCAATGGTCAACAGTGTCAAATCACCATATTTGAAATGTCAAATGGGTGTCCCACAAGGCTCCATACTTGGACCAATACTATTCTCCCTATACATAAATGATCTACTAAATGCATGCAGAAACATTCATATACAAATGTATGCAGATAACACAGGAATATTCACACCTGCAAAAAAACACACAAGAAGCTGCTTACAACAGCGATGACCAAAATCCATGACTGGCTGAATAATTCATGTCTCCTACTGAACAGTAGAAAAAACTGTCTGTATGATGTTCACAAAACAATGATCAAATATTGCAAACTCCAACATCTTTTTAAAAGGGGAGGAGATGCAACTAGTTGAGGAATTTAAGTACTTTGGCGTGATTTTAGACTCCTCATTAACCTTTAAAAAAATCAAAAAAATCTCAAAAATAATCAAATTCAATCTAAGACATTTTAAACAAATTAGACCATCGCTGACAGTTAATGCCAAAATGTTTCTGCATACAATGACCTTCTCACACATCGATTACTGTTTTACTAACTGGTCACTCACTGGTGTAACCATAATCAAACCTAATGAATCATTATACAAACAAACCTTGAAAATTCTTGACAAGGAAGATCCCACATATCATTGTTGTCACATTTACAAACAAATTACAAAATATTTACAAAAAATACAATTTCTGTCTTTTGAAAATTATAACCCCCACCCCCACCCCAGGAGAATATATTAAACTGAGAACTGTCACCGGTACAACCCCCAGAGCAATCACTGGAGGAGACTGTGGGGTCCCCCACAGATGCACCACACTTGCTTAATCTGTGCTATCAGTGAGGGGCACCAAGATCTAGAATAACATACTACCTGCAATCAGAGAACATACCACACTAAACATTTTTAAAATGCATTGTAAAAAATTGCTTTTAAACAACCAAAACTGTACTCATAACTAGTGGTTGCTCTGCGGCATACGCATCTATATATGTGCCGGTGCATCACACACATATGTCCCCGCCTCTTGGGTGTTGCTGTCTCTTGTTGCTGTGAGGTGCCTGGGTGCATGTGTGTGTACACATACACAACACTTCACTCGTGTGACATTTGATTATTTTGTTTTGTAACACACAATTCTTGCACTTTAGCATATCCACTTTGTACAGTTTCATTCTAGTTGTTCTGCTTGTGTATGATTGTTTGTTTGTGTGTTTTTGTGATCCGCCGGGGGACTACAAATGCAAATTAGCAGTACTGCTTAATCTGGCATACTTACATTTGTATTAATGTTCATTAGTATGTATTGTCCCTTTCCATTAAACATTAAACATTAAACTAAACCCTAGTTTGCCATGCCAAAGGCACTGTCCCCGACCTCCATGCAACATTGCAGAGGCATGTCAACCATTATTGTGGTGGGGGGTTTGTGTGCCCTACTGATCCCAGGAGCTATGTTGTCCTGGGCAATTTGCCTCTGGTAGGGTCTCCCAAGACAAACTGGTCCTTGGTGAATGGCCAGACTAAGAGTGATGCAACAGACTCCAATGATAAATAAAAATCAAGGATTCAGTGTACCCCGCCCAGTATGGGGTTACCGGGGCCCCGCCCTGGAGCAAGGCCTGGGGAAGAGGCTCAATGGCTAGCACCTGGTGGCCGGGTTTCTGCCCATGGGACCTGGCCGGGCTCAGCCCAAAGGAGTTACATGGGTCCACACTTCAGTGGGCTCACCACCTGCAGGAGGGACCATGGGGTTCTGGTGCTATATGAATCAGGTGGCAGGTGAAGGCAGAGACTTCACAGTCTTATTCACGGCTTTCGAAACTGGATCAGAACCATATTATAAAAAAAGAAGATGGCAAAGCTGGCAAGGTAGATCAGCGAGGCCAGAGGTCTGAAACCTGTGGCTCTTCTGCCCATATTCAGTGGACAGAAACTGTCAAATGTATGACAGAAAAAAAAATCACTGATATAAAAGAAAAAGATGCAAATCAAAGAGGGAAAAACTGCAATATGAGAGAAAAATAAATAAAATCTGCAAGAATATGTTGTTTATTTATAAGACCAGAAGTGTGAATTTACTAGACAATAACTCCTCTGATTATTGAGGAGTGTGAATTTACTAGAAAAGTGTGAATTTACTAGAAAAAACATTCTAAATTAAAAAGAAAAATAGACAAATTTATTTGTTGCACATTTTAGAAAGTGCAAAATTATTGGGAAAAAAGCTGTGCATTTACAAGATTCCGCAGATTAATGAAAAAGAGTTTCAAATAATAATAAAATGCCTTAAATTTATGTGGAAAAATGTTCCAAATTTAGATAAAAAAAAACAACTGCAGATTAAAGAGGGCAAGGATGGAAATGTGAGAAAGTTAATGCACATTCAAAGAAAAAACAAAACAAAAACCTGCATATTAAAGAGAAAAACAATGCAAACTTCTTTGAAATAAAATGTAGATTTCTAACAAAAAAATTTCAGAGGAAAAAAGGTAACAAATTACGAAGAAAAAGTTGCTAATTTAAGAGAAAAAATATTTCAGATTTACATGGCAAAAAGTGCCGGTGTTTAGCAAAGTGACATGATTCGAGACCCAGGAAGCAGACAGACTCAGAAATAAACTCAGTTATCTTTATTGTGTTGTGTATGTATGAGTGTGTCCGTGTGTGTATGAATGTAGCAGCCGGGGTGAGCAGAGCACCATACAGACTGGCAACCCTATGGAAGAGCAGAGACAAGGGGGTTAGTGCCAACACTCTGGAGAGATGGTACAGTTATGTTCAGTCTTACTGTAGGCGAGTTGGTGAGCAGCACAGGCTTGGTCCCGAGGGCTCTGGTGAAGTGCAGGGAGTGCTCGGTCTGCCACCAGGAGGAGGAGGTCCGCCGCCATGGATTTCCACCTGTGCACAGGGGAACAGAGCGTAGGCTGGTAATGATGATGAAGGAGAGCTTACTTGGCGTTGGGGAGCTGGAACTCCCGGGAGAATGACGAAGTGGAGAAGGAATCTCAGGAGAATGATGAAGTAGAGAGGGGATCTCAGGAGGACGACGAAGCAGCGTAGTGGTCTCACCAGACCAGGGAGATAGACGACTCCGTGCAGACCAGAGGGCAGCACGGCTTAAATAGTCAGGCTGATGAGGAGAGCAGGTGTGCGCACAGCTGTGGAGGATAAGGCAACAGGCAGGCAGAGTGAATCACCACAAAAAGGAGTTGCAAATTGATTTCATATTTTGCAGAGACAAATTAAAAGTTAAGAGGGTGAAAAAAGCCTCAAATCTATGAGATCAGTTACATATTTTTTGCACATATTTACCAACCTTCAGCTCCTCTGAGGACGCCGACTGCAGACTGCGGTACCCTGTGGCAGTGGTGCCGGGGTTTTATGCCCTGTGTAGGGAGGTTGATGCAAGATTGTGTTCAAAGTGTCGGAACATTTCCTGGGGCCTCATGTGCAAAGACTTGCGTGGATTTACGACTGAAAAATTGTCTGCTTGTGTTCCGCTAAACGTGACACAGAAAAGTTCACACAAACACACAATGTCTGTTCTTGTAAATATGAAAGCTATGCAGACTGAAAAACAACGTCGAGTGCATTTTGCAATCCTCTCCATTGTAACGGAGGACAAAGAGAGTAGGAACCATTGAGCACTGATCTGTGCTGAATTTGACACGAGCAACAATATTAAAAGACTTATAAAAATGCCTGTGACTCCATAGCGGCCTGAATCAGCAGCTTCCGTGCTGACCCCAGCGCAATCAACAATGTGAGCACATGAAACTTGATATCCAGGAGAAATAGATAGACAGACAGACAGACAGACAGACAGATAGATAGATAGATAGATAGATAGATAGATAGATAGATAGATAGATAGATAGATAGATAGATAGATAGATAGATAGATAGATAGATAGATAGATGTACAGTGCATCCGGAAAGTATTCACAGCGCTTCACTTTTTCCATACTTTATGTTACAGCCTTTTTCCAAAATGGAATAAATTAATTTTTCCTCAAAATTCTACACACAACACCCCATAATAACATGAAAAAAGGTTTTTGGGTTTTTTTTGATTTTTGAAAATTTATTAAAAATAAAAAAAACTAAGAAATCACATGTACATAAGTATTCAAGCCTTTGCTCAATACTTTTTTGATGCATCTTTGGCAGCAATTATAGCCTCAAGTTTTTTTTTTAATCTGATGCCCCAAGCGTAGTACACCTATCTTTGGGCAGTTATGCCAATTCCTTTTTGCAGCACCTCTCAAGCTCCATCAGGTTGGATGAAAGCATCAGTGCACAGCCATTTTCAGATCTCTCGAGAGATTTTTAATTGGACTCAAGTCTTGGCTCTGGCTGGGCCACTCAAGGACATTCACAGAGTTGTCCTGAAGCCACTCCTTTGATATCTTGGCTGTGTGCTTAGGGTCATTGTCCTGCTGAAATATGAACCGTCGCCCCAGTCTGAGGTCACGAGCGCTCTGGATTAGGTTTTCATCGAGGATGTCTCTGTACATTGCTGCATTCATCTTTCCTTCTATCCCAACTAGTCTCCCAGTTCCTGCCACTGAAAAACATCCCCACAGACTGATGCTGCCACCACCATGCTTCACTGCAGGGATGGAATTGGCCTGGTGATAAACAGTGCCTTGTTTCCTCCAAACATGACACCTGGCATTCACACCAAAGAGTTCAATCTTTGTCTCATCAGACCAGATAATTTTGTTTCTCATGGTCTAAGAGTCCTTCAGGTGCCTTTTGGCAAACTCCAGGCGAGCTACCATGTGCCTTTCACTAAGGAGTGGCTTCTGTCTGGCGACTACCATACAGACCTTATTAGTGGATTTTTGCAGAGATGGTTCTCCTTCTGGAAGGTTCTCCTCTCTCCACAGAAGAACGCCTGAGCTCTGACAGAGTGACCATCGGGTTCTTGGTCACCACCCTGACAACAGCCCTTCTCCCCCCAGCACTCAGTTGAGACATCCAGCCAGCTCTTGAAGAGTCCTGGTGGTTCTGAACCTCTTCCATTTACAGATGATGGAGGCCATTGTGCCCATTAGGACCTTCAAAGCAGTAGAAATTTTTCACTACCCTTCCTTTGATTTGTGCCTAGAGAGAATCCTGTCTCGGAGGCTCTCTCAGAGGTCTACAGACAATTCCTTTGACTTCATGCTTGGTTAGTGCTCGGACATGCACTGTCCACTGTTGGACCTTATATAGACAGGTGTGTGCCTTTCCAAATCATGTCAAACTAGAAAAGCACTCGGAGAGTGCAGACCTCCGCCAAACGCCACAATTCCCCCCATACAGTGTTTGTGTGTACGTTTTCACATTCCTTGAGCATGTAAACATATGACTAGCAATTGGATTCACAATGGTTATTTGTTTATTTCACAGGGACAGTGCAATAAACACACAATTAATCAATGACAATCAATCTGATAGTGATAGGATTAGTGGTTCAGTAGTAAAAGCATTGCCTCCTTGGCGGAGGTAATAAACTGAAGTGTTGCTGTTGTGTCCATCTCCTCCACTGATGGATGCAAATTGGGTAGACAGGTTGCCGTGGGTTTTAAATTATATTGTAACGTTCTGCTCGACATGGCGACGTCCCACCGGTAGGTTCGAACTCACGCCACCCGCTCCGGAGTCCCGCACTCTACCTGTGTCGCCAATAGTGTCAACCCACTTGGCAAGCCAAATAGGGTGCTCATATTGAGTTCGCTACAATATTATTGTTTTGGGGGTTGGGCTCCGCGGCAAACGACAATTTAGAAGCTTCGCCGGCAGAGAGCTCATTTTTGCGCAGCGCCTATGGCTGGCCGGTGAATTTCTGCCAAATGCGCAGCTCCTATGGCTGGCCGGGGAATTTCTGGCAAAGAATCCGTCGGCAGACAGCTGCCCGTGTGAGGTTTTGCAGTTGCACGCTGGCGGGCCCAGGACAGCAGTGTTTTCCGCGTCCTTTTGTGCCTAAAACGTTGAAGAACGCAGAGTTTGTGTTGCAGACACGACGACCAGCGCCCTCCATTGCGCCTGCGCACATGTTGAAAATGGCTGTATGTCACAGTGTTGAATGAAAAATGCTTTAAAAAATTCCTGTATCCAGACGGTGAACCGGATCACCCCCAAAATTTAATCAGTTCTTCCTTGTACCATTTCCAACAACGCCTGAAAGTTTCATGGAAATCCGTCCAAGATTTTTTGAGTTATCTTGCTAACCAACAGACAGACAGACAGACAGACAAACAAACAGACAAACCCCGGCAAAAACACAACCTCCTCCTGGCCTTTCGGCCTGGCGGAGGTAATAAACTGAATTTACCACAGGTGGACTCCAGTTAAGCTGTAGAAACATCTCAAGGATGATCAGTGGAAACAGGATGCACCTGAACTCAATTTTGAGCTCCATGGCAAAGGCTGTGAGTGCTTATGTACATGTGCTTTCTTAGTTTTTTCATTTTTAATAAATTTGCTATAATCTCAAAAAAAAAATTTCATGTTGTCATTATGGGGTATTGTGTGTAGAATTTTGAGGGAAAAAAATGAATGTAATCCATTTTGGAATAAGGCTGCAACATAACAAAATGTGGAAAAAGTGAAGCACTGTAAATACTTTCCGGATGCACCGTACTTTATTGATCCCAAACTGGGAAATTACAATAGAACAGCAGCATGACACAGTAGATGACCCAAACCAACAGAAATACACACAGCATAATCGAAAAGGAGTTACCCAGGGAAGTAAAAAAAAATGCTTCGATAATATTATATACCACATAGGCTACTCCTAGGTTAAATAGATGATGATCCTTATTAATCTATGGATAGTACCAGCTGTACAAAGAAGGATTATACAGGACAGGGTGAAATGTGAAGTACCAATTAGACTGTAAGGTGCTGTGTGACAGCATTGTTATGACCAAAAGTCAACATTAGAGTGAGTTATTGTACAGTGAAATAGCATGTGGCAGAAAAGATTCCATGTACCTGGCCGTTCAGCAGCAGAGCTGTAGCAGTCTGCTGGAGAAAGTGCTCTACTGTCTGTCCAGTGTGTGATGGAGGGGGTGATCAGGCTTGTCCATGTTGGATAACAGTTTGCTCAGTGTCCTCCTCTCCACCACAATTTCAAAGTCTCCATCTTGAGACCAATCACAGAGCCAGCCTTCTTTATAATCTTGTCGTCTGTTGGTGTCACTGGCTCTGATACTGCTACCCCAACAGTCAGCAGCAAAGAAGATGGTGCTGGCAACAGTAGTCTGGTAGAAAAGATCCAGCCTCTCGCTGCACACACTGAAGAATCTCAGCTTCCTCAGAAAGTAGAGTCTGCTCATCCTCTTCTTGTACACAGCATCAGCGTTAAATTTCAAGTCCATTCCATTGCTGATCGTGGCACCCAGGAATTTGTACTCCTCCACTAAACCTACATCCTCCCCCCTAATCCGCAATCACTGTGAAGGCATCCTCTTCTTCCTGAAGTAATCACCATCTCTCTGGTCTTGCTGACATTCAGCCTCAGGTGATTCTGTTTAGTCCACTCCACAAATCTGTCTACCAGTGCCTTGTACTCCTCCTTCTCTCCCTCTCTTATACACCCAACAACAGCTGAATCATTAGAGAATTTCTGCAGGTGGCATGACCTGGTGTTGTACTGAAAGTCATTGGTATATAAGGTGAAGAGAAAAGGAGAAAGCACAGTCCCCTGTGGAGTTCCCATATCAATAACCACCACATCAGACAAGACACTGCCCAGCTGGACAAACTGTGGCCTTCCTGTCAGGTAGTCAGTAATCCAGGAGCTCACAGAGCTGTCAACCCTCATCCCCTGCAACTTGTCACCCATCAGCAGTGGCTGAATGGTGTTTAATGCACTGGAAAAATCAAAGAAAGTGATTCTCACAGTGTCTCCTCCTCCATCAAGGTGCAAACGAGCTTGTTGCAGCAGGTAGATGACAGCGTCTTCAACTCCTAAATGGGGATAATATGCAAACTGCAGAGGGTCCAGCCACATCTTCACCTGCGACCTCAGGTGGGCTAAGACCAGTCTCTCCATGACCTTCATTACATGAGATGCAAGGGCAACTGGTCGATAGACGTTCAGGTCCGTTGGAGACAACTTCTTGGGGACAGGAACCAGGCAGGATGTCTTCCACAGCTCTGGTACTCTCTCCAGACTCAGGCTCAGGTTGTACAGGTGTTTCAGTACCAGAGCTAGCTGGTTGGCACAGGTCCTCAGGATCCAGGCAGAGAAGCCATCAGGGCCTGCTGCCTTCTGCTGGTGAAGTATGTCCAGCTGTTTCCTCACCTGGCCTGTAGTCACAGTGATGTGGGGGTTGGTGCGGATGTCTTCAGTGGAGAGGAGGGGGAGAGAGATGCTGCACAGGGGAGTGAGGGGGAGGGGTGTGTGGTGGTCTGGCTGTGTTGTGGGGGTGAAAGACGGTGAGTTTAACCTATTAAAAAACAGGTTCACCTCATCAGCTCTCTCAAGGCTCCCCGATGTCTGTCTCTCCCCTTACACCCAATGATGTGTTTCATTTGCATCCACACATCCACCCATCCCTCATGTTTTTCTGCTGAAGTTTATCCTCTAACTTCCTCCTATGGTTGTCTTTACACCTCCTCAGCATCTCTCTCAGTTCACGTTGTACTCTTCTCAGTTCCTCCCTGTCTCCAGACCTAAAAGCCTTCTTGTTCTTGTTAAGAAGTGCTTTCAGGTCACTGGTGATCCATGGTTTGTTGTTTGGGAAACACTGCACAGTCTGGGCTGGCATGGTTGTGTTTTCACAGAATTTGATGTATCCTGTGATGCTGTCATTCATGTTCTCTATGTCCTTTGCATGTGACTCACAGAGTACATCCCAGTCCGCCGTCTCAAAGCAGTCCTGTAGTGCATCAGTAGCCTCCTGTGCCCACCTCCTCACAGTCCGTTTGTGAGCAGGCTGCCTTTGCACAAGAGAAGGTTAACAGAACCAGGTTGTGATCGGATCTGCCAATGGGGTTTAGAGCTGTGACGCTGTATGCATCTCTGACAGGGGACCCAACATTTTATTTTCTCTGGTGAGACAGTCAACAAACTGGTGAAAGTTTTGCAATGCTTTGTCCAGTGAGATATGGTTAAAATCTCCTGTGATGGCTATAAATGCGTCAGGGTGCTGGGCCAATCAAGTGGCAGCAGTTGAGCTGATGATGTTACAGGCCGCCGCTACATCAGCTGATGGATGAATGTAAACAGCCATTACAATGGTGCATGTGAGCTCTCTTGGCATGTAATAAGTCACATGCTTACACCGAGTAGTTCAGTGTTTGTCTGCAGAGATATTCCTTTACATGAATGTGTCCAGAATTGCACCACCTCTCCTTTACAAAAAGTGCAATCACTCCTCACTTCCTTTTGCCAATCCTTATAATGTCCCTGTCCAACTGGGTAGTCGTGAAGTAACGTGATGTTGTTGTCTGGGATGTGTAAGTGAAACCATGTCTCTTTAAAACACATGATGCTGCTTTCTCGGTATTCTCTCTGCATCCGGACCAGTGCTGTGAGCTTCTCTGTCTTAAAGACCTCTCATTCCCCATTATTAACACCAGTGCTGTTGGTTTAAACTTTCCCCTCCTTCTAACTTTTCCTACAGCTCTTCGCTCCCAGCGTCTTCTCCTCAGCTTGTCCAGGATCAGAGGCTTCACTCTGGGTAACAGCGTAGGCCTGTTCAGCACAATCAGCTGGTCACGTGTGTAAACAATCCTTTTAACTCCACTCGTATTATATTCCATAGCTACGGGGGAAGAAAAATAGCGGGAAAACCATTAGAAAAAATAGTAAAACTTGGTCCAGTGATTTCTCAAGTCTTATTACCTAGCCTTGATAAAAATAAATAAATAAATAACATAGTTGAGACAGAACACACTAAATAAAGACACTAAGTTAGGAAAAAACATTAAGGAGCTGCTGTTTATTCCTCCGGCACTGGGAGGCTAAAGTGATGCATTGTTATCTGTGGGAGATTGTTGAGAATTTATGCTGGTGGAACGGGCAACTGTAGCTCGGTAATTGTAGTTTTACTGGTGCAATAAGAAAAGGGTCTGTTTCTCATCGCACCAGTGTTACTTCAGTTCATATATATATATATATATATATATATATATATATATATATATATATATATATATATATATATATATGTATAGTGCACAGACCTCTGGAGCTGTTGAGTGAGGCGCACCAAACTCAGGAACAGGTGGCGTGGGCGCACCGGCCTCAGGAACAGCAGATAGAGGCTCACTGACTTCTGAAACACACAAAAGAGCCTCTCTGGCCTCTGAAACACATGACGGAGGCTCTCCAGCCTCTGCAGCAATGGCTGAGGGTCTCCTGACCTCTGAAATAATTGCTGGTGGTCTGCTGACTTCTGAAGCACGTAACGGCTCCTCCTCCTCTAATGTGAAGGAGTACTCCTCGGACATCAGGAAGTCATTTAGGAAGACAGGGATGTCCTCCCTCAGGTGGGGCTTTGCTGCTACCAACCGATGAACCCGCCTCCACACCGCGTTCTCCCAACCAACCAGGTGCAGGTAGAGGGTATAGCAATATCCAACATCCTGGATGAGGTCCTGCAGTTCCTGGCAGAAGGTCGGTTTCTCTGGCAAAGGATTAGGAAGAGAGGAGAGGGGACAGGCAGATGAATATGATTTTTATTTTTTATTTAGCAAATGCAAAGTCCTTAAGCCAAGCAGTTGCCTCCTGGTTTGCTGTATGGAGGGTGTGTAATCCTCCTTCCAGTCTTTGGAGCGGGCAAGCCTCTATGATGTGTTCCATTGTTTGCTCCTCTCCACATGCGCACAGTGGGCTAGGGCTACTGCCCCATCTGTGAAGGCTGGCCAAGCAGGGGCCATGTCCAGTCCTGAAGCGATTGAGTGTAGACCATTGTCTCCTTGGGAGGTTGGTGCCCGGGACCTGTTGGTTGGGGTTTATCACCAGCTGTTTGTTTGGGACCTCCTTGGTCTCCCATTCCTCTTGCCAAGCTGTCTGGATGGTAAAGTCAGCTGGGGGAGGGTTTTTCCAAATCGGCCGTCTGGATGAAAGTCGGGCAGTGGGTGGGGTGTAGATATCTGTATGGATTGGTAAGTGAGGAGAATCTTTAACTTTTTGGAGCATCCTTTGAGTTAATGCTGCTCTCCGGATGTGTGGAGGGGCTATGTTTGACAGTACAGAGAGCCAGGGGAGTGGTGTTGAGCGGATTGTTCCAGTTATAGTTCTCATGGTTGAGTTGAGCTGGGTGTCTACATGGTGTGTGTAAGATGACCTGGACCAGACAGGGGCACAATATTCTGCTACAGAGTATGAAAGGGCCAGTGCTGAGGTGCGCAGGGTGGAGGCTGCCGTCCCCCATTTTGCACCAGCGAGCTTGCAGAGCAGGTTGTTTCGTACCTTCACCTTAGCAGCCGTCCCCTTTAGATGTTCCTTGAAGGATAAGGTCCTATCAAGGGTCCCTCCAAGATAAGTTGGATTTGGGGCATGCTTAAGCTTGAGTTCGCTCAGGTGGATGTTTAGTTCTCTGGCAGCTTTTGCATTGTGGAGATGGAATACACTGGAGACGGTTTTTGCTGGGCTTGGTTTTAGGCGCCAGATTTTGCAGAAGTGGTCCAGTTTGGCAAGATCTTCCGTGAGCACCCGTTCCAGTGGTTCAAAGTCTGGTGCTTGGAATGCCAAACAGATGTCGTCTGCATAGATGAATTTGCGGGATTTTGTAGTAGGCAGGTCGTTTATGTAGAGGTTGAACAGAGTTGGAGCTAGAACTGAGCCTTGTGGGAGTCCGTTTTTCTGCATTATCCATGCACTTGTGTTCTGACTGAGGTGGACTCTGAACCTTCGGTTGGTCAGCAGGGTTTTTATAATTGCTGTTGCCCAAGCAGGGATCGCCTTTATAAGTTTCAGGAGGAGGCCTTTGTGCCAGACCATATCATAGGCGGCTGTAAGATCGAGAAACACAGCCCCTGTCTTCAGTCTGCTCTCGAAGCCATTTTCGATGAAGGTGGTTAGGGCCAGTACTTGTTCTCCTGTACTGCGGTCCTTGCGGAAACCTGCTTGATCCACACTTAGAATATCCTCTATTTCTGGGGAAATGCGTTGCAGTATTAGGCGCTCCATGATTTTGTAAGGAACGCTGAGTAGGGAGATTGGGCGCGTTCTCGTCGCGCCCTCCGCCAGTACCCGGGCTCGCCTGGGGAAGCTAATGATCCTACCAGCAGACTAAATTCGAAGAGACGACGCCTCTGTGCCAAGTCAAAGAAGAATCCTAGTCACAGTCCTAAAGCCGAAAGCAAACAGCCCTTGAGCACTTTGTGGTAGGATCTGCCCTTCGCATATTACATGAATATGATGAAATGGCAGCAGATGTCATGACAGAGCCAGGTGGTGAGGACTCAGTGGGGGTGGGTGGCTACCACTGAGCCCCACCACTGGGAGCAAGACAAGCCCTTGCATTCATGGATGTAAAAAAATGAAAAGGTACTTGCCTTGTGTCCCATACTCTTGCCACCAAACAGCCAAGCGAGTCCCTCTTGGTAATAACATAGCTCGTCTGGCAGTGAGCTGTGGGGGTGGTGCCAGAGCTAGATCGAAGTGCCGAGAGGAGCAGCACCAATGCTCCCTTCACCTATTTTCCCCAGTTCTAGGTGGAGAGGCGGGCCATGGGCCACAGTAAATGGGTAGCTCCTGTACCCACAGAAACACCCCAAGGCGTAGGGTGCTCTCCAACACCCGGGCTTCCGCTGTCTAGAACTGGCTCTCCTTCTCCGGATCAGTGCAGCTGCGGGCCGTAGTGATCATGGCCCGCAGCCTCATCATGGCCCACAGCTGTTCGTCGGTGAGCAGCACATATCCCATCACAGCTCCGAACAAACGAAGCCCGCTGGGTCAACACTGGTGGCATCCTAATGTCAGCGGTAAGGTGTCGTTCACAGGACTCAAACACCAGAGCTTAGTTTGTAAAGATTTATTGACATAAAGAGACGCTACATGAATGAAGACAAGGGGATACCACAGTCCGCTGAAGAACGGTGTCCCTTAAATATATTAGGCATAATGATTTAAGTTACAAACAGGTGTGAATAATCAAAAGCTAACGGAAAGTGATAATAACTGACAGCTGACACATGAAGAAAACATAAGTGACAGGAGGGGTGCGGCTGCACAGATGAACACCAGCAGGGGAGACACAAGACATGAACAGGAGATTGGGGACAGCACAGCCATGACAAATAATGATAATTATAACAAACATAGAATCATACAAACTAAACTCAAGCGTGGGATCAGAATAATACTAATAAACTAGACTAAGGGGAAAACCAACAATGACGCAAGTACACAAGGCAGAATTATAATAATGACAACCCAGGAAATCAATGATAATGATAAACACAGAAAATAACAAGAATAACTTAAAGCATGAGCATGGTCTTCCACCCATGCGCAGATCCTAACATAACTGGGATTCGTATGACGTTTCCTATGACCGCTGTAAGGGGACCTCAAGAACAACTTAAGGTTTACTTGAGGTGTACTTAGGGCCAACATTTTGCGTAGTTCTTACGTTGTTCGTATGGCATCGTATGGCTACCCTATGATGAGGCGTTTTTGTGGGGCGTTTGTAGAAATCTTTCAAAAGCCCATTGACCTGGCCACAACCATAAACACTACATTTGGAGAGGAGTCAACAAGGCCTTTGATGAACAGTACACCATCCCGACTGTGAAACATGGAGGTGGATATTTTGGGGATGTGTGAGTTACAAAGGGACAGGGGACTTGGTCACAATTGATGGTAAGATGAATGCAGCATGTTATCAGAAAGTACTGGAAGAAAATTTGAACTCATCAGCCTAGAAGCTGTACATGGACACACTTGGACATTAATGATCCAAAACACAAGGCCAAGTCAACCCGTTGCTGGCTACAGCAGAAAAAGTGAAGGTTCTGGAGTGGCCATCTCAGTCTTCTGACCTCAATATCATTGAGACACTGTGGGGAGATCTCAAATGTACAGTTCATGAAAGACAGCCCAAGAAGTTACAGGAACTGGAGGCTTTTTGTGAAGAAGAATGTGCAGCTTTACCATCTGAGGAAATAAAGTGCCTCATCCACAACTACCACAAAAGACTTCAAGCTGTCACTGATGTTAAAGACGGCTATACACGGTAGTATGAACTAAGGTTTGCAAACTTGGGTCATTTGAGTAGTTTCTGTTGTCATTATGATTTAAAAAAGAGCAAACACAATTGTTTTATAATAAATGGCTTCACCCAACCACTCACTATGAGTGAAAGAAAAGCTATTGTATTATCACTCATGTTCTGCCCTCAGTAGTGTGTGTTTTGTAGAAGTTAGAAAATAGTTCATAAATTCATAATAAATGTCATAATCTATTTGTAATAATTCATGGTAGAAATAGTTATTGTATCAAAAATAATTTCTGTACAGTTAGTAGCGATTTATTTGTATTTTATGTTGAAAGCGCAGCCATTTGCCGCTATGATTTATGGGTAGAAGAAACGGACTTCGGTAGAGAGAAAAAAAAAGGCAGAGAATATAACCTGCCCGTGAATGTCTGAAACGTTCCTCCTGTGTGTTAAACGCCATTCTACACCATCGAAAGCAATGGCTGTAAGTCCAATTAGTGTCTTGTTGATTTATAAGTTTTGTTATACGTGAATTTGATATCGTTTTTAGAGTGTAATTGTTTCAGAAATTAGTCTTATCCCAGGGCCCCGCTAGCTTGTCAAGTGTATTGTGTTTTCCATTTGTTCCAGGAATTAGTCCTATCCCAGGGGCCCGCTAGCTAAATTGTATGTATTTATTTTTTGTTTTTATTTCTTTTCAGTTTCACTCGGGTTTTTCAACGAGCTTCGAGCCACAGTATAAAGAACTGTAAGCTGTCTAGAAGACTTGAAATAAAGGAGCAGGACGCTCGGTTTCCTGGCTCGTGAAAAACGAGTTTGGCTTGCTGTTGATCTGCGTTAACATACCCCGAGTATATAACAAGTAGGGATAACAGTACAACTCATATTCTCTGAAAAATGGCAAAAATAAATCACAAATTCCACCAAGGTATGTAAACTTATGAGTACAACTCTATCTATCTATCTATCTATCTATCTATCTATCTATCTATCTATCTATCTATCTATCTATCCTCCATCTGTTCATTTGTCCCTTGGTTTGTTTCTAGTGGCCACCACATTATTTACCACTACATTAGATGACATACAGATGTCTTTCTTATCCATCCATATATACAATCTCTGATTTTAAATGAATAAAAAGCACTCCATTTCTAATATAAACCAAACTAGCAGGGTGTAATAATCACGGTGAGCTTTCATGGCAGGAACAGGGAGCCTCTCCATTCTTTCTCTTTTTCTTCACCTTTTCTTTTTCCCTCCACTTTTCACTTGTAAGAATTAAGGTGCACCTTTTGCGTGACATTACTTTTACCTCTCACACTGCCTCTTTATCTGTCCTTCATCTGTGAAGTAGAAGGACAGGATGAAGTGCCTCATCCACACATGGTTTGTGTGAGGGAGCATATTCTGAGTGGCACAGATGAATAAAAACATCAAAGACATTCACATAAATATATAAAAACAAGCTGAATGCGGATGAAATCTTACGAGGATAGACAAAGGAAGAGAGAGAGAGGGGAAGATACACAATGCTGAAGAAAGTGCATGAAAAAAGTACTTACAATATATCAACTGATTTTCCTTTCAAACCAAACAAAACCAAACAAATAAACAGAAAAAAAAGTCTACATTTCTTATCTTCATTCTGGTAGTGTCAGTAGCTTGAAGTTGGCATTGATGTAACCAGAACTCATTCAAAGCAATATTGCATTTGACTGCTGTTATTGACAGTGGGATTCAATTTTTGTAAACGAGTATTCAAAAACATCTTCCTTTTCTACAAGTTGCTTTGTTTTTTCAGAGATATTTGTCATGTTCGGGGTCATTCACCCCGTCCATGACCAGTGGCTGTAGGTTTTGATTATTGCTTATTAATTTCAGCTGTCAGATTGAGCCTTGCTCTCTGACAGTCCTATGGCCACGTATCCTCCACTTACCAGACATCATTCACCCAAGGTATCTTATCACCACATGTGCGCGTGCGCGCGGACACACACACGCGCACACAGACACACACACTGTTTCAATCAGTCTTGCAACTGCTTGCCAACATGGATGTGTCCACTTGCCTTCGTCACGGTTTTGTGTATTTATAGTGAAACAGTGTGACCAGTCGTTGTGGCAGCTTAAAGTCAACATGGACATCCTGGCTTGCAGACTGTTGGTTTTTCCCCTGGACTGAATGGTGTAGTTATTCCAGAGCCCTTCCGCTACTACGCGTATGTAAGTCTTGCTATTATTGCCTTTCCCTCCGCTCCTGTTCCGTCTGGAGTGCACTTGGCTTTTCCTCCTCGTCAACTAAGCTAGAAGCCGGTTGTCTGTTCTTTATTTGGTGACTGTCCTATGGAAACTGTGTACATATTCCTTCCATAAATTAACACGTTACTTACACTGCGTTTTGGGCACGTTGACAATTCATATGTTTGCTGCGAGGTTACGCAGCGGACATGACAATATTGGCTTGCATGGTCAGCCATATTACTGTAAAGGCAGATGACGATTAGTAATAGGTAAAATCCAAATAGTGGACTAGATACACATTTACTACACTGTAAATGTAACAAAAGGAAAATAAGCTGTGAACTCGAACTAACTGAGATGTAGGAGTTATTTGATGAATCAAAAGAGTTTTGACATACGGTTTTCTTGTACTCCTAAAGGGACATAAACACACACACACACACACACACAAACACACACACACACACACACACACACACACACACACACACACACACTTTCAGCTTCTCCCTGTTCAGGATCGCCACAGCAGATCATGAATCCACATATTTGATTTGGAAAGGATTTTTACACTAGATGAATAGCACTGACTTCAGAGAAAAACTTTCCATTCTCTTATGGATTCAGTGCTCCAATTCCATCATTGCCAGGCTTTGAAATCATATCCTGGAGAGCTCTTAGCGCCACCGTGATGTTTTCAATCTTCCTGTATAGTTCTCCATTAGCCGCTATCAGAGTACTCCCCAGCTGGTCGAATTGATGAGAGAGCTTCACAGGGTCAGCTTTTTGATAAGCTCTGTCCATCTTCTTTAATTTTTGGCTGCACGGTGGTGCAGTGGTTAGCACTGCGGCAGCACAGTTTACCCTTGGCCGGGGGATTGTGGGGATCGTGAGATCGTGGGTTTGATCCCAGCCCCCGACCAACAGTGATCTGTGTGGAGTTTGCATGTTCTCCCCGTGTTGCGTGGGTTTACTCCGGGATTTCTCCGGTTTCCTCCCACATGCCAAAAACATGCATGTTAGGTTAATTGGCTGTTCTAAATTGTCCCTAGATATTTGTTTCCTATAGGCCCTTAGAATAGAGGGTTAGTATTAATGAAAGCGCTTTGAGTGGTCTTTGTGACTAGAAAAGCGCTATATATAAGTGCAGGTTAGTTAGTTAGTTTAATTTGCGATACACCAGGACTATCCCAAAGCCGATCAGTAGAAGTCCTGAGACCGTAGCTCCAAATGGATATATATCTTCTATATCTTCAATTGAAAGATCGCACAGACACATAAGTTTCCAATTGTATGTATCTTTAATGTAACCCGCAGCAGCAGTACCTGCAGGACAGATGGGCTCCCCCGGACCCGATTTCCTTGTTGAGAAGACAGTGTCGATTGCGTTCAAAGCCCAGCTTATTAAATCCATAATTTCGTTAGGATGAATCACAGTAGAGAGCCACGCAGACACAGACAATAGCAAGCTGGGATCCAGTCAGTTAGGGAGGGAGAGACAGGGAACAGGAGCAAAGAAAAAAGCGACTGCTCTCTCATGTTGGTCCTGGTAGCTCAGTTTTTCGCCCATCGTGGTCATAGTTTCACATTTTCTTGGTCATTTACACTCCCTGCCACACCTACAAACTCATATGATTACCCCATGTGAATTTTGTTTGTATTATGCAGCTATTTTTCCTGTCTGATGCAGTTTCTGTCAGAATCGCCATTGCCATGACCGAACATGGCAGCGACCACATTGGTGCTGGGGAGCTCGAAGCGGTAAAAGGAAGAATAATAATGAGGATTTTTTCTTCTTTGCTGTATTCCATGTCAACCATGATTCCTCCGGCATGTGTCTGCCACCTTCTGCACTGTCAGATCAATACAGGTCAGTACAAATTCTCAGTATAGCCGAGGGACGTCAATAAGTTGACAGGTGCAGTTGCTGCGCTGTGCCACTGGGGGTGCGTGACCTGTCCATGAAATGCGGACAGTTAAAGGGTTAACTGGTTGCTTTATTTGCCTTCTGCAGCCTATTACAGCCTCACAAATCCGGTGCACCGGAAGGAGCTGCTTTTATTGGATGAGTAGTTCATGAAAGTCTCCTCCTGCAGGAAGTATACGGATTCAACATGGCATGGGAATGGGTGTGGAGCCCTTGTGCCTTGCTGCTGCCTTCTTTGGGTGTGGGGCCTGAGGGTCCCCTGGGTGTGCGGCGGTGGCACTGGGGTGGGGGTAGGCCCACTGTGGGGGTGTCTGGGGGGGCTTGTGCTGGGGACGTGGCCCGGTCTCCAGCCCCGGGGATGGGGATGCTGGCCTCCCGGCACCTGGGGCCGTGTCCGGCCGCTTGGCAGCCAAGCACCCTCCGGCTGTCCCTCCTGGGGCGGATGCCTGGCTTTCCTGGGGCTTGTTGGCCTCGGGACACCTATGCCCTTTGCGGGTTGGTGGCGTTGTCCTGCTTGTTTGGGGTTTCCGGGGGATGGTGGTGCTGTGACTGCCCACCCTCTTTGTATGTTCACTGACAAACTACTCACATGCACTCACTTATTTTCCACACGCTGTCATACACACAAACACGTATGTACACACTCATGTCTCTTCTTTAACAGGTGCAGATATCAGACTCGTGTTGAGACCTCTTCAATGGAAGGAACAGTCTGTCTTAGATTAGATTAGATTAGGTAGATACTTTATTTTGAACAAAAAAGTATAACAAAAACAAAACAAATGTCAAATGCAATAAAGTAACAGTATACAGTGTTCGAAAGGGAGAAGGAAAAAGTGAACTTATTAATTCCATCTCCTCTTTTCCATAAATACACCCATTGGCATGGGTGGAGGATGCGGTGATCTTCCTCCTTCACCGTTCTCTGTCCCACCTGGAGAAGCCCGGGAATATGGTGAGGATCATGTTCTTTGACTTCTCCAGTGCTTTCAACACCATCCAACCGATGATCCTGAAGGACAAGCTGCTGCGCGCAGGGGTGGACCAGCACCTGTCATCATGGATCCTGGACTACCTCACGAACCGGCCTCAGTTTGTGAGAACCCGGGACTGTGTTTGCGACACGATCATCAGTAGCACGGGGGCCCCCCAGGGAACGGTGCTGGCTCCCTTCCTGTTCACTCTTTATACTGCGGACTTCTCACACAACACAACACACTGCCATCTACAGAAGTTCTCTGATGACTCTGCGATCGTTGGTCTCATCTCCAACGGAGATGAAGCTGAGTACAGAGGGCTTATCCAGGACTTCGTGGACTGGTGCCATCGGAACTGCCTCCAGATCAACGCGAGGAAAACTAAGGAGCTGGTGGTGGACTGCCGCAGGCATGGGCAACCCCTCACAGCACCAGTAAATATACAGGGAACAGACATCGAGATGGTGACATCCTATAAGTACCTGGGTGTTCATCTGAACAATAAACTAGACTGGTCACACAATACTGACGCACTCTACAAGAAGGGACAGCGCAGGCTGTTCCTGCTGAGGAGACTCAGGTCTTTTGGTGTACAAGGGGCGCTGCTGAAGTCATTCTATGACACGGTGGTGGCATCAGCCATCACTTTTGGAGTGGTCTGCTGGGGCAGTGGCATTACTGCAGCCGATAGGAAGAGACTGAACAAACTGATTAAGAAAGCTGGCTCTGTCCTGGGGCAGCGCCTTGATCCGATGGAGGAGATAGGAGAGAGAAGGACGGTGGCTAAACTGTCATCTCTGCTGGAGTCCGAGTTCCCCCCTATGCAGGACATACTGGATGCACTGAGGAGCTCATTTAGCAGCAGACTACATCATCCCAGGTGCACAACCGAGAGGTTTCGTAGGTCCTTCCTACCAACGGCTGTCAGACTGTACAACCTAAGCAGGGCTGCTCGCAGAGATAGCAAAAAGACGTAACAAACTAATAGTTTTTTTGAATGCAAAAGATGCAATAGACTTACACAATGGTCCTCTCCGGCATACAACTAGGAACATATCGGTCGCTATGGAGGGTGAGAATATGTATGGGCACATAATCATACCATGTAGGATAACTAAGTAGACGGTTATGCTGTTTCATCCCATCTAGCAACAATGCTCTGCACTGTGTGTGTTTATATATTTACATATTTATTCCATCTAGCTACAATGCTCAGCACTGGGTGTGTTTATATTTATATATCTATATATTTATTCCATCTAGCTACAATGCTCCGCACTGTGTTTTTATATATCTACATATTATTCCATCTAGCTACATTGCTCCGCACTGTGTGTGTTTATATACTTGCATATTTATTCCACCTAGCTGCAATGCTCCGTACTGTGGGTGTTTATATATTTACATATTTATTCCATCTAGCTACAATGCTCTGCACTGTGTTCATATATTCATATATTTATTCCATCCAGCTACAATGCTCTGCACTGTGTGTCTGTGTGTGTGTGTGTATATATATATATATATTTTATAGTAATATGTACATATGTATATTAGCTGCTCTTGCTTGCTTGTTTTTTTTTTTTTTTTCTTGCCTTCTGATTGTTGCTCTGAGTGTTGCTATCCCTGTGCTGTTGCAATCCTGGAATTTCCCCGTTGTGGGACTAATAAAGGCTTATCTTATCTTATCTTATCTTATTGTGGGGAGCGTGAAATAACGAGGCTGAATTATTTCTCAATTCAGGTTTTAATGTAGCTTTCACATCCCCAGCGATCTCTCAAGAACAGAAGAGACAGAGCTGCATCAGAACCCCCACATTTATACATCAGCATCAAAGGAAGAATCACACATCTCTGTCAAAACCGCGCATTGACAATAACTCTCCCCCCGAGTCCTTTAGTCCTCCGCCTGGCCCCAGGAGGTCAGGAAGTCCTTTCAGCTCCTTACCACGGTACCTCCGTCCTCTTGCCGTTATCCACAGACGGTCCAGACATATTGTCCCATCCTAAGAAGTGAGGTCAATCCACATATGCAATCCTAAGCATCTCACTTTATACTCATACATATGTAGGCAAAAATACATGAGCCACATAACCCCCCCCAAACGTCGAAGAATGGACAATATCTCATAGTTCACAAAATATGACAACATCAACAGCATGATTTACACAACATGATCAAATTGCACATCAGTCAGTACGCCGTCTGGGCTTCAAACGTCTTCCAAATCTGCTGTAATCAGGCCTCGCCTTCCCTGCGGCGCCGTCCTGCAAAGAATCTGCCAACTGAGGAAGAGAATGGTTATTTGATCCCTGCGGGGGCTCCAGGACCTGTTCCCTGGGGGGTCTGCCACGTCGAGGAGCCCTCGCTACCCGTACAGACTCGTCATTCATCACAAAAGCAGGCTTTAGTCTGTCAATACTAATTGTTTCCCTTCTGTCCCCCAAATCTAGCACAAAGTGCTTATCACCCATTTCCAGCACTCTAAATGGACCATCATATGGCGGGCGGAGGCCTGATCATGAAGCCTCGTGCCTGACAAAAACAAACCCGGCATTTTTTAAAGCTTTGGGAACAAAACCACGCGGAAAATTGTGATGAACGGGGCCCGGGAGCATGTCTGCTCCCGTGCCACTCAGTGGCCCCAGAGCCGGATGCTCTGGTAGAAACTCACCGGGCAGCCTGAGAGGTTATGCGAAAACTAACTCCGCTGGGGAGGCATTTAAATCCTCCTTGGGCGCAGCACGCAACCCCAATAAAACCCATGGTAGTTTGTTTACCCAATCTGCATCCGTAAGCGACGCTCTGAGGGCTACCTTCAAAGACCTATGAAAACGCTCGCATAAACCATTAGCCTGGGGGTGATACGTGGTAGTGCGGTGAATTGTCCCCCCTAAGCTGCTGGCCATCGCTGACCAAAGCTCAGAGACGAATTGAGGCCCTCTGTCGGACGTAATATCCGACGGGACCCCGAAACGCGCTACCCAGGCCGTCAAAAATGCGCGAGCCACCTCTGCAGCCGTGGTCGATGCTAGTGGGACCACTTCCGGCCAGCGTGTGGTTCGGTCCACCATTGTCAAAAGATGTGTGAACCCCTGCGACGACAGTAGGGGGCCTACGAGGTCGACGTGCACATGATCGAACCTCTTGGCCAGGATGTGGAACGGTTCAAAGGGGGCTTTTGTGTGCTTGTGAATTTTGGCCCGCTGGCAAGCCATGTAGGTTCTTGCCCACTCTTTCACGTGCTTGCGCAGGCTCGGCCAAACAAACTTCTCCGCTACCATTTTCACCGAAGCGCGCACCCCTGGGTGTGCCAGGGAGTGAACCGAGTCAAAAACGCGGCGGCGCCAAGCGGCCGGTACCACCGGGCGCGGTCGCCCAGTAGAGATATCGCAGATTAGAGGGGGCATACCGGTTTGCAAACTCCTACTTTCCAGCCTTAACCCTGTTGGTCCAGACTGGAGCGCGCACACGTCCGCATCTCTACTCTGTTCCGCCACCATGGCTGCATAATCGATCCCCACGTGAACTGGGGCCGCGTGCACTTCCGCGCTACTATCTTGCCCTGTGGCTGCGGTAGTATAATCGACCACCGCGTGGACTGGTGCTGTCACCGCGCGAGAGAGGCAGTCTGCCACTACATTGAGTTTACCCGCTACGTGCTGAATATCAGTAGTAAATTCCGAAATTGCGGCCAGCTGCCTCTGCTGCCGGCCCGACCAAGGTTCTGAAATTTTGGCCATCGCAAAAGTGAGCGGCTTGTGGTCGAAAAACGCGGTGAAATGCCGACCTTCTAGCCAGAACTGGAAATGGCAAATGGCTAAGTGGAGCGCTAACAGCTCCCTGTCAAACGTGCTGTATTTCCGCTCGGCCCCGTGCAAGGATCTGCTGAATAATGCCAGCGGCTGCCAAACCCCGGCAACCTGCTGTTCCACAACCGCCCCTATGGCCAAATCTGATGCGTCAGTGGTGAGCGCTATGCGGGCCGTTGGGTCTGGGTGAGCTAGAAGCGCAGCATCAGCAAGGGCTTTTTTAACCTCCGCAAATGCGCGCTCCCGCTCTGGGGACCACTCGATCGTATTGTAGGGTTTTTGCTTTTTAAGCGCGGCATATAACAGTTGCATGAGCTGCGCTGCATGGGGTAGGAAAAGGTTATAAAAATTTACCATTCCTAAAAATTCCTGTAATGATTTGACCGTTTGTGGTCGGGGAAAATCTGCCACTGCGCGCATCTTGTCCAGTAGCGGAACTGCCCCTTCTGGGGAAATGCGATGCCCCAAAAAATCGATCTGTGCCACGCCAAACTGGCACTTGGCTGGATTAATTATTAACCCGTGCTCTCCCAACCTCTGAAAAACTGCAGTGAGGTGTTTTCCGTGTTCCTCCTCGGAAGTACTGGCGACTAAAATGTCGTCGAGGTAGACGAACACAAAAGGGAGATCGCGTAACACGGCATCGATCATGCGTTGGAAGGTTTGTGCAGCGCCTTTAAGACCAAACGGCATGCGCAAAAAACTCAAAAAGTCCAAAAGGGGTTATTACCGCTGTTTTAGGAATGTCCTCAGGCCGGACTGGAACTTGATGGTAGCCGCGAACCAGGTCTATTTTAGAAAAAATGCGTGCCCCCGCTAGATGCATCGAAAAATCCTGAATGTGTGGGATTGGGTAGCGGTCATGCGCAGTGGCATTGTTTAGTCTGCGGTAATCGCCGCAAGATCTCCACGAGCCGTCAGCTTTAGGGACCATATGCAGCGGCGAGGCCCATGGGCTCTTCGAATGGCGAATAATGCCCAGCCTTTCCAGGATGACGAACTCCTCGCAGGCTATGGAGAGCTTAGCGGCATCCAAGCGCCGAGCTTTCGCGAAGACGGGGGGGGCAGCTGTAGTGATAAAATGCTCCACCCCATGTTTCGCAACTGTTGCCGAAAATGTGGGGACTGTGAGCGCTGGAAACTGGGTGAGGAGTGTGTTAAACTTACCGCCTGCTGTGGCGATGTTGGTCTGCACTGGTGGCAGGGACACTCGAGCTGCACAAGGAATAGAATAAAAAGAGAGTGCATTTACCAGCCGCCTATTGGCAAGATCAACTAACAAACCATGTGAGCACAGAAAATCAGCACCTAACATGTTGAAACTCACCGCCGTAATAATAAAAGTCCATTCATAAGTGTGCCCGTGTAAGGACAGAAACAGAGTCCTCTCTCCAAAGGTGTCGATGCTCAAGCCGTTCGCCGCCATTGCCCCGTTACCCCGGGGGCCTGCCAGCCAGTCAGCATAGGTCGGGGTGATGAAACTCACCTGGGCCCCGGTGTCCACGAGGAAGTGTCGCCCGGAACTCGCATCTGTGATGTAGAGCAGCTTATTCCATTCTCCGAGAGCTGAGGCTGCTAACGACTCCCGGACCTGGAGTTTCCCGAGCTCTTGAAGTTGCACGGCGGCACACATCTGTGCGCCTTCTCAGTGAAACGCCGATGATAAAAGCAGAGGCCATCTCCCCCGCTGCGTCGGGAACGCGCCGCTGCCATTGTTGGTAGGGTTGGTTCTGCTGTCTCCGGCCATTCGCTGCTCCCGGACGCCGCACCGAGGTCTGCCGCTGCTGCTATAGCCGTCTGCTCACCGCAGGAGTCGAGGAGCCGCTGTGCCTCCCGGGCCAGCACGCGGAAGTCCCGCTGGGTCACACAACGCATGCTGGACAGGGTCCCTCTCATCTGCACTGGGAGGTTTCTCAGGAAGATATGCTTAAACAAGAAATTGTCATTGTCTGAGTCCCTCAGCTGCAGCATATCCTCCATAAGGTCGACTGGCCTGCGTCTGCCCCGGTCGTGCATAGCCAGGAGTCTCCTAGCCCTCTCTTCGGCTGAGGGCGTAAAGCATTGGATGAGGGCAGTCTTCAGCTCGCCGTATTTGTCATCAGCGGGCGGTTGCTGCACCAGGCTCCGCACGCACCGAGCTGTGCGGTTGTCGAGCTTTGCGATGACGTGGTAGATCTTAGTGTCATCTGCCGTTATTCCCCCGAGTGCAAACTGTGCCTCGGCCTGGAGGAACCACAAGTCCGGGTTGTCCTGCCAGAATTCTGGCAGCTTGATGGAGACGGCGCTCGCTCGGGCAGACTCCGACGAGTTTGGATCGGGGGACTCGCTTCTAGGCATTCTCACGTCTCTGGTCACCAATGTGGGGAGCGTGAAATAACGAGGCTGAATTATTTCTCAATTCAGGTTTTAATGTAGCTTTCACATCCCCAGCGATCTCTGAAGAACAGAAGAGAGAGAGAGCTGCATCAGAACCCCCACATTTATACATCAGCATCAAAGGAAGAATCACACATCTCTGTCAAAACCCCGCATTGACAATAACTCTCCCCCAAGTCCTTTAGTCCTCCGCCTGGCCCCAGGAGGTCAGGAAGTCCTTTCAGCTCTTTACCACGGTACCTCCGTCCTCTTGCCATTATCCACAGGCGGTCCAGACATATTGTCCCATCCTAAGAAGTGAGGTCAATCCACATATGCAATCCTAAGCATCTCACTTTATACTCATACATATGTAGGCAAAAATACATGAGCCACACCATGTGAATTATATACAAATTATCACCTTTAAGACCCCAAGTAAACAATGTAGCATCATCTCACTTTGGCTCAGCAATAATTATTCTCCTGCTTAAAGACATTTTTGTTTCATCCAAGAATAACGCAAAGAAATGGATTTTCTTCCCCCAGGCCACAGCTGAAATCTTCTTTTGTTAAAACCAGCCTAAGGAATTTCCCCCAATGTCCGGCTTCACTTTTATTGCCCCCATAAAACCTACACAGATCAACGACTCAGCTAATTTCCTTAAACTGTGGACATGCTGGATTTAAACAGTAAACAACTTTAAAGTACATTATTACAAACTTAATTCTAAACCTTCATTCTTTTCAGAACTATGAAAATGCAGATGGACTCTGATGTTTTTGATGTGGAAAATATGTGTGAAATGCATTAATCTGTGATTATATATATATATATGCATGCCAATGTTTAGATGAATGTTTACTCCTGCATGTTGATTTAGAAGCACTGCTTATAATTTATACTAATCACTAAAGTTATCTTAGTTTAATACATAAAGGCAAATATTAACTTCCAGTATGTATCAGTTTTGCCTCTAAAACCATGTGACTCCCATAGCCAATCTCTGCACGACAACTCTTCACTCCAAAGGACTCCGAACAATAGACTGTTTGTTCATTGGACTAAAAGTTCATCGAGCCCGCCCACGAAGGACACTCATTGGCTGAAATTCCGGTCAGGCCGGAATCCCGCAAAACTCAACAGAGCTTATAAAAAGGAGAGAGACTCTGTTTCAGCCCTTTTCGTCAGACACCACTCTTTTTCTGCTCCGGACGTGCTTTTCGCCTCTCTCTCTTTTCGGCTGCTCCCATTGCCCACACACAGCAAGGGAGAACAAAGGACCACATGGCGTTTTTTTGAACACAGAGCAGATAACTTGTAATTCATGTAACTGTGTATTTTCTTCTTCTCTTAAATGCCTAGGAATTCCTTTTTCTTTGAGCTCAATTCTTAATCGGAGTCAAACTCCAATTCTTAATTTATCACTTTTTGTTAAACTTTCTGTAAAACCGCCGTTTGTTTAATTTTAAGGTAAACTTTAATCTTGACTTTATTTTTATAATATTTTTCTTGACCAAGCACCTCCCAAAACTATTTTTATCTAAAGTCCGAAAGTTTCTTTTCTAATTTGAAATCGGATTAGATATCTCTTAATTATTACCGAAGACCTCTTGAAGAAAGACGCAGCTCCCACATAACGTGCAGCTGTAGGATCAACACACAGCTGTCCCACATCACTCTGAAGAGACGTCGGCACCATCTGGCTAAGACCCGTTTCAACTGTGGGTCATGCAGCCCAGAATCCAGCCTCCTTCGACCGCTTGAATCTAAAGGTCGAGCTGTGAACCCTTGAAGTATCTGCTGGCAGATATTTCCCTCACATCCACAAAGTCTTGGGCTGAAAAAGGACGACAGAACTGCCATCACTGAGGATCACGTGAGCTGAAAAAACTTTAATTCATCTGCTGAATTAAACTTGAGGTTCGGTACTAATTTATATATCTAATCAGATGCAAATTAAGAAGCCCTTAACATAACTCTCCTTTTCATTAAAATTCCGTTTTTATTTTCTTAAGATTAATTTAGGACTTTTTCATAATTAGCAAACTTTCTCCATAAATTTGCGTTGTTTTTGATAATCTGTTAACTCAAACTGATAGAAATTCGTTTCTCAGTTTAACCCTGGTTCCAAAAATATTGACATTGTTAATCTATCATTTACAAGATTGATTTTATGATTAATGAAATTATTTCGATCTCTATTAATCATTTCGTTTAATACATATTTAAAAATGAGAAGTTGTTGGGAATTTATTTCATTCTGAGTCTGTTTCAAGACCAGGTATCGAATTCACGGAAAATTTTTGAGACTGATTATTGATTAATTTATTGAGTGATCAAACAGGTATAAAGTGAAATTAAAGATTAAATTGCTTCTTAAAGACAGAAGCTGGTGCCCCTTACGAGTGTTATTAACTTTTCTGATGTATATGAAATGAGATTTGAGCTCAGATTCCAATACATCAATATAAATTAAATAATTCATACCTGATCATATTTATTATTTATTCATATCCATATTTTACGTTACAACAATTTACTGTATTTTTTACATATCAACATTAACACCCTAACATCCTAACATGCATTGATGTCCATACATCAAAACCAGTATCAAACAACACAGATATACACAGTGCTGTCCCACCCACCATTCCACAGTGTCCCATAATGTCCCAGAGTGAGCATAGTGAATCGTACATATAAATACTACCCTTCTGACATATATCCTTTCAGCAAATAATGTTTATACCTCTTTTTGAATTGATTTCTGTTTGTACATAGTTTCAGTTCTGGCTCCAGACTGTTCCACAATTCCACCCCACAGACAGATATGCACATACTTTTCTTGGTTGTTCGTATCTTAGGTTTTGTAAAGTTTAAGTCTCCTCCCAAATTATGATCATTGTCTCTTTTTTAAAATGTTTTTTGTATATTAGTTTTGAGTTGATTATTAATTGCCCTGTACATTACTTGTGCTGTCTTAAATTTAACTAAATCAATGAACTTTATGACATGTGACTTTAAAAACAACGAATTGGTATGGTCTCTATATCCTACATTGTTTATTATCTTTATAGCTCTTTTTTGTAATGTGCATATTGACTATAGGTTGGTCTTGTAGGTGTTTCCCCAGACTTCTACACAGTAGTTAAGGTGTTAAGGTGTTAAGGTAGATACAGTGAATTGTACAGTAAGACCAATGATTTATAGTCCAAGATGTGTCTTGTTTTCCCCAGTATGCCTATACATTTTGCTAACTTGGCCCGGATGTGACTGATGTGAGGTTTCCAGCAGATTTTATTGTCTAGCGTCACCCCCAGAAACTTATTTTCCTGTACTGTTTCTATTCTGGTATCATCTATCATTACCATTATTTCAAGATTTATTTTATAATTTCCAAACAACATAATCTTTGTTTTTTTTAGATTTAGAGATAATTTATTTTTGTTGAACCACTGCGTTAACTTTTTCATTTCAGTTGTGACCACCTCTAAAACCTGCTGCAAATTCTCACCAGTGCAAAGGATATTTGTGTCATCCGCAAACAAAATAAATTTCAGAATTTTTGATACTTGGCATATGTCATTTATATACAAAATAAAGAGTTTGGGTCCCAAAACTGACCCCTGGGGCAAACCACAAGTGATGTCCATGAAGGGTGATTTGTGCTCACCAATTTGTACAAATTGTTGTCTGTTACTTAAATAACTTTCCACCCAACTCAGTCCTACCCCTCTTATCCCATACCTTTCCAGTTTCCTTAGTAGTATTCTGTGGTCAATGGTGTCAAAAGCTTTCTTTAAATCTATAAATACTCCTACGGCAACCTTTTTTTTTTAAATCTATACAACTAGTAATTTCTTCTATAAGTTCGATCAGTGCCAAAGATGTAGATTTATCTGCTCTAAAACTATACTGGCTATCTGTAAGGAGGTTGTGTTTTTCAATGAAATCATCCAGTCTCTTACTGAAGATTTTTTCAAGTATTTTGGAGAATTGTGAGAGTAAAGAGACTGGCCTGTAATTTGTGAAACAATGACTGTCTCCTGTTTTGTATAGAGGTATTACTTTTGCTATTTTCATTTTGTCTGGAAATTTACCAGTTTGAAATGACAGGTTACAGATGTGGGTGAGTGGCTTAACAATTCCTTCAATTACTTTTTTCACTATTGTCATGTCAATTTCATTCCAGTCCGTTGATTTTTTTTTCTTAAATTTACTCACAGTATCGATAATTTCCTTTTCAGTAACTGCACCCAAAAAGATTGTATTTGGATTTCTATCTTCTATTTCATTTACAGAACCACTGTTGTTTGTTTCTGGTGTAACTATTGATTTTGCTAATTCAGGACCAACGTTTACAAAAAATTTATTGAAACCACTGACCACATCCTCCATATTATTTATCAAATTGCCATTTTCAATAAAATATTCTGGATAATTAACATTCTTAGGTCGATTACTAATAATCCCATTGAGTACTTGCCATATTCCTCTTAAGTTATTTTTGTTATCCTCTAATATTCTGTTGTAACATTCTTTCTTACAGGTCCTCATTATATTAGTAAGCTTATTTTTATATCTTTTATATTTGATCTCAGCTTCCACCATTCTGCATTTAATGAATTGTTTATATAATGTATTCTTCTTTTTACATGCATTTATTAACCACTTGCACTCCGGGCAATTTTCCTAAAAATGCCAAAAAATAACGTGCCCAAAGTAAATCGAAAGCTGTTATTCAACCCTTTGCAGCATCTTCATGGGGTTGGTCTCATTTAAAAGAAAACACTTTGAATTTTTTGGCTAAAAAAACCATAATCTCTCTACGTGCTCCGGCCACTGAGTTACAGTCATCTAAACATACTGAACTTGAAGAAAAAAAAATTGGACACAGTGTTTTTTTGGATACAAATGCTTGTAAATAACACACAGCTGTCCGATCCGGCTGGAAAATGCAACAGAAATGTAGAACCAAGTGTTATCCAGCTGAGATCCAAATTTGGTAACAATACCACAAAAATGAATATTTTACACAGCTTTGTTCTCAGGCTGTTCCCAGGCGTTATGGAACTGTGCCAAATTGTGCCAAATGGCACAGTTTGGAAAAACGTCTGTAACTTTTGAATAATTCAATGTAGAATCTTCATTTTAGGCTCTAATGAAAGGTCACACTCAGGGCTGTGTCTGTGTGTGTGTGTGTTTTTTTTTTTTCCTTGCATGTTTTCACAGCGGCTCCCCCCCCCCCCTCGCTACTGTGTGTGTGTGTGTGGGGGGGGGGACCGTGAACGGACTGTGAACGCCCCCCCCCCCCCCCTCGCTACAGAAGAGGGCCATCGCTACATGATGGAATAGACTGATATGCTTCCCACGCGGACCGGAGAGCGTTCGGACCGTGCCCCCCCCCCGCTCCTCTTCTGCAGCGGTGGGGGGGGGGCGTTCACGGTCCGAACACGGCAAATGAACCGTTTATCGCGGCGCACGCACTTCGTACTTCGTGCGCAGTACAGTTGTAATTTACCGATCGGTCAAAAGTCATTTTTGGATTACAGTTTTCAGGGATAAATAATAATTTAGCTTATAACACCTTACCTCTTCAAAGCAGCAGAGTCGTGGCGAACAGCTCTTGGCGAACAGCTCTTCCCACGTGTCAGACGAACGCGACGCTGCTCCGCTCGTGGATCCCGATCAACATAATTCCATTATTGCCGTTTTGGCGAATGATTTACGACTTTTGTCGTCGGCCTCCGTCTATTCTGCTGGAATGAGTGCAGGTCCCACTTGTGGGTGTTCTCCATGCTGCTGGGTGAGCCTGGGTCTGTAGTAGATTCATACAGAGTCCTTCTGCAGCAGTAAATATCGCTTCACCCAGCCTGAATTTCTGTGCTTCAATTGGCTCCTGCGTTCACAGTAGGCGGGTCCTCCTTCCTAGATTTTCATTCATTGGCTCCTCAAGGTTTCAGAAACCCAATTCAAGGCTCTTATTAGTCGAATGAGAGGTCAATCAGATGAACTAATCTGTTCGCGGCTGTGTTTGCAGATTTTTTTTTCAGTGGCGCTTGGAGGGCACACCACCTACACCATCACCATCAATATCCTTATCATGCGTCATGCGCACGGGGGCGCACGAGCGCGCTCTCGCGCGCCCTCGTGCGCCCTCGTGCGTCATAGGACGCAGAGACTTGCCTGCCCGCGGAACAACGGAGCGCAAGTGGTTAACCCCTTGGTGACCCAAGGAATATTTTTTTTTTGTTGTTGTTGTCTGTCACTGTATTGTTTTATAGGACGGTTTTTATTGTACAATGATTGAAATATTTGTAAAAAATTATCATTTGCTTTATTTATGTCATTTTCATCATAAACTATCTTCCAATCTTGTATTAATAATTCCTTTGTCAGTAAATACATTGATTCTTCGGTTCTTATTCCATTATATTTAATATTTTTGGTATACTTTTTCTTCCTATAATCACATTGATAGACAACAAAAATTGGCAGGTGGTCACTGATATCATTCAGTAAAAGCCCACTCCTGATATTATTTTCCATAATGTTTGTGAATATGTTATCTATTAGTGTGGCACTGTGTGACGTGATTCTGCTAGGTCCGGTAATTGTTGGATGTAAGCCCATACTGTACATTGTGTTGATAAATTCTTCTGTCAAACTATATTGTTTTGAGTTCATCATATCTATATTGAAATCCCCACAGATGAACATAACTTTATGAGTTAGTTTTGCATACATTTTTTCCATCCAGTCCTTAAATAAGTCAATGTTTGATCCAGGTGTTCTATATACACAGCTCACTACTACATTCTTCACGTTGTCCAGACAGATTTCTATTGTAATACATTCAAATAAATCATCCACAGTTACTGACAGATTTTCAACAACCTTGTATTTCAAGCTCTTGTCAACATAAATTGCAACTCCTCCTTTTTTCACTTTTCTATTTATATAATTTAATTCATAGCCATCCATGGTAAAATCCACTCTTTTCTCTTCACTGAGCCACATCTCTGATATTGCCACAATATTGAACGGCTCTTTAAACTGATGTAAATAATCTTTAATGTTATTAAAGTTGGCATAGAGACTTCTGCTGTTGAAGTGGATCATAGAAATATTGAAATCAGATGTGACCATTGTGTTAAACTGATCATCCGTGTAGTAACTACAGTTATTATTGATGGAGCTAAATAAATTATTATCAGTGTCTATGTTATATTCTACGTCCTGTGGGTTGTGATCTGTATATTCAAAAACTTTCAGTTCCTGTTGTTCCTGTTTGTTGATCTTTTGTTTCATGTTGTTAAATGGGCTGCACGGTGGCGCAGTGGTTAGCACTGCGGCAGCACAGTTTACCCTTGGCCGGGGGATTCAGAATCAGAATCAGAATCAGATTTACTGCCATTGTTCATGTAGTACACAAACTAGGAATTTGTCTCGGTGCCATGCTGCAACATTAAAAACATGATGAGATAAAGAGATAAACTAAAAAACTAAAAGACTAAAAACATGCAATAAGTGTAGAATAATAATAATAATAATAATAATAATAATAATAATAATAATAATAATAATAATAATAACAATAATAATAATGAGTAATACTAGTCAAGGCAGTTTTAAATAAATTAGCAAGTAGCAGATAATATGGGGTACCACGGTGCAGTCGATAATGCAACAGAAAAACAGTGATGAATGACATGAGCTGCTGTATATAGTGCACGAGAGTCAAAAAGTCACTTAATGTTCAGCAGTCTGATGGCAGAGGGGAAAAAGCTGTTCATGTGCCGGGAGGTTTTAGTCTGAATGGACCGAAGTCTTCTACCTGAGGGGAGGGGGGCAAACAGTACGTGACCAGGGTGTGAAGGACCGGTTATGATCCGGCCTGCACGCCTCCGGGTCCTGGAGATGTACAGGTCCTGGAGAGATGGGAGCTTGCAGCCGATCACCTTCTCAGCAGTGCGCACGACGCGCTGCAGCCTTAGTCTGTCCCTGGCAGTGGCTCCTGCGTACCACACGGTTATGGAGGAGGTGAGGATGGACTCGATGATGGCCGTGTAGAACTGCACTAACATCTTGGTGGGTAGCTTGAGCTTCCTCAGCTGCCGCAGAAAGAACATCCTCTGCTGGGCCTTTTTGATGAGGGAGCTGATGGTTGGCTCCCATTTGAGGTCCCGGGTGATGGTGGTGCCCAAGAAGTGGAAGGAATCTGCAATGGTGATGGGAGAGCCTGTGATGGTGAGGGGGGGGGCAGGGGGGTTGTGACTTTCCTGAAGTCCACAATCATCTCCGCTGTCTTCAGAGCGTTCAGCTGCAGGTTGTTGTGGCTGCACCAGGACACCAGCTGGGCCACCTCTTTCCTGTAGATGGACTCGTCGCCGTTGGAGATGAGCCCGATGAGGGTGTTGTCGTCCGCAAACTTGGTCAGCTTAACAGACTGGTGGAAGGAGGTGCAGGAATTGGTATAAAGGGAGAAGAGTAGGGGGGAAAGTACACAGCCCTGGGGTGATCCGATGCTGATGCTAACAGAGTCCGAGACAGACTTCCCCAGCCGCACATGCTGCCTCCGGTCCGTCAGGAAGTCGGTGATCCACCTGCAATGGGAGTCAGGCACGCCGAGCAGGGACAGCTTGTCCTGGAGCAGAACGGGGCGGATGGTGTTGAATGCAGAGCTGAAGTCCACAAACAGGATCCTGGCGTAGGTTCCCGGGGAGTCCAGGTGCTGCAGGATGGAGTGGAGGGCCAGGTTGACTGCGTCGTCCACAGACCTGTTGGCACGGTAGGCAAACTGCAGCGGATCCAGGAGGGGAGTGGTGATGGACTTGAGGTGAGACAGGACCAGGCGCTCAAAGGACTTCATGACTACAGAGGTGAGTGCTACAGGTCTGTAGTCGTTAAGTCCAGTAATCCGTGGTTTCTTGGGGACAGGGATGATGGTGGAGGATTTGAGGCAGGTCGGCACGTGACATAGCTTAAGGGAAGTGTTAAAAATGTCTGTGAAGACAGGAGCCAGCTCTTTCGCACAGTGTCTCAGGGTGGAGGGAGACACACCGTCCGGCCCGGGGGGCCTTGCGCGGGTTCAGTCTGGAGAATTGTCTGTGCACGTCCTGCTCACTGATGACAAGGGCAGGGGGGGTGGAGGAGGAGGGGGGGGCGCTTTTGATGAATTAGGGGCCGAGGAGGCAGTGGAGCTGGGTGGAGTGGGGGAGTTGGACACAGCTGACGAGGTGTCAAAACGGGCGTAATGTTGGGACAGTTTTTGACAAAGGGCTTTGTCATCCTGACCTTTAGAAGCCTGAGGCTGATAGTTGGTGATTTGCCTCAGTCCTCTCCACACAGAAGCCGAGTCATTAGCAGTGAACTGCTGCTGGAGTCTCTCAGAATACACAGATTTAGCTCTCCTCAGCTCTCTGTTAAACCGATATTTAACCTCCCTGTAGCAGTCTCTGTCTCCACTTTTCAACGCAGCTTCCTTCTCCTTTCTGATCTGTCTGAGCTTAGCAGTGAACCAGGGCTTATCATTAGAGTACCTCACCCTGGTGCGCGATGGGAGAATGCTCTCCTCACAAAAGTTGATATAAGAGTTCACAGTGTCTGTGTACTCATTAAGATCATGTGTGGCTCCTTTAAACATGTCCCAGTGAGTTATTTCCATGCATGTGTTCAGTTTCTCTCCAGCTTCACTGGTCAATTTCTTCGTGGTGGTCACAACAAGTTTAGTGAGTTTCAGTCTCTGTCTGTATGTGGGAATGAGGTGGACCATCACGTGATCAGATAGTCCGAGCGCAGCGCGGGGAACAGCGCGATATGCGTCCTTCACTGTAGTGTAACAGTGATCCAGCGTGTTATATCCTCTGGTTGGACATTTAATAAAGTGTCTGTATCGGGGGAGCTCGTGACTCAGATTGCTCTGGTTAAAGTCGCCTACCACAATAACCAGGGAGTCTGGAAAAGTCCGCTCCGCATGTAGGACGTGATCTGCGAGCGCGCGCTGAGCCTTGCGCGCGTCCGCGTCGGGAGGGGCATACACAGCGATCAAAACAAATGATGCCAACTCCCGCGGGGAATAAAATGGCTTGCAGTTAACAGAGAGAAATTCTAGATCGGTAGAACAGTGTTGTGAAACCACCATTACATCAGAGCACCAGCTGCTGTTAATATAGAAGCACACTCCTCCTCCAATAGACTTACCGGAGAGCTCTGTGACGCGATCAGCATGAAACAGCTGAAATCCCTCGAGGCTGATCGCGCTGTCCGGTATGCTCCCTTTAAGCCAGGTCTCAGAGAAACAGATGACAGACGAGGAAGCGAGGTCCTTAAATCGCATCAGCAGTCTTAATTCTTCTACCTTGTTCAAGAGAGAATTGGCATTGGATAGAAATATGCCAGGCAAGGCTGTTCGCGTGCCTCTCCTTCGCAGCCGAGCGAGAATCCCCCCTCGCTTTCCTCTTTTTCGCCGTCTTACTTTTTGAGCCAAACAATGAATCAGATCGGCGGCAGGAGCTAAAAAAACTGGGAGAAGGTCCGTAGGAGTGAGAGTCCTGATATTTAATAGCTCTTCACGAGTATAAGAGCTGGCAGACACACAATCGATGAACAAAAACAAACAAATTAAACAAATTAAAGGGCAGCGTAGCACCATGTCGACCACTGTGGGCGCCATGGGATTGTGGGGATCATGGGATCGTGGGTTCGATCCCAGCCCCCGACCAACAGTGATCTGTGTGGAGTTTGCATGTTCTTCCTGTGTATGCGTGGGTTTACCCCGGGATTTCTCTGGTTTCCTCCCACATGCCAAAAACATGCAGGTTAGGTTAATTGGAGACTCTAAAGTGGCCCTAGATGTGAATGTGTGTGTGAATGGTTAAGGGATAGCACCGTATCGTGGCTGCTTCATCCATCCAGGTGGTGGATGACCCTCAATTTCCCCTCTGGGGATCAATAAAGTATGCTAAATCTAAAAAATTCTAAATCTAAATGTCTTGTAGCAGATGAGTATAATCCTTCAGTGTCCTACAGTTGTCTGATTGTTGCTGTCGGCTCCAGTTCATAACATTCATTGATATTTGTCCAGTTCCATAATATTACGGATGTTAATGACCTTGGCTTCTTCAGGTGATCCATTTAATTTGATGTACACTACCGTTCAAAAGTTTGGGGTCACTTAGAAGGTTCCTTATTTTTGAAAGAAAAGCACTTTTTTTCAGTGAAGATAACTTTAAACTAATCAGAAATACACTCTATACATTGCTAATGTGGTAAATGACTATTCTAGCTGCAAATGCCTGGTTTTTGGTGCAATATCTACATAGGTGTATAGAGGCCCATTTCCAGCAACTATCACTCCAGTGTTCTAATGGTACAATGTGTTTGCTCATTGCGTCAGAAGGCTAATGGATGATTAGAAAACCCTTGTGCAATCATGTTAGGTCTGCAATGCTGTAATTGCTGCAAATGGAGGATTCTTTGACGAAAGCAAAGTTTGAAGGAAAAAAATATTATTTCAAATACAAATCATTATTTCTAACTTTATCAATGTCTTGACTATATTTTGTATTCATTTTACAACTCATGGTGGTAAATAAGTGTGACTTTTCATGGAAAACACAAAATAATTGTTTGGGTGACCCCAAACTTTTGAACGGTAGTGTATATTTTACAGTTTGATGTCCAGGTGTTTTGAATCTTTTTCTGCTTTCTCAGGTATCTTGCTTTTCTGGCTATTTCTGCGTTTTCTTTTGTGAGGTGCTCGTTTATGTAAATGTTTGTTCCTTTCAGTTTCCTACCTTGTTTCAACAGTGCAGTCTTGTGTTTTCTGTACACAAACCTCATGATCACAGCCGGTTTGTCGCCGTTTTTCCTGGGCAGAGGGTGGCAGGTCTCAATGGTATTACAGTCCAGCTGGATTCCTTTGGACTGCATGAAGGCCGCCACTTGTTGCTCCGTGGATTCGTCTTCCAGCTCACCGAGCCTCCTTCCGCTGTCCGCGGCCACCGTTCGCGCGTATGATCGGGGTTTAATGTGGAGCCCCGTGATGATCACGTCATTCACCCAGGTGTTCTGCTCCAGTTCCGACACTCTACTCTCCAGATACGCCAGCCTCTTTTTCTTCTCATCGTTCTGGATCCGCAGCGCTTTCACCTCCTCGATCAGGTCCAGGATATTTCTTTGCTGCAGCTTAACGGCAGAAATATCTTCCACCAAGAAATCCAGCGCTTTTTTAATTTCGTCCACCTCCTCAGTCTGCTGAGCTTTCTTGGGATCCATGATCCCGGCCGATGATCGTTGATTGTGATCGTAGGAAAAAAACAAAAACAAACAAAAAAAACATGTGGGAGAAATCCCTTTGTTCTCCCTGAGCATGAAGGGCCTGATTGCTTCATTAGCCACTACAATATTAATTTATGAGACTGGCAATTTCTCTTTTTTCGCACGAGCAGGTTTATTCTCCAGCAGTATTAAAAAAAAAAAAAAAAAAAAAAAACAGCTCAAAACGCTACCTCTAAACTGAGTTTTAAGCAAGAAACGAACTGGGAGCCTTTACCTGTGTCTTCTGTTTGTTTCAGTTATTACTTTGTCTTCTTTGCTTGTTCCTCTCCTTTTTCTTTCTCCCTCCCGACCCCTCCTTTCCCCATCCCCCCCACCCCACCCCTGGTTTGGTCCAAGATGCTGGGATAGCCCCCCCGCGACCTGAAAAGGATTAAGCGGAAGAAGATGAATGAATGAATGGTAAAACAATTTAAATAAAGTATCAAAAGTTGTTACAAGAGGAGTTTATAAACAATATAGAGTACATATGTATGTGCTGTATAAAGTTCCTTTTGGTAAAGCAAATCTGTTTGGCGCAATAAGGCAAGTGGGCTTCTATTCTGCTCACCTAGCTGCCTGACAGGACAAGGGGAAAAGAAAAAGTTGCTGAATCTGTTTTTATAGTTGACTTGGTTCAACAGCTGGAAAAAAGAAAGTGTGACCTGCCCAGATTGTTCCACAAAGCTTTTCCATAGACAATGAATGGGTAGCAGAAAAAAAAAAAAAAACAACAACAACAACAACAACAAAAAACGGCAATCAATAGACAGCACTTTGCTGTCTGCAAGCAGTTGTACTGAATCCCCCTGACACAGGTTAAATCTGACACATTAACCATGTTTGCCTGTATTGCCTGTAAAATTACAGTAAAATGCAATACATAATCTAAAATACAATGTAATATGAGCAGAATATTAAACTAAAGACTCATACAACTTATGACTGAAAGAGTGATTTTCCTTCAGCCATTATTTAAACTAAAAATGTATGCACTCTCTGATTATGCCCTGTTCCCTGTTTACACTCCACAATAGCAATAAGGGGACAATAAGGAAAGTTCAGTGTGAGGTAATGGTGTACTCTGTGAGCTCTGATTGAGACAGCTGCTTATACTGCTGGAATCAGGCTTAGTAAGTCTAAGAACATGACCCAGATCAGTTAAAAAAGACCTAAAAATCATAATAAAACCTGCTGTCATATCTAACAATTGTCAACCTCTAAAATACTAGACTCAAAATGTGTCTGTCGACCACGCTTTAACCCACTGGATGAATCCAAGATTCCTTGCTCACCCCGTCTGCTACTTGGTTCAGTTGCCTCCTCACATTCTCATCTGTTCAGTCAGTGGAGTACAGAAGAACAGTGAAAGACAGTGGCGTGCGATACCGCAAGATTTGGTATCGATCCAGTACCAAGTAAATACAGAGCTAGTATGGTCAATACCGATACGATACCGATACTTTCTAATAATTAGAACAGAATAGGCTTTATTGTCATTGTACAGTAGTACCGCACAACGAAATTGTGGATGCTCCACCAGGCTACTGTGCAATAAAGTAAGGGAAAAAGATTAAATAAAACACAGTTATGAAACACGGTTACAGAGCACACGATTAAACACATGACTGAAATAAAAATAGATGAAAATAAAAATAAAATAAGAGTAAAAATGGCCCAGGATTATAGAAATATACACAGGTATGGTAGTGGCTATGCAGGTGGATGTAATTTAAGGTTGATGCATCATCAAATTACTAAATCTGAATGAATTTCCATGACCTTTAAGTGTTTTGTGGTCTTTCCTTTGGATTATTAATTAGTTAAAACCAGTACTGAATTTGGGCGACTTTCTAAATAAACAGAAAATACTTTATTATCATAATAAAACTTTTTTGTTCAGAAACAATAGAACAGTAACAAACAGTTCCCCCCATATCTTGTCTTGTCTGGATTTTTTGCTTAAATAAACAAACTGCTCAAAATTATCACTCAAGAACAAATTAAAACAAATTCTTTTTTGACATACAGTGTTCAGAAACTACAATACAACAATTAAATTAAATGTCTTCCTTCATTTGAAGATGCTCCTCTTCCTCTCTGCCATTCTTCTGCTCCGTCTCTGTGCAGCTCGTGTTTGTGCATGCTGTCGGCTGCTGCTGCTTGCTGACTTGTTTACCTGGTACTACTGAGCCACGTGATGGTACAACATAAAACACAAGAGGGAGGAGGAGGAAGTAAGGAGTAGGTGGCGGTAATGGTAAATGGTAAATGGCATTCACTTAAATAGCGCTTTTATTCTCATCTTTAGATAACCAAAGCGCTTTACAGATCCTGCTATCTACCCATTCACACACACATTCACACACACACTGATGGCAGCAATGTACCTAAGCACTGGTTGCCAACCACCGTAAAACAAGAAGGAGAAGAAGAGGAGAGCAAAGCATGTCTACTCCGTGCTGTGACTGGAGTGGCACACACAGACACAGCATCTTGATCTCATTACACTGGTGTAGATCAATATCAATACCAACGTTGGTATCGATATTATCGATATTTGGATCAATCCGTCCACCACTAATGAAGGAGCCAGCCCCGCCTGTTAAGTTCAGACACATTTTTTCAGTTCAGTGAGTGGCAGGCAGTTAGAGCTCCAGTACAGCACTGAGTGATTCAGTGGACCGATCTCTTTTAATGAACAAACCAAAGTGATTCAGTACATTTTAGTGAACTGTGGATCCTATCACTACTCCCCTGAGAATGGGCTTCATCATTATCTTAATTATTATTGGCAGTAATTTAAACAGACCTTGGTAACGCAGTTAACTTTCAACCCAACGCTGTGCTATAAGGTGGATTTATGCACCACCCCCACTCTGCATATCTGCACTAATGAAGAGGGGTCTTTCCCCACCATACCATTAACACTGATGGTGCCAGACATTAAGTCACATAAATTATTAAATATGATAAAATATGCAAACAGAAACCACTTATGCACAGTAGAATGGAAGTCTAACCTCTCTTTTAATCATTTGCCTCAGGAAAACATGCTTATTTTCTAACATTTAACATTTCCCATCAACACTTGCAGCTGCATTCATCCTGTCACGAGCTGAGCACTGGAAGTTTCCGCCATGCTCAGTCTCATGGCCCTTTTCTCTGTATTTATTTATTTGTTGTTTTCTGTGCCTTTTGAGTTTCAGTATTCTCGTACTATTTTCTATTTTTCTGTTTATGTTTCAGTTTTGTTACGCTCATGTTTTGTATCAATTTGTAATTATTTATCAGTCTGCCTTTGGTGATGTTTATTCTTTATATTCTTCCTGTGGTGTTCTTTCCCGGGGTTGACAGCTGTCAGGTGGCGTTTCCGGGTTTGTGCTCTGTGTGGGCGTCGCCCTTTCAGCTGTTAGGTCTAGTCGCTTCTCTCTCATTTCTCCCAGCTGACCTAGATTGTCAATCAGTGTTTTCTCCTGCTCGCTCTGATATCCACACCTGTGCCATATTATGTTGTGCCTCATTTAAGACCGGGGCGCCTTGCTTTCCTTGCTGCTGTCTTGACTCTTGTACCCTCTGTGATCACTTCTAACATAAGTTTAAACATACTCTGTCTTTGTCTCTTTACTGTGTTTATCTCCTCATGTTTTTGAGTTGTTTTATGCACCTTATGTCATGTTCGCCCCTTTAAGGGCATTAATGAGGCACCAGAGGCTGACAGTGAGTTTGCGAGTATTTATTAAAGAAGAGTGACAAAATAAGCCTCGTGGAGCAAAATACAAATACCTATACATGCGACCCCGGAGGGTGAACTAAGGAGAGAAATAAAAGAGACATTAAACATTTGCGTACAGAGAGCGAGGGCGAAACCTAACGCTGTAGAGAAAACACTTACAAATACATGAAGCGAGTGCAAAACCTACGCTGAAGAAAGACTGGAACCGGGGATAGGGATCCCAGCCTGGAACGATGATGACGAGGTAGCAGCGAGGAGTGAGACTCAGCTGCCACCTTAAATACTCAAACACAAAAGCTAAGGGCCAAACAGGTGAAGAGAAAACATAATCACAGAATCATGATCAGCTGTGACAGGGCCTGCTTGACTTGACAGCCGGAAGTTCGGCTGCGGCACTGTCACAGTAAAAGCCCCTGCGGTACAAATAACACAGAACTAGGAATGAGGAGGAAAAGGGAAACTACTGAGTGACTCGGGTGCGGATCAGCTCCACGCTCGGATCACCACAGTGCCCCCTGTTTAAGGGACGCATTCCAGGCATCCCGCTGTGCCATCCAGCAGAGAAAAAAGAAAAAGGGACCCCCCCCCCCAACCAGAAAACAATCCTTGAGTGGGTGGAGGGGGAATCCATTCTCGGAGGGAGAGAAGCCAGAAGGAAAATATACAAAAATACCTAACGGCAGGATACAAGAAAAGAGAACCGCACACAGATCAAATGAAAACCATCCTCGATTCTGAAACAAAAATAGCATGGCCAATACTACCCTTACAAGTTCAAAATAAAGAAGTGGCGAAGAGCCGACCACAACTGCAAAGAGAGACCTTCAAACAGAAACGTCCAAATACAAACAAATCAGAGTCTGAGGAACCACACACACAAAAAAAAAAACCTCAGGTACACTGTAACAACAAAACATGTATGTACACTTTCACTCAGATCTTAATGCAACGCACTAGCGTGGGGAAAACTGGCAGGTAAAGCAAAAAATAGCTCTGGTGGCCTACCAGCATCCATACTCCAACCCAAGGAAAAGAGTTCAGGCGGCCTACCGAAGTCCCAGAACCGGCGAAACGGCTCTTCCGGCAGTGGACCCAGGTTGCAGAACCGGTGAAACAGTCCTTCCGCCGGCCAACCCACGTCCTTGGACCACCAGGACAAGAGGGGAGAGCTCGGAGGTGGCTTTCCAACCAAGAGGCTCAACAAAGGGAAGCCGGACCGGATGAGAGGGATCCCAGCAGCATCTGGTGGTGGAGAATAGGGGGGGAAAGGGGGGAGAAAAGGGAACCAGCATGGTGTCTAGCAGTGGGGGATCTGGAGCTCCCTCACCGACCTCCGAGCTGGCCAGCGCAGCACCCACGGTGGACCCTAACTGGGCCAGCGCAACACCCATGGCGGACCCTGACCAGGCCGACGTTGCACCTGGGATGACCTCCAGAAGCGAACCCGGAGCCTTGGTGACATCTGGCAGAGCTGACTCTTCTCCAGTGAGCCTGGAAGAAGGCTTGGAAAAGCAAGGAAAACAGGGGTCAGGGTCACCGGCAGTGGCAGAGCCCAGCAAGACGAGCTCAGATGCAGCGGCCAGCTGCACCCGGCTCTCCTCCCCAAGAAACAGGCAAGATTGCTCTAATACAGAAAATAGGAAGAAAAAATAGAGCACTTGCCTGATCTTGAGCTCTACCACCGTCCAGGACTCCGACGATCCTGGCTCGGCGATCAGAAGGTTGATTCCAGGCTTCCACTCGGCTGCAATGGCCTCGGCAGCCGGCATGTTGGTCACATCAGTCCACGGACTCCCTGGCACTGAAACCCATGCTGCTGGCTCACTCGGCGTGGTGGCCAGAGATCCATTGCCTGCAGGGGCTGAATGCTGTTCCGTGGAGACCCGGGGATGCTTACTCGTTGGCGCAGGCTCCCACCGACAGTAATCCCTCCTCCTCTGCCCATGACTTGGCTGCAGGGCTGGAACCAGGCTCTCCAGGGCCGCTGGCTCCTCCTCCATCTGGTGGTCTAATCCTGGGACCGGGGAATGCTCGAAGAGAATAGGAGGAAACACAGGGGCAGCAGGATCAATTTTAATGGCTGCAGCAGGTGGTGAAAACTCAGTGGACTGAGAAACCTGAGCTCTACCCCCAGGAATCAGACACGGTAATTCATCAAAATGAGAATTAGAATGAAAAAACACTTGTCTGCTTTCCCGGGGAACGATGGTGACTCCTGCACCGGGCTCAATTCTCTCCCTCTCTGTGACTGTGGAGGATGTTGACTCCTCTGGCGGATGAAGAGGAGCTGCTCCTACAGGCACGGTCACAGGTGGGGCCAGGGGCAAAAGAGCTGGGCTCTCAGCAGCAAAGGATGACATCATGGAGGACTGCGAAAACCCGGGAATGGGAGGCTGGCGAAACAGCCGACGAGGGAAACCCAAGGGCTGCAGCTGCTGATTTTCCTCTCTGCCGTGGCGTAGAACACATTGCTGGCTGGGAGACGGGGAAATTCTTCTGGCCGCCCGTAGCTGGGTAATGGCTGGAGCTTCGTGGCGCTTTCACCCAGGGGAAGATTAGAGTTCTGCACGAGGGGGCGGCGTTTATTAGGCGGTAAAGCAGGGGCTGGAGCTTGAGCAGGAGCCTGGTGAGGAATCGCTAGAATCGGGCTGCGGGAGTGTCTTCCTGACGGTGCCGAACTAGGCTTCCTGGAGGGTTCTTTGTCCCACTCCCGGTTCCTCTGGGGAAGCACCAATCCGCCAGACATCATCTCCGTGCCCTCAACGTGATCAGCAAGGGGAGGATGGCGTTTAGCCGCCATCACGAGGCCCAGGTATTGTACAGCGTCTTCGGGGAGCGTTGGCGAGCGCTGCATAGGAGGTCCCAAAGTGATACCATAACCTCATTCTGAAAAAACCCACAGGCACCTGGTAAAAGATAAAGAAAACAGAGCCCAACAAACTCACTGTGGCTGGCACCTCATTTAGCTGCTACCTATTGTCATGTTCACCCCTTTCAGGGCATTAATGAGGCGTCAGACACCAACAGTGAGTTTGTGAGTATTTATTAAAAAAGAGTGACAAAATAACAAGCCTCGTGGGGCAAAATACAAATACCTATTCATGCGACCCCGGAGGGTGAACTAAGGAGAGAAATAGCCATCCATCCATCTTCTTCTGCTTAATACTTTTCGGGTCGCAGGGGGGCTGGAGCCTATCCCAGCATCTTTGGGCGAGAGGCAGGGTGCACCCTGGACAGATCGCCAGTCCATCACAGGGCCAACACAGAGAGACAGACAACCATTCACTCTCACATCCATACCTAAGGACAATTTAGAATCCCCAGTTGATGCCAATAAACCTAACCTGCATGTCTTTGGAATGTGGGAGGAAACCGGAGTACCCGGAGTAAACCCATGCAGACATGGGGAGAACATGCAAACTCCACACAGAAGGGTCACCGATAGTCTGGGGGTGGGATCGAACCCACAATGGTCAAGGGTGGAATCGATCCCATGACCTTCTTGCTGTGCTGCCACTGTGCTAACCACTGTGCCACCATGCTGCCCAAGAGAGAAATAAAGAGACATTAAACACTTGCATACAGAGAGCGAGGGTGAAACCTAACGCTGTAAACACTTACAAATACATGAAGCGAGGGCGAAACCTACACTGTAGAAAGATTGGAACCGGGGATAGGGATCCCAGCCTGGAACAATGACGACAAGGTAGCAGCGAGGAGTGAGACTCAGCTGCCACCTTAAATACTCAAACACAAAAGCTAAGGGCCAAACAGGTGAAGAGAAAACATAATCACAGAATCATGATCAGCTGTGACAGGGCCTGCTCGACTTGACAGCCGGAAGTCCGGCTGCGGCACTGTCACAGTAAAAGCCCCTGCGGTACAAATAACACAGAACTAGGAATGCGGAGGAAAAGGGAAAATATTGAGTGACTCGGGCACGGATCAGCTCAGCGTCTCTGCCCCGAAGGGCAACTCATGACACATCCGCAGAGCTACAATATTTGAGAAAATTAAAAGTGCCTGTTTTCAATTGTAACAAGAAAAGCTTGTTTACTGAATGATTTACAATTTTATTTATATAAAGAAAACTAAGCTGCATCAATAAAGAAGCTGTTTTGGGGTAATTAGATCAAATTCTAGCTGTCAGGGATGAGTGACCCCATCAACCATTACCGGGGATGGCTGACAGCCTCTCCAGTATATAAAAAGGAGTTATCCCCCCGGTGCAAGAAAAAAAGAAGAAACCTGTCCAAGAAAAGTCTGCCTAAGATGAAGGTAAGGCAATTGCTGACGATGTATTTGTATTTGTGGGGAGGAGAAAGATGAAGAGAGACAGTTCTCCCTGTGCATGTAATTTTATTAAATATATTTTCGAATTATACTGAGAAAAACAACTTTCACATATTCTAGTTTACTGAGATGCACATGAATAATTTAGAGGTAAATGGTTATTAGATGTGATAAATGAGGAAACCACATGAATGAGTGGCTCTCATCCATTTTTAAATGAACTGTAGTCCTAATTGATAGATCATTTCATTGTACGCTGCATTTAACACCTTGATGCACTAGTTGCCTCTCTCTGTCTTTGATCTCTGACCATAATAATTCCCCATTGATTTAATGTTGTGTTCATTACTAAATTACTATTGTGTGGCATGTTTGATATTATATATGATAATCTGAATTTCATTTTTGTTTGGTAATCAAATGATAAGGTAAAATGCTGAGGATTATCTCAGCTCGAGTGATATCATAGAATTTGATTGCAGCTCAAGCTGAAAGACCCACAGAAGGTACATTGCCCATTAATTTTCTTATGTTTCATATACATATACTGGATAGTTGCAAGATGGCGACCGCCGTTGGCGAACGTCTTTGTTTATTCTGCTCCTGAATGCTGGATTTTCTACTTTTTTGCATAGTTGCTGTTCATTCTACAGTGCATGGAGGTCATGCATTGCTAACATACGACCAACAGACACTACTGTATATCGCCAAGTCAAGCCGCCACATGGAGTTTACTGGCTTTATACCACCCGACCTGCAATGCATCATCCACCCCCGCTGTGACCATCACCACCCCCAGGAAGGCCCCGAAGAACCAAACCCACACGAGCATGCTGACCCCAAGAGAACGCGTTGGAGGCGGGGCCTAAGGTGCCAAAGGCGAGGCAGGAGAGGAGGGCTACATGCTAAGCTAAAGGCTTGCTCCAGCTGGCCACCGCTATCCAGTCTCTTAATGGCAAAAGTTCGGTCTTTGGAAAATAAGGTAGACGAACTAAGAGCAAGGATTGAAGACCAGTGGGAGACAAAAGAGTGCTATGCCCTAATTTTCTGCGAGACCTGGCTTTCAGACAGAGTCCAGGAGAGCGCTGTTCAGCTGCAGACCCACTCAACACACTGGGCAGACAGAACAGGAGAGTCTGGTAAGACGAGGGGAGGGTGTGTGTGTGTGTGTATTTATAAACCACTCGTGGTGGGGAGATGTACAAACCATCTACAAGCACTGCTCGCCCGACGTGGACTTTTTACTGCTGAAATACCATCCCTGTTATTTACCGAGGGAATTTAATGCTGTGTTTTTGGCTGCTGTATACCTTTGTCCACAGAGCAACTACACAGTAGCGCTAAACAAACTCCATGATGTCATCAGTGCAGCAGAGAAGAAACATCCCGATGCTGTGGTTATTGTTGCTGGTGACTTTAACCAGTGCAATTTATGGACTGTACTCCCCAAATATTACCAACAGGTGGACATTCCCACCCACGATAAAAGCACATTGGATCATGTTTATTCCAGCAAAAGTAGTGCCTACAGAGCGGCACCCTGCCCCCACTTCTGACAGTCAGATCACATCTCACTGTTTATGTACCCATCCTACAGACAAAAGCTGAAGCAAACAAATCCTGTTATTAAGCAAATTAAGAGCTGGACTCCAGAGACTGAGAGAACCCTACAAGACTGTTTTGCCTGCAAAGAATGGGATGTGTTAAAAGCTGCAGCCACCCAAGAGGACTCTTGTGTAAACATACAGGATTATGCTGAATATGTGACTGGGTACATCAGCACGTGCGTTGACACCATCGTACCCACCATACAGGTCAGGAAGTTCCCCAACCAGAAGCCCTGGATCAACAGTCAGGTACGTCAGATGCTGCGTGCTCGCTCTTGTGCATTTAAATCAGGGTGTGAGGTCGAGTACAAAGCTGCAAAGTATGGACTGAGCTTCTACACACACACACACACACACACACACACACACACACACACACACACACACACACACACACACAGACACTAAGCGGGGCAGATAAGAGCGAGGGGGGGCAAACACATGTGCCTGGCTGTTATAGTTCACGTTTCTTTTTTTTTCCTGTAAAAAAGAAAATGGCTGTAGAAAAGAAAAAAAATGACCTAAGCTTTTTTCCTGTAGAAAAAAAAAAATAACCTAAGCTTATTTTGAAATCTTTTTACTGGAGTGGGAGAGATCTGTCCTCATGTTAAATCTTTTGAACTCTTCCTAGTTATCTGTCACAGAGGTCATAGTGATAAGTCAGCTGGGCAGCAGTCTGTCTTCTCTGCTTAGACTGCTGTCCATGTGACTGGATAAGTATTAAAGGATTAGTTAATGAAAATTATGTACCAACCCCTTAAGCATATTTCATTTCTTTAAAAGGAAAAAAAAAATCACAGACTATATATTGTTTAAATGGGAAACTCAGACTGAAACCTTCTGAGTTCCTTCTCTAGATAAAATTTTAAGCATTATAGTACTCAAGGAGTAACATGAACTTGTTTTCTTTTCATTACTTAATCCAAAAACTCATTAAAAGTAACATCTTTGTGTTCTTTGATATTTTAATCATTTCCTCTAAGTAAATACCATAAATTATATTTTCTGTTTTTAATTTTGGTGACTCCTTTTAAATAAGTTGAAGAAAGATAAGATAGTGTGGGAACCCACTCAGTATTTTTCCACTCAGTATGCTTCCACTCAAACTGAAGGGGAATGGTCATGGGGGGATTTGTGTGTTGATGCGAACAGTGACAAAGGGAAATGGGAAATGTATTTATGTTAATGCAGCACCCCAGGTCGCAGAGAGAGTGGTATGCTATAAAAGGAGAGGTGCCTGGGACCTGCTTTTTTAATGCTTGTGATTCTTGTGAATGTGAGGGAGAGATTAATAAAGTCTGCTGTGCTCTGCACCGCTTTGCCCGATTATTTCTCTCTCGACACTGGTGACCCTTGACGCACAATGGAACTCGAGGCGAACACCCCGGAGATGACCCGGATGGGAGGTGCCAGCAACACGTGTGCTGTTTCGGTCAAACTCCCAGCCTTTTGGCTACACAACCCGAAGTCTTGGTTCCTCCACATCGAGGCCCAGTTCGCGCTCCAGGGAATAACGGCGGATGACACCAAATATTACTACGTGGTTGCAGCACTGGACACACGCACAACTCAGCAGGTGGAGAGCCTGCTCCAACAGCCCCCAGCCCATGACAAATACGGCGCTCTCAAAACTGCGCTGACCAGGCGCTACACGCGCTCGGACTGTGACAGAGCGGAAAGGATCCTGATGCCCTCCGAGTTACCTTTTCCTCCGGAACCTCCCGACAGCAGCCAGGAACGTCCTTGCCATTTCGCCATTGCTGGCCACACGCAACTATCGGGCGCTAGCACAAGAGGCAGATCGGATTATTCTCATCACCAGGGCCCTCGCAGCGAATGAAGTGGCGTCGGAGCCCAGCAAGATGGCCAGTGGAGGTGAGGGGCCAACGACGGTGGCTGCAGTGGAGACCAAGAAACACCGGAGAGACACACTCTGCTTCTACCACCGCCGTTTTAGAGAGAATGCATGCTGATGCGTGCCACCATGCCAATTCAAGTGCTCGGGAAACGCCAGGGCCGGAAGTCAGTAGCAGCTGCCACTGCCACTGAAGCAAGCAGACTGCTCTATGTGATAGACCCACGCTCGGGGAGATGGTTGCTCGTGGACTCCGGCTCCCAAAAGAGCCTCATCCTGCCATCCTACTCAGGCCGGCTGGCACTAACTAGCGGCCCAGAGCTGACGGCCACAAACGGCTCAGACATTAAGACTTTTGGTGAGAGGACACTGACTGTATCCTTGCATGGACGTACATACCAATTGACATTCGTCATAACGGCATGCAGCTTCCCCATTTTGGGCTCTGATTTTTTTGTGTGCACACGGACTACTAGTCGATGTGGCTAAATGACGCCTGATTAACGCAATGTTTTTTGTACAGCTAGAGGAGCTGGGCCAACAACACTAGCCAACGTCACAGCTCCAGGGGGTAAGTTCCACACAGTACTCACCCACTTCCCAGCACTCACAGTTTTCGGCGACCATCACTAAACACGGGGTGGGGCACTTCATTACCATCATGGGGCCACCCGTTTTCGCATGACCTCGGCGCCTGGATGCAACTAAACTGGCCAGAGCATGCGAGGAATTTGCCAGTTTGGAAAATTTGGGCATCATCACAAGCTCAAACATCCCATGGGCATCCCCGCTACATATGGTTCCTAAGGCCGAGGGATAATGGTGACCTTGCGGAGATTTCCACAGATTAAACAATGCCACAGCACACGACCGCTACCCAATCCCCCATATTCAGGATTTTTCCATTCACCTCACCGGGACACACACTTTTTCTAAGATAGACCTGGTCTGCGATTACCACCAGGTCCCGGTGCACGCTGAAGACATACCTAAAATGGCATTAATAACCCCGTTTGGTCTTTCTGAGTTTTTACGCATGCCTTTCGGGTTAAATGGCACGGCACAGACATTCCAACGCATAATGGATGCGGTGTTGCGCGATCTGCCGTTTGTGTTCGTCTACCTGGATGACATCCTGGTGGCCAGCATGTCCGAGGACGAGCACGTAACCAGCCTCAGGAAAGTTTTCCAGAGATTGGAGGAGCATGGGTTAATCATCAACCCGGTGAAGTGCCAGTTCGGGGTGACGGGAATTGATTTTTTGGTCCACTGCATCTCACCAGAGGGTACGATACCCTTACCGGACAAAGTGCGCACAATGGCAGATTTTCCCCGGCCTCAGACGGTCAGGGCGCTGCAGGAGTTTTTGGGGATGGTTAACTTCTACAACCGTTTTCTCCCCCGAGCATCCCAGCTCATGCAGCCGTTGTACGCCGCGCTTAAGAAATGGAAAAAGGCGGACAGAGTCGACTGGACTCCTGAGCGAGAGCAGGTGTTTTCCGAGGTTAAAACAGCTCTGCCGAATGTTGCAGCAGTGGCGCACCCGGACCCGGCAGCTCGGCTAGCGCTCACTACCGACGCCTCGGACATGGCCATAGGGGCCATCGTGGAGCAGTGCGTCACTGGTTCTTGGCAGCCGCTTGCCTTTTTTAACAGGTCTTTACACGACAATGGGCAAAAGTACAGCGCATTAGACAGGGAGTTACTGGCTCCCCACCTGGCCATACATCACTTCCAGTTCTGGCTGGAAGGGTGCACCTTCACTGCATTCGTGGACCACAAGCCGCTAACATATGCAATGGCCATGGTTTCGGAACCATGGTCTGCCCGGCAGCAGAGACAGCTGGCCGCGATCTTGGAGTTTATGGCCAACATTCAGCATGTGGCCGGTAAACTCAACGTGGTGGTGGACTGCCTCTCACGTGTATTAGTGGCCCCAGTCTAAGTGGGATAGATTACACGGCCATGGCCGCTGAGCAGATCAGTGACGCGGACATTTGCGCATTCCAGTCTGGAATGCGTCCTGCTCATCAGTGAGCAGGACGTGCACAGTCAGTTCTCCAGACTGAACCCGCGCAAGGCCCCCGGTCCGGACGGCGTGTCTCCCTCCACCCTGAGACACTGTGCAAAAGAGCTGACTCCTGTCTTCACAGACATTTTTAACACCTCCCTGAAGTTATGCCACGTGCCGACCTGCCTCAAAACCTCCACCATCATCCCTGTCCCCAAGAAGCCACGGATCACTGGACTTAATGACTACAGACCTGTAGTGCTCACCTCTGTAGTCATGAAGTCCTTTGAGCACCTGGTCCTGCCCCACCTCAAGTCCATCACCACTCCCCTACTGGACCCGCTGCAGTTTGCCTACCGAGCCAACAGGTCTGCGGACGACGCAGTCAACCTGGCCCTCCACTCCATCCTGCAGCACCTGGATTCCCCGGGAACCTACGCCAGGATCCTGTTTGTGGACTTCAGCTCTGCATTCAACACCATCTGCCCCGCTCTGCTCCGGCACAAGCTGTCCCTGCTCAACGTGCCTGACTCCCTCTGCAGGTGGATCACCGACTTCCTGACGGACCGGAGGCAGCATGTGCGGCTGGGAAAGACTGTCTCAGACTCTGTTAGCATCAGCACCGGATCACCCCAGGGCTGTGTACTTTCCCCCCTACTCTTCTCCCTTTACACCAACTCCTGCACCTCCAGCCACCAGTCTGTTAAGCTGATCAAGTTTGCGGACGACACCACCCTCATCAGGCTCATCTCCAACGGCGACGAGTCCGTCTACAGGAGAGAGGTGACCCAGCTGGCGTCCTGGTGCAGCCACAACAACCTGCAGCTGAATGCTCTGAAGACAGTGGAGATGATCGTGGACTTCAGGAAAGTCACAACCCCTCTGCCCCCCCTCACCCTTACAGGCTCTCCCATCACCACTGCAGATTCCTTCCGCTTCCTGGGCACCACCATCACCAGGGACCTCAAGTGGGAGCCAACCATCAGCTCCCTCATCAAAAAGGCCCAGCAGAGGATGTTTTTCCTGCGGCAGCTGAGGAAGCTCAAGCTACCCACCAAGATGTTGGTGCAGTTCTACATGGCCATCATTGAGTCCATCCTCACCACCTCCATAACCGTGTGGTACGCAGGAGCCACTGCTAGGGACAGACTAAGGCTGCGGCGCGTCGTGCGCGCTGCTGAGAAGCTGATCGGCTGCAAGCTCCCATCCCTCCAGGACCTGTACATCTTCAGGATCCGGAGGCGTGCAGGCCGGATCATAGCCGATCCTTCATACCCTGGTCACGTTCTGTTTGCCCCCCTCCCCTCAGGTAGAAGACTTCGGTCCATTCAGACTAAAACCTCCCGTCATATGAACAGCTTCTTCCCCTCTGCCATCAGACTGCTGAACACTAAATGACTTATTAGACTCTCGTGCACTATGTACAGCAGCTCAACCAGACTCATGTCAATCATCACTGTTTTCTTTTTGCATTACCGACTGCACTATGTGGTACTCCACAATATCTGCTGCTCGCTATTATATTTAAAAATTGCTTTGACTAATATTACCCATTCATATTCTACATTTTATTGCATGTATAGTTTTTTTTCTTTTTTTTAATTTCTATCTTTTATTTTTATCATGTTTAATGTTGCAGCATTGCACCGAGACAAATTCCTACTTTGTGTACTACATGAACAATGGCAATAAATCTGATTCTGATTCTGATTCTGACCAACAGGGTTAAGGCTGGAGACCAGAATACTGCAAGACAGCCCCCCCCCCCCCCCCACAGTCTGTGACATCTCCACAGGCCACCCGCGCCTGGTGGTCCCACGCGCTTGGCGCCGCCGCGTTTTTGAGTCGGTTCACTCCCTGGCGCATCCAGGAGTGCGCTAATCAGTCAAAGTGGTGCAAGCAAAGTTTGTCTGGCCGGGCCTGCACAAACAGGTGAAAAGAGTGGGCTGCAGCATGCGTAGTGTGCCAACGAGCCAAGGTGCACAGGCTCACAAAGGCCCCCTTGGAGCCGTTCCATATCCTGGCTAAGAGGTATGACCATGTTCACGTGGACTTCGTGGGTCCCCTCCCTCCATCGCAGGGGTTCACACACCTCCTGACAGTGGTGGACCGCACCATGCGCAGGCCCGAGGCAGTTCCTTTAACTTCCACCGCCTCCGCAGAAGTTGCAAGCGCTTTTTTGATGACTTGTGGCATGTTTTGGAACCCCTTCGGATATCACGTCCGATCGGGGCCCGCAGTTTGTTTCCGACCTCTAGTCCATGATGGCCCAGAGCCTGGGCATCACAATTCCTCGCATGACCGCGTACAACCCCCAGTCCAATGGGTTATGCGAGCGTTTCCATAGATCACTTAAAGCAGCACTCAGGGCTTTGATTATGGATGCAAATTGGGTGGACCGGTTGCAGTGGGTTCTATTAGGGTTGCGTTCAGCACCGAAGGAGGATTTAGCAGCCTCCCCAGAGGAGCTGTTTTTTTCCAAGCCTCTGTGGCTCCCCGGAGAGTTTTTGTCGGACAGCCCTGCGCCAAACACCGATCCATCCCTGCTTTCACTGCATAGTGCAGAGGCAGGGACAGTACCAAGCCCGGCCCACCACTGTTTTCCCTGCGCTTTTGTGCCAAACACCTTGAAGGATGTGTCGTCCGTATTTGTCAGGCACGATGCCCACCGGACCCCATTGCACCCGCCCTACGACGGCCCGTTCAAAGTGCTATAACCCAGGGAGAAACATTTTGTGTTAGATTTGGGGGGACACAGGGAAACAATCTGTATAGACAGGCTTAAGCCCGCCTTAATTTTAGCAGACGAGCAGGTGGTGTTTGCCCGAGCTCCTCGGCACGGATGACCCACACTGAGATTTCCCCAGATAAATGACTTGTCAGATCAGTCACAATGGCATACTAAAGATGCCCCCCCTCAATGTCCCCCCACAGATGGACTCATCCCCAGGAGCCCCCAGTGGCACAGCAGCGTCTTGGAGCCGCCAACCCCCCATTACAGCTGCTATGGACGTAGGCTGAAGCCCAAAGGACATGAGGATTAAGGCTCAGTCTGAGTTTCTGGGGGGTGAGTGGGGGAAAACCCACTCAGTATGTTTCCACTCAGACTGAAGGGAAATGGTCATGGGTGTGGCTTATATTAATCATATATTCCATACCTACATATGTATAGACATATTAGAATATTTAGTGATTACATATGTGGAATGACCTCACGCCTCAGAACAGGACAAGAGGTCTCAACCGCCAGCGAGGATCAAAGAGCAGACGGAGTCGCAGCGGTGGAGACTGGATCGATCTCCCTGACCACCCAGGGTCAGGTGGAGGAGACGGAGGACAATGGAGGGGGGATTATGTTAATGCGGGATGTCGGCTTTGATATGCAATGTCTTTTGTTGAGTGTGGGTATAAGTATGAAGGTCTGACTGTGCTCGACCTCTTATTCTGCTTCTGCACCGAGATGAGACATGTTAGGGAGGTGAAGCTGATATTAAACTTTGGTTTATAAAATCATATCGCTTCTTCATTTCAAGCTCCCTACACTGGTGACCAGACGTGAGGATGGAACAGAGAAGTTCTCCCGCGATTAACTCATCGGAGGCGACCCAGGCAAGCGCCGGCGCCCATGCAGACAGGGGAACGGATGGAAGACGTTCCCCCATGGTAGAATCTACAGAGAGGGCTCAACCGAGCACCATCCCCAGCCCCGCCGTGAGAGCAGAAGAAAGGCGATCTCACCCAGCAGACACATCAGGGCGGCCCACACAAGCGCCGTCACCGTCAAGCTGCCAGAATTCTGGCAAAACGACCCGAGCTCGCGGTTCCAGCAAGCTGAGGCTCAGTTTGCACTGGCGGGCGTAACTACATCGTCGCCAAACTCGACGCCGCCACGTCAAGATGCGCGCGGAGCATAATTCGACAACTGCCCGCCCACGACAAATACAGAGAACTAAAGGCGACCATCATTGAGAACTTCGTCCCCTCAGCCGAGGAGAGAGCAGAGAGGATTCTGGTGATCTACGGCCACAGAGGATGCAGACCCAAGGCTCTCATGGAGGACATGCTGCAGCTTAAGGAAGAGGACAACGACAACTTCCTTTTCCAATATATCTTCCTCAGCACTCTGCCGCCACACATGAGAGGGACGCTGGTCAACATGCAATGCAACACCCAGCAGGACTTCCGCGCGCTGGCCCGAGAAGCGCAGCACCTCATCAACGCCTGCGGCGAACAGATGGCCACAGCAGCATCTGCAGATCTCAGCGCGGAAGCCCAGAGCAGCGGAGAACCGCAGACAACGGAGCAGAGCCCGCCCAACATGGCAGCGACACGACCAAGGCGCAGCAGGCAGAACGACCTCTGCTATTTTCATCAGCGTTTTGCCGAAAGGGCGTACAAATGCGTGCCCCCCTGCAATTTCAAAAACTCGGGAAACGCCAAAGCCCGGAAAACGTTGGCAGCTACGGCTCTCGGCGAGACGAATAAGCTGCTTTATGTGACTGACGGACACACCGGGAGACAGTTCCTTATCGACACCGGAGCTCAGCTGAGCTTTATCACCCCTTCCCACACAGACCGGGCCATGGGTTCCTGGGGAAATGGAGCGATGGCAGCCAACGGCTCGATCATCGACACTTTCGGTGAAAGGAACCTGCCTCTTTGCATCCACGGCCGCAACTATAGATAGACATTTATTGTAGCGGCGGTGAGTTTTAACTTGTTGGGCACTGATTTTTTGTGTGCACATGGGTTGTTAGTCGATCTAGCAAATAGGCGCTTGGTTAATGCACTGTCATTTTCTTCTATCCCCTGCTCAGCTCGAGTTTCTCCACCACCCGTGCAGGCCAGCGTCACAACAGCAGGAGGTAAGTTTGACCAACTCCTCACCCAATTTCCAGCACTCACAGTTCCCAAATTTTCAGCAACAGTAGCGAAACACGGGGTTGAACACTTCATCCCCACAGCAGGCCCACCCGTGTTTGCCAAAGCTCGGCGCTTAGACGCGACCAAGCTCGCCATAGCACGGGACGAGTTTACCACCCTGGAAAAATCAGGCATTATTAGACGCCCGAAAAGCCCCTGGGCATCACCACTCCACATGGTCCCGAAAACCGATGGTTCTTGGAGACCTTGCGGCGATTACCACAGATTAAACAATGCGACAGCGCATGACCGCTACCCAATTCCTCACATCCAAGATTTTTCACTACATCTGGCGGGTGCGCCCATTTTTTTAAAAATAGACCTGGTCCGCGGCTATCACCAAGTCCCCGTTCGAGCGGAAGACATTCCTAAAACGGCTGTAATAACCCCTTTCGGTCTTTTTGAATTTTTGCGGATGCCGTTCGGCCTCAAAGGCGCTGCTCAAACCTTTCAGCGTATGATGGACGCGGTATTACGCGACCTCCCCTTCGTGTTCGTCTACCTCGACGATATGCTGGTAGCCAGCCCGTCAGAGGAAGAACACGAACAACACCTCACTACAGTTTTTCAGAGACTAGAAGAGCACGGGTTAATAATCAGCCTAGCCAAATGCAAATTCGGCTTGTCACAAATTGATTTTTTGGGACACAGAGTTTCACCAAAGGGGGCAGTCCCATTGCCAGACAAAGTCCACGCGGTAAAAAATTTTCCACGACCACAAACGGTCAAATCGCTGCAAGAATTTTTGGGAATGGTGAATTTTTACAATCGTTTCCTCCCCCGCGCAGCTCAACTCATGCAGCCCCTGTATGCCGCGCTCAGAAAACAAAAGCCTTCCAACGCGGTCGAATGAACCTCGGAGCGCGAACGCGCCTTCGCGGAAGTAAAAAGTGCTCTAGCGAATGCCACATTGTTGGTTCACCCCGATCCCTCGGCCCGCATAGCGTTAACCACAGACGCTTCAGACCTGGCCATAGGGGCAGTCGTGGAACAACATGTTGGCGGAACCTGGCAACCTTTAGCATTTTTTAGCAAATCTTTAAACCAAACCGAGAGTAAATACAGCACTTTTGACAGGGAGCTGCTAGCGCTTCATTTATCCATCCGCCACTTCCAGTTCTGGTTAGAAGGGCAGTGTTTCATGGCTTTTGTAGACCACAAACCGCTCACTTTTGCGATGGTTAAAATTTCAGAACCATGGTCAGGCAGGCAACAAAGACAGCTAGCTGCAATTTCAGAGTTCACTGTAGGGAGTTTGAAATGAAGAAGCGATGTGACTTTATAAATCAAAGTTTAATATCAGCTTCACCTCCCGAACATGTCTCATCTCGGTGCAGAAGCAGAATAAGAGGTTGAACGCAGTCAGACCTTCATACTTATACTCACACTCAACAAAAGACATTGCATATCAAAGCTGACATCCCGCATTAACATAATCCCCCCTCCATTGTCCTCCGTCTCCTCCACCTGACCCTGGGTGGTCAGGGAGATCGATCCGGTCTCCACCGCTGCGACTCTGTCTGCTCTTTAATCCTCGCTAGCGGCTGAGACCTCTTGTCCTGTTCATAGGCGTTAGATCATTCCACATATGTAATCACTAAACATTCTAATATGTCTATACATATGTAGGTATGGAATATATGATTAATATAAGCCACAGCCCTTCCCAAACGACTAAGAAAAGGACAATCAAATTAAGTTTACAGTTTAAGATAATCTCTATGACATATTATACTGTTAACCTCTTGACAGGGAAAACGAGGAAAAATCTTTCCAGCAGTCAAGCTCCTGTAGAGAATTCAGTGGTAACAACAACAGTATAGTAATATCACAAATCAGCCTTAGAACTGTCACGGCACAATCTGATAACACAGTTAACAAGTCTTGGTCAATTTGTATCAGTCCCTGTGCAGTCTGGGTTTTAATCTTCTCCCGAATCTGCTGTGGGTCCGCTTTGGCGTTGTGGTGGGACCCTCCTGTAAGGAATCTGCAGCTTGGGGAGGAGAGTGGTTATTTGTTCCCTGCAGGGGGGCTGAGTTTTTTTTTTTCTTGTGGGGTCTACCCCGCCGAGGTGCTCTCGCCACCCGTGCAGGTTCGTCTCTCAACAAGAAGGCAGGTTTAAGTCTGTCAATGCTGACTGTTTCTTTTCTGTCCCCTAAATCAAGCACAAAATGCTTATCACCAGGTTCCAGCACTCTGAATGATCCGTCGTATGGTGGACGGAGGGTTGATTTTAAAGCTTCGTGTCTAACAAAAACGAACTCGGCATTTTTTAAAGCTTGGGGGACAAAAACCCGTGGAAAAGAGTGATGTGCCGGTCTGGGGACAGTGTCTGGTCCGGTGCTGCCTAAAGGCGTCAGGGCTGGAAGATGCCCAGGCTCTGGATTCTCTGGTAAAAACTCACCTGGGAGTCTGAGAGGTTGTGCAAAAACTAATTCTGCTGGGGAGGCGTCTAGATCCTCTTTAGGCGCAGAACGCAACCCCAATAAAACCCAGGGAAGTTTATTCACCCAATCTGTATCTGTTAGTGAGGCCCTGAGGGCGGCCTTTAAAGATCTGTGAAAACGCTCTCATAACCCATTAGCCTGAGGGTGATATGCGGTGGTGTGGTGTATTGTCGCCCCTAAGCTGCTGGCCATGGCTGACCAAAGCTCTGAGACAAATTGAGGCCCCCTATCGGACGTGATGTCCGATGGGACGCCGAAACGTGCCACCCAGTTTGTTAAAAAAAACGCGAGCGACTTCCGCAGCTGTGGTTGACGCCAAAGGGACTGCCTCAGGCAAGCGCGTAGTATGGTCTATCATCATTAACAGGTGTGTGAAACCCTGAGACGAAGGTAGTGGTCCCACGAGGTCGACATGAACGTGGTCAAACCTTCTGGCTGGGATTCGTAAAGGCTCTAGAGGAGCTTTTGTGTGTTTGTGTATTTTGGCGCGCTGACAAGACATGCAAGTTTTTGCCCATTCCTTTACATTTTTGCGTAGGCCCGGCCAAACAAACTTTTCTGCTACCATTTTAACCGAGGCGCGCACCCAGGGGTGCGCGAGGGAGTGAACCTAGTCGAAAATGCGGCGGCGCCATGCAGCTGGGACTACCGGGCGAGGTCGGCCGGTTGAAACGTCGCAGATTAGGGGGGGTACACCATCACGTAAACCCCTTTCCTCCAGTCTTAACCCTGTTGGTCCAGACAGGAGCGTGCACGTCCGCATCGCTGCTTTGTTCCTCTGCCATGGCTGCGTAATCTATCCCTACGTGAATTGGGGCCGCGTACGCGACCGCGTTGGCGAAGAGTTCTGCGGCTGAGGTAGTATAATCTGTCTCCTCGTGCTCTGGCGATGTCACAGCGCGAGAGAGGCAGTCTGCTACCACGTTAAGTTTGCCTTCCACATGTCGAATGTCTGTGGTGAACTCTGAAATTGCAGCTAGCTGTCTTTGTTGCCTGCCTGACCATGGTTCTGAAATTTTAGCCATCGCAAAAGTAAGCGGTTTGTGGTCTACAAAAGCCGTGAAACGCCGCCCTTCTAACCAGAACTGGAAGTGGCGGATGGATAAATGAAGCGCTAGCAGCTCCCTGTCAAAAGTCCGGTTGGGTTTAAAGATTTGCTAAAAAATGCTAAAGGTTGCCAGGTTCCGCCAACATGTTTCTCCATGACTGCCCCTATGGCCAGGTCTGAAGCGTCTGTAGTTAACGCTATGCGAGCCGAGGGATCGGGGTGAACCAACACTGTGGCATTCGCTAGAACACTTTTTACTTCCGCGAAGGCGTGTTCGCGCTCCGGGGTCCATTCGACCGCGTTGGAAGGCTTTTGTTTTCTGATACATACAGGGGCTGCATGAGTTGAGCTGTGCGGGGGAGGAAACGGTTGTAAAAAGTTTAATATCAGCTTCACCTCCCGAACATGTCTCATCTCGGTGCAGAAGCAGAATAAGAGGTCGAACGCAGTCAGACCTTCATACTTCTACTCACACTCAACAAAAGATATTACATATCAAAGCTGACATCCCGCATTAACATAATCCCCCCTCCATTGTCCTCCGTCTCCTCCACCTGACCCTGGGTGGTCAGGGAGATCGATCCGGTCTCCACCGCTGCGACTCTGTCTGCTCTTTAATCCTCGCTGGTGGTTGAGACCTCTTGTCCTGTTCATAAGCGTTAGGTCATTCCACATATGTAATCACTAAACATTCTAATATGTCTATACATATGTAGGTATGGAATATATGATTAATATAAGCCACATTCACCACAGACATTCGACATGTGGCAGGCAAACTTAACGTGGTAGCAGACTGCCTCTCTCGCACTGTGACATCGCCAGAGCACGAGGAGACAGATTATACTACCTCAGCCGCAGAACTCTTCGCCAACGCGTACGCATACGCGGCCCCAATTCACGTAGGGATAGATTACGCAGCCATGGCAGAGGAACAAAGCAGTGACGCGGACGTGCGCACGCTCCTGTCTGGACCAACAGGGTTAAGACTGGAGGAAAGGGGTTTACGTGACAGTGTACCCCCCCTAATCTGCAACGTTTCACCCGGCTGACCTCGCCCGGTAGTCCCAGCTGCATGGCGCCGCCGCATTTTCGACTCGGTTCACTCCCTCGCGCACCCAGGGGTGCGCACCTCGGTTAAAATGGTCGTGGAAAAGTTTGTTTGGCCGGGCCTGCGCAAAAATGTAAAGGAATGGGCAAAAACTTGCATGTCTTGTCAACGCGCCAAAATACACAAACACACAAAAGCTCCTCTAGAGCCTTTTTGAATCCCAGCCAGAAGGTTTGACCACGTTCATGTCGACCTCGTGGGACCACTACCTTTGTCTCAGGGTTTAACACACCTGTTAACAATGATAGACCGTACTACGCGCTGGCCTTAGGCGGTCCCTTTGGCGTCAACCACAGCTGCGGAAGTCGCTCGCGTTTTTTTTAACAAACTGGGTGGCACGTTTCGGCGTCCCATCGGACATCACGTCAGATAGGGGGCCTCAATTTGTCTCAGAGCTTTGGTCAGCCATGGCCAGAAGCTTAGGGGCGACAATTCACCACACCACCGCATATCACCCTCAGGCTAATGGGTTATGAAAGCGTTTTCACAGATCTTTAAAGGCCGCCCTCAGGGCCTCACTAACGGATACAGATTGGGTGAATAAACTTCCCTGGGTTTTATTGGGGTTGCGTTCTGCGCCTAAAGAGGATCTAGACGCCTCCCCAGCAGAATTAGTTTTTGCACAACCTCTCAGACTCCCAGGTGAGTTTTTACCAGATAATCCAGAGCCTGGGCATCTTCCAGCCCTGACGCCTTTAGGCAGCACCGGACCAGACACTCTCCCCGGACTGGCACATCACTCTTTTCCACGGGTTTTTGTCCCCCAAGCTTTAAAAAATGCCGAGTTCATTTTTGTTAGACACGAAGCTTTAAAATCAACCCTCCGTCCACCATACGACGGACCATTCAGAGTGCTGGAACCTGGTGATACGCATTTTGTGCTTGATTTAGGGGACAGAAAAGAAACAGTCAGCATTGACAGACTTAAACCTGCCTTCTTGTTGAGAGACGAACCTGCACGGGTGGCGAGAGCACCTTGGCGGGGTAGACCCCCCAAGAAAAAAAACTCAGCCCCCCTGCAGGGAACAAATAACCACTCTCCTCCCCAAGCTGCAGATTCCTTACAGGAGGGTCCCACCAGGATGCCAAAGCGGACCTACAGCAGATACGGGAGAAGATTAAAACCCAGACGCACAGGGACTGATGCAAATTGACCAAGAGTTGTTAACTATGTTATCAGATTGTGCCGTGACAGTTTTAAGGCTGATTTGTGATATTACTATACTGTTGTGGTTACCACTGAATTCTCTACAGGAGCATGACTGCTGGAAAGATTTTTCCTTGTTTTCCCTGTCAAGAGGTTTAACAGTATAATATGTCATAGAGATTATCTTAAACTGTAAACTTAATTTGATTGTCCTTTTCTTAGTCGTTTGGGGGGGGGGGGGCTGTGGCTTATATTAATCATATATTCCATACCTACATATGTATAGACATATTAGAATGTTTAGTGATTACATATGTGGAATGACCTCACGCCTCAGAACAGGACAAGAGGTCTCAACCGCCAGCGAGTTATCAAAGAGCAGACGGAGTCGCAGCGGTGGAGACCGGATCGATCTCCCTGACCACCCAGGGTCAGGTGGAGGAGACGGAGGACAATGGAGGGGGGATTATGTTAATGCGGGATGTCGGCTTTGATATGCAATGTCTTTTGTTGAGTGTGGGTATAAGTATGAAGGTCTGACTGTGCTCGACCTCTTATTCTGCTTCTGCACCGAGTTGAGACATGTTAGGGAGGTGAAGCTGATATTAAACTTTGGTTTATAAAATCATATTGCTTCTTCATTTCAAGCTCCCTACAATGGGGGGATTTGTGTGTTGATGCGAACAGTGACAAAGGGAAATGGCAAATGTATTTATGTTAATGCAGCACCCCAGGTTGCAGAAAGAGTGGTATGCTATAAAATTAGAGGTGCCTGTGACCTGTTTTTTTTTTTTTTTTATTCTTGTGATTCTTGTGAATGTGAGGGGGAGATTAATAAAGTCTGCTCTTTTCTGCACCGCTTTGCCCAATTATTAGTCTCTCCACAATAGCTCCTTTTTGCTCAAGCACACCCATATAAATAGTAAGACAGAAAAAGTGATGATTTTATAGTATTATTACAATGTCAACTTTCACACAGTCTGTCATTTATTTATATTGACAAGACTGTAAACCAACCAGTTAGACCCTTTTTTTCCCCCTTTTTTTCCTCATTCCATTTGGTCACAGTGGGTGTTTATTATCTGTCTCCTTGAGTCATTCTGTCTCCAGGAGTGTTATCAAACAGGAAAAATTTGCAGCATGAGCCCAAACATGCAGCTCTATCAGCATTTTGTAACTCAGTCACCCAAAACTTCTGAGCCCCAAAGCCAGAATGAGATTAAACAATAATGAGCAATATGATGAATGCAATATGATGCATATAATCAGTTCCAAATTGATGGTCAAATTGTTTGTTTGTTTTTTTCCTTCTCTAAATCCTATAATCCTTCAGAGCTTTGCTGTTTTGTCATAAACAGTAAAAGGATTAAAACTTTAATAATCACATAGTCATTCCTTAAGAGTGACTTTGCTATGTCTAAAAGAACAATAATATGACACAAAAGCATTAAAACTTCTGTTTGATAATTAGCAGCCTCAGGTAAATCATATGAACAAACACTGTCATTATCACCTTCTTCTGTGCTCTGAATCATGTCATATGAGCTGTATTTTAAGCTTTCAGTTATTGGTATCATTTAGTGATTGCGTTATTCTATAATCTTCAGTTTAATTTGTCATACTGATGATGGTTGCAGTGATTAATATGCATGCACTTTTACTTAACTTCTTGGCTATCCAACATGGCTTGGTTTTCTATTGGAGGAGTGCAGTAAACAAGGGTGAGGTGACGTCGTTTGCTGGGCTCCTGAGGAAGAGTCATGGCTGACCAGCAGAAGAGCGAGGGGCAGGGGGAAGGAGGAACCATGTCAGACCCTTAGTCCGTCGTCCTTTTTCCCTGTAAAGTTCACTGTTATCCCTCGGTCAGAGAGATAACGCAACTGAGTTAATAAAAATTACACTGATTCTTCAAGAAAATATTGAATAAAAATAGCTCAATGTTGTTCATCTGCTCTCAGGCGTCCCAAAAGATAAAAGTAAAAACCCCAAATAAGGAAAAAAAAATCTGGTTATTGAAAATGCTGGCTTTAAAAAAATGAGAACATTTACCAGTTACGCAACACCAGATTCAAAAATCCACAAAAAGAAACTGTAAAAACTCCTAAGCTTTGCAAAAATACCCATATATATTTTTTCCTTCTTCTCACTCACTCTCAGACACAAGGACCCACACATACACACACGCAGCTCTCTCTCTCTTTGTCTCTTCAAGGTCACTTTTGGGCAGCAGCTCACACACACAAACAGCTAGTAAAACAAGCTTGAAATGGAAACCCAAAATTAAAAAAAAAAAAAACACCACCAAAGTACTTGTAAAAACAAATCTGGCAACCCCACGTTCTCATGCCAACTTTTTGTCTACCTACTACTCTGAGAACACAATTCAATTTCTAACCCAAAAGTATTACTTGCAAGCTCCCACAATTTTCATTATCACCCCGTGAGCCAATAAGCATGTAACCCTCCCTTTACACTCCACAATACCCAGAAAAACAATAGACAAACACGGCTTCCAACCATCGCGGCACTTGTACTTTCGCCTCTGCGGTCTCACCAGGACAAACCGTATAACACAGAACAACCAGACAGACAAGCAAAACTGCAGTTATTTTTAAACCAGCGCTATGACTTAAAGGCTAACCCTCCTGGTACCGGTCACTTTAATCAGTGCTCACTGCAATGTAATTGGAGAATCTTGCACCGATTCGTAAATCAATGTTTACTGCAATATTATTGGCATCTCTTGCACTGATTAGTACATCAGTGCTCACTGCAATATTATTGGAGAATCTTGCATACCAGTGCTCACTGCAACAATATTGGAGTCTGTTGCTCTGATCTCGCACATCAACAACACAGCTAAGCATTCACCTCGCTGAATCCAAACTGCTCCTGACCAAAGCCTAATCAAACCGAACCAAGCCAAAACTACAGCGAGCAGAAGCGTACACCAGGCTTTACGGTGTTAAATGCTTAGCACATTTTACCCTTGAGGACTCTTTCATCCCAGGGAGCAAACACAACCTTTTTTCCCTCGGGGACTATTGTCCCAGGGGATACACAACAAATAAATGTACTCACACTCAAGCCACCTTTAGAGTTCTTGGACCCGTCACCCAGTCTATTTCAGCGCCTCGGCTCCAAAATGCCCTCATTACAGTAACACTGAGCCTGTTGGGTTCAGCCTGGGAAGGTCTTTCATCAGCTGTGCACTAGCTGAAATCAGGTAGAGGCCCCGGAAGGACAGAGTTATCTTGGTCCCTTGTTCAAAGCGCCAAATGATAGTTGATAATTTTCAGCATAATCATTCTGAGTGAAAAATCAGGTGGAACATTTGAATGTCAGTATACTTGTTTACCCCATGGCCACTGGGGAAGAGATTACATGAATGTAGCCCTCAGCCCACACACACCAAACCTCTGACCATACATTTCTGAGTTTGGTATTTATAGCTCTTCAGGATAGATAAACAAAGGGGGAGATGTCCTTGTGGCATCTCTCAGAGACATTGCCTGAAGACTAAGTGTCAATAAATCTAATCTATATGAATTGGGAGTTTTAGCGCATTCCTCTGGTCACACAAACTTAGCAGAGCAGGTTAATAAAACAAAGAGATTATCAGCCTAGGTCATCCTTTACATCTCTGCTGACCTACATTCTCAGCACTCACACACACATCCACTCAAAAGTCTGGGTACATGAAGGCCACAGATAGAGAATAATTGCTAACAGAAACACACCAAAAAATAGACATATAATATGAAAGAATAATATAAAGGAATATATGAAGTTATTCTACATGGAATGCACATATAAACATCAGACATGAAATAGAAAGAAGTCATGGAATAATATAAAAATTATATGGAATTTTCCTATCAGAGGGCTACCCAGTGTCTTCAGCAGGAGTTTTCAGTTGTTAGCAGTCCTTGAAGCTGATCAGAGCAGACACCTACTGGAAAGACTAGGTGGAACAGAAAATCTGCAGTGGAATGGCCATCTGAGGCACATGATTGCCCACCCCTTATTTAACCAGTTATTTTGTGCAGCTGAGGAAAAAAAGTAAAATAGTCCCTTCTAAATGTAGCCAGTAACTGTTGCTAAACATCTCAATCAGCATGAAGATGTCTATTGTCATTTCACACACACGTAACAAAATTAAATATTGTCAAGTGCAAAAGAAATGTGTTTATAAAACACATACAGTGGTGTGAAAAAAGTGTTTGCCCCCTTCCTGATTTCTCTTTTTTTTTTTGTATATTTGTCACATTTAAATATTTCAGATCATCAAACAAATTTAAATGTTAAACAAAGTTAACACAAGTAAACACAAACTGCAGTTTTTAAATGAAGGTGTTTATTATTAAGGGGAAAAAATTCCAAACCTACATGGCCCTGTGTAAAATATGCGATTGTCCCCCGTGTTAAAGCATAAATTAACTGTGGTTTATCACATCTTTGGAAAGATGAGTTGAATTTCACTTGCCACATCCAGGCCTGATTATTGCCACACTTGTTCTCAATCAAGAAATCACTTAAATGGGACCTGCCTGAAAAAAGTGAAGTAGACCTAAAGATGCTCAAAAGCTAGACATCATTCTGTGATCCAAAGAAATTCAGGAATAAATGAGAAAAAAAAAAGTAATTGAGATCCATCAGTCTGGAAAAGGTTATAAATAAATTTCTAAAGCTTTGGGACTCCAGTCACTCACAGTGAGAGTCATTATCCACAAATGGCTAAAACATGGAACAGTCATGAACCTTCCCAGAAGTGGCCGTCCTACCAAAATTACCAGAAGAAGCAGCGACAACTCATCCAAGAGGTCACAAAAGACTCCACAACAACATCCAAAGAACTGCAGGCCTCACTTGCCTCAGTTAAGGTTAGTGTTCAGGACTCCTCCATTAGAAAGAGACTGGGCAAAAATGGCCTGCATGGCCGAGTTCCCAGACAAAAATCACTGCTGAGCAAAAAGGGCATAAAGGCTTATCTCAGTTTTGCCAGAAAGCATCTTGATGATCCCCAAGACTTTTGGGAAAATACTGACGGGACAAAAGTTGAACTTTCTGGAAGGTGTGTGTCCCATTACATCCTGTGTAAAAGTAACACAGCATTTCAGAAAAAGAACATCATACCAGCAGTAAAATACTGTGGTGGTAGTGTGATGGTCTGGGGCTGTTTTGCTGCTTCAGGACCTGGAAGACTTGCTGTGGTAAATGGAACCATGAATTCTGCTCTCTACCAAAAAATCCTGAAGGAGAATGTCCGGTTCATGACCTCAAGCTGAAGCGCACTTGGGTTCTGCAGCAGGACAATGACCCAAAACACACCAGCAAGTCCACCTCTGAATGGCTTAAGAAAAACAAAACAAAGACTTTAGAGTGGCCTAGTCAAAGTCCTGACCCAAATCTAATTGAGATACTGTGGAATGACCTTAAAAAGGCAGTTTGTGCTTGAAAAGTCTCCAATGTGGCTGAATTACAACAATTCTGAAAGATGAGTGGGCCAAAATTCCTCCACAGCGCTAAAAAAGACTCATTGCCAGTTACTGCAAATGCTTGATTTCAGTTGTTGCTGTTAAGGGCGGCCCAACCAGTTATTAGGTTTCGGGTCAATCACTTTTTCACACAGGGCCACAAACTTCCACAAACTTCTATACAATAGCACATATATGGATCAATAAATGAATTGTATAAAATCCATAATGATTTATGACATACAGTAATTAGTCTTTTGCTTTATTTAGTAGAGCTGTTAATTCAGCCATTTTGGTTTTGACATAATTTATATGTGATTTCCAATTTAATTTACTATCAACAATAACTCATAGAAATTTGGTTTCCAGAACTGTGTCAATCTCAACATAATTTATTTTGAGTTTTCTATTGGTGTTTACTGTAGAATTTCCAAATATTACACATTTGGTTTTACTGAGATGAAGAGACAATTTGTTTAAGTCAAACCATTTCTTAATAATCTGTAATTCATGTTCCACTGTGTCCAGAAGCTGCTCATAATGTTTCCCAACTACAAATAAAAGTTGTATCATCCGCAAATTAAAAAAAAAAAATAATACAGTATTATGTTTATTGTTTTCCATTTAAACTATGCAGGGCATTTGACAAGTAGAGAGTTGAGTTTAATTTAAGGTGAGTGGTGGTCTAGTGGGTAGAGAATTCCCACAACTTTGGGGGTTCAAGCCCGTCATACCAAAGACCATATAAAAATAGTACTTCCCGCCTTCTAGCTTGGTGCTCACCATAATAGAATGGGGGAGGGAGAAGTTGTTTGTGGTGACGCCTTGCAGGGTGTCATGACCCGAGTGCCGGTCTCGTCCGCGCTTGGGTCATACATTATCTTTTCCAGGCTTTGACAGCAGTGCGTCCCTTCTAGCTCCCCGGGTTCTTATTGTGACAGCGCCCGGTGGAGCTCCCTGCTGTCAAAGTCAGCAGCTGCGCTGCATTCAGGGTCATTAGTGACCGGTGTTAAAAGCGGACGCTGAATGCACCCCAATGCAGCATTATCTGTTATACTTCCTGACAGAACGTCACATCGTCTGGCGCTTCAGGCATTCCCCGGTTCAGACGCTGTTCATTCGTCATCTATTTGTAAGTTACCCTGTGATTATCCTATCCTCATTGTCGTGTGTATTTTCCTCTGTTCCTAACCCCTCAATAAAACGTCATTGCAACTCACCGGTGACTGCTGGCGTCTTATGGTGGCTCGTGAGGGCCACCGTGACAGTAGACTGCTGCCAGAACATTTAGAGAGAGGCATCGAGACACCATTCACCGTGAGTTAGCATAATTGGACTGTTGTTCCTACCTGTCTGGGTACCGTGCTGAAGCATGCCGTCACGGAGGTCCCGCACTCAGAGTCAGAGCAATGTTCTCGCAGACGCCCTCGAGTGCGTGGACGAAATCCTCATCACCGCCTCCCTCCTCGACTTCAACAGCGACGTGCCCCCAGTACCTGGACCAAGCTGAGGATATCCTCAATCATCTCCCCCACTTCGCCAACCACCCTGAGGTAAGCGTGAGGAAAGATGACATCGCTGCAAAGCGCGAGATACTCCGTGGGCTGGAGGGAAATCCCGGCAGGAAGCTGAAGAGGAGGAGACATCGCCCCTCGCTTCGGGATCCCGCTCCAGCCTCCGCTCCGGCCCGGGAGTTCGCACCACCCGGAGGTCTTTCCCCGTCAAGCATGTCGTCACTCGGGATTCCCCCAGAGGAGCTGCAACTGACAGCAATCAGGATCTGGGACTGAGTAGCTGCTGCTTGCTCCACTGTGCATCCCTCGTTAATTATGAAGCATGTGGCAGCGGCAGTTAGACTGGTAGAGAGGAATCCAGAGTTGCGTGAGTTCCCTGAGTTCGCCGACCTGCTCGCCTCTGTTTCTGCACAGGAGCGGCGATTCCCGGATCTCACCTTTGCCTCGCCCCCTGCAAGAAACCGTCGCCACACCGGTTGTCAACCTCGGCTTGAATCCCGTCCGGATCCAGTTCCGGGTCACCGCAAGGGCTCAATCCCCCACATAGCTGTCACTCCTGCGCCTCGTCAGAGGGGAATCCCTGCAGCCTCATTCCCCGGGCCATCTTCTCCTGCTGTCCCGTCAGCGCTCTGTGCCCGGCTCGTCTCGGTGTCGCCATCTCCTCCTCGTCGCCTATCCCGGCTGCTGTGTGTCTCTGGAGCCCCGTTTCGGCGAGTCCCGTCCCGGGACCTTCTCGAGCGGCTCCCCATCATCCTCCCAGGGGCCCTCTGTCACCGTCCGGCGGGGGAAGGGAGGAGCAACGTCCGCTGCAGCAGGCACCATCCAGCCTCCAGGAGACAGGCAAGTCCAAACTCTTCCATATTCTCATTATTGTGATTTGCCTTGTCAGACTCCCGGGGGTGGAGTTCGGGGTTTGCAGCCCCCCGAGCTCCCACCACCTGCTGTGGCTTTAATGATTAATCCCGCATCCTCTGTGTCTCCCTCCGCTGAGCGGTCCTCGATGCCAGGCCAACGTCGCTGGATGAGGAGGGGGCCTGCGGTTCTGGAGAGCCTGGTTCCAGTTCCGCAGCCACGCCGTGGGTGGAGGAGGAGAGCGGACTGCAGCGTGGAACCTGCGCCGACGAGGAAGTGTCCCTGGTTCTCCACGAAGGAGCGGTCCGGTCCAGCGGGTCGAGGGTCTCCTGCAACCACGACGTGTGGGTCGTCGGCGTGGACATCGATGCCGGAGGATTCTCAAGCTGCGCACACCATCATGCCAGCTGCGGAGCACAACACAGCTGAGTGGGAGCCTGACGATGACCTCCTGCCGTCTGAGCCCGGATCATCGGAGTCCTGGACGGCGTTGGAACCCGAGATCAGGCAAGTGCTCTGTTTTGTCTTTATCTGTTGCATTCTAGAGCATTTTTGCCTGTCTCTTGGGGAGGCAAGCCGGGTGCTGCCGCCCGTAGCATCCGAGCTTGTCTCGCCGGGTTCTGGCGCTGCCGATGATCCTGATCCCGGTTCTTCTTTCTCTCCCGAGCCTTCTCCCAGGGTCGCCGGCGCAGAGCTGATTTCGCCCGCTATGCCAGAAGTTCCGGGTTCGGAGTTGGAGGTCGGTACTGGTGCAGCGCCAACCCAGTCAAGGTCCGACGTGGGTGCAGCCGTGACCCAATCAGGGTCCATCACGGGTGCATCCGTGACCCAATCGGGGTCCATCGCGGGTGCAGCACCAGCAGAATTAAAGGTCGGTGAGCTGCAGATCCCCTGCCGCCGGATACTGGATGGGCTCATCTCCTTCTTCACCTTCATCATCACCGTCACCCTCCTCGTCCTCCTGAGGAGCACAACTCATCTCCACTTGGGGCCGCTGGGGTTCCGAATGCTCCGCCCGGTTCTCCCTCGTCTTCCCCTTCTCCAGGGAGGCCGCCTTCTACTTCCCCCCTATGGTCCTGGTGGTCAAGCGATGCAGGTCGGCCACCCGAAGGACTGCCGGGCCCATTTGGCTCTCTGGGCTTGCCACCCCACCCACTGGACTACCTGTTTGGCGACCTGGTCCGACCGCCTGAAATTCATTGTTTCCGGGCATGGGACTGGGGTAGGCCGCCCGAACTATCAGCCTCCATGCTTCAGAGCCACGACTGCCGTCATCCCGGGTTTTTTCCATCATTGTCATGTCTGTAAACTTCTGGGATGTGCGGGGGGGGGGGGGGGGGGGGGGCTGGTATCTGTAATTTTGTATCTCACCTTTTTCCCTTAGCCAGTGATTTGTGTTTTTTTTTTTCCCTCCCCTCTATCTAATATCCATTTACTGTTTGAAACTGTTATATGTATTGCCTGTTGAGTTCTGTCCTTGTGTTACCCACACGTTATGGAGTATTGTGTTTTTGTTTTTTTTTCTTCTGCACCATACTCTGTAATTGCTTTGCTGGTCCCCTGTCATCATTTTGGTTGTCGCTTCTCCTTTTTTCTCCCCCCCTCCTGCCGGCGCCCCATCCACCCACCCTAGGGGTGGGGTGGTTTTGGGTGTTATTTGGCCGTTCAGGAGCCCAGCCTCGAGGGGCAGGTACTGTCATGACCCGAGTGTCTCATCCGCTCTTGGGTCATACATTATCTTTTCCAGGCTTTGACAGCAGTGTGTCCCTTCTAGCTCCCCGGGCTCTTATTGTGACAGCGCCCAGTGGAGCTCCCTGCTGTCAAAGTCAACAGCTGTGCTGCATTCGGGGTCATTAGTGACCGGTGTTAAAAGCGGACGCTGAATGCACCCCGATGCAGCAGTCTCTGTTATACTTCCCGACAGAATGTCACATTGTCTGGCGCTTCGGGCGTTCCCCGGCTCAGACGCTGTTCATTCGTCATCTGTTTGTAAGTTACCCTGTGATTATCCTACCCTCATTGTCGTGTGTATTTTCCTCTGTTCCTAACCCCTCAATAAAACATCATTGCAACTCACCAGTGACTGTTGCCGTCTTATGGTGGCTCGCGAGGGCCACTGTGACACAGGGCAGTGACCCCTCTGATTCTACATGTGATTAACATTGTAGACAGGAGAAACATCATTTTGTGCTACTGTACGTTATTGGCTGCATGTACTGAATGACAATATAGATGGCTTCTTGTTCTTCTTTTAGGCAAAGAAATGTGAGTGAGTATTCAGATTCAAAAACTATAAATATTAGATTTAGCTTATGGTACATTTAAGTAATCTTTTGTCACATGTCCTGAAGTTCTGAAGTTGTCTTTTTAAGATATAGTTAAGAAATATCTGCACTTTTCTATTTCAGTTACATAAGTGTTTGCTTTTTATGTTGAATTTGTATTCCTCTGAATTATTCAGCTGATATTTTGTTATTCCTAGACATTCTGCTCTCTGCTCATTACACTAAAAGCTGTAGCTGGAGGGGTTTACTCTGTCTAGTGCTCATGAAATGTTATTTCAGGGTTTGAAGAAATTTTAAATTTTAAAATGTTCTCTTAGAGAATTTCATTGGCACAAGTTTTGAAACATGTTTGTAAATTATTTTTTGCTGTGATGATTTCAAAAATGTGAACATCCCTGACACTGAAAACGAGACAGCTGGTGAAGGATGGCACAGGGACAGTGATGCGATAGACTGATGGCATCTTTAAAGAGTTTGTGTTTGTTTTTAGTTTTCACCCTATCCAACTCAAGCTTGAACTAGTAGGGAGTGCTGTGGGGCCAGGAAAGATCCAGCCAAGGAGCCAAGCTAATGGCACCAGAGGGAATCCGTAGAGATCAACGCTGAGAAGGAATCATTGCCACTGTGGTGTCACGAGGCTGGCTCGTTGTGTTTTTTGTTAATAAATTCCACTAACTGCAGTTCAGCGAGTGGGACTATCTCTCTCTGCCCTGAAGGGCTATTCATGACAGTAGACTGCGGCCAGTTGAGACCCAGCTGCTGTAGTTAGTGGATTTGCCTTTTTGCTTTTGCGTGTGTGTTTTCACTCACCTGTTTTGTGAGGCAATCATGTCCGTCACCCCGGACTTTTCTACCCTGGCATTGAGCGAAGCAGAGCGATGATGTGTGTGCGTATTGGAGGACATTGGCAGGCATACTCATGCCTCACATACCCCCAAAGCAGTCCGAGAGTGTCTGGAGGGTGCGGCACAGGTATTTGAGGCATGCCCCACCATGTTGGACCACCCGGAGCTCAATGACCTACTTCTCTCCGTATTCTTCCCACCATCTACAGCTCATGGGATGGGGAAATCCACTCAGATGTCCATGCCAGCACTGACAAAAAGCAAGTGCCCGCGGACACGGAAACCTCCAGTCTTTTGCCGCTGTCCAGCGGCAGCTACGCCTCCTCCTCCAAATCAGTGTCCCGCTCCATCGGCTGAGTTACAGGAGGAGTGCAGACAGGCCATAGTAGCAGAGACAGAGCTCATCCTAGAATATAAGCCATGGCTTCTCCCGGAACCTCTTCCGCCTCAACAGGAGCCAACGTCTCCGCCCCCACTCCCGCCATCGCTTAAGGAAATCCCACCGAAAGAACCCCTCTATCTCCCAGTCGGCAGTCTCTCCCATGCCGAGTAAGACAACTCCTGCAGCAGTTTCCTCTTCTGGTTTCTCCTCGCCAGCTATCCTATCAGCCCACTCATCTTCCCTTGCTGCTGCAACTTCCTTCTCCTCGACATCTCCTCTCACTGATGAGAGTCAGACTGTTTTCTCCCAGCTCCGCCCATCACCGTGTCAGCAGATGGGGCTCCTCCATGTTCCACTGGTGGGTCTACGACCATTGAAGTAACGGAGGGTGCTAATTTCCAACCAGCTGCAGCAGAAGACATTGAATTTTGGGAAAGCAGACAAGTGTTTGTTTTTTTTTTCCCACTCTCACTCACCTACACATGAATTATCTTGCCTGATTCCCAGTAATGAGGCCCAGAGTAGGCAGTCCTCTGAGCCCTCACCGCCTGCTGCAGCTTTAGACTGTTCACCTGCTCTCTCTGTGTCTCCTCCTATTTTCCCTGAGTGCCTGCCAGTCCCAGGGTTGAGTAGCTCGGCGATTGAGGAGCATCCAGGTCTGGAGGACCAGCCCCCAGCCCTGCAGCCAAGTTCCAGACAGAGATAGAGCACTACCTATGACCTGAAGCCTGCGCTGACGATAGAGCATCCCCTGGCTTCAGCTACACAGGGTCCAGCACCAGCAGGAAACCAACCTCCAGAATCAATGCTGGGCGAGCCACCTGCATGAGTCACCTCACTGGAGGGTCTCAAGACTGCACCTTTCACCATGCCTGCTGCAGGGGCTGCTGCAGCAGAGTTGGATGTGGACCTCAAGAGGGCCGAACCCGAAACATCGTTGTCCGGCTCGACGGAGTCCTGGACGGTGATGGAGTTCCAGTTCAGGCAAGTGCACTCCTTTGTTTCTGTCTCTCTTTTGGAGAAATCCTGCCTGGCTCTTGGTGAGGAGAGTCGGGTGCAACCGTCAGCTGCACCTGAGCACACCTCGCTGGGCTCCCGTACTGCTGGTGACCCTGACCCTGTTTCTCCACTTGATTTGTCTAAGCTCTTCTCCAGGGTCACCGCGGTACTGTTAGATCTGCCAGATGTCTCCGTGGGTCCAGGTTCGCCGCACAGGACCTCTGTGGGTGCTGCTTCCCCTTCGGATGAGGTCTTTGAGGGTGCTGCTTCCTATTCTTTGGAGGTTATTAAGGGTGCTCCATCCCAGCCTGAGACCTAGGTGGGTGCTGCTCCCCCTCTGGCTGAGGTCACCAAGGGTGCAGCAGTGGCCCAGTCCGGGTCCACAGAGGGTGTAGCCATGGCCCAGTCTGGATCCTCCAAGGGTGCTGCTTCCCTTTCTGTGGAGGTCATTGCTGGTGCTCCCTCCTAGCCTGGGGCCTCTGAGGGTGCAGCATTGACCCAGTCAGGGCCTACTGAGGGTGCAGCTTTGGCCCAGTCCAGGCCCACTGAGGGTGCAGCTTTGCTCCAGCCCGGAGCCACTGTGGGTGCTGCCATGTCCCTGTCCGGGACCACCGAGGGTGCTGCTGGCCAATCCAGGGGTGTTGTGGTTCCTCCTCCTCTCCCAGCCAGATACTGTTGTGGTTCCTCCTCTTCTGCCAGACACCATTGTGGTTTCCCCTCCTCGGCTCTCCTTGCCGTCACTGGGCCTCCCCATGAGGGAGTCTCCTTCTGGGCCACCCCTCCTATTCAGGTGGCTAAAGAACTCTGGTCGGCCTCCTGATGGACTGTGTCATTGGGTTGGGTGGACCTTATTCTCTGGTAGGCCACCCAACTCGGACCACCTTGCAATCTGTCAGGTCTGAGACTTTGGCCGTCCACCTGAACTGTTTAGTTCTTTGGCCTTGGGGGCCTAGAGGTTTGGTTTGCATGGGTGTGGATCCTGAGCCAGGTTTATGTTCTTGTTCCCTCCTACCCTGTTCCCACCACCTCCCACCTGGGGTGTGTTACTGTAATACCTTTATTTTTTGGGGGGGGGAATTTTTTGTTTTGGTGTTACCTTGAGGTGTCTGGTACCCACCCCTTGGGGGGGGGGGGGGGTCTTTTACGAGGCTGAGCACGGTGTGTCACTGGGTTCAGACTCTTAAGTCATATCTAAGCATTTTTCTATATTCTCCCAGCGCTATATTAGTTTTCTGTGTAGTGATTCTAGATGTGTTTTTGGCTGTCAATATTTTGATGTGGTTTTCTTGTCCTTATCGTTATATCATTACTCTGTTAGTATTTTTCCCTGTCTTCTTTTTGCTTTGAGTGTTTATATTTTGTTTCCTCGTGGCATGAGTCTCACACCTGTTCCAGACACTCCCACTTTGTCATTATCTCCTCTGTGTGTTCTGTGTTAATATTTAGATCACTTGCCCACTCATGTGAATCCACACCTGCCATCAATTACGTTTTCAGTATTTATAGACTGTTGTTTTTGCTGCTCACTGCCACAGCCAACTATTCCTCCTTACCCAGAGCCCTTTCTCCACTCTGGTGAAATCATTTTTGCATGTAAGTTTACTTATTTTCTGTGTTTGGATTTTTGTTTTGGTACACACTGGCTCGTTGTGTGTTTTTGTTAATAAATTCCACTAACTGCAGTTCAGTGCGTGGGTCTATCTCTCTCTGTCCTGAAGGACGATTCATGACATGTGGCATTTGACAGTAATTATCGCTTTGCAGATGTTCTCTCTATGGTGGTGCAATTCTCTATGTCTACCATACAGAATCACGTCCGCCCAATTGACCGCACGAACGTGCAAATTCAAACGGGAGCGCCTCTGACAGTACAACTATCAGTCGGGAACTGGTGTTACGCTGAGAATTGCTCATTTGCTGAGAATTGCATCCCCATACTGTCAGAGTCAACACAACTATACTGAAAATTGCTCGCCTGCCAAGAATTGCATCTCATCATCGCAAGCAGGTGTTTAGTGCAAGTCAAGTCAATGCAACTATATACTTTGAAAATACTTTGAAAAAGTGATTACCCTTTTTACCGACAATGCATAAATGCAAAATCTCAACTTTATCACATTGATTTGAAACCCTCTTTGAAACACTAAAACGTCTGGAAAATAAACATAATTTAAAACGATTTTTACTTCTAAAAATGTATAATGGGTACTTCTAAAAATGCACAAATGGTTACAAGCCTGGCTGTAGTGTTATATTTTATAGTTTTGGCAGATGGGATGCAATTCACGGCAAGTGAGCAGTTCTCGACATAACCCTGGCCTCCCCTTGTCACCCGGATGTTCACGTCACTTCTACAAGGCTGTTAGGCTGTCAGGCTGTTATATTTGTGTATTTATAATATTTATAATATTTATAATTGTGTATTTATAATTTTTCTGCATTGATGTATGTGGTTATTGTGTATATTTTTTTATCTTGATTCTTTTTTCTAAAGCCCATCCAGGGACAAGAGTTGCAAATTAGCTAATAGCTATACACTCTATGTGCAACACATCAGATTGATTGTCTTTGATTAATTGTCTATGTTTATTGCACTGTCCCTGTCAAATAAACTAATCTACTACTACAATGGAGAGAGGCGGAAGGTAAAATTTAACCATAAAAACTATTTAATTGTATTGTGGAGAGTGCAAATAAAGGAACCAGACCTGAACGACAGACGAACTTTATTTCTCTCTCTCACTTCATTCATACACCGAAAAAAGACTTTTCTCAATACAACAGGGTCTCTCCTTTGATATCACTCCATTCCTTCCTCCTGTTGCCTGAAATCTTGCATCACAATACATTCACACATTACAATACATACTGTCCTCCATTAAATCCCCCACGCTCTGCCGGCAGAGGGAATATTCCCCTCCCCTCTGCTTCCAGTCTGAGATGATTATCCCAGCATGGGTTCCGTACCCCCACCCCCCAGAGTCTAAGACTTAGTTTCCACCCTCACGTCCTTTTGGCTTCAATCTCCTCCTATATCTGCTGTAACGAGGTTCCTTAGACTCCACGGCGCTGCTGTGCCGGTTGGGGGCTCTTGGGGGGGTGTCTGTCTGTGGGTGGGCAATGGTGAGGGGGGGACATTCTACTTGTCCGTGTGGCTGCTCTGATGAATCTTCTACCAGGGGAGTTCTCAGTGGGGGGTCTTCCATGCCAAGGAGCTCGAGCCAACATCACTTGCTCGTCCGCCACCACAAAGGCGGGCTTAAGTCTGTCTATACATATTTTCTCCAAACGACCCCCCAAATCTAACAAAAAATGTTTGTCCCCTGGTTCCAGCACTCTGAACGGGCCATCGTAGGGTGGACGCAATGAGGGGCGGTGGGCATCGTGCCTGACAAATACAAACGCCGCGTTCTTCAAAGTTTTTGGCACAAAAGCGCGTGGAAAACAGTGGTGGGCCAGGCTCGGTAGCGTGCCTGTATCTGCACTATGCTGCGAACGCTGAGACAGATAGTTGTCTGGCGCAGGATTATCTGGTAAAAATTCCCCGGGGAGCCGCAGTGGCTGACAAAAAACAAGGTCCGCCGGGGAAGCCTCCAAATCCTCTTTTGGTGTGGAACGCAACCCTAACAGAACCCACGGCAACCGGTCTACCCAATTTGCATCCGTAAGCGAAGCCCTGAGCGTTGCTTTCAGTGACCTATGGAAACGCTTGCATAACCCATTGGCCTGTGGGTTGTATGCGGTTGTGCAATGAATTGCTACACCCAGGCCACAGGCCATCGCAGACCAGAGGTCCGAAACAAACTGAGGGCCCTTATCAGACGTGATGTCCAACGGGATGCCAAAACGTACAACCCATGTTGTCAAAAAGGCACGCGCCACATCCGCGGATGTGGTTGCCGCTAGCGGGACTGCTTCTGGCCAGCATGTGGTGCGGTCCACCACTGTCAGAAGGTGCGTGAACCCCTGCGATGGCGGGAGGGGGCCCACAAGGTCCACGTGAAGATGGTCGAACCTCTTCGCCGGTATACGAAATGGCTCCAAAGGGGCCTTCGTGTGCCTGTGTACTTTGGCTCGTTGGCACGCTACACAGGCTGCAGCCCACTCTTTCACTTGTTTGCGCAGGCCTGGCAATACGAACTTACCACCATTTTGACTGACGCGCACACTCCTGGGTCCACCAGAGCTTGAACTGACTCAAATATTCGGCAGCGCCAAGCAACTGGGACGACCGGGCGCGGGCGTCCCGTGGAGACGTCACAGATTGGGGGGGGCTGCCTTCTTGCAGTACTCTGCTCTCCAGCCTTAACCCTGTTGGTCCAGACTGGAGCGCGCACACGTCTGCATCGCCAATCTGCTCTGCGGCCATGGCTGTATAATCTTTCCCTACGCAGACTGGGGCCACTACTGCGCGCGAGAGGCAGTCCGCCACCACATTCAGTTTACCGGCCACATGCTCAATATCGGTCGTAAACTCTGAGATCGCAGCCAGCTGCCTCTGCTGCTGGCCCGACCATGGTTCCAAAACCTTGGCCATCACGTACGTTAGCGGCTTGTGGTCCACGAACGCAGTGAAGCTGCGCCCTTCCAGCCAGAACTGGAAGTGGCGTATGGCCAGGTGGAGAGCCAGCAACTCTCTGTTGAATGTGCTGTATTTACGCTCACTGTCGCACAAAGCCCTGTTGAAAAAAGCGAGCGGCTGCCAAGAACCGGCGACACGTTGCTCCACGATGGCCCCTATGGCCACGTCCGAGGCGTCGGTAGTGAGCACTATCTGGGCCGCCGGGTCTGGGTACGCCAACAGTGCGGCGTTTGCCAGGGCTGTTTTAACTTCAGAGAATGCCTGCTCCCGCTCCGGAGTCCATTCGACTCTGTCCACCATCTTCCGTTTCTTGAGCGCGGCGTACAATGACTGCATAAGCTGAGCTGCGCGGGGGTGGAACCGGTTATAAAAGTTAACCATCCCCAAAAACTCTTTCAGCGCCCTGACCGTCTGAGGTGGGGGAAAATTCTCCACGGTCCGCATCTTGTCCTGCAAGGGTTTCGCTCCCTCCGGTGAGATGCGGTGCCCCAAAAAGTCAATCCCCGTCACGCCGAACTGGCATTTCACCGGGTTGATTATTAACCCCTGCAATTCCAACCTCCTGAAAGCTGTCCTGAGGTGGGTTACGTGTTCGTCCTCGGACGCGCTGGCCACCAGGATGTCATCCAGATAGATGAACACAAACGGCAGATCGCACAACACCACATCCATCATGCGTTGGAATGTCTGTGCCGTGCCTTTTAATCCGAAGGGCATGCATAAAAACTCAAACAAGCCAAACAGAGTTATTACCGCTGTTTTGGGTATGTCCTCCACACGCACCGGGACCTGGTGGTAACCGCAGACCAGGTCTATTTTCGAAAAAATGTGTGCCCCAGCGAGGTGAATGGAAAAATCCTGAATACTGGGAATCGGGTAGCGGTCATGCGATGTGCCGTTATTCAGTCTGTGGAAATCTCTGCACGGTTGCCACAATCCCTTGGCCTTAGGAACCATGTGTAGTGGGGATGCCCATGGGCTGTTTGAGCGCCTGATGATGCCCAACCTTTCCAAGTTGGCAAACTCCTCGCGCGCTATGGGCAGTTTAGCTGCCCTGCGCCGAGGTTGTGCAAAAACGGGCGGCCCAGTGGTGGTGATAAAGTGTTCCACCCCGTGTTTAGTGATGGCCGCCGAAAACGTCGGGACCGTGAGTTCTGGGAACTGAGTGAGCAGTGTGTGGATCTTACCGCCTGGAGCTGTGATGTTGGCTAGTGTTGTTGGCCCGGCCCCTCGAGCTGTACAGTGGAGAGAATCAAAAGACATTGCATTAACCAGGCGTCTGTTAGCAACATCAACTAGCAACCCGTGTGCACACAGAAAATCAGCTCCCAAGATCGGGAAACTGCATGTCGCTATGACTAAAGTCCACTCGTACATACGGCCGTGTAGGGATACAGTCAGTGTCCTTTCACCAAAAGTCCTAATGTCCGGCCGTTTACGGCTCTCAGCTTGGGGCCGCTAGCTCCCGCTAGCCGGTAGGCGTAGGATGGCAGGATGAGGCTCTTTTGGGAGTCGGTGTCTACGAGGAACCGTCTCCCTGAGCTCAAGTCTGTCACATAGAGCAGCTTGTTTTCTTCACCGGCGGTTGCAGCTGCTACTGACTGCCGGCCTTGGTGTTTCCCGAATGCTTGAATTGGCACGGTGGCACACATCTGTGTGTGTTCTCTCCAAAGCGGCGATGGTAGGAGCAGAGCGTGTCTCTCTGGCGCCTTCTGGCCCCCTGCTGCCGCTACCATTGCTGGCTCCTCGCCTCCGCTGGTCGTCTCGCTGGGTTCCGACGCCTGGTGGTGAGGATGATCCGAGTTACCTCCTTGGCTAGAGCACTGTAGTCGCGTGCAGCCAGCAAGGGTGAGTTGGCCAGGACCACTCTTTCCTCTGTTGGGAGGTTCCGGAGGAAAAGGTGGGCAAACAGAAAATGCCCGTCGTCCGTGCCCATCAACGCCAACATCTTCTCCATCAGTTCAACCGCCGACCCATCTCCTAACTCAGAGCGCCTCAGGAGCCTCTCCGCTCTCTCACAGTCCGAGAGTGTGTAGCGCTTGGTCAGCGCGGCCTTGAGAGCCCCATATTTATCGTTGGCTGGAGGCTGTTGGAGCAGGCTCACTACTTGTGGAGTCGTGCGAGCGTCCAGCGCTGCGACCACATAGTAATATCTGGTTTCATCTGCTGTTATTCCCTGGAGGGTGAACTGAGCCTCGGTGTGGTGGAACCAAGACCGCGGGTCGTGCAGCCAAAAGTCCAGTAGTTTGACCGAAACAGTGCACGCATTGCTGGGGCTTCCCATCCTGGCCGTCTCTGGGATTCTTGCCGCGTTGCTGGGGCTTCCCGTCCGGGCCAACTCCGGGGTTCTTGCCTCGTGTTCCATAATTCATCAAGGGTCACCAGTGTGGAGAGTGCAAATAAAGGAACCAGACCTGCACGACAGACAAATTTTATTTCTCTCTCTCACTTCATTCATACACAGAAAAATAATTGTCTCAATACACCAGGGTCTCTCCTTTTATATCACTCCATTCCTTCCCCCTGTTGCATCACAGTACATTCACACATTTCAGTAAGTACTGTCCTCCATTAAATCCCCCACGCTCTACCGGCAGAGGGAATATTGCCCTCCCCTCTGCTTCCAGTCTGAGATGATTATCCCAGCTTGGGTTCCCTACACCATACATTTTAAAAATTAATTAACATTGTGTAACACCATAGGGTTGTTAAAACTGTGTATGTCTTGGCTAAGTCAAATGTGAACGGATTTGGACTCCACGTAAACAATCACGTTGCTAAACGTTAGCTCTGCTCTAAGTATATCCACTACTCCTTATTAAAAAAATAAACTTATCTTTTATTGTGGAGGTTTTTATTAATTAATTAGCAGTGTTTTTTAAGCTGGCACACTGCGTCGGTGTGTTGGCTAAGGCTGCGTGTCCATCAAACGCGTTTTTTCCGCTCTGGGTGATTATTTTCCATCCGGACAGCAGGTATTTACCATCGATATTACTGATGTCATCTCTATGTCCAGTGTTCATTTTTAAGTTTCCTTTACCGTTTTCTATAGCAGGAAAAAATGGTTTACTCTTATTTGAGCATACTGATGAAGAGAAACAATGTTTTACTGTTATATATTTACTCATAAATATCCGCTGATTTGCTATAGCAAAAAAATACCAGTTCAGAAATGTTTCCCTGCCTTATTTAATAATTCATAACAGCAACACTGAAATGTAACTTTAGGAGAGCCGCTCATTTGATGTCATGTAACCAAGTCAAAGAGAGATTGTACTACAATGTGTTTTATCCAGTAGATATGAGGCTCAGAAACCTCTACTGTACTGGAATTTTCCTCAGTCTATTCTCCCTTTTACATTTGTGATCCTTTTCAGGGAAATGTTCACTAATTTTCACATGAATTTGTAACATTAGTCTCAATAATTTAAAGTTTTTCCATGAAATGTGTTTTTTCCCAGAAAATTTTATGACCATTTGTAAATTTGTTGCAATAATTTTTTGCCTGCATTTTCAGCTTTTCTTATAAATTAGTTGTTTTTCTGCAACTCTTTCCCTCACAAATCTGGCCTCTTTTTCCTCAAAGCTTTGAATATTTTGCTCAAGGCATTAGGCTGTGGGAGAAAAAGCTGCGGGCTGCAGAGAGCCCCACTAGACCTGGTGAAAATGTGTCCTGCAGTCGTGGAGTGCAGCATCTCTCCACAGAACTTTCTAGATAGATGAAGGAAACAGTGAGTGGTCAGACCAGAGGTGAACAACAGGGGGTCACATGATGCTCTGATGTCTGACAGCAGCAGTTTGACTCCACACTCTGGATTTAGTTCTTATATATCAGAGTATTATATGTCTGTTATTGAAAACACTGAGAGCTGCATTTCTGGGATGAAAGGTGCTTAAAAAAGCATTTTTATACTGTAATAACTTGTTTACCATAAATGGCCTCCTTTGCTGGTATTTTAGGAAAGCCGTAATTATATTGTATTGAAATCAGTGTTATAGTGATTGATGATTTTATGAACATGAGGTAATAAAGTGAATGTGTGTGTTTGTCAGAGATGGTGTGGCCAGTCACCAGCGCCTCAGCACCAGATGTCAGCAGCTGTTTGGAGAGCCAGGAAAGGAGAATTTCCTCTACTGATGCAGACCAGGAAACTGAGAATGTGCTGCCTCACATCACCCTCACCAGTGTCATGCATCATATTTTGCTTTATAGTCATTTAATTATCATAATATAAGCATTGTCATGATGTTAAATTATTGTTTCTTTAAAATCTAACATTTTTGTGAATTGCCTTCTCTGCAATGCATTCTGAACATTATCTGTGTGATCCACATGTGTGTGCATTGGATAATTATGTCATAAACAGGAACACAAAGTAATAACAGGGTTTCTATGGCAACTTGCAGCATCTCTGGTTACTAAAAACAAGACATGCTTACATTGTTTTTTAACACTTTCATTTCAGGAGGATGTCTGCAGTTCCAACCCTCTGCCTGGTCTACAACAGCTGGAAAGGGTTTGCTCTGCACTGGTGGAGATTGGCAACATAGAAGACAACCTGTATCCACCGAGCAGGGAGCTCTGGTCTTCAGTGCCTGGAATGTGGAGGAGCTCAACAAGCAGCCTCAAGTTCACCAGCTGCACAGGACACATTGGGTCAGCACCCTCTACCACCGTGCTGAATAGGACATTCTTGTCCATGCTGCTGTCATACAAAGGGTAAAGATGGCCAGGCAGTCTGCAGCAGCCCAGCAAGACATGAGTGCTCACCACAGTTGGCTGGCCCACGCTGGTGTAGAGAAATGTGTGAATAATAATTATGATCAGGTATAAAAAATTTTTAATTTGGATTAATGTATTGGGACCTGAAATGAACTCTGGGTCCATACACACAGAAAAAGTTAAACACTCGTGGGGCACTAGCTCCTCTTTAAGGAGCACTTTAATCCTTAATTTCACTTTATACCTGTTTAATCACTCAATAAATTAATAATCAGTCTCAAAATTTTAGTGAATTCGATACTGGGGCTTTGAAACCAGACTCAGAATGAAATAAATTCCCAACAACTTCTCTCATTTTCACATATTTGTTAAAGGGAATAATGATTAACCCCTTGCACTCTTGTCAATTTCCCTAAAAATGGCTAAAAATAACATACCCAAAGTAAATCAAAAGCTGTTGTTCAACCCTTTGCAGCATCTTCATGGGGTTGGTCTCATTTAAAAGAAAACACATTGATTTTTTTTGCAAAACAGTCATAATCTCTCTAAGTGCTCCTGCCACTGAGTAACAAGCATCTAAACATACTGAACTTGAAGAAAATAAAGTTCGCCTGGGTGTTTTTTTAGATACAAATGCTTGCAAATAACACACAGCTGTCAGATACGGGCTAGAAAATGCAACAGAAATGTAGAACCAAGTGTTATCAAGATGAGGTCAAAATTTTGTAACAATACCACAAAAAATGAATATATTACACAGCTTTTTTCTCAGGTTGTTCACAGGCATTTTTGAACTGTGCCAAATTGTGCCAAATGGCACAGTTTGGAAAAACGTCTATAACTTTTGAATGATTCAACATAGAAGCTTGATCTTGGGCTCTAATGAAAGGTGACACTCAGGGCTGTGTGTGTGTGTGTGTGGGGGGGGGGGGGTTTATTCATTCATGAATGAATGAATGAACAACAAGCCCCCCACACACAAAGAAGCATGCAATGTAAAAAATGTGTGGCCTTTTTTTAGAAGAAAAAAATAACCTACAGTGCAATAAAAATTATACTAAAATATCTGTAATGTAGAGGATAACACCCCCCCCCCGCTACAGAGGAGCTCGGCGCACGAAAAAAACGGTCCGTCAACGGTCCGTCATGTGGCGATGATGCACCGTTGCAATTATCGATCGGTGAAAAGTCATTTTTATTACTATTTTCAGTGATAAAGAATAATTTAGCTTATAACACTTACCTGTCCACAACAGCAGTGTCGTTGGCGAACATCTGTTCCTCATTGTCAGACGAACATGACGCTGGTCCGCTTGTTACGACTCGTGGTTCTGGTCACGCGACCCGGTCAAACCATGATTCCATGGTTGCGGTTTTGGCGAATGATTTTTCAAAACAAATAAGAACAGTAGAAATAAAAATAGACTGGCGAACGCTACCGTTACACACAGCGGCTTACACAAAACAGATTTTACGCACGGGACGCACGCTTTCAATCGTCGAACTTCTCTGCTTCAATTGGCTCGTTGTATTTGCAGTCGTTGGTAGGCGGGCCCTTCTTGCTAGGTTTTCAGTCATTGGTTCTTCAAGGTTTCAGAAACCCAATTCAAGGCTCTTATTAGTCAAATGAGAGGTCAATCAAATCTAAACCAATCAAAACACTCCTTTGGCTTTCTGTTTGCGGCTGTGTCTGTAGTGGAAGAATGGAAATGCAGCTTTTTTTTTTTTTCAGTGCACACTGAGACGCCAAGTGTGCACTAGGACGCACTAGGACACACTAGGACACAGAGACGTGACCGCCCGCTGTATCCCGGAGTGCAAGAGGTTAAAGTACTTTGCAGTGATTTCATTAACCATGAAATTAAACTTGTAAATGATAGATTAACAATGTGAACATTTGCAGAACCAGGGTGAAAATGTAAGCTGAATTTAGATCAGTTTGAAGTTAACAGATTATGGAAAACAGAACCCAAATTTATGGGGAAAATTAAACTAATTATATGGAAAATTCTGGATTACACTTAAGAAAATGAAAACAGAATTTTAAGGAAAAGAGGAGTTATGTTAATTGCTCTTTAATTTTGTATCTGATCAGATACTGAATTATTCTCAAATCTCAGACATTTTATTCAGAAGATGGATAAAGAATGCAGCTTATGTGACCATGCATGGTGGCGAGTTCTTTCGTTGTCCTCGGGAAGCTATAGATGTAGAGAAAGGCAAAAAAACGGAATATTTGTCCAGCAAATATTTGGTTGTCACAAGATGAGATTTTGATGTGTTGATCACCTGGTTGAGGTCCAGCCAAAGTGTCTCCTTTTTCATTGCGTGTGGATTTCTTCAGCTGCACGTCATGGGTCAACGACTTCTTGCAAAGGAATTTGAGAATAATTACCAAAATCTGATCCAATAGCAAAATTAAAAGATTTTCGGACTTTGTGGAGATGAAATTAGTTTCTAGTGTGTAGTTAGTCAATAAAAATTATAAACGTAAAGTCAAAATTACAAACGGTGAGTTTAAAGAAAGTTTAACCAGAAAAAGTTATGAAAGTAAACGTCTAGAAATGGAGTTTGACTCCAAATTTAGGATTTGAGCTCAAGAAAGAAAAAAGATTAGTTCCTAGACGTTTAAAGAGAAACAAAAAAACACACGGGATAAATGTCCTTTGTTCTACCGTGGTACTGTGCAGTCATCTGGTGTGAAGACAAGATAAAGTGACAAAGAGCAGAGCCGAAAGAGAACGAGAGGAGAGTGATTCTTCTCTTTATCTGTGGATAACTTTCACAGGCTTCCAGGAATGGACAAAAGTTCCAGCCAATAGTTCTCCTTCATGGGCAGGCTTTAAGAACTTTAGTCCAATGAACAAACAGGCTTTTGTCTGTACCAACCAATACCTTGAGAGAGCCGTTGTCAAACAGAGATTGGCCGCGATCGGTCACATGATTTATTAACAGGCAAGAATAAACATTCATTTAAACATTTTAACATGCACATATTTAAAATCAAGGATTAATATATTTCAAACCCATTATTGATTGTCCACATCAAACATCAAGAGTTCATTTGCTTATCCACGGTGTCCTGAAAAAGAGAGGATGTTGAGAATTGAGTCTTTTAACAAAGATGTGATTAAAAAGTTCACTGGTTAAATCCAGCATGTCCCAGAGTTGTCAGTAGAGGGCAATGTTGAGTTGTGGATATTTTGTAGTGACCATATGAGGTACTCCACAGAGGTCTGTTCTTTTGTCCACATTTCATCGGGCCCTAAAAGGTTCAGGAGGAATTCCTGAGACTGATTTAACAAAGGAATGTTAGTTCAGCTGTGGTCTTGGGATAAAAGAGCAGTTCTTGACTGTCCTTTTCCTGGGTGAAACAGTGTCTTTAAACTGAAGAATAATTTTATTGATGAGCTAAAGTGAGATGATGCTTCACTGGAGAAGCTGCTGGAGCTGCTGTTGCCTCAAGGGTAAGTTGCCCAGAGAGGAGCAGGACTTTAAAATAGGGATGCAACTAACCATTATTTTGGTAGTCAACTAACTGTGATTATCTCTGTCATGTCTATCATCTCTGCTTCCTGTTTGGGGCTCCAGTGCATGTTTAACCTCACCTGTTTAAGTCTGCACACCTGAGAATATCACCCAGTTCTCAGTCTATGCCTTAATAGCGCAACCTCCACACCACAAAACAGCCATCCACGCTCTCCAAGATGCCCTCCATATCCTCTGCACAGCTGCCTCCAGCACCACACCAGCCAGCAGTCCTCCCTCCCCCAGACTACCTTGGACTAGAGCACGTATCCACACGTATTATGGCAGAGGTTTCAGAAGGGTGGGCAGGCATGATGATGCTTGTTCCCCAGCCTCAGCCACCTGTGCTGAAACCTTCAGCAGTGAGAACAACAGCTGCCAAAGCCACTATCAGCAGGCCTGTGAGTGCTGAAGCCTCCACAAGGACATTAGCAGCTGCAGCTCTGAGCACATCAGACCAGCCATGACACAGTATGACTTCAACTTTTGAAAGGCTTCTCCCATTTATCAGCTGTTCCATATTGATGCCGTAATCATGTGCACTGTGGTAATAGATACAGATGTATATACAGAGTGTATCAATTAATAATTTATTTTTATGTTGATAAATGCTAAGACAAATCGTTTCAAAGTAATAATTCCATTTGTACGGCACTGTCCAGGATTGACCATTTCCACTTCAGCTGCCAACTGTGTGAACGCCCACATCTGTCATTGGCATACTGAAACCATCTCTTCCATGTCTGCTATACAGACAGCCGCTGTCTGCAATGACAGTTTTGCTCTGTAGATCATGGAACAACCATCTATAGCACCTTAATGCTTTGTGCAGAATGTTTGGTTGTTCTTTCTTTGCATCATGGTTGAGAGAGAAATGTTCTCAGTTTTGTCATGTTTGGTGAATTGACAATAAAGTGAATTGGAGTTGACTTTGACTGATTCTGTGTCATTACCAGGTCAAACATTATGGCTATTAACACAAAGAGTACTGTAGCTATAAAGTGTCTAATTACAGATGACAAGAGCCTTTGGCATAAATTGCTGCAGACCTTTGCAGCAGACACAATAGAACACATGTGATCAGTCTCCAATATCACTCCTAATGTCCTTTGACCCCAGAACAACAGGAGGGTCAACTCACACACACGTTCTACCTTGATGGAAACAAGGTTTGTTCGCCCTAAATTCCAAAACAAAGGGGGAAAAAAAATTGTGGTAATAGTTTGGACTGAGGTAAGGCTAAAGGTGCAACACAGAATGGATCAACAATTAATCCTCTATGCTTTAAATAACGGTCAAACCAGGTGGGTCATTTTTGACTGCAGAGGACAAAAGTTGTTGGCATATAGGAGGACATTATGAGGGATTTAAAACCACTCATCGGCCTGCTAATGGCATATTAGAACCAGAAGTGACCTGCTTAGCGAAAGGATGCAGGCAAGGCAATGAGCCAGATGACACAGAACTTTATTCTTTCGCTAACAACATATAAACAAAACACACTCCGGAGCTTTGCTGCGTTACTGCGCTACCTGGGTCTCTGTACATTCCTCTTTTATACTTTTATTTCCATTTGTAGAGACCCAGAGCTTCCGACCCTCATACATTGTTGTGTGAACAAAAACAAATGCAGCACATTAACATAATATACACGGGCACTGGCACATTAACATAACATTACGCCGTCGCTGCTGTTTCACACTTTTCTTCTCTCCGTGGCTCCGGTGATCTTACTCTCCCCAGGGGGTGCATTCACCTAATGGTCCCGTTTGATACCTCCGGGTGGCACCGCTTCATTCAGTTCATTGTCGTCTCTTCCTCTTGTCTCTCTGGGTGTGAGAAAACCCCTAAACTGTGCCCCCACAACCTGCATACACAACCATTTACTGTGGAAAAGACAACACACTTACTGTATAAAATTGATTTTTTTTTTTTTATTCTACTGTAGGTCCAAACATCTTTACAAAGTAGCACTGTTTTAAAAAGAGAGAGTTTAAACTTTAGTCACAACAACAGTAATAAAATACACAAGACCAAAGAACTGTGTTTACACAGGGTGGAAATAATGGAATTTCAGGACCATAGCATGACTTCCTGGCATTAATTGTGAAGCATTAAATTATTAATATACTCAAAAGCGTTTGATTCTTCACTGACTTCAGGTGGTGTTCGAGTAAACAGCTGATTTAAAGGGAACAAAGCAACTCCATGGATGGTGACATGTATTAATAAGCTGATTGTTAATGATGGAAACATCACAAGGTCTATAAGAGTCTTTGCTTCTCTTACAACCACCTACACCCCCCCACACACACACGCACAGCCTAGAGCCATTGCAAGTTGAGATGACACACCATGAGACCTTTGACCCTGAGAACAACCTGGATGCAGAGCCCCCGAGGATCATAAGATAAGATAAAATAAGATAAGCCTTTATTAGTCTAACAGTGGGGAAATTCCAGGATTGCAACAACACAGGGATAGCAGCACTCAGAGCAATAATTTAGCAGATAAGATAAAAAGAGCAGTGAATATACATATGTACACATAAACATATAAATATATATACACAGTGCGGAGCATTGTTGCTAGATGGAATAATGGAATAAACAGCACAATGGTCTATTCAGTTACCCCACCTAGTATGAATATGTACCCATACAGCATATTTCATATTTGAGTCAGCCTAGTTGTCACCCTCTGTAGTGATTGATATTGTCCTAGTTGTGTAATGGGGGGGACCATTATTGTGCAAGTTTGTTGCGACTTATGCATTCAATGCTTATTAGGTCATAAAGTTTGGTTTTTTTTACAACCTCTACAAGCAGCCCTGCTTAGGTTATAAAGTCTGACAGCCGTAGGTAGGAAGGACCTGCGAAATGATGCAGGATGATGCAGCCTACTGCTAAATGAGCTCCTCAGTGCGTTCAGTGTGTCCTGCATGGGGTGGGGCTCGGACTTCAGCAGAGATGACAGTTTAGCCACCATCCTCCTCTCTCCTGTCTCCTCTACTGGGTCGAGGCACTGACCCAGGACAGAGCTAGCCTTCTTAATCAGTCTGTTCAGTCTCTTCCTGTCAGCTGCCATGATGCCATTGCCCCAGCAGACCACTCCAAATGTGATGGCTGATGCCACCACCGGATTGTAGACAGTCTTCAGGAGCACCCCTTGTACACCAAAACACCTGAGCCTCCTCAGTAGGAACAGCCTGCGCTGTCCCTTCTTGTAGAGTGTGTCGGTATTGTGTGCCCAGTCTAGTTTATTGTTCAAATGAACACCCAGATACTTGTAGGATGTCACCATCTCAATGTCTGTTCCCTGGATGTTTACTGGTGCTGTGGGGAGTTGTCCTCGACTGTGGAAGTCCACCACCAGCTCCTTAGTTTTCCTCGCATTGATCTGGAGGCAGTTCCAATGGCACCAGTCCACGAAGTCCTGGATAAGTCCTCTGTACTCAGCATCATCTCCGTCGGAGATGAGGCCAACGATTGCAGAGTCGTCAGAGAACTTCTGTAGATGGCAGTGTGTTGTATTGTGTGAAAAGTCTGCAGTATAAAGGGTGAACAGGAAGGGAGCCAGAACTGTTCCCTGGGGGGCCCCTGTACTGCAGATGATCATGTCGAATACACAATACTGGGTTCTCACAAACCGTGGCCGGTTAGTGAGGTAGTCCAGGATCCATAATGACAGGTGCTGGTCCACCCCTGCGCACAGCAGCTTGTCCCTCAAGATCACTGGTTGGATGGTGTTGGAAGCACTGGAGAAATAAAAGAACATGATCCTCACCATGTTTCCAGGCTTCTCCAGGTGTGACAGGGAACAGTGTAGGAGGAAGATCACTGCATCCTCCACTCCGATGCCATGCTGGTAGGCGAACTGGAGTGGATCCATCGCTGGTCCCACCAGGAGGCGGAGGTGAGCAAGGAGCAGTCTCTCCAGGGTCTTCATCAGGTTAGAAGTCAGGGCCACCGGTCTGTAGCTGTTCAGGTCTCTGGGGTGGGAAGTCTTTGGTACGGGTACCACACAAGATGTTTTCCACAGCTATGGTACCCTCCTTAACTTCAGGCTCAGGTTGAAGATGTGCTCCACAATCCCACACAGCTGGTCTGTGCAGGACTTGAGGAGCTTCAAGCTGATGCAGTCTGGACCCAATGCCTTCCTCGTCTTGATCTTCCCCAGCTCCGCCCTCACCTGGGTCTTAGTGAGGGTCAGGTAGGGGCAGGGGGGCTGTGTGCTGGGAGTGGGAGGGGTGTTGGTGGAGGGGGGATGACAGCAGGGTTAGATGATGGTCGAGGCAGCAGTGGTTGATGTGCAGGTGGAGGGGAGGGCGGTTGGTCAAACCTGTTAAAAACAGGTTCAGGTTGTTCCCCAACTCCCTGCCTCCCGTGGCCTTGGAGGAGGTATTCTGGAGCCCAGAGATGGTTTTGAGGCTTCTCCAGACCCCGCCGGTGTCGGTCTGTTAAGGCTTGTCCGCCAACTTCTTCCTGTAGCTTCCCTTACCCTCTCTGATCTTCCTCCTTAGCTCCTCTATATGGACTTCAGCTCCTCCCTGTTTCCTGATCTGAAGATCCTTTTCTTTTCTTTCAGCAGGGACTTTATCTCGGAGTTGATCCAGGGTTTGTTGTTCGAGCAACACCGTATGGTCTTGGTGGGCATGGTCTTGTCCACACAGAAGTTGATGTAGTCCGTGATGGTGTGAGTGAAGCTGTCGATATCCTCACCATGTGGATCGCAGAGCTGCCCCCAGGCAGTGATTTCAAAACAGTCCTTTAGCGCGTCCATTGCCTCCTCAGACCATATCTTCACCGTGGGCATAATGGAGGATGTCTGTGTACTAGGGGTTTGTACACAGGCAGGAGGTGAACCAAGTTGTGATCTGATCTCCCAAGTGGGGGGAGTGGCGATGAGATGTACGCCTCCTTAGTATTTGCATAAAGTAAGTCCAGTGTTTTATTGTCTCTGGTGTGGTACGTGACATACTGGGTGAACATGGGCAGAATGGAGGACAATTAAATATGGTTAAAATCACCCAAGATGAGAAGGAGAGCATCTGAGTGTTCTGTCAGAAGCCTGCAAGTGACTGAGTGGATGATGTCACACGCTGCCCCAGCGTTTGCTGACGGATTTGCATAAACAACAATGCAGATCACATCTGAGTATTCCCTAGGGAGGTAAACAGGCCACATGCAAACAGCTAGCAACTCAATGTCTTTGCTGCAGTGTTGCTCTTTAACCGTGATATGTCCCGGTTTACACCATCTGTTATTGACATACATTTTCACTCCTCCACCCCTTGCCTTCCCACTGTCTGGTTTCTGGTCTGCCCGTATTGCATGGAAGCCCTCCAGTTCAATGTTAGCATCTGTTGCTAGTTCTGTTAGCCACGTTTCAGTAAACGACATGCTAATCTCGCTGAAGGCGCTCTCGTAGCGGGACATGGCCGCTAGCTTGTCTATCTTATTGAGTAGTGATTGTACATTACCCATGATAACGGTTGGGAGGACGGGTCTGTACCTGATGTTTCTCGCCCGCCGTCTCACTCCAGCCTGATATCCACACCGTTTCTGAGTGATTTTTCCAGGTATGTTGAGTTTTTGTGTTAACACCGTGGGCCGGTTAAGTGCTAACAGCTGGTCCCTGTTGTACCGTCTCCTTCTATAAACAATGACTCCGTCCACACAATCGGGAGACATTTGGGGCGATCTGCATGTCTGTGATGGTGAAGGTGTCACTGGATCAGAAGTTTGTCCAGAGAAGACAGATAGTAAATAAGAAAGAGGAAGAAAAATCTCAGAATTGAGCCGTTGTTGCAAAAGGGCAACCGACTCGTGTGGTGCAGGAAGTGGATTTTTTTTTTTTTTTTTTTAATTTGTATACTTTATTGATCCCCAGAGGGGAAATTGAGGGCATCCACCTGGACGGATGAAGCAGCCATGGTACTGTGCTATCCCTTTACCATTCACACACACATTCACACCTAGGACCATTTTAGAGTCTCCAATTAACCTAACTTGCATGTTTTTGGCCTGTGGGGGGAAACTGGAGAACTCCCGGAGTAAACCCACGCAGACACAGGGAGAACAAGCAAACTACACACAGATCACTGTTGGTCAGTGGTTGGGATTGAATCAGAGATCTCATGGCCAATGGTGAGTTGCTGTGCTGCCGCAGTGCTAACCACTGTGCCAGTGCACCGCCCAAACTTGGCTGAACACTGGGACAGTTACCTTGGAAGTTATTTGTGAAATCACATCGGGTCAATGTTAGGGTCAAAGGTCAAAAGGCACAAGTACAAGTCACTTTACCTTTCAGTAGGCCTGGGCTATACACATATACAAGGCTTAAAAAAGGGGGGAATAATTCAGAATTTGTCTGCTGATCTGGATTTGGCCCAAAATGTAATTGGTCCATCCTTGGCCCCTCGGGTCACCTCTGATGAAAGTGATCCGAGGTGCCATCAAAATCCATCCAGTAGTTTTGGGTAACAGGCAAAAATAAACAAAAAATTATGGAAAATTATTGGAGTTAAAGAGTATTTACCCATGCAGATCTTATATGAACAGGCAGCCTGTAAAACAAGCCCGAAAGATAATCAGTGACATGAGCCATGTACTAAATAAGGAATATGAGCTGCTGCCCTCAGGGAGGAGATACAGAGTCCCCAAGTGCAGTTGCAATAGATACAAGAACTCATTTATTCCAACGTCAGTAAAACCTCTAAAGTCAAATAGATAGGTAAGGGACACATATTCCTATTCTTAATGACTGCTGTTATATATTTATTTATGTATGAACTTGTATTATTTATTGGGTTTTATTTCATATATATATATATATATATATATATATATATATATATATATATATATATATATATATATATATATATATATATATATATATATATGTATATATTTTTTTTAATTTTTTTTGTACTTATTTTGTACCCGTAGGTAGATTTGTTCTGCAGTCTGGTGACAAGCCACCAGCTGCCGGTCGCTGCATGCGCAAGCGCCCCGTATCCCTAACCTGCATGTTTTTGGCATGTGGAAGGAAACCGGAGAAATCCCGGAGTAAACCCACTCAAACACGGGGAGAACATGCAAACTCCACACAGATCACTGTTGGCCGGGGGCAGGGATCGAACCCACGATCTCATGATCCCCACGATCCCCCAGCCGAGGGTAAACTGTGCTGCCGCAGTGCTAACCTCTGCGCCACCGTGCAGCCCTACTCACCGGCCACTTTATTAGGTACACCTGTCCAACTGCTCGTTAACACTTAATTTCTAATCAGCCAATCACATGGCGGCAACTCAGTGCATTTAGGCATGTAGACATGGTCAAGACAATCTCCTGCAGTTCAAACCGAGCATCAGTATGGGGAAGAAAGGGGATTTGAGTGACTTTGAACGTGGCATGGTTGTTGGTGCCAGAAGGGCTGGTCTGAGTATTTCAGAAACTGCTGATCTACTGGGATTTTCCCGCACAACCATCTCTAGGGTTTACAGAGAATGGTCCGAAAAAGAAAAAATATCCAGTGAGCGGCAGTTCTGTGGGCGGAAATGCCTTGTTGATGCCAGAGGTCAGAGGAGAATGGCCAGACTGGTTCGAGCTGATAGAAAGGCAACAGTGACTCAAATAACCACCCGTTACAACCAAGGCAGGCAGAAGAGCATCTCTGAACGCACAGTACGTTGAACTTTGAGGCAGATGGGCTACAGCAGCAGAAGACCACGCCGGGTGCCACTCCTTTCAGCTAAGAACAGGAAACTGAGGCTACAATTTGCACAAGCTCATCGAAATTGGACAATAGAAGATTGGAAAAACGTTGCCTGGTCTGATGAGTCTCGATTTCTGCTGCGACATTCGGATGGTAGGGTCAGAATTTGGCGTCAACAACATGAAAGCATGGATCCATCCTGCCTTGTATCAATGGTTCAAGCTGGTGGTGGTGGTGTAATGGTGTGGGGAATATTTTCTTGGCACTCTTTGGGCCCCTTGGTACCAATTGAGCATCGTTGCAACGCTACAGCCTACCTGAGTATTGTTGCTGACCATGTCCATCCCTTTATGACCACAATGTACCCAACTTCTGATGGCTACTTTCAGCAGGATAATGCGCCATGTCATAAAGCTGGAATCATCTCAGACTGGTTTCTTGAACATGACAATGAGTTCACTGTACTCAAATGGCCTCCACAGTCACCAGATCTCAATCCAATAGAGCATCTTTGGGATGTGGTGGAACGGGAGATTCGCATCATGGATGTGCAGCCGACAAATCTGCGCCAACTGTGTGATGCCATCATGTGAATATGGACCAAACTCTGTGAGGAACCATGTACAGGAACAAGGAACCTTGTTGAATCTATGCCACGAACAATTGAGGCAGTTCTGAAGGCAAAAGGGGGTCCAACCCGTTACTAGCATGGTGTACCTAATAAAGTGGCCGGTGAGTGTATATATATATATATATATATATATATATATATACTACCGTTCAAAAGTTTGGGGTCACTTAGAAATGTCCTTATTTTTGAAAGAAAAGCACTTTTTTTCCAATGAAGATAACTTTAAACTAATCAGAAATACACTCTATACATTGCTAATGTGGTAAATGACTATTCTAGCTGCAAATGTCTGGTTTTTGGGACAATATCTAGATAGGTGTATAGAGGCCCATTTCCAGCAACTATCACTCCAGTGTTCTAATGGTACAATGTGTTTGCTCATTGCGTCAGAAGGCTAATGGATGATTAGAAAACCCTTGTGCAATCATGTTAGGTCTGCAATGCTGTAATTGCTGCAAATGGAGGATTCTTTGACAAAAGCAAAGTTTGAAGGAAAAAATTATTATTTCCAATACAAATCATTATTTCTAACCTTGTCAATGTCTTGACTATATTTTGTATTCATTTTACAACTCATGGTGGTAAATAAGTGTGACTTTTCATGGAAAACACAAAATAATTGTCTGGGTGACCCCAAACTTTTGAACGGTAGTGTATATATATATATATATATATATATATATATATATATATATATATATATATATATAGTGGAGATGAAATAACCAGACCGACTTTCCGAGCAGACAAACTTTATTTCAATCTCACATCTTCCAAAATCAGAAGAATAAACATGAAACATTTGTAGCAGGGACTCTCTCTTTTATATCCCAAAACTCACACCTCCCTGCTACCTGAGGTCCTGCATTCACCATTCACTCCCCCAAGACAATTCCTCTTACCCCCCAGCCCTTTGATCTCCATGCTCTCTCAGTCTGAGAGGAAAACTATTGAACTCTACAGCATGGGTCCCCCACAATATGTATGTATGTATGTATGTATGTATATATTTTTTGTGATGAAGAATCTTATGTCCTACATCCATTATGTATGTGTGGATTTTGTGGTTACAGCATGGGTGATAAGCCCAAGACAAATTTCCACTCGAGGGACAATAAAGTTTATCTTATCTTATCTTAAAAAAAGCAAATATCCATCCATCCATCGTCTTCCGCTTTTCCAGAGGTCCGGGTCGTGGAGGCAGCAGTTCAAACAGAGAAACCAAGACTTCCCTCTCCCCAGCCACCTGCTCCAGCTCTTCAGAGAGGATACTAAGGTGTTTTCAGACAAGCTGGGAGACATAGTCTCTCCAGCGAGTCCTGGATCTGCCCCGGGGTCTCCTCCCAGTGGGTCGTGCCCGAAACACCTCAAGTGGGAGGCGTCCAGGAGGCATCCTGATCAGATGCCCAAATCACCTCAACTGGCTCCTTTCAATGTGGAGGAGCAGCGGTTCAACTCTGAGCCTCACCTGGATGACTGAGCTCCTCACACTATCTCTGAGGATGAGTCCAGCGATCCTACGAAGAAAGCTCATTTCAGCCGCTTGTACCTGCGATCTTGTTCTTTCGGTCATTACCCAAAGCTTGTGACCATAGGTGAGGGTAGGAACATAGATTGACTCGCAAATTGACAGCTTTGCCTTAGAGCTTAGCTCCCTCTTCATGACAACAGACTGGTACAATGTCCACATCACTGCAGATTCTGCTGCGATCCGTCTGTCAATCTCTGGCTCCATTCTCCCCTCACTCGTGAATAAGACCCCAAGATACTTAAACTCCTCCACTTGGGGCAGGAGCTTATCCCCAACCTGGAGAGGACAATCCACCTTTTTCCAGCTGAGGACCATGGACTCAGACTTGGAGGTACTGATTCTCATCCAAGCCGCTTCACACTCAGTTGCAAACCGTCCCAGTAAGACCTGTAGGTCATTGCTGGATGAAGCCAGCAGGATAACATAATCTGCAAACAACAGAGATGAGATCCTGGGGTCACCAAGCAAGACACCCTCCGTTCCCTGGCTGCACCTAGAAATCCTGTCCATAAAAATTATAAACAGGATCAGTGACAAAGGGCAGCCCTGGCGGAGTCCAACTCTCACTGGGAATGAATCTGATCGAGTGTTGGCCCCTGCAACAAAAAGCACCAAAGAGGAAAAAAGCAAATAACGGTGGAAAAAAACATCCCTTGTTGTGGAAAAAAAGGATCTGGAGTATCAAAATTAGTAATAATTATAACTGAAAAGTACAGTACCTGTTAATGTACTGTATTGTATGTAATGTATTGTGTCACGAGCCGAGCCAGTTTGGCTTTCCCCATCTTTAGCAGGTTCACCCACACATCATTTTCCTTTTTTCATTGTAACTGTTTCTCTGTTCTGGACTAACCTGTGTTGGAGTTCGTCATTCCCCTGTCTCGCCGAGGAAAGGGAACAGCAGCGGGGTTCCCCACAGTAGAGGAGGAATGAGCTGCAGAGTTCATTCAGGACTTTGTTAATGATGCCCTCGCCACCAGGGGTCCTAAGGGGAAGCTGGAAAACTTGGACGGAGCAGTAGGCATCTTGGAGGCACATCCCGGGCTATGGACTTACCCACAGTATGTCGACCTGCTCTCCACAGTCTGCTCGCTCCAGCGTTCTTTCCCTGGTCTTGCATTCCCTGCGACGCCGAGACAGAGGTCCGTTTTCCCGCGAACTGGTAGCCTCTGTGGCGCTTTGTTCGACCCTCCACTTGCTCCAGCATAGTCTGTTCTGGAACGCAAAGGACAGCATTGTCCCGCAAGGAAACGCTGGGAGCAGCTTCCCTCTTCAGCAGCGGCCATTATTGCTTCAGCTGCGGTGAGGTCCGCCAAATTCACCCCCGCCCAACCTACCTCGGTCGTCAGGGAGACGGCTCCTCCAATAGTCTACGGAGGGGTCCACGTCATCGCTGATACGGAGAGGGACGAATGTCTGCCACCTGCAGCTGTGGATGTCATCAACTGGAATGGCAGGCAACTATTTTTTCATTCTAAATCATTCATTAACGTTGAATCTTGCCTGTCTCCCGAGGGAGAGGCCCAGTATCAGCAGTCCACTGGGTTCTCTCCTCCAGGTGCAATTAATGATTGTTCCCTTCCCCTCTCCGTGTCTCCTCCTCTAATTTCTGAGGGCCATCTAGTCCAAGAACTGGGCCATCTGACAATGGAGGAGGTTGAGGCCCTGGATGATCCTGCCCAGAAGCCCACACGGAGGCGTTTCCCTGCAGTCATACCAGTGGACGAGGAGTGGGTGAATCTGCTCACCTTGTCAACTTCTGGGTCGAGGAGGAGCACCGTGGGAGGGAGGTCCGAGGACGCACTTCCCGGGCGGTGAGGGTTCCACCTCCTATGCCTGCTCAGCCCCTGGATTCACCTTCAGACGAGGAGTGGGCTAATCTGCTTGGCATAGTCAATGGCTGGGTCGAGGAGGAGTGTCAGAGGACCAAGACTGCAACCACCATCACGCCTGCTGCGGGGACCACCGCAGCAGAGTCATCCCCTAGACCAGACCCCAGGCCAACGGGATCCGGACCATCACCTTCAACAGCGTCGGAGTCCTGGACCGCGGTAGAGCTCGAGCACAGGCAAGCTATCTGTCCTGCAGTTCAATTGCCTATGATTGAAAGATCTTGTCTGGCTCTTGGGGAGGAGAGTCGGGTGTGGCTCTCGGCTGCACCTGGGCTCCCCTCACCGGGCTCTGCCGGCCGGCAACCCTAACCTCTCCTTCTCTCTGTTGCCTGTTGAGCCCCTAAGTAGGGTTGCCAGAGAGGAGCTACCATCACTGGGGTTGCCTACAGATGACGACGGGATGTTGGCGGCCCCAGAGGAGGTTGACGGGGGCACAGCACCGGGCACAATGACGGAGGCTATGCATCCCAAATCACCGGAGTCCTTGATGGCGGTGGAGCCCGAGTTCAGGCAAGTGTGCCCCGTTATGTCAAAACCTCACATGTCAATGTCACACTGCCCGACTCATGGCAAGGAGGGCCTGGGGCAGCTCGTAGTAGCCCTCGGGGCTGATTCACCGGGCCCCACCACTGCCGGTGACCCTGACCCGGTCTCTTTTTCTCTCCCTCCAGGGTCGGAGCCCCCTGCCAGGAGAGCAGCTGACTTCGCCGGAGGCCGGCGAGGATCGGGATCCAGTGCCAGGTGGTGTTAGGAGCACCACCTCCCTCACTGGGGAGGCCACCGCGGGAGCAATGAGGCCCCCGATGGGGGTCACCACTGGTGCAACGGTGCTCCAACCAGAGCCCACCGTGGGTGCAGCCACGACCCAGACCGGGACCATTGTGGGTGCAGCTTTGGCCCAATCAGGTTCCACCGCAGGTGCAGCTGAGCCTCAGCCAGAGGTCACTGCGGGTGCAGCTGAGCCTCAGCTGAAGGCCATCATGGGTGCAGCGAGGCTCCCACAGGAGGCCACCGTGGGGGCAGTGGAGCCGGCCAAGTCGGGGTCCACTGCGGGTGCAGTTCCGGACTACCCTGAGGATGCCGTGGTCCCCTTATCCATGCTCTACACTGTGGAGGTCCCCTTTCTCCAGTCCTGTTATCCACCAGTGAGCCTTTTGGTGGGCAGGCCACCTCCTGCTTCATCCCTTCAGTCCTGGTGGCTAATCAATGTGGGCCAGCTGCCAGAAGAATTGACTCCCTGGGTCAGGTGGCTCATGTCTTCCAGCAGGCCACTGAATTTGGTTCACCGGACCTTCTGCTGGGCCTGGGACTGCGGGCGTCCTCCTGACCCCAACGCCTGTGGACTTGGAGGGGTTTATTGTGGACCCTGAGTGGGGCATTGTGTTCCGTCCTTCCTGTTCCCCCTACCGTCAACCCGGGTTCATGTTGTTTGTTGTTGTTGCAGCTGTTGGAGGGGGGTCTTCTTGATGTTACCTGGGGTGTCTGGGAATGCATCCCCTAAAGGGGGTGCCCTGTCACGAGCCGAGCCGGCTTGGCTTTCCCCGGCTTGGGCTCAATCTCTCTGTGGGGTGGCTTCACTGTTTATGTGCATTTTGTATATTTCTGTACCTATCCTTTTACCATAGCCACTGCCTGAATGGCAGCTGTTAGTCAGCTTCTGTGATCTTTTTCCCACGCTGTTGACAGTCTGTCGGTCCAATCATGCCCCCTCGCTCTCCTTAACTCCACCAGCTGTTCCAAGCCCCGGTGATTTTCTTTCCCATGCCTTGCTCAGGTGTGTCCAATTTGTGTGGCCAGCGGCGTTTCTATTTAAGCGGCTCTTCGCTAGACAAATGGCACTGGTCATAGTACGAGTCACTCCTGTTCTCCATGGTGTGACCGTCACATCTGGAAGGACTACTGGATGATGCTCGCCGAGAGAAATGGGCTTTCTGGAATGTTCCTGCTCGTGAGTAAACTGTTGCGTTTCTCTGTGCGATTGCTGCTATACTTTACCTGAAGCGCTTCCTCTTGCAGTGAGTCTGCTATGCTTCAGGTGGCATTTCTTCTCGCAGTATAACCGCTACGCTTAGGGTATACCCAGTTTGTGTTCCCCTGAGCCAGCTGAGCTTCTCGTAGTATTCCCCGCCCTCCCGAGTGTATTCATATTGTATTGTAAATTACTTGTTCATCTTTATTAGTGAACACTATATGTCAATAAATGTGTGTATGGTGAAACCCTGCGCTTAAATCCTTTTATCCTTCTCCACCTCCATGCGCTATGGTGAAGCACATGGAGAGCTTATGACAGTATTGTATTAAAACTTTAGAAGCAAGTAACATGAATTATGAAGCATATCTTTATAATAAACATACTCAGTATTGTTGAAAGGTTTTAGATAGTGTTACATCAAAATCTGGTTTGAAGGGTTGCTGTGATGTCATTTCTTTGGACATGAGGACAGCTGCAGGCCCCTGCAACAAAAAGCACCAAAGAGGAAGAATCAGCGACCTCTTTTACAGACATAACAGACACATTGATGGTGTCATTTTATCATCAATTACAAAAGCACAGGGGCTGCAACTCAAAAGGTTTAAGAGAGATAAAAAATGACTATCAGTGAAAAAAGAAGGTAAAACATTCAATTGCACTGCAATAACAACAAGAGAAGAACTCCGGCCCGAAGACTAGAGAAATTTTCACACTGGGTGCTAATTTGTAAATTGCTCATTTGCACACTGTACATAGACTTTTGCCATCTCAGGTTCATACCATCCCTGATATCAATAGACCATTGTCCATTTTAGTCATCCTGTGAATTTTCAATTTTCATTCTTCTTGTTTCCTATAGTTTTACTGCTTTAACTGCTTTAACTGTCCTAATTGCCTAATGTGTGTTATTAGTATTCATTGGTATTAGGTGTGTTATTACCTTATTAGTATTGCTTTGTATCTATTGCCATGGCATTCCTTCAGAGAGCAGAGTAAAAATGTCATTGCTCAGGAAATGTTGCATTTCTTAACTGTGCACATGATAATAAAGCCTTTGAATTTCCTGAATCTTGAATTCCCTGTCTGATGCATGTCCAGCATTTCTGTAGAATTTCTTTATCCATGTAATGGCTGATGCAGCAGTTCTTTTCCCCCTTTTCCCAGATAGCAAGTGGAGATTTTAATATTGCCGTAGGGCCAGACTTGTGATAATAGATACACTCCTAATCAAAATCTTAAGACCGGGGGAAAAATTACAAGTATTGTGGTGGATCATAACCAGGTTTTAAGTAGAGCTTCTAAAAAGAAAAAACAACAACAAAAAAAAAAACAGGAGCAAGATAAAAAAATATAGAGTAGGTAATTTATTGAAAACTGCATTTTAACTCCAACAGGCTATTCAGCAGCTGATCAATGGTTTAAGACCATAGCCTAAAAAACACAAAAACAGAACTAAAAGTGTAAAAAAAAAAGGACTCAGTAGTGTGTATCCCACCATTGTTGCTGATCACTTCAAAAAATTGTTTAGGTATGCTTGATGGGAGTGTTTCCAGGAGGCTGGTGGGAACGTTGCTCCATGTGGTGAAGATGGCTTCACAAACGGCATCCATAGTCTTGAACTGATGTGTGTTTTTGTAAACTTCCCTTGCCATCCATCCCCAAACATTCAGTGAGATTTAGGTCAGGGGAACATGTACGACGGTTAAAAAAAAGCGATGTCTTTCTCCTGGAAGAAGTCCTTCATCAGGTGGGTGTTGTGAACTGCAGCGTTGTCCTGTTCAAAGACCCAGTCATTACTGCACAGAAAAGGGCCCTCAGCCGAGAGGGATACCTGCTGCAACATCTCTATATAGCCAGCCACCATTTAATGTGTCTGCACAACCTGCAGCACTATTTTTCCACTGAAGAAAAAAAACATCCTAGATCACGATTGAGCCTTCTCCACGGTGCCGTGTAGAAAACATCTCCAGTGGGATCTCCTTGTCATGCCGGTAACTCTGGAAGCCATCGGGACCAGGACAAATATTTTCTTATCAGATAAAAAAACTTTCTTCTATCTTTCAGTGTCCCATGTTTGGTGCTCCCTTCCAAAGTTGAAATGTCTCCTCACATAAAACATGTCTAATAAAAGATTAATCTGTTCATAAGCCATACATAGAATAATACCTTCAGAAAATTTTAATTTCGCTTTAGTAGATCTATTTTTATGTATACTATGCGATACATTGTGCTGTTTGCTCTCTACATGTCTGTTCTTTTCATCTTCTCTATCCCCTCACCCCCCAGCCAGTCGCAGCAGATGACTGCCCCTCCCTTAGCTTGGTTCTGCTGGAGGTTTCTTCCTGTTAAAAGGGAGTTTTTCCTCTCCACCATCGTCAAGCGCTTGATCACAGGGGATCGCCTTATTGCTGGGGTTTTTCTGCAATTGTGGGGGTTTCCCCTACAGTTGAAAGTGCTATGAGATGACTGTTGTTGTGAAATGGTGCTATATAAATAAAGTTGAATTGAATTGAATTGAATTGAATTGAATTGATTCACTGGTGAAAACTCTAAATTCCATGTAAATCAAGAACAATTTAAAAAGAAGAAAATAAAAAGAGGGAAGATACATTGGATGACAAGAGCTTTATTTTTTAAACAAAACAAGTGCTCTCTCTAGGACATAATATCTCTGGTGGCTCCCATCTTCCTCTTGACAATACTCCATAGATTCTGTACGTGGTTAGTTCAGGCGAGTTCAGGCGAGGCGAGTTTGTTGGCCAGTCAAACACAGTGATACTATGGTAATTATAGCAAGTATTCATACTTTTGGCAGTGTGGGCAAATGCCAAGTCCTGCTGGGAATTGAAATCTGCATCTCCATAAAGCATGTCAGCAGAGGGAAGCATGAAGTGCTCTAAAATTTCCCAGGAGACAATTGCGCTGACTTTGGACTTGAAAAAACTCAGTGGATCAACACCAGCAGATGACATGGCTCCCCAAATCAAATGCCAAGTCCTGTCATGTGGAAATTAAGGTCCAAGAGTTGAGAGGAAGAGTGAAGAGGCACAGAATCCAAGTTGCTTCAGGTCCAGTGTAAAGTTTCCACAATTAATGATGATCTGATTTGATGATTTATAACTGGGTTTTACTCGGTCCTTGACAGTTTGGAAGAGATATTTTCCCTGAGAGGAAACGCTGAGATGGCTTTGAAATGTACAGAGGAGGGATAGTGGATATATTGGACATATGGGACAATGGATGTTGATGATGGAGCGGCCAGGTAGGAGGAAAAGAGGAAAACCACAGAGAAGATTCACTGATGTTGTCAAGGAGGACATGGAGAGAGTTGATGTTTCAGAGGAAGATGAAGGGATAGGTTGACACGGAAACAGATAATCTGCTGTGGCAACCCCTAAAGGAAGCAGCTGAAAAAGGAACAAGATGAAGAAAATGTTGTGGAGAGAGTCAAGAACAAGGCAGAGAGGTCCAGATCATAACAGGCTTTATTCCACTTTCTCTCACAGTTCTCTAGAAACACAAGCAACAAAAGAGTAGCAGATCGCAGGCACCTCTGCTCTTAAATAATACCACTCGGTTAGCCTTCTCTGTGTGCTGCATTAACATCAAAGCCTTTGTTATTCCCATTCTCTTTGTCACTGTTCACATCAACACACCACCCCCGCATCCACACACAAACTCCCCATGACAATTCCTTTTTGTCTTTCAGTCAGAGTGTAAATATGCTGAGGTGGATTCCCACCTGGTGTCCCCCCCCCCCGACTCAGACTGAGCCTTGACCCTCATGTCCTTTGGGCTTCAGCTTACGTCCATAGGGGCTGTAACGTGGGGTCTGCGGCTTCGAGGTTGGGGGTGCGTCCGTCTGTGGGGGGAAAACATCATTAGCATGACCTTGTGACTGATCTGACAAGTCATTTACCTGGGGAGTTGTCAGTGGGGGCTGTCCGCGCTGAGGAGTTCGGGACAACACCACTTACTCATCTGATAACATGAAAGCGGGCTTAAGCCTGTCTATACAGACTGTTTCCCTGCGTCCCCCCAAGTCTAACACAAAATGTTTCTCCCCGGGTTCCAGACTCTGAGCGGGCCATCATAGGACGGGCGCAAGGGGGTCTGGTGGGCCTGACAAAAACGAACGGCACATCCTTCAAGGGCTTTGGCACAAAAGCGCGGAAAACAGAGGTGGACCAGACCAGGTACTGTACCTGCAACTGTGCTACGCAGTGAAAGCGGGGATGGATCAGTGTTCGGCATGGGGTTGTCCGGGAAAAATTCCCCTGGGAGCCGCAGCAGCTGGGAAAAAAACCAGCTCTGCTGGGGAGGCTGCCAAATCCTCCTTTGGTGCTGAACGCAACTCTAATAGAACCCACGGCAACCGGTCCACCCAATTTTCATCCGTAACGAAGCCCTGAGAACTGCTTTAAGCGATCTATGGAAATGCTCACATAACCCATTGGCCTGTGGGTTGTACGCGGTCGTGCAATGAAGTGAGACGCCCAGGCTCCGGGCCATGGTGGACCAGAGGTCGGAAACAAACTGCGGGCCCCGATCGGACGTGATATCCGAAGGAGCACCGAAATGTGCCGCCCATGTCATCAAAAAAGCATGTGCAACTTCTGCGGACGCGGTGGAAGCTAGCAGGACTGCTTCGGGCCAGCGTGTGGTGTGGTCCACCACTGTCAGGAGGTGCGTGAACCCTTGCGATGGCAGGAGGGGGCCCACGAGGTCCACGTGAACATAATCGAACCGCTTAGCCAGGATATGGAATGGCTCCAAGGGGGCCTTTGTGTGCCTGTCCACTTTGGCTCGCTGGCACTCTACGCAGGCTGCAGACTACTCTTTCACCTGTTTGCACAAGCTGGGCCAGATGAACTTCGCTCCCACCATTTTGACTGATACGTGCACTCCTGGGTGCGCCAGGGAGTGAACCGACTCAAAAACGCGGCGGCACCAAGCGCATGGGACCACCGGGTGCGGGCGACCCGTGGAGATGTCACAGATTGGGGGGGGGCACCCGTTTTGCAGCACTCTGCTCTCCAGCCTTAACCCTGTTGGTCCAAACTGGAGCGGGCAAACGTCCTCATCGGTGATCTGCTCTGCGGCCATGGCCGTGTAATCTATCCTCAGGTAGACTGGGGCCACTAATGCATGCGAGAGGCAGTCCACCACCATGTTGAGTTTACCGGCCACATGCTGAATGTCGTTTGTAAACTCCAAGATCGTCGCCAGCTGTCTCTGCTGCCGGCCCGACCAAGGTTCCGAAACCTTGCCCATCACGTATGTTAGCGGCTTGTGGTCCACGGACGCTATGAAGGTGCGCCCTTCCAGCCAGAACTGGAAGCGACGTATGGCCAGGTGGAGAGCCAGTAACTCTCTGTCAAACGCGCTGTATTTACGCTCAATGTCGTGCAAAGACCTGCTAAAAAAGGTGAGCGGCTGCCAAGAACCGGCGATGTGCTGCTCTACGACGGCCCCTATGGCCACGTCCTGAATATGAGGCATGTGGTAGCGGTCGTGCGCTGTGGCGTTGTTTAATCTGTGGAAATCTCTGCATGGTCACCACGATCCCTTGGTCTTAGGAACCATATGTAGCGGGGATGCCCATGGGCTGTTTGAGCACCTGATAATGCCCAACTTTTCCAAGTTGGCAAACTCCTCACGCGCTATGGCCAGTTTAGCTGTGTCCAGGCGCCGAGGTCGTGCGAAAACAGGCGGCCCTGTGGTGGTTATGAAGTGCTCCACCCCGTGTTTAGTGACGGTCGCCGAAAACGTCGGGACCGTGAGTGCTGGCAACTGGGTGAGTAGTGTGTGGAAATTACCCCTTGGAGCTGTGACATTGGCTAGTGTTGTTGGCCCGATTCCTCATGCTGTACAGGGGAGAGAATCAAAATACATTGTGTTAATCAGGCGTCTGTTAGCAACATCGACTAGTAGTCCATGTGCACACAAAAAATCAGCTCCTATGATGGAGAAGCTGCATGCCACTATGACAAATGTCAATTGGTATGTACGGCTGTGCAAGGATACAGTCAGCGTCCTCTCACCACAAGTCTTAATGTCTGAGCCGTTTGCAACCATCAGCTCGGGGCCGCTAGTTTCTGCCAGCCGGTCAGTGTAGGACGGCAGGATGAGGCTCTTTTGAGAGCCAGAGTCCACGAGGAACCGTCTCCTCGAGCGTGAGTCTGTCACATAGAGCAGCTTGCTTGCTTCACCGGTGGTCGCAGCTGCTATCGACTGCCGGTCCTAGCGTTTCCCTAATGCTTGAAATGGCACAGTGGCATGCATCGGCGTGGGTCCTCTCCAAAACGGCGGTGGTAGAAACAGAGCGTGTCTCTCCGGCGCTTCTTGGCCCCAGCTGCAGTCACCATCGCTGGCTCCTCACTTCTGCTGGCCGTCTCTCTGGGTTCTGATGCCGCTGCATTCACTGTGAGGGATCTGGTAGAGAGGATAATCCGATCTGCCTCGTGGGCTAGCTCCTGGTAGTTGTGCACGGCCAGCAGCGGCGAATTGGCAAGGACTGCTCTGGCCGCCATCGGGAGGTTCCAGAGGAAAAGGTGGGCAAAGAAAAAATGCCCGTCATCTGTGCCCATCAATGCCAACATCTTCTCCATCAATTCGACCGCCGACCTGTCTCCTAACTCGGAGCGCGTCAGGAGTGTCTCTGCTCTCTTACAGTCTGAGATCATGTAGCACCGGGTCAGCGCTGTTTTGAGAGCACTGTATTTGTCATGGGCTGGGGGCTGTTAGAACAGGATCACCACCCGCTGAGTTGTGTGTGCATCCAGCGCTGCGACCATGTAGTAGTATCTGGTGTCATCAGCCGTTATTCACCGGAGCACGAACTGAGTCTCGGTGTGGAGGAACCAAGACTTCGGGTCGTGTAGCCAAAAGTCTGGGAGTTTGACTGAAACGGCGCACGCGTTGCTGGCACTTCCCGTCTGGGTTGTCTCCGGGGTGTTCGCCTCGCGTTCCATTGTACATCAAGGGTCACCAGTGTGGAGAGAGTCAAGTCATATCAAGCTTTATTCCACTCTCTGTCACATTTCTCTAGAACACAAGCAACAAAAGAGTAGCAGATCTCAGGCACCGCTGCTCTTAAATAATACCACTCGGTTAGCCTTCTCTGCGTGCTGCATTAATATCAAAGCCTTGTAATTTCCATTCTCTTTGTCACTGTTCACATCAACACACCACCCCAGCCTTCACACACAAACCCCCCATGACGATTGTTTTTTGTCTTTCAGTCGGAGTGTAAGTATACTGAGGTGGATTCCCACACCGTATACTTCTGCTTTCAACTGCATATGCCTGTAAGTATCAGCATGTTGTGAGTTTAGAATCAGAATCAGAATCAGAATCAGATTTATTGCCATTGTTCATGTAGTACACAAACTAGGAATTTGTCTCGGTGCAATGCTGCAACATTAAACATGATAAAATAAAAGAAATAAAAAAAAACTATACATGCAATAAAGTGTAGAATAAGAATGAGTAATACTAGTCAAAGCAGTTTTTAAATATATTAGCGAGCAGCAGATATTGTGGAGTACCACATAGTGCAGTCGGTAATGCAAAAAGAAAACAGTGATGATTGACATGAGTCTGGTTGAGCTGCTGTACATAGTGCACGAGAGTCAATAAGTCACTTAGTGCCTTTTTGATGAGGGAGCTGATGGTCGGCTCCCACTTGAGGTCCCTGGTGATGGTGGTGCCTAGGAAGCGGAAGGAATCTGCAGTGGTGATGGGAGAGCCTGTGAGGGTGAGGGGGGGCAGAGGGGTTGTGACTTTCCTGAAGTCTACAATCATCTCCACTGTCTTCAGAGCGTTCAGCTGCAGGTTGTTGTGGCTGCACCAGGACGCCAGCTGGGCCACCTCTCTCCTGTAGGCAGACTTGTCGCCATTGGAGATGAGCCCGATGAGGGTGGTGTCGTCCGCAAACTTGATCAGCTTGACAGACTGGTGGCTGGAGGTGCAGGAGTTGGTATAAAGGGAGAAGAGTAGGGGGGAAGTACGCAGCCCTGGGGTGATCCGGTGCTGATGCTAACAGAGTCTGAGACAGTCTTTCCCAGCCGCACATGCTGCCTCCGGTCCGTCAGGAAGTCGGTGATCCACCTGCAGAGGGAGTCAGGCACGTTGAGCAGGGACAGCTTGTCCCGGAGCAGAGCGGGGCGGATGGTGTTGAATGCAGAGCTGAAGTCCACAAACAGGATCCTGGCGTAGGTTCCTGGGGAGTCCAGGTGCTGCAGGATGGAGTGGAGGGCCAGGTTGACTGCGTCGTCTACAGATCTGTTGGCTTGGTAGGCAAACTGCAGCGAGTCCAGGAGGGGAGTGGTGATGGACTTGAGGTGGGGCAGGACCAGGCGCTCAAAGGACTTCATGACTACAGAGGTGAGCGCTACAGGTCTGTAGTCGTTAAGTCCAGTGATCCGTGGCTTCTTGGGGACAGGGATGATGGTGGAGGATTTGAGGCAGGTCGGCACGTGGCATAGCTTAAGGGAGGTGTTAAAAATGTCTGTGAAGACAGGAGTCAGCTCTTTCGCACAGTGTCTCAGGGTGGAGGGAGACACGCCGTCCTGACCGGGGGCCTTGCGTGGGTTCAGTCTGGAGAACTATCTGTGCACGTCCTGCTCACTGACGACAAGGGCAGGGGAGGAGGAGGGGGGGTGCCTTTGATGAAGTAGGGACCGTGGAGGCAGTGGAGATGGGGGGAGGGGGGGAGTTGGACACAGCTGACGAGGTGTCAAAACGGGCATAGTGTTGGGACAGTCTTTGACAAAGGGCTTTGTCATCCTGACCCTTAGAAGCCTGAGGCCGATAGTTGGTGATTTGCCTCAGTCCTCTCCACACAGAAGCCGAGTCATTAGCAGTGAACTGCTGCTGGAGTCTCTCAGAATACACAGATTTAGCTCTCCTCAGCTCTCTGTTAAACCGATATTTAACCTCCCTGTAGCAGTCCCTGTCTCCACTTTTCAACGCTGCTTCCTTCTCCTTCCTGATCTGTCTGAGCTTAGCTGTGAACCAGGGCTTGTCGTTGGAGAAACTCACCCTGGTGCGCGATGGAAGAATGCTCTCCTCACAAAAGTGGATATATGAGTTCACAGTGTCCGTGTACTCATCCAGATCATGCGTGGCTCCTTTCAACATGCCCCAGTCAGTTATTTCCATGCACGTGTTCAGCTTCTCCTCAGCTTCACTGGTCCATTTCTTCGTAGAGCTCACAACAGGTTTAGTGAGTTTCAGTCTCTGTCTGTATGTGGGAATGAGGTGGACCATCACGTAATCAGATAGTCCGAGCGCAGCACGGGGAACAGCGCGATACGCATCCTTCACTGTAGTGTAACAGTGATCCAGCGTGTTCTTTCCTCTGGTGGGGCATTTAATAAACTGTTTGTATCGGGGTAGATCGTGGCTCAGATTGCTCTGGTTAAAGTCGCCAACCACAATAACCAGAGAGTCCGGGAAAGTCCGCTCCGTGTGTTGGATGTGATCTGCGAGCGTGCGCTGAGCCTCGCGCGCGTCCGCGTCGGGCGGGACGTAAACAGCGGCCAGGATGAATGAAGCAAACTCCCCCGGGAAATAAAATGGCTTGCAGTTAATAAAAAGATATTCCAGGGCGGGAGAACCGTGTTTGGAAATCACCGTTACATCAGAGCACCAGCTGCTGTTAATGTAAAAGCAGACTCCTCCTTCTGAGGACTTACCGGAGAGCTCTGTGTCACGATCAGCACGAAACAGCTGAAAACCCTCGAGGAGCAGCGCACTGTCCGGTGTATTTTTCCTGAGCCAGGTCTCAGTAAAACAGAGGGCAGACGAGGAAGAGAAGTCCTTAAAACACATCAGCAGTCTCAGTTCATCTACCTTGTTAGAGAGAGAATTGGCGTTGGAGAGAAATATGCCAGGCAAAGCCATGCGCGTGCCTCTCCTGCGAAGCCGTACAAGAGCACCCGCTCGCCTTCCTCTCTTTCGCCGTCTCACTTTTTGAGCTAAACAGTGAACCAGATCGGCGGCAGGAGCTAAAAAAACTGGGAGTAGGTCCGTTGGAGTGAAAGTCCTGATATTTAGAAGCTCTTCACGGGTGTAAGAGCAGGCAGACACACAATTGACAAACAAAAACAAACAAAGAAGGGCACAGTGAGACACCATGGCGGCCATTGTGGGCGCCATCTTGCATAACTCATAACTCATAACTCATCTTGCATAACTCCTCCGTTTATATTGAATAAGTCAAGTCAAATAGTTTTCTATAGCCCTGTTTCATATGGTTATGGGGTCAGTTCTAAAGCATTAGCCCATCTATGGAAATTTCAATTATATTTTAGCATTAAGCTAACAGGACAAATGCTTTTTTCCACCATCTTCTTCAAGATGCAAGAGTCAAAGATTTTATTTGTCAATACTACTATACATACAGGACATACAGGTGAATTGAAGTGGTTTTTCTCTCTCTCTTCAGTGGTGTGCACAATATAAAAAAGAAAGAGGAATAAGGCTGGAAAAACAACAACAGCAGTCTATATACAGTAATGGTAGTGCAAATGGTGACAATGGCGACGATGGTGACAAAAGATGGACCCAGGCCTCCCATAGTGCAAATAAAGATAAACAATAAACGATGAGACCCACCAATCTTATATACAGAAAAATAGACAGTAATACTCATAGTACCAATTTCAGTGCGGTAGTGTAGGTGCAGACAGTGACAGATTGGACTGCACATGATCACTATTGCAATGACAGACAGCAGCAGAAATGACATCTGTGCAAATGGTTGCAGTTAAGTGCAGAGACATACAGCAACAAATGTATTACTGTTGGTGTGCGTCTTTCTGAGGTAGTTATTGTGCAGGTGAGTGCGTTATGGTCTGGGACGGGGGGAAGGAGGAAGTGGACATAGTTCAGAGTCCTGATGGCCTGAGGAACAAAGCTTTTTAGCAGTTTTGTGGAGCAGGCCTGGAGGCTCGCTACATTTAAATGAAATAAGACCTTGAAACATCTCATGAAATATCAGAAATATATTGTGTGACCAAAATTATAATTTGAATATGCTTTTTGTTATGTTTTTGTAGTTTTACAGTCCCTTCATAAAAGAATCAGTTAACACTCCAAAAAAAAACAAAAAACAAAAACTGAAAGCCTTTGCCTCTCATTAGAAGAGCTGTTTACCTAGCTGGCAAACCGGACATCGACACTCAGACAGGGCAGAAGATATTGCATTCTTAAAAAATATAATTTTGTGCCCCACTAGAGTATAGTGACAATACACTACATGTCCCACAATGCGTTGTGGCTTTGTCATTGGTTCAGTGACAGAATTCAGTCATGGTGAGTCATGTTTTGACACCAGTCCTTACTATTACCAGAATACAGCGTGAGTTAATTACCTGAAATGATTTGACTTTTGTTTATTTTGACATTTTTATATTTTCTGTTTGAAGAATATTAAGGCTATATAATTTTTAACTGTGTATTTTTTTTCTGAAATTCCAGAATAAGTCACATTTCCATTTTTTTTTTCATATTTGTGCTACCAGTGTACCTGTGTGCATTTGCAAACTGTAAACTGGCTTTAATACCTCCACCAAGGAGATAATGTAATCAGGGTGGTTGGTCAGTTTGTCTGTCTGTTTGTTAGCAGGATTACAGAAAAGCTACTATACAGATTTTGAGCAAATTTTCACCAGAGGTTGCCCTTGGGCCAAGGATGAACCCATTACATTTTGGTGATCATCTGAGACTGCATACCTCCACCAAGGACCTTGAAGCAATCTTGGCAAAGGTATGCACTCTTTCAACTTTCAAAGCTGGCTGCAAATCTCACAAGACAAGATATAACTTCCACTGAACAGAGCGCATACCTCCGCCAGGCTGCTTCAAGGTCCTTGGTGGAGGTATGTAGTCTCAGATCATCACCAACTTTTAATGGGTTCATCCTTGGTCCAAGGGCCACCTCTGGTGAAAGTTTGATCAGAATCCCTCTAGTAGTTTTTGTGTATCCCTGCTAACAAACAGAAAGACAAACTACCCCAATTACATTACCTCCTATGTCAGAGAGTGCATACCTTGGCAGAGGTATGCGCTCTCTGAGTGCTTTTCTAGTGTTACTTTTGGAATAATGGCTTCCCCTTCATTGAGTTGACTTTTCAGCCCATGTGGATAAAGGATTCGTTTCACTGTGGATAATGACATTGTTTACCAGCTTCAGCCAGCATCTTAACAAGGTCTTTTGATTTTGTTCTGGGGTTGAAATCCACATGTCACACCAAAACACATTCACCTCTGGGACACAAAACCCGTCTCCTTCCTGAGTGTTATGATGGCTGGACATTCCCATGCTGTTAATACTTATGTAATACTCATTAGTTTTTTTTTGCTTTTTTCATATCAGACAAGGATGAAAAGGAGATGTTTTTTACCTTTACATGTTTCAACTGGCATCTACAGTCTTCCTCAGAAGTGTTAGCTGATCGCTTTGAAGTGTCATTTAGCAGCTGTTTTTCCTAGGCGTGGCCAGCAGAGGGGAACTGTCAGATCCACTGGGCTGGCCGCACCCCCTGCCATCCGATGGTCTCTGGAGAATGTAGTCTCAGGTTTGAGAAAGCATAAATGCCTCCTCACCCCGATTCATGCTGTCTTTCCCGCTTCCTGATTTCTATGGCCTCTTTGATCCAGCGTCTGTGTCTGTTACTCTCCTATCGAATGATTTTTGCATTGTCCCAGTCCATGATGTGATCATTTCTTTTGCAGTGATCTGATATTGCTGATTTCAATATTGCTTGTTCTGCCTTTTCTTTTTGCAATCCTGTGAGTGGTCCTTGTGTTTCCTTCTCACATTCCTTCTGCTGTTCTTTTTTCCTTGTGGTGAATGTAATTCTTGTTACATGATGTGCATGATATTTCATATATAATATTGTACTGATAGTTTGTGTGCTGTGGGGTGTTCTGATGTCCGTAGTAGGTACTGATCCATGTGGGTTGATTTCGTGTTCACTGAGATTTTTATACTGCCGTCATCTTTGTGATGGATTTTCATGTCTAGAAAGGCAATGGTCCAGTTTTCTTCATCTTCATGTGTGAATTTTATGTTCCCAGTACTGTCTGTAGTGTTCAGATGGTTTGTGAGTTCTTGTGAGTGTCCTTTTTTTTTTTTTTTAATTTTCTCCAATATGTTGTCCATGTATCTCTTCCAGAGGGTGGGTTTGCATTGTTTGGGTGCTGTGCTGATGGCCTTATTTTCCTCATCCTCCGTGAAAAAGCTGCTCCTGATGTCTGATAGTGTGTCTCCCATTGTCAATCTTTTTTTTTTTTGTCTGTAATTTTTTTTCCTCTGTATTGAAAATAGGTAGATTTTGCAGCAAATTGGAATAGTCCAGATACACTATTCAAAAAAAATTCGGGATATTTGGCTTTCGTGGGGAAATTTAAGGATGCAACTAAAATGCACTACAACCTTTACAGGTGAACTTAACCTGACGTTGTGGAGTGTGTGTGAAATCACAAGCAGGTTCATTTCAAAATGATTTATTTCACACTCACATCTCATGAGCACAGAACAGACTGAACTTTTTACCAGAGACTCTTCTCTTAAGTTTCACGGCTTACATCACACACAACAGGACATTTGCATCACACTGCATTCAACCCCCTACATCCTTGACTCCTTCTCGCTCTCTCACCAGGAGACTCCTGCTCTTTTGTCTCCCATGTTTATTCACTATCTTTCGTCTGAGATGCTAGGAATCTGACTCTCCCAAGATGCTACAAACACCCCCCCCCCCCAGCATCTTAGATAGGACAATACAATAACAAACCACATGCTGTGATAGAACAACAGAACATCAGTCCACATGCTGTTTGGGCTTCCATCTCCTCCCGTATCTGCTGTAACTGGGTTTTACCACCTCCACGGTGCTGTTGTGCCAGTGGGAGGTTGCTGGGAGGGGGGGGACTTCGGACTGTCCATGTGGCTGCTCTGGTGAATCGTTTCCCTGGGGAGCTCTCCGTGGGGGTCTTCCACGCCGAGGGGCCCTAGCCAACAGCACTTACTAGTCCGCCACAACGAAAGCGGGTTTGAGTCTGTCTATGGCAATTTTTTCACTCCTGCCCCCCAAGTCTAGCAAAAAAATGCTTATCCCCTGTTTCCAACACTCTGAACGGTCCATCATAGGGTGGGCGCAATGGAGGGCGGTGGGCATCGTGTTTGACAAACATGAACTCGGCGCTATTCAAAGTTTTAGGCACAAAAACACGCGGAAAACTGTGGTGGGCAGGGCCCGGCAGCGTGCCTGTGTTTGCGCTACGGTGCAAAAGCTGAGACGCGGAGCTGCCCGGAGAGGGATTATTTGGTAGAAATTCCCCGGGCAGCCGTAGTGGTTGCTTAAAAACGAGCTCTGCCGGGAAAGCATCTAGATCCTCTTTCGGCGCGGAGCGCAACCCCAATAAAGCCCACGGCAGCCTGTCTATCCAATTTGCATCTGTCAATGAGGCCCTGAGTGCTGCTTTCAGTGATCTATGAAAACGCTTGCATAACCCATTGGCCTGTGGGTTGAACGCAGTTGTGCAGTGAATTGTAACACCCAGGCTGCAGGCCATCGCAGACCAGAGTTCGGAAACAAATTGGGGGCCCCTGTCGGACGTAATGTCCGACGGGACTCCAAAACGCGCCACCCATGCTGTTAAAAAAGCGCACGCTATGTCTGTGGACGTGGTTGCCGCCAGCGGAACCGCTTCTGGCCAGCTCGTGGTGCGGTCCACCATTGTCAGGAGGTGCGTGCACCCCTGTGATGGCGGGAGGGGGCCCACGAGGTCCATGTGAACATGGTCGAACCTCTTAGCCGGAATACGAAACGGCTCAAAGGGAGCCTTCGTGTGTCTGTGTACCTTGGCTCGTTGGCACGCCACGCAGGCTGCAGCCAACTCTTTCACTTGTTTGCGTAGGCTCGGCCACACAAACTTCTCTCACACCATTTTGACCGACGCGCGCACTCCTGGGTGCGCCAGAGTGTGAACCGACTCAAACACGTGGTGGCGCCATGCGGCCGGGACCACGGGACGCGGGCGACCCGTGGAGACATCGCAGATTAGGGGGGGCATGCCGTCTTTCAGCACCCTGCTCTCCAGCCTTAACCCTGTTGGTCCAGACTGGAGCGTGCGCACGTCTGCATCGCTAATCTGCTCCGCGGCCATGGCTGCGTAATCTACCCCCACGCAGACCGGGGCTGCCACGGTGTGCGAGAGGCAGTCCGCCACTACATTCAGTTTACCCGACACATGCTGAATATCGGTAGTAAACTCTGAGATCGCGGCCAGCTGTCTCTGCTGCCGGCCCGACCACGGTTCTGAAACCTTGGCCATCACAAATGTTAGCGGCTTGTGGTCCATGAACGTGTTGAAACTGTGTCCTTCCAGCCAGAACTGGAAGTGGCGAATGGCCAGGGGGAGAGCGAGCAACTCTCTGTCGAACGCGCTGTATTTACGTTCACTGTCGCGCAAAGTTCTGCTGAAAAAGGCGAGCGGCTGCCAAGCCCCGGCGATGCGCTGCTCCACGACGGCCCCTATGGCCACGTCTGAAGCGTCGGTGGTGAGCGCTATGCGGGCCATCAGGTCTGGATGTGCCAGCAGTGCGGTGTTTGCCAGGGCTGCTTTAACTTCCGAGAACGCCTGCTCTTGCTCCGAGGTCCATTCGACCCTATCCGCGGGTTTCTGTTTTTTGAGCGTGACGTACAATGGTTGCATGAGCTGCGCCGCGCGGGGAAGGAAACGGTTATGAAAGTTCACCATTCCCAAAAATTCCTGTAGCGCTCTGACCGTTTGAGGCCGGGGAAAATCCGCCACGGTGCGCACTTTGCCGGGCAGCGGGATCGCTCCTTCTGGAGAGACGCGGTGCCCCAAAAAATCAATCTCCGTTACACCAAACTGGCATTTCGCCGTGTTGATTATTAACCAGTGCTCCTCCAACCTCCGGAAAACCGTCGTGAGGTGGGTTTTGTGTTCGTCTTCGGACACGCTGGCTACAAGGATATCGTCCAGGTAGACGAACACGAACGAGAGATTGCGCAGCACTGCATCCATCATGCGCTGGAACGTCTTTGCCGCCCCTTTTAACCCGAATGGCATGCGCAGGAACTCGAATAGACCGAACAGAGTTATTACCGCTGTTTTAGGTATGTCCTCAGCGCGCACTGGGACTTGGTGGTAACCGCGGACCAGATCTATTTTGGAAAAAATGCGTGCTCCAGCGAGGTGAATGGAAAAATCCTGTATGTGGGGAATCGGGTAGCGGTCGTGAGCCGTGGCGTTGTTCAACCTGCCGAAATCACCGCACGGTGGCCACGATCCCTCAGCCTTAGGGACCATATGTAGCGGGGAAGCCCATGGGCTGTTCGAGCGCCTGATGATGCCCAACCTTTCCAGGTTGGCAAACTCCTCGCGCGCTATGGCCAGCTTAGCTGCGTCCAAGCGCCGAGGTCTTGCAAAAACGGGCGGCCCAGTGGTGGTGATAAAGTGCTCCACCCCGTGTTTAGCGATGGCCGTGGAAAACGTTGGAACCGTGAGTGCTGGGAACTGAGTGAGCAGTGTGTGGAACTTACCGCCTGCAGCTGTGACGTTGGCTTGTGCTGTTGGCCGGGTCACTCGAGCTATACAGGGGAGAGAATCGAAGGACAATGCATTAACCAGGCGCCTGTTAGCAACATCAACCAATAAACAATGTGCACACAGAAAATCAGCCCCCAGAATATGGTAATTCAGTGCTGCTATGACAAAAGTCCACTCATATGTACGGCCGTGTAGAGATAAGAGCAGAGTCCTCTCACCAAAGGTCTTAATCTCCAAGCCGTTTGCTGCTGCCATCTCGGGGCCGCTAGACCTTGCCAGCCGGTCAGCGTAGGTCGGCCGGATGAAGCTCTTCTGGGCTGCAGTGTCCATGAGGAAATGCCTCCCCGAGCGTGCGTCCGTTAGGTAGAGCAGCTTGTTCTCTTCACCGAGGGTCACCGCTGGTACCGACCCTCGGCCTTGGCATTTTCCCGAGCGCTGGAATTGGCACGGTGGCGTACATCTGCGTGCGTTCTCTCCGAAGCGGCGGTGGTAGGAACAGAGCGTGACTCTCTGGCGCTCCCTGGTCCCCGCTGCTGCTACCGTCGGTGGCTCCTCGCCTCCTCTGGTCATCTCGCTGGGCTCCGCCGCTGCTGCATTGACTGTGGTCGCCCTGGTGGCGATGATGATCCAGTCTGCTTCCTGAGCCAGTGCACGGTAGTCTCGCGCGGCCAGCCGCAGCAAATTGGCCAGAAGCACTCTCGCTACGGTCGAAAGGTTCCGGAGGAAGAGGTGGATAAACAGAAAGTGGTCGTCGTCCGTGCCCCTTAACGTCAGCATCTTCTCCATGAAGTCTATGGCCGACTCGTCTCCCAACTCGGTCTGCTTCAGGAGCCTCTCTGCTCTCTCACCGTCCGAGAGTGTGTAGCGCTGGATGAGCGCAGCCTTAAGTGCCTCGTACTTGTTGCCGGTTGGTGGCTGATCGAGCAGCCTCGCTACGTGCTGAGCTGTGCGGGCGTCAAGCACTGCGACCACATAGTGGAATTTGGTGTCATCTGCAGCTATCCCTCGTAGGGCGAACTGCGCCTCGATGAGGTGGAACCAAGAGCGCGGGTTGTGCTGCCAGAAATCCGGTAGCTTGACTGCGACCGCACATGCGTGGTTGGAGGTTCCCGTCGAGGTCGGCTCCGGGGATCTTGACTCGTGTTCCATGATACGTCTTGGGTCACCAGTGTGGAGTGTGTGAAATCACAAGCAGGTTCATTTCAAAATGATTTATTTCACACTCACATCTCATGAGCACAGAACAGGCTGAACTTTTTACCAGAGACTCTCCTCTTAAGTTTCACGGCTTACATCACACACAACAGGACATTTGCATCACACTGCATTCAACCCCCTACATCCTTGACTCCTTCTCGCTCTCTCACCAGGAGACTCCTGCTCTTTTGTCTCCCATGTTTATTCACTGTCTCTCGTCTGAGATGCTAGGAATCGGACTCTCCCAAGGTGCTACAACGTTATCTGCACGGTGGCCCAGTGGTTTAGCACTGTGGCAGCACAGTCTTACCCTCGGCCGGGGGATCGCGGGGATCATGAGATCGTGGGTTCAATCCCAGCCCCCGACCAACAGTGAGCTGTGTGGAGTTTGCATGTTCTCCCCATGTTGCATGGGTTTACTCCGGGATTTCTCCGGTTTCCTCCCGCACACCAAAAACATGTAGGTTTAGGGCGCTCGCGCACGCAGCGACCAGCAACTGGTGGCTTGTCACCAGACTGCAAACCAAGTCTACCTACGGGTCCAAATAAGTAACAAAAAAAAAAAAAAAAATCTAACCTTTTGAAAGCACATGTCTAACTATTCAATGTTTCAGTACTTTTTGTGAAACTTGATGTTCTCTAACAAGGTGCTTAACGACAAAATTCACAACAGCTGTTTGATCCATGATTCAACCAATGCATTTTCTCGTTCAGTTAGAATTGGTATTCAAACAGTTCTCTTCATCATGCTGTTCACATTTTGACATCATGAGACAAAGACAATACCCCACAATTAATCAACAGTATGTCACCATTGCAAAGCTTAAAAAAGGATGTTCTCAGAGGAAAGTGGCCACTGAGCTCAGAGTGTCACAGAGCGTCATCAGCAGATTGCAACAGAGATACAGAGAGACTGGAAGAGTCACAGAAAGGCGTAGAAGTTGATGCCCTTTGGCCACATCCCACGCTAATGAATGCTTCATTATGGATGCCACTCAACTCCAGGCAAATTTAAGGGAGGTGAGAGGCACCCAAGTGTCAAGTCAGATCATTTGAAACCTTTTACATCTGCATGGTCTGCATGCCAGATGACTTGCAAGGGTACTTGGCCACACCACCAGACACAGGCGTCATTGTTTGCATGGGCAAGGGAGCATTTACACTGGATAAGGGACCAATGGGCTTCAGTGCTGTTCTCTAATGGAAGTCAATTCATGTTGAGCAGAGATGATGTCCGCCAACGATGTCGGAGACATCAAGGAGAGCACTATGGATGAGTCACTGTTGTCACCATGTTACAGTCTGGGCAAGTGTGTCAAGTCAATACAGAACTGCCCTACACCTTGTGAATAGTACAGTGGCAAGCCGATACTACCTGAATAACATCATTAATCCAGTCATTGTAGCTCTGCATGAACAACACAGTCCTAAGTTCATCTTCATGGTCAACAATACTCCAGCTCATCAAGGATGCATTATTTGGGAACAGTTGCTGGAGGCTGGGGTACCTCAAATGGAGTGGCCTGCACTTTTTCCAGACCTGAATCCCATTGAAAACCTATGGGATCAGCTGAGTCACTGTGTAGAGGCTTGTAAGCCTGCACTCCACAACCTCAATGACCTGAGGGCTGCCCTTCAAGAAGAGTGGAATGCCATGCCTCAGCAGACAATAAGCCAACTTGTGAACAGCATGAGACATTGTTGTCAAGCTGTAATTGATGCTCAAGAGCACGACAAGTTATTGAGACACTCACATTTTTTGTTGTGCTATACCCACCACTGTTGTTGGCTTTTGTTTCAATAAATTGTTTGAGATGAGGAAATCACCATTGCATGCTTCTACTTAAATGCTGTCCTTTCATGATATTATATCACTGTAGCGTGAACTTTTTACATTTTCCATAAATTTCACCCAAAAGCCAAATACCTCTAACTTTTTTCTGAGTAGTGTATGTCGTCACCTTTGAGGTTTATGCATCTTTTAAGGGTTCTGTGATTCTTGAGGCGTTCTTGCACTATGTGCAATGTAACATCAACAGGGGTCTTTGTGAATAGTGAAATGACCTCATGTGAAATGAGGATCTCGTCTGATTCTCTTTTCATGTTGTTGAGTTCTTGTGCCACTTATTTTGAGTTTTTGCAGTAGTATTTTGATAGTCCAAGGAGGGGATTAATGATTTCAACCAGGGGTTTTGATAAATTGTATGTGACTGATCCGATGCTGTCTATAATTGGTCACAGTGGGATCTCTTTCTTATGTATTTTTCGTGTGCCATAGATCTGGGTAGTGATGCTAGCTTTGAGTATCAGGTGTTTGTATGCATCCTTTGTTATATTTTTTGCTTTCTAATAGGGGTTTAAGAAGAGCTCTTTCTCACACCTGGGGATACACTCTCCAGAGACCATCAGATGCCAGGGGGCGTTGCCAGTCCATTGAATCTGACAGTTCTACTGGGCTGGTCACGCCTAAGAAAAACAGTTGACAAATGACACTTCACAGCGATCAGCTGACACTTCTGAGGAAGACTGCAGATGCCAGTCGAAACGTGTTAGAATGAAAACATCTTCTTTTCATCCTTTTCTGAAATAAAAAAAAAAGCAAAAAACTAATGATTGAAAAGGAAGACAAAATGAACCTACTCAAGCTTATGTAAAATTATTTGAACAGATTGGATGTGGCACCTTCAGGCATCTGGATACTGTATCCAAAGATGATCCAGACTTGTGGAGGTCCACAATTTTCTTCCTGATATCTTGGCTTATTTCTTTTGATGTTTCCCATGATGTCACACAAGGAAGCAGTGAGTTTGAGGTGTGCCTTGAAATACATCCACAGGTGTGCCTTAAATTAATTTATATGTTGTCAATTAACCAATCAGAAGCTTCCAAAACCATGCCATCGTCATTTGGGCTTTCCCAAACTGTTAAAGGGTTAATAATCTTTCTTGAAGAAAGCAATAAAAAAATAATTTCTCTTAAAATTATTCATCAGTATAAAAATTCTTTGCATATAGAAATAAATTTGGTAATCCTTACTGATCTAAAACATGAAGTTTAGTCTGATTTAATGTCAGACAGTGACAAAAAAAAAAACTATTATGTGTCTTTTTATACAGTGTATGTAACATTTTGGTTTCAGCTGTAGATACTGGCTTAAAAAAATAGCTGTCTGAAAATGTCTGCATATAAGGCTCATTAAGAAAGTTTAAAAAGCCTTAAAAACTGTTTACATGAATCACTTATCAAATCTTTTATGTTTGAGTATTTATTATTTTCTACAATTACCTCAAATGCATGTGTCTCTCTAAAGGTTTTCACTCTTCATTCATGAGTTGACACTGTAATTATCAGAAAAGAATTGCAAGTGTTCCACGGAGGTTAATGTTTTTATGCTGAAATTATGATTATGAAAAACTCCATCATGCATCCTGGAATTCAAACTTTTCATCTAGTCTTCTTTCCATTTGAATAAAAAACAAAAACAAGCAGAATTCAACACAAACAAGGAAGGAATAAATTAAAATGAGTCATTTTGAACACAGAAAATGGCAAGGCTGATATAACTACTCCAAACACTTTCATAAATTTACTCTGAACAGCTTTTAACATTTTATATTTTTTGTCTGCCTCAGAGTGGCAAACATCTAAAACTACTTTTTCCTTGAACAATTAAAAGGGAAAACAAAAACATTCCACATAAACTTGGCACATTGAAATGATTGCTTTGTCCTAAAAAACAACACATACCTTATCTGAGATACATCAATAATCCGATGTTTTATTCAGCACCCAAGCAGAATTGGAATCTTGAAGAATGTATTGAACGTGGGCCAGTACTGCAATTATTGGTATAATTCTGCAAGGATATCCCTTTGAAATGACTGAAAGGCAAGTATAGTTTATTTGCAAAGCACATTCCATGTACAAGAGAATTCAAAAAGCTTTAAATAAAACATTAAAGGATTACAGCAAGATGCAAAAGAAAAACATTAAAGAATTTAAAAGCAATCTAAAGAATAAATTAAAGTGAAACAGAAACAAGCTAAAATAGAATAAAGCAGATAAAGTGCAAGAAAAAGTTACAGCGCACTGTGGGAGATTAACAAAGAAGGACAGCGGCAAAGATAAGAGAGCACTCGAATATTTATCATTGTGGATAGTGATGAATGCTTGGACAATATCTGCAGAAGGAACGGCATGGTAGGATGATGATGATGATGATGATGATGATGATGATGATGATGATGATGATGAATGGTTTTATAAAGAAACATTGCCGAATGTGCTATTCTTTTAAAGTTTAACACAAACATTTATGGGCATCAATCAAACCATTTTAATGTACATTAAAGATATGCACATGAGAAATCCTGGATGGAAACTCCATCCATCCATCCATCCATCCATCCATCCATCCATCCATCCATCCATCCATCTTCTACCTCTTTTCCGGAGGTCCGGGTCGCAGAGGCAGCAGTTCAAGCAGAGAAACCCAGACTTCCCTCTCCCCAGCCACCTGCTCCAGCTCTTCAGAGAGGATACCAAGGCGTTCCCAGACCAGCTGGGAGACAGTCTCTCCAGTGAGTCCTGGGTCTGCCTCGGGGTATCCTCCCAGTGGGACATGTCCGAAACACCTCAAGTGGGAGGCGTCCAGCAGGCATCCTGATCAGATGCCCATATCACTTCAACTGGCTCCTTTTAATGTGGAGCAGCAGCGGTTCTACTCTGAGCCTCTCCCAGATGACTGAGCTCCTCACCCTATCTCTGAGGGTGAGTCCAGTAATCCTACGAAGAAAGCTCATTTCAGCCGCTTGTATCCATGATCTTGTTCTTTCGGTCATTACTCAAAGCTCATGACCATAGGTGAGGGAAGGAATGGAGTTTGATTGGTAAATCAACAGCTTTGCCTTAGAGCTTAGCTGCTTCTTCACCACAACAGACCAGTACAATGTCCGCATCACTGCAGATGCTGCTCCAATCCATCTGTCATCCTTTCACTCCATTCTCCCCTCACTCGTGAATAAGACCCCGAGATACTTAAACTCCTCCACTTAGGGCAGGAGACTGTCCCCAACACGGAGAGGACAATCCACCTTTATCTGGCTGAGGACCATGGACTCGGTCTTGGAGGTACTGATTCTCATCCCAGCCGCTTCACACTCAGTGGCAAACCGTCCCAGTAAGACCCTTAGGTCATTGCTGGGTGACGCCAACAGGACAACATCATCTGCAAACAACAGTGATGAGATCCTGTGGTCACCAAGCATGACACCCTCCGTTCCATGGCTACACCTAGAAATCCTGTCCATAAAAATTATGGACAGGATCTCTAGGTGGGCTGCCCATTGTCGGTGACAACAGGCAGCCCTGGCAGAGTCAAACTTTCACTGGGAAAGAGTCCGACTGAGTTTTTTGCAATACAAACCAAACTCTCACAATGGTCGTACAGAAACCAAATAGCTCGTAACAACAAGCCCGATATCCCATATTCCCGAAGTACCCCCCACTAAAACCACAAGGGACATGGTTGAATGCCTTCTCCAAATCTACAAAACACATGTAAACTGGTTGAGCAAACTCACACAAACCCTCAAGGATTCTCAAGGGGGTAAAGAGCTGGTCCAATATGCCATGGCCAGGACAAAAACCACATTGCTCCTCCTGAATCCGAGGTTCAACCAACGGCCAGACTCTCCTCTCCAGTACCTTGGCATAGAACATCCCAGAGAGACTGAGGAGTGTGATCCCTCTAAGGTTTGAGCACACCCCGCGGTCCCCTTTTATGAAGCAAGGAACCATCACCTCTGTTTGTCATGCCAAAGGCACTTCCCCCATCCTCCACGCAATGTTGCAGAGGCATGTCAACCATGACAGCCCTATGACATCCAGGGCCTTGAGGTATTCAGGGAGAATCTGGCCCACCCCCGGGGCCCGGCAACCAAAGAGATTTTTAACCACCTTGGTGACCTCAGCCCCTCTGATAGGCGAGTCGTTCCCCTCGTCCACAAGCCCTGCTTCCTCTGTGGAAGGTGTGTCACTGGGATTGAGGAGATCATTGAAATATTCCTTCCACCGCCCAACAATATCCCCAGTCGAAGTCAGTAGTGCCCCATCCACACCATTCACAGTGTGGACAGGGAGCTGCTTCCCCCTCCTAAGCTGCCAGACAGTTTGCAAGAATCTCTTTGAGGCCAACCAAAAGTCTTGTTCCATGACCTCACTGAACTCCTCCCATACCTGTGTTTTTGCTTCAGCAACCAACCACCCAAGCTGCACTCCACTTGGCTTGCCAGTACACCTCAGCTGCTTTGGGAGTTCCACAAGCCAACCAAGCTTGATAGTACTCCTTCTTCAGCTTAATGGCCCCCCTCACCACTGGTGTCCACCACTTGGTTCGGGGTTGCCACTACGAGATGCCCTAACGACCTTGTGACTGCAGCTCTTGGCAGCTGCTTCAACAATGGAGGTAGAGAACATGGCCCTTTCACACTCCATGTCTCCAAACTCCCTCAGAATGTGGTTGAAGTTCTTCCGGAGGTGAGAGTTGAAGACCTCCTGGACAGGGGCCTCAGCCAGATGTTCCCAGCACACACTCACTATATGTTTGGGTCTATCAGGTCTGAAAGGCATCCTTCCCTGCCATCGGATCCAACTCACCACCACGTGGTGATCAGTTGACAGCTCTGCACCTCTCTTTATCCAAGTGTCCAAGACATACGGTCGCAGGTCTAATAACACAATAACAAAATCGATCATCGACCTGTGACCTAGGGTGTCCTGGTGCCAGGTGCACATATGGACACCCTTATGCTTGAACATGGTGTTTGTTATGGACAAACTGTGGTTAGCACAGAACTCCAATAACTGAACACCACTTGGGTTCAGATCGGGAAGGCCGTTACACCCAATCACCCTCCCTACAGGTTACGCATTTACGCACACACATGACAGAAACAATCCTTTTGTCCTCCGGGACAAACTCCAATATAGATGCAGCCAGGTGGGGGGGATAAAAGAATACCCACCCCTGCTTGTCACCTCTCGCCTGGGGAAACACCAGAGTAGGCCAAGCTCCAGCACCTCTCCAGGAGACTGGTTCCAGACCCGGAGCTGTGTTGAGGTGAGGCCGACTATATCTGGCCAGTATCTCTCAACCTCATGCACCAGCTATTGCTCCTTCCCCACCAGAGAGGTGACATTCCATGTCCCAAAAGCCAGTTTAGGAAGCTTGGGATCAGACCGCCAAGGTCTCCGCCTTTGACCACCACCTGATCCACATTGCACCGGACCCCCATGGTCCCTCCTGCAGGTGGTGAGCCCACTGGAGGGCAGTCCCATGTAACTCCTTCATGCTGAGCCTGGCCAGGTCCCATAGGCGGAAACCTGGCCACCAGACGCTAGCCACTGAGCCCCTCCACCAGGCCTGGCTCCAGCGTGGGGCCCCAGTAACACCATACCGGGGGGGGGGGGGGTATACAGAATCCTTGTTCTGGTTTTTATCATGAGAGTTTGTTGGATCGTTCTTAGTCTGGCCCTTCACCCAGGACCAGTTTTTCTTGGGTGACCATACCAGAGGCAAATTGCCCCAGACAACATAGCTCCTGGGATCACTAGGGTATGCAAACCCCCACCACGATAAGGTGACGATCAATGAGGGGAATGGATGGATGGAAATTCATGATAATCAATTAAACTTCTAAATGCACATTTAAAACTTGGAAGAGGTGGATTACATCCTGACTTTCTTCATATATACTCTGACAGGTTTCCACAGTTATAATTTGACACAAAAACATGACTGTTGAAAAGATTGATGGTCAGGACTTTGACCACAGGGCAGTGTGCATCTAAAAAGTTCCACTGGACAACAGTTATTTATTTTTTTTCCACACCGAGGATTTCATTTCTGTTCAATTTGGCACTCCAGCTTGTGTTTTTCTATTTACATTTTATTTCATATAAAGTTACATTAAGTAATTATTTTGTGCATGATGTAGTCACACTCCTCGATATTTTGGCCAACACCTTTAATAGAAACAAAAACTTCTTTAGGGGAATTTTGAGAAATGCACATTAAAAATTCAAAAAAGTTGCATGGAAACAATAACTCTCATCAATCAAAAAAAGCAACACATCATGCCAAAAAAATTCAAGAACAGATGAGAAACAGCAACCCAGAACAGCATCAACGAATTGCAGGCCTCACTTGCCTCAGTTTGGACACTGGTCCATGATTCAACAATTAGAAAGAGACTGGACAAAAATAGCCTGCATGGGACAGTTCCAAGGAGAAAACCACTGCCGACCAAAAAGATCATGATGAGTTTTTTTTCTTCTTCTAGCTTTATTCCCACGTTCTGGTGGGGTCACTGTTGCAGACATCGATATATTTGCCATATCCATAGGTTGGAGCTGAGTTTTTTTTATGCGGGATACCCTACCTGACACAACCCTACCCATTTTTATCCAGGCTTGGGACCATCACAGGGAGTACACTGGCTTGTGCACCCCCTGTGGCTGGGTAACCAGCATTTCCCTCCATTTCATTTTTGCTGAGCACCAAGCTGGACGGCAGGAAGTTCCATTTTTATAAAGTCTTTGGCATGACCCGGCCCGGACTTGAACCCCAACCTCATGGTTGTGGGGCGGGTGCTGTATCTCCAGGCTACAACTCCATAATGACTTGTCTCATATTTGCCAAAAAAACATTTTGGTGATCCACAATACTTTTAGGAAAATATTCTATGGACTGACGAGACAAAAGACAAACTTTCTGGAAGGCGTGTGTCCTGTTATATCTGGTGTAAAACTAACCCAGCATTTCATCAAAAGAACATCATACCAACAGTCAAACATGGTGGTGGCAGTGTGATGGTCTGAGGCTGCTTTCTTTTAGGATTAGGACTTATTTATTTGCACTGTTGAATGAAATGTAGAAAAGAAATAGGAAAATAAGAAAAAAATATAAAGTGCAGGGAGCGGCAGAAACCCACCGGGGCTTATTTGCAGCCCCCACCTAAATTATAATACATGTTAAAAAAAAGATATGTTTTCAAAAAAATATGACAACAAACATAAAATCATAAGTACAAGAACAAAATATCAATTTCATTTTTTACAATAAACAAAAAACGAGTTAAATATAGATTCAGGCTCTAAAACTGACCCACATTGTCTATAGCATCTTCAGTCCAAAGTATTTGGACAGCAGGGTATTCTTAAGGTTTAATTTGTATTAGCTTTGATGCCCGTTGTGTAATGGTCTGCGTTGTGTGGGGATTTGACATTAGGGGCCAGTCGTAGCACAGCCGGGGGGTTGTGGGTGATGATGTCAGGCGGGCTACGGCTGGGAATATATTGAGCTGTGTTTCTATAATAAAGTTAGTTCAGTGTTCAGTTCAACACGGCTCCAGTCTCATGTTATTTGGACATAACATGTTGGCGACAAGAATAAACCATTAGGCTGCCACCTCCATTTTTGCGGTCTCCGGGCATGCCAGCCATACCTGACGGAAGACATTCAAGGTGTATGTTGCTGCGGCCGGTCTGAGCAGCGCCGATGAAGAGAGACAGAGGAACCTAGTCGTTCACTGCCTCGGTGAGCAGGGCCAATGGATATTTTTTGGGCTGGGTGGCAACGGCTCACTGAAGGAAGGTTTGGACTTAATGGACTATTTCTTCAGGGACCATTCCAACATCACGGCACAGAGATATAAATTTTTGGACCGCCAGCAGCGAGCTGGTGAGTCCACTCAATCCTTCATTATGGAACTCCGTAGCTTAGCAAGGGACTGCGCCTTCAGTCCTATCAAGGAGGAGCTAGTCCAGGACAAGCTAGCCCATGGTATGAACAAGTGGCTGAAAGACAAGCTGACACTGACTGCGGATCTCCTCACGCTAGAGAAGGTGGTTGAACTGACTAGGCGGGTTGAGTCCACCACTCAGCTTGGCCTGCCAGTGCTAGCTAAAGAGAACGTAGCTACTCAAGTTTTCCCTCCAAGTCTAGCTGTTAGCAACATAGCTAATTCTTCGGGTGGACCCCCAAAAGGCGGCAAATGGTGGCACGAAACAGGACCTGTACCATTACTACTAAATCATTAGCGGAGGAGCCCGAGAGTATGACACAGATGTGTGTAGCGGGCACAAAGAAGGGACCGTTAAACTGGTAAGTCCTGCAGCTGAATGGAGTTCATGTGCCACTTATGGTGGACTCAGGAGCCGGTAAGTCCATATTAACTATGGCTACATTGAAAAGACTTTTCCTGGAAAAATCGTCAATGGAGGGGCGGTGAAAATATTTGGTTATGGTCACGCTGAAATTGAAATGGTGGGCACAGTCAGCTTCTCGGTGAAATGTGGGTTAAAGATCGTTCCCACATTCACCTTCCAGGTTTAACGCCAGGGTTCCGACTTGCTGGGAATTGACCTGCTGGGGGAATTGGGATTCTCCATCACGGACCCAGAGGGCTCAACGGTGCTGACGGTGTTCCCTGAATGGCATGTCCACTGGCCGGCGTTGTTTGTGGGCCTTGGATGCATCAAGGAGTTCTACCATTGCCCGCTCATCGACCCAAGCGTGACGCCGAAAATCCAACCATTACGATGGCTTCCCCTCGCTCTGCGGGATGATGTTACGGTGGAATTGAATAGACTGCTCAAAGCTGGCATCATCGAGAGGGTGGATGCTTCACCCTGGATATCAAACATCGTGGTGGCCAGTAAGAAGACGGGTGGCATCCAGCTGTGTATTGACCTTAGGATGGTGAATAAGGCAATGGTGCTAGACAAATACCCACTCCCTACCATGGAAGAACTCACCGCAACATTCAGCGGCTCAAGGGTATTCACATAACTGGATCCCGCCAGGGTAACCTGCAAGTGCATCTTCACCCAGCCAGCAGGAACCTGACAGCGTTCGTGACCCATATGGGCATCTTCAGGTACACCCGCATGTCTTTTGGTCTGAGCTTAGCGCCTAGCTGCTTTCAGAAGGTCATGTCCACGATTCTGGCAGGCCTTAAGGGTGTGGTGGCATACCTGGACGGCATTGTGGTCCACGGCACATTGCGGGAGGAGCATAATTGTCGTTTGGGACAAGTGATGGAGGTGCTACAGGAGCACAGAATCACATTGAACGGGGAAAAGTGCATTTTCGCGGCAGACTCCATCGAGTTTGTGGGATTCCGGCTTGCGGCCGAGGGTCTGAGGCCCCTGCACTTTAACATGGAGGTGGTCCTGCGTCTCCCGGATCCCACGACACCTGCACAAATTTTCTCATTTTTGGCTATGATGAACTTTTACCAACATTTTACTCCCCATTGTTCAGAGACAATCAAACCGCTCCGGGCTCTTCTGAAACAGGACGCACCGTGGCATTGGACCCCAGCTTGCTCAGCAGCGGTTGCTTGGCTGAAGTCCCAACTACCCTCCCCTCCAGTGTTGGCTCACTTTGATCAAAATGGCTGACTTTTGTTACCTGTGATGTGTCTGGTTCGGTGGTGGGTGGCGGTTATGTCTCAGGTGCAAGACGGTACCGAGCGCCCAGTGGCGTTCGCGTCAAGGTGTCTTTCAGCAGCTGAACAGAAATATGCCGTGGGTGAGAGGGAAGCGCTTGCCTGAGTCTAGGCGTGTGAACGGTGGCACATTTACCTTTATGGGCGCCACTTTACACTGCAGATGGACCACTGGGTGCTGACAATGCTACTGGACACGACAGGCTCGGGATACAGACCCCTACAGATCCACTGGTGGACGGAGCGGCTGAGGGCCTACAACTTTACTACCCAGTTCAGTCCTAGTAAAGAGGACATAGTGGTGGACCGCCTGTCCCATGCCACGACCAATACAGCACAACCAGATGACGACGGTGACTATCCCATGGAGGCGGATCTGGTCAACACGCTGCACGGATCCCTACAGGACATGGTTTCCCTCCAGGAGCTCCGGGAAGAGTTGGAACGGGATCCCACATTGTTGCAACTGTGCTCGGTCATCAGGGAGGGTTGGCCCACGCAAGTGTAGGGCAAGCTGGCACCTTTTCACTGGTTTAGGGATGAACTGAGCTGTTTGAACGGTGTGTGTGTGTGTGTGTGTGTGTAGCAAGGGGAGGCTGCACGTTGATCCCGGTGTATCTGAGATCACGAGTTCTGGGGATGCTCCACAAGGGTCATCTGGGTGTGGTCAGGGTGAAGCAGCGTTGCAGAGATTTAGTTTGGTGGCCTGGTATTGAGAAAGACATTGAAACTATGGTAAAGAACTGTGTCCTGTGCTTGGAAAGCGGGAAGACCAGCGGACCACCCCCCCACCCCTGCAACCATTACTATACCCGGGGGGCCCTTGGAAGCACATCCAATTAGACATCTGTGGCGAACTGCATGCAGCACCACTGAACAGCCAGTTTCTACTGGTGGTCTACGATCTGTTCTCTAAATGGCCGGAGGTGTTGCCCACTAATTCAGTCGTGGTGGATGTGGTTACGGGTTTCCTCTCGTCGCTGTTGACCAGATGGGGGGTCCTGGATGCCATCACTACAGACAATGGCCGACAGTTCACCTCTGGGGCATTTGTGGAGTTTTTGGATGTTAGGGGCGTGGAGCATATCAAAGCCGCGTTCTATCACCCCCAAGCCAATGGGGGTGTGGAGCGTTTTAACAAGACTCTGAAAAATGGGCTGAGAGCCCACTTGGGGGACAGCTTCATATGTCCGGACACTTTCCAGAGCACACTCCTCCACTACAGGGAGCGGCCCATGCTACAACAGGGTGATCCCTGGCAAAACACATACTGAGGCGTGAACTCCAACTGCCTCTGGACTGACTGAGACCATCCACGACCCCTTCTCCAGGGAACACTGACCCTCCACGAGAATGGGTCGCTGCCTCACAGCAAAAGATGAAATGGTGGTTCGACAGGAAGTTCAGGGTGAGGGCCCATGGACTGGAGGTGTCGGATTGGGTTTGGATTAAACACCCCAACCGCACACATAAGCTGCAACCTGTCTGGATGGGGCCCCTACAAATCATGAGGCAACGGGGCCGGGACACGTTCAAGCTCTCGGATGGGTCATGGTGGCATTCCAGCTGACTCAGGAAATCCTTGCCTGCCCAGAGTCCAGAAGCTAAGGCGGAACGGACTGGTGTGGTTTGGGACTTTTCGGATTTGGGGGTTGGGGACTTGCAGGTGCAGCCAACGGTGCCTGGAGCAGGATCCCCTTCTAGGCTTCTAGGGGGTGCTCGGCTAGAACACGTCAGAGGTCCAGGTACTGGGAGGACTATGTTTTGAAGACAGCGTTGGCGAATGTGTGTTGGGAATGGGCAGCAGAATAATCTGCCCCAACACGAAGGGGCGTTCTGGTAGTCTACCCAAACCCCCACTTAGTTGACTGAGTTTTGAATGTTCAGTGAAAAAAAAAAAAAAGGAGAAACCTTTGTTACTCATGTTCTGGGGGTTCTTCGTGTTTTGTTTTTTTTTGGAGGGGGGAGGTTGTGTGGGGATTTGACGCTTGGGGCTTTCCGTAGTCTGGCCAGGGGGTTGTGAGTGATGACGTCAGGCAAGCTACAGCTGGGAATATATTGAGCTGTGTTTCTATAATGAAGTTAGTTCAGTGTTCAGTTCAACATGGCTCCAGTCTCATGTTATTTGGACATGACAGTCTGGCTTCACACTGCTCTCTCTCTATCACTAATAATCTCATTCCCCACAGCTGTACTCACCACCTGCTGGCAATCACCACATCCTTCAAATACCTCCAGTGTCCTCCTCTCATCAGGAGATTGTTAGACTACTTCCATGCCACCTCCCTACCCATGTGCAGCCAGTCATTTCCTCCAACACATCTGAAAGGAAAGGAGCACGTTACTTTTGATATCTCTCCCCTCTTCTTTCCAGGACTCCCAGGTGGATTGTGGATCCCCCCCTGCCTTCAGGCAAACTGGATCCTCACTCTGTGGAGCCTTCAACCTGGACCCTCTCAACCCATGACACTGTAAAGCTGGGTTCACACTATAGCGTTTGGACCAACCTTTATAGACATTTTGAAAAATCAGAGAAAGTAGTCCAAATGTTGGTGAAATTATGTTCGTGAGCAGGGTTTTTTTTCCCAGTTTTTTTTTTTTTTTTAATCTAGCGCACACCAACTTTTAGAAACTTTTACAAACCTTTGCTAGCATTTCCCAGTGTTGCATTTAGCGTTGGTAAACTTTTGCCAACTTCGGCTAGTGTATATGTAGCTGATGCCAAATTAGGATAACTTAAGCAAACAAATACTCAGCGCAGGTCAGCTGACATCAGCGTCAGGCGACACTTATATAAAGATCAGCATTTGTTGAGGCTTCCTACAATTCTGGGCCTCCTTTTTTTGGTGTATTCACACTACAATGTTTGGGACCAACTTTTACTAACGTTTTGGCAAACGTCAGGGTCTGCTAGCAAAAGTTGATAAAAGTTAATGATAGTTGGTGTTTATTTGCAAATGCTGGTGAAAGTTGTATTTCTTGAAAATTTGCCGACATTGGGAAATGCACATTAATGAAAGTTGCGCTCTGTTTGTAAACGTTCCTGAGCACTGTACTGTTATGCAGAGTTTGCCTAAGTCAGCCTCAGTTAGCTCCTTTGGCAAACGTTGACTGAAATGTTGGTGAAAACAGATGTTTTTAGATCAAAACTCACTTCAGACATGCGCGAATGAAAGAAAAATAGAGAGAAGGGGGAATTGAAAAAAAGAAAATATATACAGTGGTGTGAAAAAGTGTGTTCCCCTTCCTGATTTCAAATTTTTTGTATGTTTGTAACACTTAAATGTTTCAGATCATCTAACAAATTTAAATATTAGTCAAAAACAACACAAACAGAAAATACAGTTTTTAAATGAAGGTGTTTATTATTAATGGTAAAAAAAAAAAAATCCAAATATATGTACATGGCTCTTTGTGAAAAAAAGTGATTGCCCCCCTTGTTAAAACATCAATTAAAGGTGAAATTCATAACAATTTTATGAACAAAGATTTTTTTTTTAAATAATACATCAACAAAGCGTTTAGAAACTTGCACAATGTAAGTCTTAATGTTCTTCAAAAAATTAGTATGTTGATGAAAAAAAATATTTTGTTAATTTTTTTCTGGACCACTAATAATGTAAATATTTATATTTCAGAAGACTTTTTTAGACAGGAAATTGTTTCATCCGGATTTCAGATCCAGTACAATGACTCTGTTGATGTCACGTGCTATTGCATTTCTGTACCTGTGGGGGTTGCCAAATGCTGTTATGGCCGCTTCTGAAAGTAATAGCTCATTCCGTTAGCCTTGTCAAGTAAGAAGTAATAAACGAAGGGGCAAAACCAGAATAAGTATTGGTTCAGCTTTTGATTGCTGGTGCCAACTGAAGAATCATAAAGGTCTGAAAATCCATACTGAGGTCGCCAATATGCTACTCGACCGGTAAGCTAATCTAAGCTAAGCTAAGCTAACTAGTATTTACAGAGCTATCTTTAACCTACATTTTGTCTATGAGATGTTCCTCTTATTAATATGACTGTGTGATGATATCAACTGGTGTATGGCGATGGGATAGACCACAGGAATTGCTCGCTAATCCTTTCCAAATTTTTCCACTCTGGTCTAGTGCAGTTATAATCCCCTCTAGCTAAAGTTAGCATTAGCTTCCAAAACTGTGAGGAAAGGAACTCCATTTTTTTCTAGTGAACGTTTTGAGTAATTAAAATTACATTTGTTTTACATTCTGTTCGATGATCTCCCACACACTTGTGGCCATTTATCTAAAGAAGCCATTTTTGCCCGCTATTTTAATGTGGTCTAATTTCACCAGAATCAAAATTTGTTGCAGTTAGCATTAGCTTATGATACGTCGAACAATGGATCTTTTATTTATGTGATCAAACATTTTTGATGCTTATGTTGCATGTTGAAAAGATGAGGAGTCAAGGTGATGTTTTTGTAAGTTTATTAGAACACACAGGAACACAGGAGTCACCACGCTTGCCTGAGAGTCCACAGGATGTCTCCCGCTGTGGCTTCTTATACCCTAGGTGACACCACCCCAGGAGGCGGGGCGTCACCTCCCACTACCCACAAGGCGCCGGCATATTTGTACACTCAACTAGTATATATTATAGATATAATATCCAACATTCTACCCCGCTTTGAAAAATTGCAGACACACCAATTGGGCCCTCCCAAAATTTACACCCGACTCACACTCTAAACACAGAAATACACAGAACTATCCACTCACACCACACCGGCCCAGCGGACCACTCCACCATTAGATTTAAACAGTCAGTAAACATAAAAGGGCCACAAATCAAAATAAATTACCCTCCCCCCCCAAAAAAAAATACACATTATAAACATTCAGAACTATAAACAATTATAAAAACTGTACACTAACACAATGACAGTCCCAAAACTCCATACTCCAGTACTCCCACTCCACAACATGTGCAAAACACATTAACAACACTGGGCACATTCATGTTCCACTTGCACTCACTGTTTGTATTAAACATTCACACGTTAATGTAACCTCTTTCACCACACCCCCATACAGGGCACTCAGCACACCAAACGGTAGTCCATCCATCCATCCATCCATCTTCTACCGCTTTTCCGGAGGTCCGGGTCGCGGAGGCAGCAGTTCAAGCAGAGAAGCCCAGACTTCCCTCTCCCCAGCCACCTGCTCCAGCTCTTCAGAGGGGATACCAAGGCGTTCCCAGACTAGCTGGGAGACATAGTCTCTCCACCGAGTCCTGGGTCTGCCCCGGGGTCTCCTCCCAGTGGGACGTGCCTGAAACACCTCAAGTGGGAGGCGTCCAGGAGGCATCCTAATCAGATGCCCATACCACCTCAACTGACTCCTTTCAATGTGGAGGAGCAGCGGTTCTACTCTGAGCCTCTCCCGAATGACTGAGCTCCTCACCCTATCTCTGAGGGTGAGTCCAGCAATCCTACGGAGAAAGCTCATTTCAGCCGCTTGTATCCGCGATCTCGTTCTTTCGGTCATTACCCAAAGCTCGTGACCATAGGTGAGAGTAGGAACGTAGATTGACTGGTAAATCGACAGCTTTGCCTTAGAACTAAGCTCCCTCTTCACCACAACAGACCGGTACAACGTCCGCATCACTGCAGATGCTGCTCCAATCCGTCTGTCGACCTCTCGTGCAAACGGTAGTCATTTCACATAATCCTTTTTTTTTTTCTAACCTTAAACTAGTAACATCAGTAATAAAATTTCAGAAACTCACTTTAACAAGACACACCGCTAGCCCTTCAAACCTAAAGAAAAGTCTCACTACAGGTCTCCCGGCGGCTCCCCCTGGAGTGTCCATCCCGTGGCCCGTTGCCAGAGCGTCTCCGCATCTACTTCACCGGAGACAGGCTGCACTGGCGTTTCTCCCCATCCAAACGCCACAGCTTGTTTGGGTGCCGTCTGGACCCATCCGTTAGCTCAAGGTAACCGTCATCACAGGTCCGCACCACCTGCAGTTCACCCTGGTCATCTCGCTGCTCCCTTGACTTGTGGATCCACCCAAGCCGAGACTCAAACCTAGGGCGCACGTTATCACCCATGCCCAGGGGAGGACTCACTGGCTTCCGCGGTCCATGGCGTTGTGACCTGGTTCCCACATGGTGTTGAAAGTCCTGTCGATCCAGCCCAAGCTCTGTTCCTGGTCTTTATTTTGGGCACACCTAGGGCTCATGCCGTGTGGTCTCGCCCTGATTGCTTTCATTTTATGCATTGAATCGGCCACGTCAGCACCCGGATCAACAGTGGTACTCGGTCAGCCACCTGAGCCACGCTGTGCCTGCTCACTGGTTCCATCTGGCCCCACAGACGTCTGACCATGCCGTTCGGATCTCTAATCCAGGGTACCGCGAACACTGGCACTGGACACTCGCCGTGGCGACGTTCTACAGTGCTGGTGGTTCCCCCCTTCACTCGGTCCGGGCATGCCCAAGTCCCACACTTCATCACCATTCCCCACGTAGTAGGGCCAGTCCCACAGCCCACCGCCGGACCACTCCTCCCTGATGCTTCAGGCAATAGAGAAACCAAGATAGATTTAGATTTTTTTTCGATTTTAGACTAGCCCGCAGAACAGATCACAGCCCATCAGGTTATTTCCTTCACGAGACACCATGAATTCAGTCGCACACATTGAAGCTGACTTATACCTCTCCAAGAGCCATACTGAGCCCACAATGTCCAGGGGGTTGTTACTGTAGCCATAACAGGCAATGTCCGTTCTACTCACTTTGTAGTGTGGGAAAAATTTCTTCACCGTCGTCCAATTCAAAATGGAAGTCACTGACCCTGTATCTACCATCAGCAGGAACGGCACTCTGTCCAACACAATGTTAAGATAAGATAAGATAAGATAAGCCTTTATTAGTCCCACAACGGGGAAATTCCAGGATTGCAACAGCACAGGGATAGCAACACTCAGAGCAACAATCAGAAGGCAAGAAAAAAAAAAAACAAGCAAGCAAGAGCAGCTAATATACATATGTACATATTACTATAAAATATATATATACACACACACAGACACACAGTGCAGAGCATTGTAGCTGGATGGAATAAATATATGAATATATAAACACACAGTGTGGAGCATTGTAGCTAGATGGAATAAATATGTAAATATATAAACACCCACAGTACGGAGCATTGCAGCTAGGTGGAATAAATATGTAAATATATAAACACACACAGTGCGGAGCAATGTAGCTAGATGGAATAATATGTAGATATATAAACACACAGTGCGGAGCATTGTAGCTAGATGGAATAAATATATAGATATATAAATATAAACACACCCAGTGCGGAGCATTGTAGCTAGATGGAATAAATATGTAAATATATAAACACACACAGTGCAGAGCATTGTTGCTAGATGGGATGAAACAGCATAACCGTCTACTTAGTTATCCTACATGGTATGATTATGTGCCCATACATATTCTCACCCTCCATAGCGACTGGTATTTTCCTAGTTGTATGCCGGAGGGGACCATTGTGTAAGTCTATTGCATCTTTTGCATTCAAAAAACTCTTAGTTTGTTACGTCTTTTTGCTATCTCTGCGAGCAGCCCTGCTTAGGTTGTACAGTCTGACAGCCGTTGGTAGGAAGGACCTGCGAAACCTCTCGGTTGTGCACCTGGGATGATGTAGTCTGCTGCTAAATGAGCTCCTCAGTGCATTCAGTATGTCCAGCATAGGGTGGAACTCGGACTCCAGCAGAGATGACAGTTTAGCAACCGTCCTTCTCTCTCCTATCTCCTCCACCGGATCAAGGCGCTGCCCCAGGACAGAGCTAGCTTTCTTGATCAGTTTGTTCAGTCTCTTCCTATCGGCTGCAGTAATGCCACTGCTCCAGCAGACCACTCCAAAAGTGATGGCTGATGCCACCACCGTGTCATAGAATGTCTTCAGCAGCACCCCTTGTACACCAAAAGACCTGAGTCTCCTCAGCAGGAGCAGCCTGCGCTGTCCCTTCTTGTAGAGTGCGTCAGTATTGTGTGACCAGTCTAGTTTATTGTTCAGATGAACACCCAGGTACTTATAGGATGTCACCATCTCGATGTCTGTTCCCTGTATATTTACTGGTGCTGTGAGGGGTTGCCCATGCCTGCGGCAGTCCACCACCAGCTCCTTAGTTTTCCTTGCGTTGATCTGGAGGCAGTTCCGATGGCACCAGTCCACGAAGTCCTGGATAAGCCCTCTGTACTCAGCTTCATCTCCATTGGAGATGAGGCCAACGATCGCAGAGTCATCAGAGAACTTCTGTAGATGGCAGTGTGTTAAGATAAGATAAGATAAGATAAGATAAGCCTTTATTAGTCCCACAACGGGGAAATTCCAGGATTGCAACAGCACAGGGATAGCAACACTCAGAGTAACAATCAGAAGGCAAGAAAAAAAAAACAAGCAAGCAAGAGCAGCTAATAAACATATGTACGTATTACTATAAAATATATATATATACACACACACACAGACACACAGTGCAGAGCATTGTAGCTGGATGGAATAATATATGAATATATGAACACACAGTGCAGAGCATTGTAGCTAGATGGAATAAATATGTAAATATATAAACACCCACAGTACGGAGCATTGCAGCTAGGTGGAATAAATATGCAAGTATATAAACACACACAGTGCGGAGCAATGTAGCTAGATGGAATAACATGTAGATATATAAATATATAAACACCCACAGTACGGAGCATTGCAGCTAGACGGAACAAATATGCAAATATATAAACACACACAGTGCAGAGCATTGCCGCTAGATGGAATGAAACAGCATAACCGTCTACCCAGCTATCCTGCATGGTATGATTATGTGCCCATACACACTCTCACCCTCCATAGCGACCGGCATGCTCCTAGTTGTATGCCGGAGAGGACCACTGTGTAAGTCTATTGCATCTTCTGCATTCAAAAAACTATTAGTTTGTTACGTCTTTTTTGCTATCTCTGCGAGCAGCCCTGCTTAGGGCTGCTCGCAGCCCTAAGCAGGGCTGCAGTTGGGTACCCGGAGGCACGCGGCGCGACGGCCGGGGCGAGGCCGCGCGCGGCGCTTAGGTCGGAGTTCCGCGGCGGCGGGCGCGCCGGACCGCCGGCCCCCAGCCGGCTCCACGACGGGCACCCGTCAGCCCCCGGGAGGGACCGCCGAGACGGAGCCGGCTCGGAGGGGGGCCGGCGGCGGCCGGGGCGCCGCGCCGGCCGGCCCTCCTCCTTCCCTCCCGGCGGAGGGACTGGGACGGAGGGCCGGGCAGAGCCTCGGGACGCTCCCCCCGCCTCCCCCACGCGGGGGAGGGGAGAGAAAGCGGCCCTCGGCGGGCGAAGGTTCACGGCGGAGGGCGGCGGGGAGCCCCTCCGGCCCCGGCGGCCGGGCGGCGACTCTCCGCTCCACCGTTAATGATCCTTCCGCAGGTTCACCTACGGAAACCTTGTTACGACTTTTACTTCCTCTAGATAGTCAAGTTTGATCGTCTTCTCGGCGCTCCGCCAGGGCCGTTGCCGACCCCGGCGGGGCCGATCCGAGGACCTCACTAAACCATCCAATCGGTAGTAGCGACGGGCGGTGTGTACATGCATTGTGTACGTGTGTACGTGCGTACGTGTGTACGTGCATTTTGTGTTGCACAAAATGCGCCCATCAGTGCTAGGCGAAACCATATGGAACACTGTGGGTTTCTTCTTTGTCGAAGCACCTTTTTCTGAACCCCGGTCTTCCTGTTCAAAATTTTGGCAGACTCTGGCGAAGTGGTTGAACAACCATTCGTCGGCCTCCGTCGGTCTATGATGACCATGGAAGAGAATCCTAAACATCTACTCCGCTGGAACAGCACCGCCTGTGGCTGAACAGGCCGATGCGCACCGGTGTTCTACCTTCCAGCGTTGGGCGTTGGTAGGATTCAAGCCTGGGCAGGAAGATATGGAGGACAAGATGTTACCCATGCAGCATCTCCCCCCTCTCCATGTCACTGATGAATCCAAAGGAACAGCAGGGCTGCTATAGTTAGATTAGATTATTTGTTTATTTGACAGGGACAGATCAATAAACATAGACAATTAATCGAATGACAATCAATCTGATGTGTTGCACAAAGAGTGTATAGCTATTAGCTAATTTGCCACTCTTGTCCCTGGATGGGCTTTAGAAAGGAGAAACAAGTAAAAAGTAAAAAAAAGGATAAGGAAAAGAAAAAATGAAAACAGAATAAACAATAACCACATACATCAATGCAAAAAAGATTATAAGTACATTATAAATACACAATTATACATATTATGAATATTATAAAGATTATAAATATTATAGATACACAATATAACAACCTGACTCACATTTGCCTATTTCAGGCCTCTCTCCCTTCGTAACTCACTATAAACAAACACATTCATTCCTTCCCTTCATTCACTCTCACCCTGCAGGCAATCATTTCATACATGGGTACATTCTTGTTTATTTTTCAGCCAGTTTTTAACCTTTTAAGTGAATGTTTTAAAGTTCGTTATTATTTTAATTTCATTTGGCATTGTGTTCCAGCTGTGACTGCCCTTTATAGAGAAAGCTGTTTGTCCAAAAGTGGTTCTGCGGTGGAATATTTTACAGTTATTGTTTACAGAACTCCTGGTGTCTCTGCTGTTGTCCTGTCTTTGGATGAAACCAGCAAGTGGCTCAGGTGCTGATTTATGGAAACATTTGAAAATTAATTTCAGAAAACAGAGGTCAATGAAACTCTCAAAACTCAATAGGTTGTATTTTTTTTTTAATATAACAGTGATGCCACCTAATGGGCTTTTTGTCCAAGATTTTTAGAGTTTGATTATATAATGAACCTACTTTATATGTCTTATTGTAGAAGGGGCTGCTTGAGCCCAGACTGTCAGACAGTATGATGTATGAGAAAAAAACATAGAATGCATATACAGTGCAGCTGCTTCATATGGTATGTAATATCTAATTAATTTAAAGCAGTTCAGGTTTTTTTTTTTACTGTTTTTGAAATTTTCTTTATATGAAGACTAAATTTGAATTGAGGATCTAGTACAATGCCAAGGTATTTGAATTCTGTAACTAAACTGATGTCTTGATCATGTATATTGACTTTAAAACGTTGCAGGTTACATTTTTTGATTGAAAAGCACATTGAAACTGTTTTCTGAAGGTTCAGCAATAGTTGGTTCTGGAAGAGCCACTCTTGGACATCAACCACACTTGTGGACAGTACATCTGCAGCCTGTGCTGGAGTCTTGGCAGCTGTGTAAATAACTGCATCATCTGCATAAAGTTGACATGTTGCAGCTGAGCAGTGTAGCGGCAAGTCATTAATAAAAATGCTGAAAAGTAAAGGACCAAGAATGGACCCTTGTGGGATACCCATACGGTTGTTTAAAAATGAGGATTTATCCTGGTGAACTTTTACACACTGTTCTCTATTCTGGAGATAAGATGCAAACCATTCTAATGTATCTGGAGAGAAGTTAAAAGATACCATTTTGGATAATAGCAAACTGTGGTTTACAGTATCGAAAGCCTTTTTGAGATCTAGAAAAACAGCCCCTACCACATTACCCCTGTCCAAGGACTGCTTGACATTTTCAATAAGGCAACAATTTGCTGTTAGTGTTGAGTACCCTGGTCTAAAACCAAATTGATGTGGATGAAGAAGTTGACTGTCTTGTAAATAGTCTATCAACTGTGTAGCTACAACTTTTTCAAGAACCTTAGACAGGACTGGTAAAATAGAGATTTGGCGGTAATTGCATATATTGTGGCGTAACATTATGTAGCTCACATATTCCTTGGCAGAGACCCAAACATAAAAGAACTTTGAACTCGCGGTGTGTATTGACATCACGCCTCAAATGGACAATGAGTCTGGACCACCTGCGAACTGGGGAAGAAGTGAAAAGATCTGGAGAGTGAACCTGAAAGGACTGTCTGACCTCCTGGGGTCAGACAGAGGAGCCGAGAGGACAATGGAGGGATTAAATGTGGAAGTGATTCTGTGTTTGACGTGGAGGTATAAATGTATGTGGTTTACCGCAGCTCGCTCTCTTATTCCCTGACTGAGAGAAGGAGCTGTGGGACGTGAGATGGAAATAAACCAATACTGAGAAATCATCCATTGTCATCATTTCACGATTCCTACATTGGTGACCCGCACGTGAGACATATGGAAAAGCTTGGAGATCGTCTCTCCGACCCGGATTCACCGGAGACCGCCCGCACGGGCGTAAGCTCAATTAAACTCCCCGAGTTCTGGCAAGATGACCCGCACTCATGGTTCCAACACGTGGAATCGCGGTTCGTGCTCAACGGGGTATCAGCAGATGACATCAAGTTCCATAATGTCATTGCAAGACTCGACAGCCGCACAGCCCGGTGTGTGCAGAGCCTGGTGCAGCAGCCGGCCGCTGCTGGCAAATACGACGCCCTGAAAGCCGCCCTCATCCGGAGTTTTGTGCCATCAGCCGAGGTGAGGGCCAGAACACTTCTGGACCTGCGCGACAGAGGAGGACGCAGGCCGACCGTCCTCATGGAGGACATGGTGCAGATGATCGGGGCAGACAACGATGCGTTTCTATTTAAACACATCTTCTTGAGGACCCTTCCAGCACACATGAGGGGTTCCCTGTCCAGCATGAGGTGTGTGAACCAGCAGGATTTCCGCTTGCTGGCCGTGGAAGCGGAGCGGCTCCTCGACGCCTGCAGCGAGCAGGAGACTTCAGTGGCAGCCGCAGACCTCGGCGCAGCAGCCGAGGGCGGTGGAGAACCAGTGGCAGCAGAAGCAACCCCAGCGATGACAGCAGCGGCACAGTCCCGAAGCAGAGGAGGGGACGAGCTCTGTTTCTACCATCGACGCTTCGCGCACAAGGCACACATATGCATCCCACCATGCAGCTTCAAGAAGCAGGGAAACGCACGAGCCGGGGGTCGTTAGCAGCTTTGACCCTCGGTGAACAGAACAAGCTGCTGTACCTGACAGACGCGAGCTCCGGACGGCAAAATCCTCGTTCACACCGGAGCACAGAGGAGTTTCATCACCGCAACCTACGCGGACCGGGTGGCTGGCCCCCGTGGAGACGGAGCAACGGCTGCAAACCGCTCTTCGATCAAGACTTTTGGCGAAAGGACTCTGCGCCTGTCCTTGCATGGCCGCATCTATGAATGGACCTTCATAGTAGCGGCGGTGAGTTTCAACATGTTAGGCGCTGACTTTTTGTGCTCACATGGCTTGTTGGTAGATCTGGTTAATAGACGCTTGGTCAGTGCACTCTCTTTTTGTTCCATCCCTTGTGCAGCTCGAGTGTCCCCGCTGCCAGTACAGACCAACGTCGCCACAGCAGGAGGTAAGTTTCACACTCTTCTAAACAGTTTCCAGCACTCACAGTTCCCACGTTTTCAGCTAAGGTGGCGAAGCACGGGGTGGAGCACTTTATAACCACAAGTGGCCCACCAGTTTTTGCAAAGGCTCGGCGCTTGGATGCAGCTAAGCTCTCCATTGCGCGTGAGGAGTTCGCCAACCTGGAAAGGTTGGGCATAATTCGCCGCTCGAAGAGCGCCTGGGCTTCCCCCCTGCATATGGTGCCTAAGGCTGACGGCTCGTGGAGACCTTGTGGTGATTATCGCAGGATAAACAATGCCACAGCGCAAGACCGCTACCCAATTCCGCATATCCAAGATTTTTTGGTGCATTTGGCCAAGGCGCGCATTTTTTCTAAAATAGACCTGGTCTGCAGTTATCATCAGGTCCCGGTCCGACCAGAGGACATTCCCAAGACAGCGGTAATAACCCTGTTCGGGCTTTTTGAGTTTTTACGCGTGCCTTTTGGCCTTAAAGGTGCCGCGCAAACCTTCCAACGCATGATGGATGCCGTGTTGCGTGACCTCCCTTTTGTTTTTGTCTACTTAGACGATATTTTGGTCGCCAGCGCCTCTGAGGAGGAACACGAAAGTCACCTCATGACAGTTTTTCAGAGGTTGGGAGTGCATGGGTTGATAATCAACCCGGCCAAGTGCCATTTTGGTGCAGCGCAGATCGATTTTTTAGGGCCCCGCGTCTCCCCAGAGGGAGCAGTCCCACTGCCGTCCAAAGTATGCGCAGTGGCTGAGTTTCCCCAGCCACAAACGGTAAAAGCGTTGCAAGAATTTTTAGGTATGGTAAATTTTTACAACCGTTTCATACCCCACACTGCGCAGCTCATGCAACCGTTGTACGGCGCGCTAAAAAAACAGAAACCCTCCAATGTGGTTGAGTGGTCCCCAGAGCGGGAGCGCGCATTCACTGAGGTTAAAAAAGCACTGGCAGACGCAGCACTGCTGGCTCACCCAGACCCAGCAACCCGAATAGCGCTAACCACAGACGCGTCAGATGTGGCCATAGGAGCCATTGTAGAACAGCAGGTCGCCGGGGTTTGGCAGCCACTCGCTTTTTTCAGCAGGTCCCTACGCGATGCAGAGCGGAAATATAGCGCGTTTGACAGGGAACTGCTAGCGCTCCACCTGGCCATTCGCCATTTTCAGTTCTGGTTGGAAGGGCGGCATTTCACCGCGTTTGTCGACCACAAACCGCTCACTTTTGCAATGTCCAAAATCTCAGAACCGTGGTCAGGCCGACAGCAGAGGCAGCTGGCCACAATTTCAGAATTCACCACCGATATACAGCACGTAGCCGGTAAACTTAATGTAGTAGCAGACTGCCTCTCGCGGGCGGTAACAGCGCCTGTCCGCGCGGTTGGGGACTGTAATTCCGCAGACGCGGAGCGAGGTAACAGCGCGGACGCGCACGCAGCTCCGGTGCACGTGGGGATAGATTACGCAGCCATGGCAGCGGAGCAGAGCGAAGACACAGACGTGCGCGCGCTCCTGTCTGGACCAACAGGGTTAAGGCTGGAGAGCATAAGTTTACAAACCGGTTCACCCCCGCTAATCTGCGATGTATCCACCGGGCGACCGCGCCCAGTGGTACCTGCCACGTGGCGCCATCGCGTTTTTGACGCGGTGCACTCCCTAGCGCACCCGGGAGTACGCGCTTCGGTGAAAATGGTAGCGGAGAAGTTTGTTTGGCCGAGCCTGCGCAAGCACGTGAAGGAGTGGGTGAAAGCCTGCATGTCTTGCCAGCGGGCCAAAGTTCACAGGCACACGAAGGCTCCTTTAGAACCTTTCTACATTCCGGCTAAGAGGTTCGATCATGTGCACGTAGATCTAGTGGAACCCCTGCCGCCGTCGCAAGGGTTCACACATCTCCTGACAATGGTGGATCGGACCACACATTGGCCGGAAGTAGTCCCATTGCAATCGACCACAGCAGCAGAGGTGGCTCGCGCTTTTTTAACAGCCTGGGTAGAGTGGTTCGGAGTCCCGTCAGACATTACGTCCGATAGGGGTCCGCAATTCATGTTGGAGCTGTGGTCAGCAATGGCCAGCGGCTTAGGAGCGACAGCCCATCGCACCACCGCTTATCACCCACAGGCCAACGGTTTATGCGAGCGTTTTCACAGGTCGTTGAAGGCAGCCCTCAGAGCGTCGCTCACGGATACAGATTGGGTAAACAAACTACCATGGGTTTTATTGGGGTTGCGTTCGGCACCCAAAGAGGATTTAGATGCCTCACCTGCTGAATTAGTTTTTACTCAACCTCTCAGGCTGCCAGGAGAATTCCTGCCAGCCCATGCGGCACCAGAGCGCCCCCCGGTGCGGGGACCTCTAAGTGGCACGGGAGCAGAAATCCTCCCGGGCCCCGCTCATCACACTTTTCCGCGGGTTTTTGTTCCCAAGGCTTTGCAAAATGCAGAGTTTGTTTTTGTCAGGCACGACGCCCAGCGTCACAGCCTCCGCCCACCTTACGACGGTCCATTCCGAGTGCTGGAAACCGGGGAGAAATGTTTTATGCTAGATTTGGGGGGCAGGAAAGAAACAATCAGTGTTGACAGATTAAAGCCTGCTTTTGTGTTACGTGACGAACCTGTACGACCGGCGGGGGTGCCTCGACGTGGCAGACCTACCAGGGAACGGCCCCTGGTTTCCCCGCAGGGGACAAATAACCCTTCTCCCCCTCATTCCACAGGTGCGCCGCAGGACGGCACAACACAGGCTGCGAAACCTGCGTTCAGCAGATTCGGGAGGAGATTGAAGCCTAGGCAACGGGCAAAGTGATGTGTATTTTGATCAACCCGTGTAGATTGTGCTGTAGATCCTGCAAAGGGGGGGGGGGGGGGTGACATAATGGTACAGCTCTTAGAGTGATGTTGGTGTGTGTGTCCATTCTTGACATAATGTGTATGACTGTCCATTCTTGACGTAATGTGTATGACTGTCCATTCTTGACATAATGTGTATAACTGTTAGAGTAATGTTGGTGTGTGTCCATTCTTGGGTGTTTCGGGGGGAGTGATGTGGCGTAAATTTATGTAGCTCACATATTCCTTGGCAGAGACCCAAACATAAAAGAACTTTGAACTCGCGGTGTGTATTGACATCACGCCTCAAATGGACAATGAGTCTGGTCCACCTGCGAACTGGGGAAGAAGCGAGAAGATCTGGAGAGTGAACCTGAAAGGACTGTCTGACCTCCGGGGGTCAGACAGAGGAGCCGAGAGGACAATGGAGGGATTAAATGTGGATGTGATTCTGTGTTTGACGTGGAGGTATGTGGTTTACCGCAGCTCACTCTCTTATTCCCTGACTGAGAGAAGGAGCTGTGGGACGTGAGATGGAAATAAACCAATACTGAGAAATCATCCAGTGTCATCATTTCACGATTCCTACAATATCGTCTTTATTGCCTGATTTATGAACTGGTATGAAGACAGCTTTTTTCCAACCAGATGGAAATGTACTAGACCTAATGGAGAGATTAATGAGATGAGTCAGTGGTTTAATTAATATTTTGCTGTGCGTTTTGAGAGAGGAAGTGCTCATATTATAGATATCATTAGTTTTTGAGTTTGACAGTGTTTTAACAATACCAGCAATTAACTCCTCATTTACCTCATCGATGTGAAAAGAATCTGTAGAGAGTATTGATTTTGTGTTGTTGAGCACATTTGGCCGCACAAAGTTTTTTGTTAAGTCTTCCACAGAGTCCACAAAATATGAATTAAATTCATTTGCCAATGTAGCCTTGTCACTGATGGTCTTGCCATTGATTCTAAGTTCCTTTACCCCCTTCTGAATATATTTTTTATTAGTTAAGTTTTTTAAATGCCTCCATAGGGAACTGTTGTTTCCCTTTGCATGATCTATCAGTTTATTGTAATAAGATACTTTTGATTTTCACATTTTTGTACCACTTTATTTCTTAAACTTTTGTAAACAAGGTGATCATTTTGTAGTTTAGAGGTTAATGATGTTTTCAAAGCAGAGTCTCGCCTCTTCATGAGTTTTCTTATTTCATTATTTAACCATGGTAGGTTAATCTTCTGTTGTCTACCTTTAATTTGCTTTGTAAATTTTTCTATAGACTTTGTAATTGTTGCAGTTATAAAATTACAACAATCATCTACTTCATATATTGACATGAGCTTCTCCCAATTTTGATTCTCTAAGTAATGTTCAAACTCCTCATTTTTTGATTTGGGAATAATAAAATTTGATTTGTCAATATCGACTCCCCCAAAATACTGTAGTCGCTTTTTAGTGAGTTTTCTGACAGGAAGAAGCATGTTATGATCTGAGAGACCAGTTACAAGATTATAGGTTCTGGTTATTCGTTCTGGTTTGTTAGCAAATACCATGTCAATAAGTGTTCTAGATTGTTTGGTTATCCTGGTAGGTCCTTTGATCATTTGTTGGTAATTAAATTTAGTCATGAGGCTTTTCAGTTTCTGTTTGTCCTTTTTGTCAGACCAGTTAATATTAAAGTCACCATGAAATATTGTTTCTCTGCTCTTCTCAAGTTCTTTAACCAGATCACTTAATTCATTATAAAAAGAAGAAATGTGAGACGGTGGGTTGTACAATACTGCAATGTTGAAATTCATTACCGGTGAGAGACATACACTACCGTTCAAAAGTTTGGGGTCACTTAGAAATTTCCTTATTTTTGAAAGAAAAACACTTTTTTTTCAAAGAAGATAACTTTAAACTAATCAGAAATACACTCTATACATTGCTAATGTGGTAAATGACTATTCTAGCTGCAAATGTCTGGTTTTTGGTGCAATATCTAGATAGGTGTATAGAGGCCCATTTCCAGCAACTATCACTCCAGTGTTCTAATGGTACAATGTGTTTGCTCATTGCGTCAGAAGGCTAATGGATGATTAGAAAACCTTTGTGCAATCATGTTAGGTCTGCAATGCTGTAATTGCTGCAAATGGAGGATTCTTTGACGCAAGCAAAGTTTGAAGGAAAAAATTATTATTTCAAATACAAATCATTATTTCTAACCTTGTCAATGTCTTGACTATATTTTCTATTCATTTTACAACTCATGGTGGTAAATAAGTGTGACTTTTCATGGAAAACACAAAATAATTGTCTGGGTGACCCCAAACTTTTGAACGGTAGTGTACATTAACAGCTAAACATTCGAGTGAAGTATTCAAATCAACCAGTTGGCATTTAAATTTCTCTTTGATGTAAATTAAAACACCTCCTCCCCTCCCTACCTGCCTGTCTTTTCTGAAACACTGATAGCCCACAATATCGATCATATTAGCATCTATGTTCCTGTGTAGCCAGCTTTCTGAAAGACAAAGGTAGTCCAGATTTGAGTCTAACAGCAACACCGAAATCTCATCTCTTTTGGGGATTATGCTCCGTATGTTTAAATGTCCGCCGAGGATCCCCTTTGGTTTAGCCTTTGTGTCCCAAAGAACTCGTGCATGATTAACAGTTTGGAAAAATAAATGTTGTTTTTGCTTTTGTACAGCTCGGTTTTCGGAACTCGCCTCATTTGCAATTTGTTTAACCGCTTCTGTTTCCAAAAGTTTGGACGTAGCGCAGCTGTTTACAGCAGGTACAGATATGTGAGTCTGTTCAGTGCAAATCGACTCACCCGACTCGCTATGACCAGTGGTCTGCTGTTTAATAGTGGCAGGTCCAGGGTTAAGGTGAATATCCCCTGCCAGAAGTAGCAGTACTAACAGTACTTTAACTGTATAGCCTCTACCATATTTGGCACCAGCGCCGTCGCAGGAGCTGCCAGAACGATGTTGAGCACAACAGAGAACTGCCTTAGGGGCTCTGACTCCGGATTTTTCCTCAGGGTTGACTCCCGAAGCCTTTCCCGTGACCGGGTGTGCCGCAAGGAAGCGGAGGTTTGAAATCAGGGTTTACCTTCCCCTAGATGGGCTACCTTCCCAGGTTGACGAGCCACCATCTACCCGAAGCATCTGGTTTTAAGGCGCCAGAGATCCGCCCTTGCCCCTTCTCCTATTAGTAAAAGCAGTTCCGCCGGGCTTAGAGACTAAACCACACGGGCAGGCTAGGAGTTGGACTTAGTTGTCAGAGGCTCTTCGAGACGCACGCCGTAAGGAGCATTTTATGAGCACTGGGAGCTTAACGCTAGTGCCGCTCCTGGCTATGACAACCTTGGAACCAAGGTGGAACAACCTGCACTTTCTAAAATGCTTCCCCTTCGCTGAGCACTCCCTCGCTTTATAGCGGTGCCTACTGGATCCGCAGCCATAACATTTCAGCGTCCCCGGGGTGTACCTAATCTTCATGACAGCAGCATATTCGTCATCGCTGCCACCGTCCGGATCCAAGGCCAGTGCCTTCCACTGTTTCTCATTCCTGCGCAGGCTTTCTGTGTTACCGAGATTCTGTGTAATCTTTTCCGTTGCCTTGTGTTGTTGTGCTAGCTCCATGGTGGCTAGTAGTGCTAGCTCACCAGCATGAGTCAGGCGACGGACCCTCGCAGAGGAATATGACACGTGCTCCGCTAGCTGGTCGTGGATCATCTCCTTCTCCAAGCCCCCGAATCTGCACTTACCCGCCAGCTGTTGAATGTCCGGCAAAAACTGCTGCACTAATTCCCCTGGTCGCTGGTGTCGCTGTCTGAATTGAATGCGCCTCATGATGGTCTTTTCAAGGGCGCGAAAATAGCCTGCCATGAGCCTCACCACGTCATTGAATGTGTCACCTCCTCCCAATGTGTTCAGGATCCTGTGACCCTCCATTCCTAAGTTGTGGACCAGAATTGCCCTTCACGCAACTTCTCGAGGTCGCTGAGGTCCAAAGCTATGAGGAAGTTTTTGAAGGCCGCTTACAACCTGGCCCAGGGAATGGGCGGCTCACCCAGAGCCTCCAGGAATGGTCAAAAAGCGGTAGCTTCCCTCTCCATCCCGTATATCCTTGTCGCCAAATGTTACGTCTTGAAAAGATGGGAAGTCGAGGTGACGTTTTGTAAGTTTATTACAACGCACAGGATCACAGGAGTCACCACACTTGCCTGAGAGTCCACAGCAAAGAGACAGGATGTCTCCCACTGTGGCTTCTTATACTCTAGGTGATGCCACTCCAGGAGGCGGGGCGTCACCTCCCACTACACCCAGGGCGCCGTCATATTGGTACACTCTTTTAGTATATATTATAGATATAATATCCAAAAGTTTATAAAAAAAAAATCCTTTTACATTGTGTTAGATGATATTCCCAAATGTATCCCCATTGTCTTTTGAAAGCAGAAACAGAGCCTAAAACCTTCTCCGGGTCAGCTTAGTTGTCATGTTACATCTGTATATAATTTTTTAAACTTCTTGGTGTCTGTGAAATGTATTCCCAACAGTTTTATAATTGTTCTTGTTCTAATTAAAATTGTAATTCTCATTCTAATGTATGCCAGCAAAAGGTTCTCCTTTAGCCCAAGTGGATATGAGGCCCGGACCCTTTTAGCTGCACTGGACTATAACCAGCACAGGGACCATGGAAGTTTTTTTTTTTTTTTTTGCCACCAAAATATTTTACACAATAATGCATAAACTAATATTAGGATTATAATTTTTTTTTTTTTTTTGGGGGGGGGTGATTTATTAATTTTAAACCTTTTTTGTAAATTTTACAGAAATGATTGTATTTGTTAATATTTTGTGAATATGTGTTACCTCCATCCATATTCATATTTATTTATCATTTTTCATAATGAATTAATTAGACTTATGACCACATTCCACCCCTTCTGGCCCGCTTTCTTTCAAAGCACCTTTCTGCAAATGCAGTGCTTCCACAACATAGACAATTGCACCCAGAGGACCCACGTACACTTGGCCTTGTTCCTGCAGAATTACCGCCACCAATGGAAGAGCTTCTGAGGACACAAGCTAGGAGAGGCCTAAGTACAGGTACATCTCAAAAAATTAGAATATCATGAAAAAGTTCAATATTTTTTGTCAGTCATTTCAGAAAGCGAAACCCATATATCATATAGATTCATTACACAGAGAGTGATATATTTAAAGTTTTTAATTATTCTAATTTTGATGATTATGGCTTACAGCCCATAAAAACCCCAAATTCAGTTTCTCAAAAAATTAGAATATGACATAAAATTAATTAAAAAAATAGTTTTTAAATAGAAATGTTGGGCGACTGAAAAGTATGTCCATGTACACACTCAATACATGGTCGGGGCTCCTTTTGGATTAATTACTGTATCAGTGTGGTATCAGTTTGTGTTTCTACATGGCAACACGTGCAATGTTATCATAAGGGAACAGTGAGTGTGACACCTACTGGCTAGGAGGTCAAAAAATAATGGATTGCACCTGTGGTTTATCACATCTTTGGAAAGCTGAGTTCAATTTCTCTAGCCACACCCAGGCCTGATTACTGCCACACCTGTTCTCAATAAAGAAATCACTTAAATAGGACCTGCCTGACAAAGTGAAGTAGACTAAAAGATCCTCAAAAGCTAGACATCATGCTGTGATCCAAAGATCACAGCATGAATTCAGGAACAAATGAGAAACAAAATAATTGAGATCTATCAGTCTGGAAAAGGTTATAAAGCCATTTCTAAAGCTTTGGATCTCCAGGAAATCACAGTGAGAGCAATAATCCACAAATGGCAAAAACATGCAACAGTGGTGAACCTTCCCAGGAGTGGCCGGACGACCACAATTACCCGAAGAAGCAGCGACGACTCATCCAAGAAGTCACGAAAGACCCCACAACAACATCCAGAGAACTGCAGGCCTCACTTGCCTCAGTTAATGTCAGTTTTCATGACTCCACCATAAGAAAGAGATGGAGCAAAAATGGCCTGCAGGGCAGAGTTCCCAGATGAAAACCACTGCTGAGCAAAAAGAACGTAAAGGCCCATCTCAGTTTTGCCAGAAAACATCCTGATGATCCCTAAGACTTTTGGAACAATACTATGTGGACTGATGAGACAAAAGTTGAACTTTTTTGGAAGGTGTGTGTCCCATTACCTCCGGTGTACAACTAACACAGCATTTAAGAAAAGCAACATCATACCAACAGTAAAATATGATGGTGGTAGTGTGATGGTGTGGGGCTGTTTTGCTCTGACCTGGAAGACTTGCTGTGGTAAATGGAACTCTGCTGTCTACCAAAAAATCCTGAAGGAGAATGTCCGGCCATCTGTTCATGACCTCAAGCTGAAGCACACTTGGGTTCTGCAGCAAGACAATAGTCCAAAACACACCAGCAAGTCCACCTCTGAATGGCTTAAGAAAACAAAATAAAGACTTTGGCGTTGCCTTGTCAAAGTCCTGACCTTAATCCGATTGAGATGCAGTGGAATCACCTTAAAAAGGTGGTTAAGGCTCGAAAATGCTCCAGTGTGGCTTAATTACAACAATTCTGCAAAGATGAGTGGGCCAAAATTCCTCCACAGCGCTGTAAAAGACTCACTGCCAGTTATTGCAAACGCTTGATTGCAGTTGTTGCTGCTAAGGGTGGCCGAACCAGTTACTAGGTTTAGGGGGCAATCACTTTTTCACACAGGACCATAAGGGTTGGATATTTTTTCCCTTAATAATAAACACCTTCATTTAAAAACTGTATTTTGTTTTTTCTTGTGATATCTTTGCCAAACATTTAAATTTTGACATAACGCACGGCTCAGGAGATGCACACACACAGGCTCAGAGTAGTTCAAATAGTTTATTAACAACAGGATTGTATGAATGTGTCTGCGGGATGTAAATGTGTTGGTGGTGGCGTCTGCTTCGGGCACAGAGGCAGGAGACCGTACAGCCGGACAACCCTATGGGAAAAGCACAAGGAGAAGGGTGACGGGCACACACCAACACAGGAGATATGAGAGCGAGAGAGGAGCTTACTTGGAGAGGACAGATGACTGGCACAACAAGGGACGAGGTCCGGTAGACAGCCACCTGGAGAGCCCGGTGCAGCAGCGAGGAACAGGCGATGGAGAGGCATTGTCCGCCGCCGGGGAATCCACCTGTGCACAGGGGAGCAGACTAGGAAGGAAAAGGAGGTAAGGTCTTCTTACCAGAGTGATCAGCTGAGGGTGAAGGAACTCACAGCGATGCATGGGGAAGTCTGACGGCTTCAGGCCTTCAGGTGTGCGTGCAGGTGGCGCCGCTGATGAGCGGCGCGGCGTGACAGTACTCCCCCCTCTAGCAGCGCCTCCTGGCGATGGATTCTCTGGGTGCGCTCGGTGGAAATCAGCGATGAGCGACGGGTCCAACACAAACGACGAGGGTACCCACTGTCGATGTTCAGGCCCATAGCCCTCCCAGTCCACCAAGTACTGCAACCCACGACCCCGGCGCCGGGAGTCCAGGATGGAGGCGACGGACCAGGCCGGATGGCCACCAATCATCCGGGGCGCGGGTTGCGCAGCAGGAGGAGGGCAAAGGGGATCGGAGACTTCCAGCTTCACCTTGGTCACGTGGAAGGTGGGATGGATGCGGAGGGAGGGGGGAATAGCTACACGCACAGCCACCGGGTTGACGATCCTGGTGATGGGGTAAGGACCCATAAAGCGCTGTGCCAGCTTCCTCCTCTCGCCCTTTAAAGTCACGTCCTGGGTCGACACGTAGACTTGCTGACCAACTCTGTACGCCGGGGCAGGTCTTCTGTGCCGGTCCGCCACGGCTCTGTTGCGCTCCGCCGTGCGTAAAAGCGCATTGCGTGCTGACGCCCAGATGGAGCGGAACTGCCTGAGATGCGCCCGTACTGAGGGGACAGTTACCTCACTCTCCTGCGCTGGGAACAGTGAGAAGAGCGAGCGGTGTTATGGGCGTATTCAACCCAGGCGAGGTGGTTACTCCAGGACGTAGGTTTGGACGCCGTTACACAGCGGAGCGCAGCCTCCAGCTCCTGGTTGGTCCGCTCACACTGCCCGTTGGATTGGGGGTGATGGCCGGAGGAGAGGCTCACCTTGGCTCCTAAGGCGTTGCAGAATGACCTCCAAACCTCTGAAGAAAATTGGGGCCCCCGGTCCGAGACCACGTCCACCGGAATCCCATGCAGCCTGACCACGTGTTGGATGAGGAGGTCCGCCGTCTCCAGGGCAGTTGGGAGACCTCGTAGGGGGACGAAGTGTACCGCCTTGGAGAAGCGGTCCACGATGGTCAGGATGGTGTCGTAGGTGTTCGAGACTGGGAGTCCGGTGACGAAATCCAGGGCGATATGCGACCAGGGCCTGCCAGGGACGGGCAGAGGCTGGAGCAAACCCGCTGGAGGGGCATTACCCAATTTGTTGGTGGCACAAACTGGACAGGCCCGGGCGTAGCAAGCAGCGTCCCTCCGCAGGCCCGGCCACCAAAAGGACCGCTGGAGGAGGTCAATCATCCGGGAGGAGCCAGGGTGACAGGTGAGCTTGGATGTGTGCAACCAGTGGATGACCTCCCCTCGAACCGTGGATGGCACGAACAGCCTCCCCTCCGGTCCGCCGCCAGGGTCAGGTTCCACTTCCTGCGCCTTCCGGATCTTGCTCTCGATGTCCCAGGTGATGGCTCCCACGATGCACGACCTGGGTAGGATGGTGTGGACCGTGTCCTCTGACTCCTCAGGGGCGAATTGCCTAGAGAGGGCGTTGGGCAGGCCGTTCTTGGAGCCAGGCCTGAAGGTGATGGTAAATTGAAACCTGGCGAAGAACAAGGACCAGCGCGCCTGGCGGGCATTCAGGCGCCTGGCAGATCTAAGGTACTCCAAGTTCTTGTGGTCCGTCAGGACCACGAACGGCAGGTCCACCCCCTCTAGCCAGTGACGCCACTGCTGTAGCGCGAGCTTGATGGCGAGGAGCTCTCTGTCACCCACGTCGTAATTCCTCTCCGCCGGGGACAAGCGCCGGGAGAAGAAGGCGCAGGGCCGTTTGATACCGTCGTCTGGCGACCGCTGGGATAGCACCGCCCCCACTCCTGTGTCCGAAGCATCCACTTCCACGATGCACTGCAGCGCAGGGTTGACTTGGCTAAGGACCCGGGAGGAGGAGAACTCCGCCTTCAGTGCCTGAAAAGCAGCTGCGGCCTCTTCGGTCCACCAGAACGGGACCTTAGGGGACGTGAGGCGGGTCAGCGGACCGACGATGGTGCCAAAATTTGGGACGAAGCGGCGGTAGAAGTTCGCAAACCCAACGAACTGTTGCACCTGCTTCTTTGAAGCAGGTGTAGGCCATTCCACCACCGCCTTCACCTTCTCTGGGTCCGGAAGCACCTGGTCGTGTGAGATGATGAACCCAAGGAAGGATGTTGTCTTTGAGTAAAATTCACACTTCTCAGCCTTCACGTATAACCGGTTCTCCAGCAGTCTTTGGAGGACCCGCCTCACGTGGACCTGGTGCTCGTCCCTGGACTTGGAGAAGATGAGTATGTCATCCAGGTAGAGGAACACAAAAAGGCCGATGAAATCCCGGAGGACGTCGTTGATGAGGCGCTGAAAGACGGCTGGAGCGTTGGTCAACCCGAACGGCATCACCAGGTACTCAAAGTGGCCGTTCGGGGTACGGAAGGCTGTTTTCCACTCGTCTCCCTCCCGGATCCGGACGAGGTGGTATGCGCTGCGTAGATCCAGCTTGGTGAACCAAGTCGCCCCCTGGAGGGAGTGGAAAGCGGTGTCCATGAGGGGCAGGGTGTAACGATCCTTCTCCGTTATGTCATTAAGGGCACGATAGTCAATGCAAGGACGGAGGGATCCGTCCTTCTTACCAACGAAGAAGAATCCTGCCCCCACAGGTGATGACAATGGGCGGATAATCCCAGCACTCAGCGACTCCTTGAAGTATGAGTTCATTGTCTCCTTCTCCGGCGCCGACAGACTGTAGAGTCGTCCAGAAGGTAAGGGTGCCCCCTGGCGGAGATTGATTGCGCAGTCATAGGGCCGATGAGGAGGGAGAGACATCGCCTTGGATTTGCTGAATACCATACCCAGGTCGTGAAATTCCAGTGGCACCAGGGACAGGTCCGGGGGTGCAGCGTCCGTAGGAGGGGGAGAAGTGGACGGAGAGCAGGCAGCGGACTGAAGACAGGTACCCATGCAGAACGTACTCCATGCCGACAACCCAGCGGACTTCCAATCCAGAACGGGGTTGTGGAGGCGTAGCCAGGGATACCCCAGGATGACGGGCGACACAGAGTTGGGCAGGACGTAAAAGGTTATCTCCTCCCGGTGGTTTCCAGAGATAATAACCGGGATGGGGATGGTCTGGTGTGTAACTCTCCCAAGGGAGGCACGAGAGAGGTTGACCAGGGAGATAGGGTTTCTGAGCGCCTGACAGCGGATGCCCAATCGGGTTGCCAGGTCTTGAGAAATAAAGCTGCCTTCCGCGCCCGAATCCACCAGTGCGTGGGTGAGATGCCCAGTGGAGTTATGACAGAAACGGATGGGCAGCTTCAATTGAGTGAGAGAAATTAACCGATTGACATCCGCGAGGCCCCCTACAGTGACTCACGGACCCCGCCGACTGGCTTTCCGTGGGCAAAGCTTCACCGTGTGTTTGTCATCTCCGCAATACATGCAGAGATCCAACTCACGGCGGCGTTGTCTCTCCGCAGGGGAAAGCTTTGTCCAGCCCGTCACCATCAGCTCCGACTCCTCGGGGCACGATGGTGGCGGCGTCGCCAGGGGGCGAGCTTGGAACAGGCGCGGCGAGACTCCACGAGGGCGAGAAGAAGACGACTTCCGTCCCGAGGAGCGCTCGCGCAGCCTGTTGTCCAAACTGATCGCTAGGGATGTTAGCTCCGCTAGCGTCTCAGGGATATCCCGCCCAGCCAGTTCATCCCTCAGATCATCGTTGAGACTGCGGAGGAAAAGGCCACAGAGGGAGCGTTCCTCCCAGCCTAATTCCTCCGCCGCTACCCGGAAGTCGACCGTGTAGTCCGCTGCCAACCGGCTTCCCTGCTGGAGGGCGAGAAGCCGATCAACCTGGACCGTCTCGGTAAGAGAATTCAATTCAATTCAATTCAATTCAACTTTATTTATATAGCGCCATTTCACAACAACAGTCATCTCATAGCACTATCAACTGTAGGGGGGAACCCCCACAGTTGCAGAAAGACCCCAGCAATCAGGCGATCCCCTGTGAGCAAGCACTTGGCGACGGTGGAGAGGAAAAACTCCCTTTTAACAGGAAGAAACCTCCAGCAGAACCAGGCTCAGGGAGGGGCAGTCATCTGCTGCGACTGGCTGGGGGGGTGAGGGGATAGAGAAGAAGAAAAGAACAGACATGTAGAGAGCAAACAGCACGATGGGGACTCAATCTATGGGAGAGAACAAACAGATGTTAATGACCAGCAAAAAAAAATATTTCATTGAGAGTGAGGAAAGGAGTGAGGCCCAGTGCATTACTGGAGGTCCCCCGGCTGACTAAACCTATTAGCAGCATAACTAAGGGAGGGTTCAGAAACACATGATCCCTCCCTAATTGTAGGCTATATCAAAAAGGTAGGTTTTAGCCCTATTCTTAAAAACAGAGATCGAGTCTGACTCCCGAATCCAGATTGGCAGCTGATCCCACAGGAGAGGAGCTTGATAACTGAAGGCTCTGCCTCCCATTGTACTTTTGGAGATTCTAGGTATTACAAGTAATCCTGCATTTTGGGAGTGTAGTACTCTGTTAGGATAATACGGTAGTATCAGATCTTTTAAATAAAAAGAAGCCTGATTGTTTAGAGCTTTGTAAGTAAGAAGAAGGATCCATCCATCCATCCATCCATCTTCTACCGCTTTTCCGGAGGTCCGGGTCGCGGAGGCAGCAGTTCAAGCAGAGAAGCCCAGACTTCCCTCTCCCCAGCCACCTGCTCCAGCTCTTCAGAGGGGATACCAAGGCGTTCCCAGACTAGCTGGGAGACATAGTCTCTCCACCGAGTCCTGGGTCTGCCCCGGGGTCTCCTCCCAGTGGGACGTGCCTGAAACACCTCAAGTGGGAGGCGTCCAGGAGGCATCCTAATCAGATGCCCATACCACCTCAACTGACTCCTTTCAATGTGGAGGAGCAGCGGTTCTACTCTGAGCCTCTCCCGGATGACTGAGCTCCTCACCCTATCTCTGAGGGTGAGTCCAGCAATCCTACGGAGAAAGCTCATTTCAGCCGCTTGTATCCGCGATCTCGTAGATCGCGAAGAAGAAGGATTTTAAACTTAATTCTAAACTCTATGGGAAGCCAATGAAGGGAGGCCAGAACCGGAGAGATATGATCTCTCTTTCTAGTACCTGTTAAAACTCTTGCTGCAGCATTTTGGATCAGCTGAAGACTTTTTAAAGATGTTTTAGGACAGCCTGATAATAAAGAATTACAATAATCTAATCTCGAGCTAACAAAAGCGTGGATCAGTTTCTCAGCATCACTCTGAGCCAAGATGTTCCTAATCTTGGCAATATTACGCAAATGATAGAAGGCAGTCTTAGAAACAAATTTAATATGTGAATTGAAGGACAAATCCTGATCAAAAATAACTCCAAGGTTCCTCACAGAGCTATTAAGAGAAAGAGTAACCGCATCCAAACTGAAAGTTTGATTTGGAAAGGAATTTCTAAGGTTTTTTGGACCAACAAGAATGACTTCAGTCTTATCTGAATTTAATAGCAGGAAATTACAAGTCATCCAAGCTTTGATTTCCTTAAGACAGGCTTCTAACTTGGCTAATTGATTACTATCATCAGGCTTCATTGACAGGTATAATTGTGTGTCATCTGCATAACAATGAAAATGTATACAGTGCTTTCTAATAATGTTGCCTAATGGAAGCATATATAAACTAAAAAGAGTAGGGCCTAGCACAGATCCCTGTGGAACTCCATGACTAAGCTTTGAGTTGAAAGAAAACTCATTATTTACATGAACAAACTGGAACCTATCAGATAAATAAGATCTAAACCATTGCAACGAAGTTCCATTAAGTCCAACATAGTGTTCTAATCTATCAAGTAGAATATTATGATCGATAGTATCAAAAGCTGCACTAAGGTTTAAAAGGACAAGTACAGAAACTAGTCCATTATCAGATGCAATGAGGAGGTCGTTAGTGACCTTCGCTAAGGCTGTTTCAGTACTATGATGGATTCTAAACCCAGATTGAAACTCTTCAAGTAAACCATTTCCCTGCAGGTGGTCAAATAATTGAGTAGCAACAACTCTTTCTAAGATTTTTGAAATGAAAGGGAGATTAGAGATTGGTCTATAGTTAGCTAAAGCTCCTGGATCTAGCGTTGGCTTTTTGAGTAAGGGTTTAATTACAGCCATTTTAAAAGCCTGCGGTACATGGCCTAAAGTTAATGAAGAATTGATTATATGAAGAATAAAGCTACCAATAAGTGGGAAGACTTCTTTAAATAACCTGGTAGGAATGGGCTCTAAAAGACAAGTTGAAGGTTTGGATGAGGAAACTATTTTGTCTAACTCACAAAGGTCGATTGGAGTAAACTCATCAAGACAGACATAAATAGAAGGAGTTGTAGCAGTTACAGCATTTAAGTTAACTGTGGGAAGAATCTGATTGATTTTATCTCTGATGGATGAAATTTTATTATTGAAAAAGTTCATAAAGTCCTGACTAGTAAGCTCTAAGGGAATGCTAGGATTGACAGAGTCCTGACTCTTTGTCAACCTGGCTACAGTACTGAAAAGAAACCTGGGATTATTCTTGTTCTCTTCTATTAATGCAGAGTAATAACTCGTTCTAGCTTTTCTAAGAGATTTTTTATAAATTAAAAGATGATTTCTCCAAGCTAAATAGATTTCATCTAAATTAGTAGAGCGCCATTTTCTTTCTAATTGACGAGTCTTCTGTTTTAAGGTACAAGTTTCTGTGTTGAACCAAGGAGTTAGAAATCTCTGATTAGACTTTTTCTTTTTTAAGGGGGCCACCAAGTCTAGAGTCTGATGCAGAGAAGCTGAAACACTATCCACCATGTTATCAAGTACAGAAGGAACAAGCTTTCTATAGCTTATTTCCGTTGTGTTGACACATGGCATAGAGGAAACAATCTGCATAAATTTGGAAACAGCATCATCTGAGAGGCATCTACTGTAATAATATTTTTCTTTAGGAGCCAAATAGTCAGAAATAGTAAAATCAAAGGTTAACAGACGATGGTCTGACAGTACAGGGTTATGAGGAGACACTACAAGATTTTTTATTTCTATGCCGTATGTCAAAACAAGGTCCAATGTATGGTGGAGGTAATGAGTAGAATTTCCTACTTTCTGAGAAAACCCAATCGAATCTAATATTGAATTGAATGCCACATTAAGGCAGTCACTATCTACATCCACATGTATATTAAAGTCCCCTACTATAATTATTCTATCAGATTTCAGCACTAAATCAGCTAAGAAATCAGCAAATTCGGATAAAAATTCTGAGTAGGTTGATGGGGGACGATAAACTATGGCAAATAAAATTGGGTTTAACCTGGAATTGCTAAAGTGCCCAATACTGAGGACCAGGCCCTCAAAGGAATTATAACATGTTTTTTGATTTACATTAACTAGTAATTTGGAATGGTAAATTGTTGCTACTCCTCCTCCACGACCAGAACTTCTGGGATTTTGACAGTTTAAATAACCAGAGGGAGTTGATTCATTTAAACCAACATGATCCTCTTGCCCTAACCAAGTCTCTGTAAGGGAAATTAAATCAATCTGATGATCAATTAACAAATCATGGACTAACAGAGACTTGGGAGTTAGAGACCTAATATTTAATAAACCACATTTAATTTTTAAATTATGAGGAGGAACAGAGGCCAAATCATTCAATTTAGAGGCTTTATGTTTAATTAAGAGGTGTGTAAGACTGCGACTCTGCTTCCTGGTCCCAACTCTGAGTAGTCATGGTTTTGGAAATTTGGATAAAAAAGATGCCAGATTGTTAGATAAATGAGAAGCACCATCCAAAGTGGGATGAATGCTGTCTCGTCTCATAAGACCAGGTTTTCCCCAAAAGGAGCTCCAATTGTCAATGTAGCCCACGTCATTTTTAGGACACCACACAGACAGCCAGCAGTTCAAGGATGACGAGCGACTAAACATGTCATCACTGGTCAGATTGGGGAGGGGCCCAGAGAATACTACAGTGGTTGACATCGTTTTTGCAAAGTCACACACCGATTCTATATTAAGTTTCGTGACTTCCGACTGCCGGAGACTGATGTCATTAATGCCGGCGTGAATAACAATTGTGGAATATTTACAGTTACTTTTAGCCAGCATTTTCAAATTTGACTCGATGTTGCCTGCTCTGGCCCCAGGGATGCATTTGACTATGGCCGCTGGAGTCTCTAGGTTCACGTTTCTGACTACAGAGTCGCCAATGATCAGAGTTTTTTCCTCAGCGGGTGTGTCGCTGAGCGGGGAAAAACGATTAGAAACGTGAACAGGTTGGTGGTGTACCGGGGCTTTGCGACTAGGCTTCCTTCTCACCGTCACCCACCCAGTCTCCTCGCTGCTGAGGAGAGCCGGGGAACTGCTGACAGGGGGACCTAAGCTAGCTAGCTCCGCTGCAGCTAATGGGCGTCCGTCAAGATTAACTGGCGCAGACGGTGTTTCAATGCAGCGGAGCCAGGATTCCAAATCAGACAACCTCGCCTCGAGCGCCTCAAAAAGACAACATTTATTACATTTACCGTTATCGCTAAAAGAGGCAGAGGTGTAGCTAAACATCTGACAGAGAGAGCACACCAGAGGAGGAGAGGAAGGAGAGCTAGTAGCCATAGCTAATGGCTAGAGAGCAAACCACAAAGCAAACCACACAGGCAGACAGCAAAACAGGAAGTGACGATACATTACCACAAGGAAGTGACGATCCGGATAGACATCCAAGGGCCACCAAACTGATTTGAACCGAGCTGATAACCAAACACAGACTGAGGGAAGAGGGCAGAAGAAGGACAGGTATGTGAAGACGATAGTCAATAGTAGGATGCTGCCAAATGAGGTCTTTGCCGATGGTCAAAGACCTCCAGGAAGCGTCTCACGAATTGGTCATATGTGAGGGTGGCATAACTGGGCCTCGCCATTACGGCGTAGGTCCAGGTTAATGCTCGCCCCTCCAGGAGATTCCCGATATAACCAATTCGGCTATGATCTGAGGGAAAGTCCCCGGGCCCACGGTGGAAAACGGACTCACACTGCATTATAAACCCCTGTGCTCCGCCGAGCTTACCGCTAAAGCGGGCGGGGGTTGGAATGGGCGTGAGCTGAACCGGTGCACCCGGAGCCTGCTGGACGGCCACTGGAGCAGCAGGAGCCGCGCCACCCTGACGAGCCGGGGGGAACGGCTGTTGGGGGTCCAAGCGGCCCAATCGGTTAGTTATATTTATCAATTGATTAAAAATCACCTGTTGCTGATAAGCTATCTGATCCACTCGAGCCTCGAGAGTGGAAAACCGGTGTGCGAGCCCGCCGTCTGCCGAGCCGCTCTGCTGAAGCCGTACTGACATAACGCACGGCTCAGGAGACGCACACACACAGGCTCAGAGTAGTTCAAATAGTTTATTAACAACAGGAGTGTATGAATGTGTGTCTGCGGGATGTAAATGTGTTGGTGGCGGCGTCTGCTTCGGGCACAGAGGCAGGAGACCGTACAGCCGGACAACCCTATGGGAAAAGCACAAGGAGAAGGGTGACGGGCACACACCAACACAGGAGATATGAGAGCGAGAGAGGAGCTTACTTGGAGAGGACAGATGACTGGCACAACAAGGGACGAGGTCCGGTAGACAGCCACCTGGAGAGCCCGGTGCAGCAGCGAGGGACAGGCGATGGAGAGGCGTTGTCCGCCGCCGAGGAATCCACCTGTGCACAGGGGAGCAGACTAGGAAGGAAAAGGAGGTAAGGTCTTCTTACCAGAGTGATCAGCTGAGGGTGAAGGAACTCACAGCAATGCATGGGGAAGTCTGACGGCTTCAGGCCGAAGCTCAGGGCGAGGCTGCTTATATCCCTCGCCGCTGATGATGTGCAGGTGTGCGTGCAGGTGGCGCCGCTGATGAGTGGCACGGCGTGACAAATTTGTTTTATGATCTGAAACATTCAAGTGTGACAAACATACAAAAGAATGACTGAGAAATCAGGAAGGGGGCAAACACTTTTTCACACCAAGAGGACAATGCACAGTATTTGTTTGGTGATAACATGGTTTATATATTTTTTTTTAATGTACTAGGGATAGATTAAAAAAAATTATATATATATATACTGTATATATATACTGTATGTTATATATAGTGTTATTTTTCTACCACTAGGCTGTGCTGTTGTGCAAACATCTCTTTTGCCAGTACAGATTACTGGTTGCCTTGGAAACAACAGCTGCTAGAGACGCCGATCATTTTTTTTTTTCTTTCTTTCTGAAAAAACAATTTCTTGGTCCATGGGATAATTTTTTTTTTCATTAAATTTTGATTCACAGTCCTTCTACTCTCTGCCTGCTACATATTTAAGAAGAAGAGATCTCTGTGGTCATTCAGTCCATAATGTACAGTAGAATGAAATTACGTGTCACCTATCTACAAAGTTAATCACATGTCAAATCAAAGTGATTGTTGCCATGCAAGGCACCACCACAAACTCCTTCTCCTTCCCCCATTGTATTACACTGAGCACCAAGCTAGAAGGTGGGAAGTGCCATTTTTACATAGTCTTTGGTATTACCTGGCTGGGACTTGAACCCCCAACCTCCCGGTTGTGGAGCGGATGCTCTATCAACTAGGCCACCACTCCCAAAAGTGAGACAGCCCAAAAGAAAAAAAAAAAAAAAATCTCCCCACTGAGAATTTTACAGTTCTTAATTTTCTGCTCCATGCATAATCATTGTCCAGGATTTATTGGTTCGGCTTCCATTGTGGGGAATCAAACAGCGCTGATGTGGTGTCAAAAAGTAAATGACATTTAACATGATTTTATGTTATTTTAATGGAGAGAGGTGTAACAATCAAAATAAAATCACCTGTCATTTTATTTATATGACGATTCAACTAAATATTTTTTTTTTATTCCATCCACATTCACATTTTAATTGCGTACTTAGTGTTGGAGTCTATGGTATTATTTTATTATTTTTTTAAATGAATGAATGAACAGGGGAAAAGGGTATGCAGAAGTAACTACATAGGAATTTAACACAAAAACAAATACTGAAACACATGCCCAAAGGAGATGTGTTCACTCCAGAAGAAGGTCCAGGATAGCAGGAAGCCTCTACAAACGTTGATCTTTATATGAGCTTCGCCTAACGCTGATGTCAGCTGACCTGTGCTATTTCTCTGATTTTTTTTTAAAAGTCTGTAAAAGTCAGTCCAAACACTATAGTGTGAACTCAGCTTTAACTTAGGCTGACTTAGGTAAACTCTGCATAACTTAGCCCAGTGCTGAAGAAGTTTTACAAACAAAGCACAACTTTCACCAACGTGTATTTCCAAACGTCAGCAAATTTTCAGCAGGCTGAAAATTTTCGAAGAACACAACTTTTGCCAGCATTTGCCAACAAACACCAGCAATCATTAACTTTTGCCAGCCGAGCCAGATGTTTGCCAAAACATTGGTAAAAGTCCGTCCAAATATTATAGTGTGAATCCACCCTGAGTGCACTTACCAATGTTTCCCTAACCTGTTCTCCCTATTTCCCCAAAGCACCCCACTCTACTCCCAGAGGCCTTATCTGTTCTGCCACTCTTTACTGCACCAAGGTCTCAAGCCATCCTCCTCACTGTTCACCTTCACCTCAGCACTTGTCAGCAAACAAGCAAATCATTATCATTAATCATCTCTGAAATATTACCATACTTACCCCTTGTTCTCTCTCTCCTACCGCAGCGTTGCCAGACTCCTTGCCACAGCTTATCACCTTACACTCAATAAAGATTATTGTTAACCACTACTTGTTCTCTCTGTTACCTGCTTTTGGGTCTGTTTTTGGTAAATGATATCAGAACAATCTTCTCCGAAAGATGCAGCAGCTGCAACAGGGGGAGCCGAAGTGGCTCGGTTAGACACACTTGAACAGCAGGTAGACATTTAATGCTGCAAATGCACTCAGCAATCGCTTAGCTTTCTCGAGTCACTGATAAGTTGGAACAGCTCTCACTCACTGTTAGCATGATTTTTTCTGCACCTCCTCCAGCTCCTGTCCTGGCCTTTTCTAGTCTGGGTTGCTCTGTGGCTGTTTCCACCCCTGCTTGCTACAATGGGAGATTGGGAGTGGGTGGGGGGTTTAACCTACAATGTAGTCTAGTTTTCTAGCACGCACCAGAGGATTTCCTCTCTGAGCACAGTAAAATCAGCTACGTGGTCAATCTGCTGGACGGTCGGGCACTAACCTGCGGTTATGTCAAGGCCAGAATACCTCGCATACACTTTCAACTGATTCACTGCAGAGTTTCTCAGAATTTTTGATCATTCTGACTGTGAGGGACACATGTCAGCCTGACTTTTAGATCTCCACCAGGGTAGTCGGTGAGCTGCGGAGCACTCGGTTGACTTCTGGGTGCTTGCAGCTGAGGCGGGTTGGGATGACACCGCGTTGAGATCTGTTTTTATCAGTAGTCTTACATCCTCCTAACTCCGAGATGAGCTAGACTGCCGACTCCCTCGATGCATTAATCATGCTGGTAGGATGCCTCAACAATCGCCTCAGGCAGTGTGCCCAAGAGTGCCAACATGATGCACACATGCGCACCCCCTTCACTTTCTCCGCGGCCACGCGCGTTCTAACTCTTCCTGCCATGGCCATCTCCAACGCTTTTGAGCCTATGATGCTGGGTCAATCTCGGCTCTCATCCGCGGAGTGGCGATGCCGTTCCTAGGGGGGCCTCGGCTTAGATTCTGCGTCATTCAGTAGAATCATGCCCCATTAAGCCAAAAGGGCAGGCCCATCCGTAGGAGTAGGGGGACTGGCGGGTCTTCCATCAAAACACCCCCAAATTAAATTCACCCTTCCGGTTCTCCTCCAACTAGCCTCACTCCAACACTCTGCTCACGTTTTAATAGATTCGGGGGCCAAGCAAAATTTCATGTCCATGGATCTGGCAACCCGGCTCAAAATTCCCTGCTCCAGGCACCGATTAAAGTGCTTGCATTATCCAGAAGGCCACTACTCACTGTCACCCAAAAAACTAACCCACTATCCTTACTGGTATCTCGTAACCACAGAGAGAGTATTTTCATTCCCCATTCTCCCCTCATCCACTCCACCAAAAGTTTTAGGGTATCAATAGGATGAGTGTGTTACAGTCCAGGGGTCGGGGGGAGGAAGTGGGCAGAGATCAGGGTCCTGATGGCCTGGTGAACAAAGATGCTTAGCAGTCTTGTGGACTGGGCCCGGAGGCTCCGGTACCTTTTTCCACAGGGCAGAAGGCTGAAGAGGGAGTATGAGGGGTGGGAGGTGTTTCCTGCAATGTTGATGCACCAGGTACTGACAGGCAGATGGAGCCTTGGCAGAGGTATGTGCTTTCTGAGTGCCCTCTAGTTTTTAATTTTTTGGGGTGATAACCGACATGCCGATTTTTTTATTTTTTTTTTTTGTTAATATACTCACTGCTAATGAAAACGCAACACTCTACAAAAGTTCTCACCCCAGGTGAGGTGGGTCTGGTAGATGTGGTAGATGTCCGGGGGAGGAGGGGGCAGAGGAGCACCGATAATCTTTCTGGCTGTTTTCAATGTGTGTTGCAGTGTCTTCTGGCAGGAGGCGGTGCAGCTTCCATATCACACTGTGATGCAGCTGGTGAGGATTCTCTCAATGGTGCCCTGGTAGAATGAGCACATGATGGGGGGAAGGACTCGTGCTCTCCTCAGTTTGCAGAGGAAATAGAGGCGAGTTTGAACCTTCTTGGCCAGTGATGTAGTGTTGTTGGATCAGGAGAGGTCTGCAGAAATGTGCACCCCCAGGAATTTGGTGCTGCTCACCCTCTCCACAGCTGATCCATCAATGATCAGAGGGGGATGCTGTGTGTGTGTCCTCTATTAAAGTTGACCACAATCTCCTTGGTTTTTCCCACATTCAGGAAGAGATAATTGTCTTTACACCAATGGACCAGTCTGCTCACCTCATTTCTGTAGTTGCCGTCTTTATTGTGATGAGGCCCACCACCGTCGTGTCATTGGCAAACTTGATGATGTAGTTAGTGTTGTAGGTTCATACGCATTCATGGGTAAGCAGGGTGAAGAGCAGTGCACTGAGCACGCACTTTTGTGGGGCCCTGTGCTCAGTGTGATGGTCTTGGAGGTGTTGCTGCCGACCTGCACGTTCTGTGGCCTCCCTGTGAAAAAGTCCAGCATCCAGTTACAGAGAGAGGTTTTGAGTCCCAAGTGTCTGAGTTTTTGTATTGGGTATTGGGAGATGATTGTGTTGAATGCTGAACTGAAGTCCAGGAACAGCATTCGCACGTAGGAGTTCTTTCAGTACAGGTGGGTGAAGGCTGGATGGAGAGCAGCAGCGATGGTATCTGTGGATCTGTTTGATCTGTATGCAAACTTAGATGGGTCATGGGAGGGAGGGTGGACTTGATGTTCTGCATGACCAGCCGCTCAAAGCACTTCATGATGATGGATGTCAGTGCTATGGGCTGGTAATCATTGTAGCTGGATAGGACGGGCTTCTTTGGGACTGATATTATGGAAGCAGTTTTGAAACATCTGGGGACAACAGCTTGACTGAGGGAGATGTTGAAGATGTTGGCCAGGAAATTCTTGAGCTCCTCCGTATTGTCTTTCAGAATGCGACCTGGTGTCTGGTCAAGCTGTCTTGTGTGGGTTGATCCTAGAGAGGGTCCTCTTCATGCTAGCCGGATCCAGTCTTATGGCCTGCTCGTCTGGAGGAGTGGTCTTCTGTGCTCATGTGCTGTTTTGTTCTTCAGTGCATCCAAAGAAGTCATTTAGGTTGATAAGCAGTGTGATGTCGCTTGCAGAGGTCTGAGGTGGAGGGTTGAAGCTGTTGAGGGTTTGTATGCCAGGGAGGGAATGTGCATCTCTGGTGTTGCTGAAGTGGCCGGATATTTTCTTGCTGTACTATTGTTTTGCCTCCTTGATGACACGGGACAAGTTGGCCGTAGCTGTTGTTAGTTCTGCAGTGTCACTGGCCCTGAAGGCTGCGTCCTGAGCCCTCAGGAGCCTGTTTACCTTTGCTGTCATCCATGGCTTCTGGTTGGCATGAACAGTGACAGTTTTGCAGTGAGTGACATCATCAGTGCATTTAGCTGTGTACGCTACAATAACCTCACTGTACTCATCTATGTTTGTGTGTCCATTGTGAGTGACTGCATGTTTGAAAGTGTCCCAGTCTGTAGTGCTGAAGCAGTCTTTCAGAGCATCTGAGGTCCCCTCTGGCCACACACATTATTTTTACATCTATAGATGGGGTAGAGGTCGGCTCACATTAATGTGACAAATTATATTAGTTAGGCATGATACAGGAATTTTATGTATCACATGTAGCCATATATAACGCCCAGCCCGAACCCAAAGTAGCAATATCCGTGGGCATGGATTTTGAGGTTGTATTTGCAAGTTAGAAAAATTCCTCTCGAAAAGTACAATGCAACTTTTTTGATCTCAAATATCTGAGAAAGGGTTATGGTTCAGTCAGTTTTATTCCCATTAAACTAGCTATATGTTAGCCAGTGTAACTGCATCAAAAGTGAATGTGATCAAACAGTAGTATTTGTCAGTTTATATGTTTGAATTGATGCGACTGCCACTCTTGAATAATAATTACCAGCATTTGCAGCGGGAAGTATTGCTACTACATGGGCGAAACGTTGTGGCAGCTGTTGGAACACACGTGGTGTGTTCGCTGACACAAGATACCATAATTATCTGTCTTTGCTACAGACGGGGCTGTCTGTACCCCATTACAGTGCACAGAATCATGCAGATGCAAGGTGAATGTTTGCAGAATCTTTGCCTAATTAGATTGTACACATTGAGAGCGTGTGGAAGGAAAGGCAGGAAGTGGGTTCAAACTAGCATCCTCACGACATCTGTGACAGCAGCCTCCCTGAGCTCCATACATAATTCAGCTGCATTTGTATAAATACATTAAAGACATATTTAACTGTTCAGTTTAATGTTTAAAAATTAATTTAAAAATACCACACGTATCTGCCATTTTCAGTTTCCCAACACATGTTTTGTATAGTGTGCCATGTCAAATAACTGTAGAGATCAGCATTTTATATATCTGCTGACATCTCTTCAAATTCTACTTTAATGTTTGTGAGCACAACTGCCCAAGGCTTTAAATCAAAACATACTGAAAGTGCATAACAGGCCTGAAGCAAGTCGATAATACCATATCCATGCTCTATGACTCAATTATAGTTACCAGGGCTCTGTTGAGTTACGAGCTGACTGTGGTCACACATCTAATTTTACCTTTAAAGTGACACGCCACCAAAAATCATTTTTTTTTTCTTGTTAACATATCTGGAACATGTTTTTTATGACTTAAAAGGCGTATCAAGAGGAAAATCACTCAAATGTCTCATATCTTTGTTTTTTTTGCTGTAAAGTTTCACTTAAATCCCGCTCCCTGAGAAAAGGAAACGTGAGACTGAGCATTTTTGGTGGTATAACTATGCATGAAGCTGGCACATAGGTAGTGTTGAGTCAATGAGGACTTTCTGGCCTAACTGAAGATAGCCTCCGGGTTAATTAGCAATTTTTTAACAAACTGCTTTGAAAATTTGACCCAAATTAAGATGGGTTTTACCATTAAACTGCTTTTAAGGAGCGATGCACTTTCAGTCATTATCCTGGGCCATCATGCATACAACTGGGCATGTTCTTCAACTGGTAAGTCTTTTTATCATAACATTTATGCGAGACACTATTAGCACTTGCCACTATTAGCCTTGTGGTATGTGGGTTGGGTCTAGTCACTGATTCTGGTGGGGTTTTTTTGTGGGGGGGTGAAAAGATTTTGACACAAACCTGTAAGACAACAAAAAGGGGATTATTTTTTGTAGAAAAAAAATGGCATAAGATACCATTTTAGACAATGTAGATTTGTTTTTATAGGGGATTTATATCGACCGGAGTGTGTCTTTAAGTTTTAAAGTAGTGATGGAACATGAGTATGTCATATGTCAAGATATTAAAAGATTGTTTTGACTTCAGTTCAACTTGTGCGGCCACCAAGAAACAGCTCATCCAGTCACAGCTCTTCATTTGTTTTTAATACCAGATCGCAGCCCCTAACCAACAGTGATCTGTGTGGAGTTTGCATGTTCTCCCTGTATCTGCGTGAGTTTACTCCGGGATTTCTCCGGTTTCCTCCCACATGCCAAAAACATGCAAGTTAGGTTAATTGACATCAGCTTGAGGATTCTAAATTGTCCTTAGGTATGACTGTGGGAGTGAATGGTTGTCTGTCTCTCTGTGTTGGCCCAGCGATGGACTGGCAATCTGTCCAGGGTGTAGCCTGCCTCTCGCCCAAAGATGCTGGGATAGGCTCCAGCCTCCTCCCCCCCACCCCCCACCCCCGGCGACCCGAAAAGGATTTAGTGGAAGATGGATGGATGGATGGATGGATTATATAGAGAACTGTGGGACAGTGTGGGAGGCAGACTAAAGCTGGACAAAACAAAAGTGCCTTGAGGTGTCCCTATAGCTTAAACCATGTGTGGACAACAGCCACGTCAACCACCATTCCACGTTACATGATAATGAATACTGCAGAATGACTCAATTTTAATTAATATTCTAGTGTGAACAAAACACTATTATGGTATCGCTCAATAATAATGTGATAAAAGCTTTTCTTTGTCTTCTTTTGTCTACCTGTCTGTCTGTATTCATAACATGGTTCCATTTAATGTTAATGCTATGCCTTTTCTCATTCTGCGGAGCACGTAAAGAGCAGCAATGGGCTAATGTCTGACAGAATCTAAAATGGAAAGAATCTTATCAGTAGAAAACTTTATCTTTGAAAGGAAGTCACCAGGATGACAAAATAAAGAGACTGCTGAAAGCCATTCTATGCAATTACTTGAATGTTATCCCAAACCAAATGGCATATATTGTCAAATTACTTTGATATTGTTTAACTGAAAGCTGTTTTCATTCATGTGTGAAGGACACATAAGCAAACTTATAAGTGAAAAATACATATAAAAATACATTAAAATTTATTTGAAATATAAGTGGTGGTTTCTTTTTTTTTCTTTTTTTTTCTTTCATGATCATATTTAAATTTATTTTTGCTTTATTTAATTTTGCATTTACATTTTTTAATTTTTAAAAACAATTAAATTAGCTAATTGGTTGCTATTGAATTTGACCTTTCAAAATTCTCGTAAAATTAACTTAGGAAATTTGTAAATTCAAATTTGATTCGGATGTCATTCCTGGAAAGGTGAGATGCTAAGTTGTTATTAAGACTGTGATGATAAATGTATCATGAGTTGGGACAATGATTTGTTTTTACACATCGTAAAACTTTAGAATTGTGCGAAGCAGATATAAAAGTCTACAGCTGCTCAGCATTGTTTGTCCCTGTGTGGCAATGTGGTGCAGGTAATTGAAATATGTCATAAGTCGAGGTTTTACTGACCCACATGCTGGCAATGAAAACAACAGAGAATAAAGGCACTGTGATCACACTAATAATAGTAAGAACTCAGAAGAAGCACAAACTCTGTGCTTGGAAGATGACCAAGATAATTATTGCTAACTGCTTCTTTAAATGAGTTACCTTATGTCCTTATGTTCTTGATAGAAAGTTGTTTCCACTGTGTTTGAAGTGCCTCATCTCACAGCTGTTTAATTTCATATTTGAATGTTGTCTGTTACCGGCTTTCTTCTCCCCTGACTTTTAGCAATGCATTTCAGTGTTTTTAATGGCCCATTATAGTCTCTTGATGATGGGTGGAACAGCTTGAAACCAATGACTGGAATGAACGCTGCATCAGGGACATGTGCACGTGTGTCCTCTGGGGCAAAGCCACAAGTATGCAGACCAACACCGCTGCTTTCTTGTACTACACATTGTGCTTCATATTTTTCTTTAACTAGAGCAATCAAAGAAAAGTGGGCATAAATGTGAAAGCTTTTGACATTTTGAAGATGCTGACAACCTGACACATTTCAATTATACTGTGCTTTGTTAAAGGGCAAAGCAAAAAAGAAGTGTTGGGATATTTTTAAAAAATTGTTGAAAATTTTTATTCCGAACATGTTATTGATTACCTAAACAACAACAAAAAAGGAGCGCATAATTAACAATCTAAAAAGAACACAAAAAGATAAGCTAGTTATTGCCGTCAAAATCGCACACGTGGAGTGGAAAGAAGTACACACTTAATCTAGTCCCACCCCCTCTCCATAAGTTATTATTCGCTCCTAACCATACCACTTCTAACGTACACATGTACAGACAGTGGCTATAAATAGTCTACACAAATGCCAGGTTTTTGTGATGTAAAAAAAATGAGACCAAGGTAAATCATTTCAAAAATTTTTCCACCATTAATGTGACCTATAACTTGTACAACCAAATTGAAAAACAAACTGAAATATTTAAGGGGAAAAATTAAAAAAAAAAAAAAAAAACTTACAATAACCTGATTGGATAAATATGCACACCCGATTATAAATGAGGATGTGGCTGTGTTCAGAATTAACCAATCACATTCAAACTCATGTTAAATGGGAGTCAGCACACACCTGCCACCATCTAAAGTGCTTCTGATTAACCCCAAATAAAGTTCAGCTGTTCTAATGGGCTTTTCCTGACATTTTGGTAGTCACATCTTACAGCACAAGCCATGGTCCGCAGAGAGCTTCCAAAGAATCAGAGGCATCTCACTGTTCAAAGGTATCAGTCAGGAGAAGGGTACAAAATAATTTCCAAGGCATTAAATATACCATGGAACACAGTGAAGATAGCCATCATCAAGTGGAGAAAATATGGCATGACAGTGACATTACCAAGAACTGGACATCCCTCCAAAATTGATGAAAAGACAAGAAGAAAACTGGTCAGGGAGGCTGCCAAAAGGCTGACAGCAACATTGAAGAAGCTGCAGGAATTTCTGGCAAGTACTGGCTGTTTAGTACATGTGAAAACAATCTCCCATCTAGGGTGGAGAAATGGAAGACTTATCTTTTGAAGAAACACATCCAGGCCCAGTTACATTTTGCAAAAAACACATTTGAAATCTCCCAAACGCATGTGGGAAAATGTGTTATGGTCCGATGAAACCAAAGTTGAGCCTTTTGGCCATAATTCCAAAAGGTATAATTAGCGCAAACACACAGTGGAGCATGGTGGTGGCAGCATCATGCTTTGGGGCTTTTTTTCTTCAGCTGGAACTGGTGCCTTTGTCAATGTGGAGGGAATTAACATCAGTTGCAAATACCAGTCAGTGTTGGCACAAAACCTTCAGGCTTCTGCTTGAAAACTGGAAATGAAGAGGAACTCCATCTTTCAACGCGACAATAACCAAAAGGACACATCTAAATCAACAAAAGAATGGCTTCAGCAGAAGAAGAGTAAGGCTTTGGAATAACCCAGCCAGAGTCAAGACCTGAATCCAATAGAACATCTGTGGGGTGATCTGAAGAGGGCTGTGCACAGGAGCTGCCCTCACAATCTGACAGATTTGGAGCGTTTTTGCAACGAAGAGTGGGTAAATATTGTCACATCAAGATGTGTCACGCTGATAGACTCCTACCCAAAAAGACTGAGTGCTGTAATAAAAGCCAAAGGTGCTGCAACAAAGTATTAGTTTAAGGGTGTGCATATTTATGCAAACACATTATTGTAAGTTTTTTATTTTTTTATTTTTCCCCTTAAAAGGTTTCAGTTTGTTTTTCAATTGGGCTGTACAGGTTATACATCATATTAATGGTGGAAAAAGTTTTGAAATGATTTATCATGGTCTCATTTTTTTACATCTCAAAAACCTGGCATTTGAACAGGGGTCTGTAGAGTTTTTATATCCACTGTATATGCACTCATACCCATATACACACATACTGTATATATACAGTACAGGACATAAGTGTACATATTATTGTACATACTTGATATGATATACTTATTGACAACAGGTGTAACATCATTCACTCTATACCTCCTCAAAATAATCTCTGTATATTTATATTTCTTTATAAATGCATTTATGTTTGGACATTGCTTCAAATCAACACATACAGTAGACTATTCCACAGGTTCACTCCATAAACTGACAAACAAAAACTTTTCCTGGTAGTTCAAATATTGACTTAAACAAGAGCCCCCTTTTCTTTTAATAAGCAAGTGATGAATGTACACTGTAATTGCTTATTTGCTCTAAACATAATTAATACTGTTTGACAATTTCATAAGAGCACACTGTGATGACAATGGATCAGAATGATCCCAGTAGTCAGCCTTAAAAATGATCTGAACTGATCTTTTTTGAAACCTAAAAAGTGAATTTTAATATGCTCTTATAATTATCACTCCAGATTTCTAAGCAGTAGTTTAGATATGGTAAAATCAGAGAACATGGAGAGAATGCTGATCAAACACCTGTTTGGCCTTGTTAAGTACTGCAATGCTTCTGGATACTTTTGAATAAATATATTTGATGTTCAGTTTGGTTTGTCATCTAGTGTTATCCCAAAAAAAAATATTTTCACTAACTCTGAATTTTAACTCCACTTATCTGAATGTGTCCTGGAATATTTTGTTTGCTATTCCCAAATAACATCAGTTTAGTTTGGTTCAAGTTTATTGAAAGTTTGTTATTATCAACCCTGATAGTGTATGTAATATTTCCATTTCTCTAATTACTTGGTCCACTAAATAATTTCACCAGAACAGAAAATGATTGTGTCATCAGCAAACAAAAGAAGTCTTAATTTCTTGGATACATTGCAAATGGCATTAATGTACAGTATAAAAAAAAAAAAATAAAAAAAAAATTGGGCCCAACACTGACCCTTGAGGCACACCGCAAGCAATGTTCAAATATGTGGAGCAATAGACATTCAGCTTCACATACTGTAGCCTGTTGGTTAAATTACTCCTTACCCACTCTAGAGCAACTCCCCTAACACTATATCTTTCAATTTTCCTTATCAATATGTCATGATTAATTGTATCCAATGTCTTTCTTAAAGACAGACTCTGGTGGCTATAAATCCCCTATAAAAACAAATCTACATTGTTACCTCCACCAAGGGGGTTATGTTTTTGCCAGGGTTTGTTTGTTTGTCTGTCTGTTTTTGACCAGCATAACTCAAAAAGTTATGGACAGATTTTGATGAAATTTTCAGGAAATGTCCAAACTGGGACAAGGAAGAAATGATTAGATATTGTGAGTGATCTGGATCACAGTCTGGATCCAGGAATTTTATAAAGGATTTTTTTATCATTGGGAGATAGGGCTATTTGAGCATATGCACATGTAGCTCCACAATAACTAGTCAGGGTGATTGGAAAAAAAAAATATACAGAATATTGTAAGATGTACCTGTATTTGCAATAGTTTATGTTTGACATGTGTTCTGATGGGAAGGAGGTAATAAAGACATAATATATTGGATGTTAATAAATACATTATACATTTGTAAAGTTCTACCAAGTTAAGTTGGTCACGCCTAAAACAGCTGATGTGACACGTCATGAATATCAGATGACAGTTGCCACAACCTGGCTCAACAGTTATGACAAAGGCATGCAAACTGATGGCGATAAAAAAAAGTATGTTTTCAATAAAGTGAAAAAAAACAACAATAACAAAATAATGCATGGAGTGTGTTTTCACCGAGAGCCGCAGTCAAGGGAGAGCAAGTAGGATTTATCATGGAAAAAAACTGAGCTCTGTGCTTCGGGCGATCAGCTGATTGGATCCATCTCTTCTGGTGTTCTGACATTTTGGCATATCTATTGGAGCAGCACTGGACAGCTGATAGTACAGACTGCAGTCAATGGTAAAAACATGACAAGGAGGGCTAAACAGTGATTCGGATCTTCATAATATCCTGTAGCTTGAAAATGACATGTCCCCGACAGTTCTCATTATTTGAATAAGTATGTGTGCTTAGCTCTCTGTGTGTGTGTGTATGCGTTGCAGGCAGCACCTGAGCTAATCGGAACAGAGAGCAGGTGGACCAAGTGAGTTTGTAATTAGTAAAGGTGTCTCCTAGTCTACACAGAGACTATCACACCGTCGAAACATCTGAAAGTAGAAAACATCTCTTTACTTTGTCTGAATAGAAGAACAAGACCAGTTTGACATGGACTTCTGATCACTATGGAGTACTGATGAGTTACTCCTGTGAACTGACACTGCCAATATGGCATTATATGGTAGCTGTAAGTTAGAAGTCCATTCATTAAGTTACACATAGGTTCAAAGAGCATTACTCATATGTTAGAAATAGGATTTGAGTACGTTAGACATTTCTCTCAACGTATTTTGACTTATGAGTAACTTATGAGCAACTTATGAGTTGCTTACAAGTAACGTGTGAATGAACGCATAACTTACCTACAACTTATGCCCCGCATATACATTTCAGCCATACACTGGATACTTCAGAAAAATTTCAGTCAGAGGACCTCGGCATACAACGATGTATACCAGGGTGCTTCAGCGTGCTCTTAACTTATATAGAACTTACCCATAACTTATTCGATGTACACCAGCGTATTCTCCAAATTTTTCAAACACCCAGGATTCGCTGCCTAAATCTTCAAGGTGTGACAGGGGCTTTAATTTGGGTCAAGTTTTAAAAGCAATTTGTTAAAAAATGCTAACTAGCCTAGAAGATAACTTCAGTTAGGTCAGAGAGTCCTGATTGGCTCATCACTACCCATGGGCCAGCTTCATGAATAGTTATATCACCAAAAACACTTTGTCTCAACTCGTCTTTTTCAGGGGGTGGGGCTTAAGTTAAACTTTACAGCAAAAAAAGAGATATGAGACATTTGAGTGATTTCACTCTTGATATATTTTGTAAGTCATAAAAAAACATGTTAAGACATGTGACAAGAAAAAAACAACTCAATTTTTGGTGGAGTAATGAAGTTTTTTCTGTTATTAACATGTCTATAACATGCTTATTGTGACTTATAAGACAAATCAAGCGCAAAATCTCACCACAATCCCAAGTCTGTGTTTTTTTTTGCTGTGAATTTCCAGTTTGGTAATGCCCCCCGAAACAGGCAAGTTTGGGCACACCGCTATTAGCTACGTAGCTATTCTGGCTTAGCCTGGTTGGTTATGACATTAACCAATCAGACAGATACTCTTGGCTACCTCAGGGGAAGAGGGAGGAGCTGAGGAGCAGCAGGATTGAGGCAGAGCGGGTTGAGGTAGCAGCAGAAAGAGAGAGTGGAGAGAGGCAGAGAGGTGGGGGGTGATTTGAATGTAAATCATTCAAATCAAGCTGCTCTCGGCTCACTTGGCCAGCGGATGGGGCACTGCACTATGAGCAGCCACATTTGAATCGGGTCCTCCGTTATGTATGGAAAATACTTGGGTGAAGGATGAGGCAAGTTGAACTCAGTAGCAGTTACATGGCAGGCACCTGCCGATGGTCACCGGTCAAAGAGACCACAACATGGTCATCCATCCCTTATATAGGGCAGTACGTTGACGTTGCCTGAAGTGCACGTCACCACACTGCACAATAAAGTGCCATTTCCCATATAGCACATTTCCTCCCCTTTAGAAAAGTCCTAAAACACACACACAATTGACCCCCCCCCATCCCCCCCAAAATTTTCGACTCCAATCACGCACTAAAATAACGAAAAATAATGTATTAAACTGGCTGAGCACACTCACTCAAAACAACCTAGAATAGGGCTGGCGGGTGTACTATCACACAGCCTTGGCATGGTGGATTATTCTGCCACCAATAGCTAAAAGAAAAAAAAATCATTAAACTAAAATTATTTGCCCTGTCCTAAACTAAAATACAAACACAAAATAACCTCATATCATAACATGCATGCATAAAACACAGAACTATAAACATCTTTATTTTACAGCACAATCACTTGGGTGGGAGAGGTAGAACCGGCATGGTGGGGCCCAAGGCAGCCCCTCAGCAAGCACACACCTGGAAGCAGCAGACCCTTGGGATGATGGCTGACCTTCTGGATGGTGGAGCCCAACTCCTTCACCACCAACACCGACTCCCATCCAGCCTTGTCACCCAGAGCCTCTTCCCAGACAGGCCAAAGCTGATTGGCATGCCTCGATGAGCCAACGGACAGCTGGAAGTATGCTGTGCCCAACTTTGTCAATATGCGCAGACATCGTCACTGTTTTGCTGGTTGTCTTTTGGCTCATCTTCACCGTGGACATTCTTCACCCCAAACCCGAACCAAGTCCAAAACCCTCAGTGGGGCCTAGCTCAGCCTGACGTGGTGCTCGTTGGTCTGGCCCTGTCCTCTTCTAAAACCATTGTAGTGGTAAACTTTGTAGCTGCAGACCCTCCATTCCCCTGCAGCCAAGCTCCGGAGACATCTGGGTCTTGCACATTGGTGTCACTTGCCGACGCAGGTGCCTCACTGCCACGCTCGGTACCCTCCTCTACCATGTCCCAAGTGCCGGCACTGAGACCCTCCTGTGCCGAACCTGAGTGAAGCTGGTCCTGTTTGACCACTGTGGTGTCTGTTAACTTTTCATCCCACACCGAAGGTTTCCAGGGGGCACACCATTCATTTCCAGCACCGTCTTTAATGGCGAAACCCAGTCCAGTCCGTAAAACAAATCACAGCCCATGATGTTATTGCCTCGTGCTGTCATGTGGAACGTGAAGTCAATCATCTTCGTAGACTTGTACTAACTAACTAACTACTAACTACTAACTAACCTGCACTTATATAGCGCTTTTCTAGTCACAAAGACCACTCAAAGCACTTTTCACTAGTACTAACCCTCTATTCTAAGGGCCTATAGGAAACAGATATCTAGGGACAATTTAGAACAACCAATTAACCTAACATGCATGTCTTTGGATTGTGGGAGGAAACAGGAGCCCCCGGAGTAAATCCACGCAGCACAGGGAGAACATGCAGACTCCTCACAGAAAGGTTCCAACCCCTGCCAGCCTGGGGATTCAAACCAGGAACCTTCTAGCTGTAAGGCAACAGTGCTAACCACTGCACCACCGTGCTGCCCATATTGTACTAGACCGTTAACTCCAAAGTCCCAACTGTGCATAGCCTGCCACCTCCATAGCCATGCAATGGTGCCGGTTACCTCTAATCCTGTAGTGGGGGAAGAACTTCCTCACCGTGGCCCAATTCAGCAATGACCCCTCTGCCCCTGTGTCGAGCAGCAGTGGCACCTCCACGCCGCCCAATTCCGCTGTGGAATACGTGTACCCACTTGTGGTGGGGGACACCGAATGGATGTTCTGTCAGGGGCAGGCGGAGTGATTTATTCCGTCGGCTCTCTGGTTCAGATACACGGCACACTCTAGCATAATGGTTCAAGAGTCCACATCTGCTACAACGTTTTCCTCAAGCCGGGCAGTCCTTCACTTTATTTCGGTGCGTTGCAGACCCACAACCCTTGTACAGGGATTAACCCGGGGCAGACCTTCGGCTGGCAGCATTGGTTTCCATAACTTCGTCATCCAAGCTATCCTCGCTTTCCGAGTCCACAACATTTGCCGCGGTGGGAGGCTGTGATGGCCTCTGTGACTGGCGCCAGGTTAGCTCTGAAGCTAGCTTGTCTGTGGCCTCCAGCTGGAGAGCTAGCTTGACAGCTCTGGCTAATGTTATTAAGTCATTGGGCATCGTGAGTAACCTAGCCCGCCATGCGGCACTGCACATGTGCTCTGCAAGTTGGTCACACACCATTTCATCTTCCAACAGCCAAAAGCGACACTCGCTAGCTAGCTGCATCAAATCGGTGACATACTGGTGTATAGGCTCACCTACCCGCTGATGTCACTGCCAAAAATGAATTCCCCGGACAATCACGCTATCCGGGGTGTGGGAATTGTTGGCAAGCTGCTCCACGATGTCCTCAAAGGAGTCTAATGCTCCGAATGTTCGCAGGACTCGCTGGCCCTCAATACCCAGGTTACGGACGAGAAGCGCACGTGCCCTTAGCTTGTCAAGCTGTCTGAGGTCCAACGCAGTGATCTAGGTTTGGCCAGTTCAGAGGAGCATAATATAGTTTTTTAAGTTTTTTTTTTTTTTTTAAGCTTTTGTTTAAGCACAAACCCCAGTAAAAAAAAAGATTATATTTGTTCGTCATATATAAAAGTTTTCATTTTCATTTCACATGGCAGACTCCTGTGTTTAATATGTATAAATTAAGGACTGTTCATGAATAAACTGATTATTGACCGATGTGTTTATTTTATTAACACAAGTGTCAAGATGGTCTGATGGAGACTCTGGGTTTTTATTAAGTGAATACTTTGTTTTAACAAAATCTTTATTTTGCCAGGTAAAATATTTGAGAACAATTCTCACCAGGGATGTCTTGGTTTGTCATTGCATGTACTTAATGTTTGCTTTTATATTTGTTATTAATTGTACTTGTGGAGAGATTTTGCCGCAAGATGTAAAGTGCGTTATAAATTAAATTAATAATAATAATAATAATAATAATAATAATAATAATAATAATAATAATAATTATTATTATTATTATTATTATTATTATTATTATTATTATTATTATTATTTAAACAAATTTTTAAAAAAAATCCTCTGCCGGCTGATGTCCAGTTCAGCACAACACCAATCTCTGTGAGATCGTTTCTTTTCATATTAATCTGTTCTGTCATACCAAATCAAGCCACACACAGGGAGAAGCTTCTCTCTCATGAACCACGTGCCCTCGGTTATCTTAGCGATCGCAATCATTGGGTGGTGCGGTGGCGCAGTGGTTAGCACTGCGGCAGCACAGCAACTCACCCTTGGCCATAGGATCCCTGATTCGATCCCAGCCCCTGACCAACAGTGATCTGTGTGGAGTTTGCATGTTCTCCCCGTGTCTGCGTGGGTTTACTCCGGGAGTTCTCCGGTTTCCTCCCACAGGCCAAAAACATGCAGGTTAGGTTAATTGGAGACTCTAAAGTGGCCCTAGGTGTGAATGTGTGTGTGAATGGTAAAGGGATAGCGCCGTACAGTGGCTGCTTCATCCATCCAGGTGGATGCCCTCAATTCCCCCTCTGGGGATCAATAAAGTATACAAAATCAAAGAAAAAAAAATCATCAGGCGCAGATGAATTAAGACAAGATTTTTTTGGGGACGTTAAATCCTGGCGCATATACCAGGAAATTGACAACCGCAAACCTTAATAAATCACCTTGTGCCAGTCATTTAAATACTCCCCTCCCTCAAATTTGCCAGTTAACATGACAACTCCCACAAATACATATGTAATGAGGCCATGCGAAAAAAATTAACATAGACCATGCCTTTCCACTGCTAACTTTGCCCTGCACCCTTTAGTAGATAGATAGATAGATAGATAGATAGATAGATAGATAGATAGATAGATAGACTTTATTGATCTCAAACTGGGAAATTACAGTGTAACAGCAGCATGACAGTAGACAACCAAACAACAGAAACACACACATGAAAGAAAAAAGGAATTACCCATGGAAAGTAAAACTAACACGACTATAAAACCTATATACATCATAGCTTAATATGTGATGACCCGTATAAACACATGAATCATCCCATTGCACAAAGAAGGACTATCAGGAGCAGAGTGAAATGTGAGGTACCAGTTAGTCTGTAAGGTGCAGTGGCAGCATTGTTATGACCAGAATACAACATCATAGTGAGTTATTGTACAGTGAAATTGCATGTGGCAGGAAAGATTTCCTGTACCTGGCCATTTGACAGCGAAGCTGTAGTAGTCTACTGGAGAAAGTGTGTCGCTGTCTGTCTTGTGTGTGTTGGAGGGGGTGATCGGGATTGTCCATGATGGATTGCAGTTTATTTAGTGTTCCCCTCTCCACCACAGTCTCAAAGGTCTCCGGTCTGAGACCAATTACAGAGCCAGCCCTCTTGACAATCTTGTCAAGTCTGTTGGTGTCTCTGGCCCTGATACTGCTACCCCAACAGACAGCAGCAAAGAAGATGGTGCTGGCGACAATGGTTTGGTAGAAAAGCTCCAGCATCCTGCTGCACACGCTGAAGGATCTCAGCTTCCTCAGGAAGTAGAGTCTGCTCAACCCCTTCTTGTGCGCAGCATCGAAGTTGGATCTCCAGTCAAGCCTGCTGCTGAACCTGACACCCAGATATTTGTAGTCCTTAACCACTCCCACATCCTCCCCCCTAATCTGCAGTGGCTGAGAAGGCGTCTTCCTCTTTCTGAAGTCAATCACCATCTCTCTGGTCTTGCTGACATTCAACCTCAGGTGATTCTGCTCCATCCACTCCACAAATCTGTCTGCCAGTGCCCTGTACCCCCCCTCCTCCTATTATACACCCCACAACAGCTGAGTCGTCAGAGAATTTCTGCAGGTTGCATGACTCTGTGTTGTACTGAAAGTCAGTGGTGTATAAGGTAAAGAGAAAGGGAGAGAGCACAATCCCCTGTGGAGCTCCTGTATCACTCGCCACCACTCCAGACAAGACATTGCCCAGCTGGACAAACTGTGTTCTGCCTGTCAGGTAGTCAGTAATCCAGGAGATCACAGAGCTATCAACCCCCATCACCCGCAGCTTCTCACCCAGCAGCAGTGGCTGGATGGTGTTAAAGGCACTGGAGAAATCAAAAAAAGTGATTCTCACAGTGTCTCCTCCACCATCTAGGTGCAGATGGGCTTGTTGCAGCAGGTAGATGACAGCATCTTCAACTCCTTAATGGGGCTGATATGCAAACTGCAGAGGGTCCAGCCATGTCTTCACCTGCAGCTTCAGGTGGGCTATGACCTGTCTCTCCAGGACCTTCATCACATGAGATGTGAGGGCAAGTGGTTGATAGTCATTCAGGTCCGATGGAGATGACTTCTTGGGGACAGGAACAAGGCAGGATGTCTTCCACAGCACCGGTACTCTCTCCAGACTCAGGGTCAGGTTGTACAAGTGTTTCAGTACTGAAGCTAGTTGATTGGCATGGGTCCTTAGGGTCCTGGCAGAGATGCCATCAGGGCCCACCCCCTTCCGCTGACGGAGTCTCTCCAGCTGTTTCTCCACCTGGTCTGTAGTCACCGTGAAGTGAGGGAGGGTCCTGGTGCCCCCTGAGGAGGAGGAGGGGGGAGATGGAGAGAGGTTCTGCACAGGAGGGTGGGTGGGGAGTGGTGTGTGGGGGTCTGGTTATGTTGCTGGGATGACAGACTGTGAGTTGAACCTATTAAAAAACAGATTCAGTTCCTCAGCTCTCTCCTGGCTCCCAGATGGCTGCCCAACTCTCCCCTTGCACCCAGTTATTTGTTTCATTCCCTCCCACACATCTTCAGCTTTGTTTTGCCTGAGTTCGTCTTCCAACTTCCTCCTATAATTGTCCTTGCACCTCCTCAGCATCTCTCAGCTCATACTGCACTCCCCTCAGCTTCTCCTTGTCTCCAGCCTTAAAAGCTCTCTTCTTTTTGTTCAGAAGTGCTTTCAGGTCACTCGTGACCCATGGTCTGTTGTTGGAGAAGCAGTGTACAGTCTGAGCTGGCATGGTCATGTCTTCACAGAATCTAATGTATTCTGTGATGCAGTCGGTCATATTGTCTATCTCCACCCCATGTGGTTCACAGAGTACGCCCCATTCTGTCATTGCAGAGCAGTCCTGTAGTGCATCAGCAGCCTCCTGTGTCCACCTCCTCACAGTCTGTGTATAAGCAGGTTGCCTTTGCACAAGGGGAACATACTTGCGTGTTAACATGACCATGCAGTGATCTGATTTGCCAATGGGGGGTAGAGCTGTGGCACTATATGCATCTCTGACATTGGCATACAGTAAATCCAGTGTTTTGTTTTCTCTGGTGGGACAGTCAACAAACTGGTGAAAGTTTGATAATGTTTTTCCCACTGAGACATGGTTAAAGTCACCCATGATGGCCATAAATGTATCTGGGTGCTTCTCCAGTAATGTAGCCGCAGTGGAGCTGATGACATCACAGGCCACTGCTGCATCAGCTGACGGAGGGACATACACAATGATAATTAAGGCACACTTCATTTCTCGCGGCATATAATGTCTCATACTCACAGCCAGCAGTTCAATGTCCGGGCTGCAGCACTTTTCCTTCAAATGAACACAAGATACTACACTCACGATGATAAAGGGCTTCACTGCCGACCACAGCGCTCCAGGCTCCGACCTCCTCAATGCAATCAGCTGTTCGCGTGTGTAAACAATGCGTCCACCCCCACCTCTGTTGATCTCCATTGCCCGAGGAAGAGAAAAGAAAAGAAAAACTAGAGAATGGCCGGGCTAAAAAAGAGAAAAAGTTGGTCCAGTCTTAATCCAAGTATTCCTACAGAGCCCTGGTTAATAAGAGGCACACTATATACAGGAATAAACAGATAGAAGCACAAAGACACGAGAGAGCTGCTGCTGGGACGGCCACCCTGCCTCCGGCGCCATTAAAAAAAAAAGTTAATCTCAGCAGTAGTTTTTTAACGCCAAAACCGGGTTTTGCGATGGCGCATCACATTTGTAAATCTTCCCCATATTTGCCAACTACACATTTATCTCTCACCTCAACCGTTTGCAGAAAAATGATCCGCTTTTTACTTATGAAGATATAGGCAAAACTTGAACATCAAGAAGCGTCTTGAACAGGCTAACAGCCCACCCACCAGGAGTTGTGGCAGCCAGTCACATGCAAGGTCTGCAGGTCAGGAGAGTGGCGACCAATCACATACAAGCGCTGCAGCTCGGGAGCACAGTGACCAATTACGTGCAAGCCTTGCAGGCTGCTAATTAGCATATTCATAGATCGGTGCATATTTAATGAAATGACTGCGCTCCATTGTGCTGTTTCCTCCTCTCCCCCTGGTGGTCAAGACTTTTTTCAAGACAATATTCAGTTCAGATGTCAGAGATTTCCAAAGCTATAAGTTGAAAGTGGTAAGAGATAATGGCTTACTGTCAGTTAGAAAGGTGTAGAATATAAGATAAGATAAGATAAGCCTTTATTAGTCCCACAATGGGGAAATTCCAGGATTGCAACAGCACAGGGATAGCAACACTCAGAGCAATAATCAGAAGGCAAGAAAAAACAACATCTACTAAACATATGTCCATATTACTATAAATATATATATATATAGACACACAGTGCAGAGCATTATGGTTGGTTGGTGAATGTGCAGCAGAAAGTCTAAGCTCTCTCTCCGCGGATACAGCGGGCCAGCTGGAAGTCTTTGGGCATGATGGTGACCCCCTTAGCAAAGAAGAGACCACCAGGTGGGCCTCCTGGTGTCCTGCAGAGCCATGACGGCGAAGCTCAGGAAACGCGGGACGGTCTTGAAGTCCTGAGCGATCTCCCTCACCAGGCGCTGGACGGGCAGCTTACGGATGAGCAGCTCCGTGGATTTCTGGCAGCGACGGATCTCTCTCAGAGCCACGGGCCTGTGACGGCGAGGCCTCTTCACTCTGCCGGTGGCCGGAGCGCCTCTCCGAGCAGCCCTGGTGGCTAGCTGTCTCCTGGGGGGCTTCTTCCTCCAGTAGATTTTACGGGCGGTCTGCTTGGTTCTTGCCATCGCTCTTTATTATTCTGTCTTATATTTCTTGCACGCCTCCTAAACTCCAGCCCGGCACCCACGTCGTTTTCGCTACAGCTCCCGGTATGTCGAGTTTCCCATTAGCTCTGGGCGGCGGCCAAGTGCTAGCTAGCACTAGCTCCTCCCCGCTGTAGCGTCTCCCGCTGCAAACCGTGGCTCCGTCCGCCGACCTGGGAGACCCCCGGGGCGATCCGTGCGTCCGTGATATATATACAGAGTGAAAGGTGTAGAAAGAAGAAGGAAGATTAAAAAAAAGGCTGTTGCAACAGGCAGCCGACTCGTGTGGCGCCGCCGGTCCGGCGGAACCAAATATGACCCAAAGATTGAGATAGGAGTAAATTTACTCATCTAATTTGCATAATACCATGGCAGCCATATCAAATTACATAACTTTCAGTCAAAAGTGGACTTTGGACATATTTACACAAAGGATTTTTATTTTATTTTATTATTATTATTATTTTTTTTTTTTGTCACAGTTTGTTGTCTTGGCCATTTTGTTATCTTATCTTTGAAGTATATGAACCAGAAAATCAGTTACAAGGTAACCAGGCAAAGAAATTAGTCACTTACCAGTGGCCAGGCGGTCCATTTTCGTCCATCCTGGTGATTATTTTGTCTTCTGTCTGTCATTTTCGCTTTCTCTCCCACATCCAGAAAATGTTTTGATTATCCAATTCAATTCAATTCAATTCAGTTCAATTCAATTTTATTTATATAGCACTAAATCACAACACAGGTTATCTCAAGGCACTTTACAGAAAAGAGTGGGTTTAGGCCATGCTCTCAATTTTATTGAACCCAGCAGAGACCCCTAAGAGCAAGCACTGTGGTGACACAGGCGAGGAAAAACTTTGCTTTAACGGGCAGAAACCTGGAGTGGAACCATAGCTCATAGAGGACGGCCATCCGCCTCAATCGGCTGGGTTGAAAAAAGAGGTAAAAAGTAGGAGGCCTGGAAGTAGCTACATTCAAAACAAATGTAACAAATACAATATTCAAAGCCAGACAGTCCAGTATCAAGCCTGGTTAGGCTGCACATGCGAGTGAAGGCCTGGCAGCGGCAACATTTTTAACAATTGGCCGTATCAAAGAGAAAAGATTTCAACTTTTGAATAAAGAGAGAGTGTCTTCCCCCCTAACTGAACTGGTAAGACGGTTCCACAGGAGGGGAGCTTGATAACCGAAAGCTCTACCTCCCATTCTACTTCTGGAGACCTTGAGGAACACCAGTAGTTTGGATTTTTGGGAGTGCAGAGCTCTGGTTGGATGATTGGGAACTATAAGTTCTTACAGGTAAGAAGGGGCCATACCATTAAGGGCTTTGTAAGTTAGGAGCAGTATCTTTAATTCAGTTCTATATTTTATCGGGAGCAAGTGTAAAGAAGCTAAAACTGGGGTAATGTGATCTCTTCTCCCTGTTCTCATTAGGATACGTGCAGCTGCATTCTGAATGAGTTTTAGAAACTTTATGGACTTATTAGGACAACCTGATAAAAGTGAATTTCAGTAGTCTAACCTAGAGGTGATAAAGGTGTGGAGAAGTTTTTCTGCATCTTTATGAGACAGGATGGACCTAACTTTAGAAATATTTTGCAGATGGAAGAAGACAGTGTAAATGGTTTGCTGTATATGAGAGTTGAAAGACATATCTTGGTCAAAGACAACTCCAAGATTCCTAACAGAAAACTTAGAAGACAGTGCAATGCCATCTAGTGTTGTTATCTTACTAGAAAGAGTACTTCTAGCATGTTTGGGGCCAAGAACAATGACTTCAGTTTTATCTGTATCCAGCACTAGAAAGTTATTGTACATCCAGGTTTTAATATCCTTAAGACACTCCTGGAGTGAACCCAAACCCATGGCTAGGATCATCTGGATTGATGGATAAATATAATTGAGTGTTGTCAGCATAACAATGAAAATGAATAGAATGCTTCCTCATAATGTCTCCCAAAGGCAGCATGTATAATGTAAACAGTACTGGTCCAAGTACCGATCCCTGCAGAACTCCATAGCAAACTGTGGTCTGGGTAGAGGACTTGTTATGGACATGAACAAACTGGGAACGGTCTGATAGATAAGACTGGAACCATCTTAGCGCTGTTCGTTTCAAATCAATTCGCTGCTCAAGTCTCTCTAGCAGAATATGGTGGTCAGTGGTGTCAAAGGCAGCACTAAGGACCAATCAGACAAGGACAGAGACAAGTCCTTTGTCAAATGCAATAAGGAGGTCATCAGTAACTTTCACTAAGGCTGTCTCCGTGCTGTGGTGTTTCCAAAAACCTGACTGAAATTTCTCAAATATAGAATTATTTTCTAAAAAAAAGTGCACAGTTGATTGGCGACTACTTTTTCAAGAATCTTGGAAAGGTAGGAGAGGTTAGATATTGGTCTATAATTGGCAAAAATCCCAGAATCAAGCAAAGGTTTTTTTAAGTAGAGGTTTAATTACTGCCACTTTAAAATACTGCGGTACATGTCCTGTCAATAGAGACATATTAATTATGTTCAACAGCGGTGGACTAATTAGAGATAGTGATTCCTTCAGGAGCCAAGTGGGGATTGGGTCTAATAGACAGGTAGTTACAGTAGTTTAGACGCTAACACTATTAGGGCCAGATCAGAATGACTAATACGAGAAAATTCAGAAAAGTGGTGTTCTGAGCCTGTGGACACAACAGTGTTAGCCAGAGGCTTGGCATTTTTAAGGGGGGTATTTTTTGGAATATTGTTCCTAATCCTGACAATTTTATCATTAAAAAAATTCAAAAAGTCATCAGCACTAAGAGTTGGAGGAATGTAGGGATCTATGGCATTTTGGCTGTTGGTTAGCTGAGCCACAGTGTTAAAAAAGAAATCTATGGTTGTTTTTATTTTTCTTCTATCAAGGATGAATAGTACTGTTGCCTAGAGGTACGGAGCAATTTCTTATAGGTGATAAGGCTGGCATTCCAGGCTGAACATGATTCTTCTGTCTTATTTGCATGCCAAAGCCTTTAACAGAATCTAACTTTCTGTTTTAACTTACAAGTGTGGGAGTTGTACCATGGAGCTAATCTCCTATTTTTAATAGTTTTCTTTTTAAGAGGGGCTATGGAGTCAAGTGTTGTCTGCAGTGAGGCTGCAGTACCATCAACTAAGAGGCCTAATTCTAATGGATTCAAGCAGTCAATGCTGTCTGCTATATTGAGACATGGTAAAATAGTAAGTGCTGAAGGGATTCATTCTTTAAAGTGAGCCACAGCACTGTCAGGTAAGTATCTGGTAAATATATTTTTGATTGATGCTGTAAAATCAGATAACACAAATTTGAAAGTTTTGAAATAATGGTCATTCAGTGTAGGATTTTGAGGGATGACAAGCAGCTCATCAATTTCTACACCATAGGCCAAGACCAGGTCAAGGGTGTGATTATGGTGATGAGTTGGTTTACTACCACACTGAGAAAAATCAGTTGAATTTAAGAATGAGAGAAATGCTACACTATGATTATCATTATCAATGTCTATATGGATATTAAAATCACCAGCTATAATAATCTTGTCTGAACTGAGAACTAAGGTTGTTAAGAACTCAATTCAGACATAAATTCAGCAAAAGAAACACTGGGACGGTGATATACTGTGGTACATAAAATAGGCTGTTCTGTCCTCCAGGATGGGTGTGCAAAACTACAAAATAAGCATTCAAAAGAGTTATTATTTGAGTTTAGATTAGGCTGAGGGTTCACTGGTAATGTGGATTTATATATTACCCCGACACCACCACCTCAGCCAGTGTTTCTAGGAATATGAATATTACCATAGCTGGAGGGGTGGCCTCATTGATACTAACAAAGTCATCGGGGTGTAGCCATGTTTCTATAAGACAGAGTATATTTATATTGTAATCCATGATCAAATCTTTAATTAAGGTCGTTTTATCGGACAGAGATCTTACATTCAGCAGTCTGCTTTTAATTATTTTATTTTTCTGTGGTAGATTAACGGTTTTAATCTTTATCAAGTTATGTTGAATTTGTCTTGGGTTATAATGTTTTGGGTATTGGGGGACAGACACAATCTCTTTGGGGTTGTGAATTGAAGTCTGATCTAAACAGAGAGAATTATTTGGATTAACAAGGGTGTAGCAATATTTAATAGAATGTAGTGTAATGAGGTACAGGAATTATTTATTTTATTTAGAAGAGGGTGTGCGTGGGGACTGAGGGTGAAACAGTCACCACAACACTCACTAAATAAGAGAGAACAGCACTGGTAAATAAGAGGCACCAGTTCCAAAAGAACAAATTATTAATGAATTAATTTCTATACCTTCAATCACTTAATGAACCAGTCTCAAACCTTAGTGAGTTCTTGTATATGCAAAGGAAAACACTTCAACTTCTCCCATTTACAAGTTTATTAAATTAAACTCAGTCAGGTTAAATGACATTACATTCAAATGACTGGTAAGTAAGTTCAAAAGATCAACAGGTGTTAGATATCACATCAGCTGTTAACGGATTCCTGAGCATAAAATCTATAGTTAAACCTCTGTGGAACCAAGAGGAAACCAGATTTTATATTTCAACTGTAATGCAATGGAAGGTTGAAGTAACTAACAAAATCATACGTAAAATTGATGCAATTTTATGGGGAAAAATTACATAAGCTGATTATCTGAAAAAGGAAACTTCTGAATTAATCTACAAAAATAAACGGGGGTTACTGAAAAGAGAATAGGAATTTTACCCCAGTTTAAAACTTGTCCTATGGCTGGTGGACTAATTATACCATGGAGTATTGGTTATCTTCAATTGTAATTTTGGACATCAAATTTATCCCACCAGATAGGAAATGAGAGGGTGGCTTATTCGTACAGCTGAGTTAGAAGATTTCAAGTGGTGATCGTGAAACACCAGTCAGTGGCGAATAGGGAACACAGTTGCCAGCCGTCCTTCTGATCGTTACAGTTTTATGGTCCAAGACTCTGCTGGGGGCATTGATGGGGCATGCAGCGAGGAGCCGGTGACAGAGTGAGGCTGGCCCCGGAGCAGGCGTGACGTCTTTGCGGCAGCCAGTCTGAAACTTAGGATGTCCACGGCCCACAGGACAGCTAAAGGCTGGAGGAAAAGTGCATTTAGGCAGCTTCACCCACCAACTCCTGGTTTCTTAACAATGTGATACGTGGGTGTGGCAGGTGAAGATTAAAGGTCCAAAAATCTCTATCAGTCCACTTTGAAGGCAGGAAAATTAAAAGTCCACTTTTACGGCAGGAAAGGTCAAAAAAGTCCAGGAAAAACATTTAAACAGAATAAGCACGGCTTATGGGGCAAAGAAGAAAAGGCTTTTATGAAGTCTAACTTCCACAGAGAGGTGAGCTCACTTAAAAAGAATGGTTTCTCCTCAGTTGCCAAAAAAACAGGCAAAAACTTACAATAGACGATTTAAGAAAATGCACAGGACTTCACAAGGTTCAGACACATACAAAAGACTTCTTAAAACTCAAACAGACATGAACAGACATACAGAACCTACAGAACACACAGAACTGACTAGACCGGGGGGGGGGGGCAGTGAGGGCCATTCCACTGCAGGTTTTCTGTTCCACCCAAGGATTGCTAATCAGTGAAAACACCTGCTGAAGAGACTGGGCGGAACAGAAAACCTGCAGTGGAATAGCCCTCCATGGCACATGATTGCCCACCCCTGGACTAGACTGAGCTGCTCACTTTGCATTTAACTGAAGCGTGCTGCTGAGTCATAAACATATGACTCGCAGCAAGACGGAGCAATTATCGGCTACCATAATAGATTTGAATGGGCTAAGAGCCAATCAGCAAGCAGTTCTTTGTCTGGAGCCCACCAATACGATGAAAGGAAGGGCATCATCAAATCAGGGCAGCCTGTGGTTGGCTGACTCACAAGTTTCAGAAAACGATCATACATTTTCTATGAAATTCATTTTATATAAGTAACATGAAATATAAGATAAATTGAGTGACTCAAGGCTAATATTCAGTGACTATGCATTTGTACTGTTACAAATAAGTTTAACATTCATTTTAATAACATTCATGAAAAAACAAACATTCCTAAGACATGCAATCACATTTAAATCAAGAATTAATAAATTATTGCAAACCATTGGGCAGCACGGTGGCGGAGTGGTTAGCACTGCGGCAGCACAGCAACTCACCCTTGGCCGGGGGATCCTGGGTTCGATCCCAGCCCCCGACCAACAGTGATCTGTGTGGAGTTTGCATGTTCTCCCCGTGTCTGCATGGGTTTACTCTGGGATTTCTCCGGTTTCCTCCCACACGCCAAAAAAAACCCATTTAAGTTAGGTTAATTGGCATCAAACTGGGGATTCTAAATTGTCCTTAGGTATGACTGTGAGAGTGAATGGTTGTCTGTCTCTCTGTGTTGGCCCTGCGATGGACTGGCGATCTGTTCAGGGTGTACCCTACCTCTCGCTCAAAGATGCTGGGATAGGCTACAGCCCCCCCCGCGACCCGAAAAGGATTAAGCGGAAGAAGATGAATGAATGAATAAATGCAAACCATTATTGTCCATCACATGGGCGATTATCTTCACAGTGTCCAGAGTTATCCTGAGGAATGAGACCTTGACAAAATAATGTTCAGTCATAAGTTACCTTCCCAGATTGCGAAAGTAATGAAACATATCCCGTAGATGTCCACCAGGAGGTACTGTTGAGCTATAGATAATTTTTAGGTGACCTGAACATGCCCCCAGGACCTGGCATGCAAAAATGGAGACAGCTGCTGAGATTTATGGCTGTTCTGGAAAGGCTCCAAGAGTTTATCAGCATAACCTGATGGGTTAAGGAGTAGAATTTGGGAGTTTATGACTTTTTAGGAGGGCCAATTCCTGGTATGAACGGATGCTATCAGCATGAATTGTCTGATTGGAGGGGACTCGAGAAGTTTTATGGTGTACTTAATCCTTTAAAAGCAGTTCTTATCGCGTTTCTCTACAAACCTACTGACGTTCCTCATAATGGAATCACCAGTTACTAGCGTCATCTGGGGGGACTTTTTCGGTGGCTTCTGTAGTGATAAATAGTTTTTCCGTCGTTGTTGCTGCTGAGGCGGCGGGATGCCAGTGCAGGGGGTGACATGGGGGGTTGCGCTCTCTTCTCTTTGGAGCTGGTGTAAAGTTCGGCACAACTAGGGTAGTTTTAATCCAGGGCTTCTGGGTTTGGGCCTCTGCTGAAGGAGAAGGTGCAGCCATCGGGGGAAGATCAGCGTCCAGGTGGGGGAAATCTTCCAAGGAAAAAAATGTTGAATCTGTTTTCCAATGAGAGGGGAAAGGTGGAGGTGCGGCCATGCCTGGTCGATCCCCAACGATTGCTGTTGGACCCAACCATGGTCCAGGGCTGAGAAGAACCACCTGGGGCTTTAGGTTCAGCTCGGAGCTGAAGCCAGTGTTTAGTGTTGCAGTCCTGGACAGCTGAGGTGACCGGAGTAGGGGTGGAGGTGAATGGCGATATGTTAATTTCACCCAGGTAGGTAGCCATCTCTGCTAGCAGCGAGTCCGTCGCTGGCGCTGATGTCCGACCAAAAATGATCGTGTCCAGATGATTTTCAGCCTCTCGAATCTTATAGAGGTTAGAGAGTCTCAGTTCCAACTCGGAAACCTTCTTAGAGAGGGAAACACAGCTGTCACAGGTCGGCTTTCCAGGCCAGGCGTGGCAAACCATAACAAACAGATTAACCTAGCCCGGTTTGTTGACCAATAAAGATCAAGTGGCAAGAATCCTCGGTCCAGTAAAATTATAAGTGGGTAAAAATCATCGAGAACGATGATGCAGTAATTCCAATTGTTTGACAGTGTCTGACAGCACCTGACTTCAGGGCTGCACGACAAAAACAAAGAAAAAAAAATTCCAGTTGTTTGACAGCATCTAGCAGCGTCTAGCAGTGTCTAACAGCGCCTTACTTCAGGCACTAAGTCAGAGGATCAGAGGTACAAGTGCTGCTGAAAATGTCAACCGCAATTTCGCTTTTATTCTGCTGCAATATATCTCAAATGATGACCGAAAACCGGCGCAATTGTTCTGTCCAGTCACATGGCACTGGGTGTCGATGGCAGGTACAAATCAATCAGCTTCGCCCACCCTCTGTTATGAAAAAATGTAGATATTTACCTTCATAAGCCAAATAATCTCTTTTCAGAAATATAGTTGGCAAATTTGGGAGCAAATGCCTCCTCCGTCTTTCGATCCGTCTTGCGATCAATCAACATTTGTTTACAAACTCTTCTTCTCTGGTGTCCAAAAGTGTGTGTGTGTGTGTGGGGGGGGGGTATATATGGGGCCATTGGTCCTCCAAGGCAAGAGCAGTAAGTTATGAATGTCTGCCACCTAGTGAGGTGCAGTACGTAGTACAGCTGGGGGGTTTTATGACATCACATGACACGCCACATGGCAGGCTCAGCACTGCCACATAGACAGTGAGGGTGCTTTTAATGTCCATAAATAGAAGGATGTCAAAGGGATAAGTAGGTGCAAGATTTAAAATCTCTTTCCAAGCCATTCTAAGACAATGAAAGTTTTTTTTGTGGGTAAAAAGCCAGAATATATTATTTTGGGCAATTAACATGTTTGTTTTTGAGGTGGTTTTGGTGGTTTTTGAGCCTATAAACATCCATGTGGTGATGGGGTTTAATACCTTTTTTTGTGAAGTGCGGTATAGTGGCTGCCACTTCCTGTTCTGCCACTGCACCGCCCTATAAATAGCAGAGGCCATCCATTACAGTCTCTTCGACCGGTGGCCTCTGCCTGGTGTCTACTGTGTGTCCATGTGACTACATTAGTTCAGTAAAGCTGAGTTTTTCCTTTCCCCTGGCATCATCCTTTAATGAAATATTTTACCATACATAACATTTGGCGATCGAGGATTAACTAATGGAAGCATGTATTACACCACTTTGCCCCTTTCTTGAGCTCCCGGGGGAGCTGCCCGTTCCATGGCCGAGATGGTTTGAAGCTTTCCAGACCTACATCACCGTGCTCGACCTGGGTAAGCTCGACAAGTTAAGAGCATGTGCACTGCTTGTTCACAACCTTGAGATTGAGGGCCAGCATGTCCTGCACTCACTTGGGCCTTCGGACTCGTTTAAGGACATCGTTGACCTGCTAGCAAGCCACTTCCATGCCCCGGATAGCGTGACTGTCCAAAGGATTCGCTTTTGGTAGCGACATCAATGTGTAAGTGAGCCTATACACCAGTTTGTTGCCGACTTGAGGCAATTAGCTAGCAAGTGTCATTTTGGGCCGCTGGAGGATGAATTGGTTCATGACCAGCTTGCGGAGCACACGAGCAGCGCCGTTTGTACGGGCAAGGCTACTCACTTCCACCGAGTGACCAAACGTTCGCCAGGGCTATCGAGCTAGCTGTCCAATTGGAGGCTGCAGACAAGCTAGCTTTGGAGCTAAATTGGCGCCAGTCACAACGGCTGCCAGAGCCTCCCAACGTGGCATTAGTAGCGGACTCGGATAGCGAGGATATCTTGGATGATGTACGGAAACCAATCAGCCGAAGGTCTGCCCCAGGAAATCACCTTTGCAAGGGTTGTGGGTCCGTGAAACACCAAAATAAGGCTAAGGACTGCCCGGCTTGAGGGAAGCATTGTAGCAGATGTGGACACTTAATCCATTATGCTAGAGTGTGCCGTGTGTCTGAGCCAGAGAACCCAGGGAAGAAATCACTCCACCCTCCTCAGACAGCCATCCACACGGTGTCCCTCAGTACCAACAGGTACACTTTCTGCGCAGTGGAGCTGGATGGTGTGGAGATACTGCTGCCTGCTCGACATGGGGGCGGAGGGGTTGCTGCTGAATTGGGCCACGGTAAGGAAGTTTTCCCCCACTACAGAGTAAGTGGTAACCCAGCACTGCTTTATGGTTATGGAGGTGGCAGGCTGTGCACAGCTGGAACATTGGAGTTAATGGTTCAGTACAACTCTGCAATGATTGCTGACTTCACATTCCATGTGATGGCCCGAGGCGACAACATCATGGGCTGTGACTTGTTTTATGGACTGGGTTTCACCATTAAAGTCCACACTGGAGAAGAATGGTTGGTTTGTGGACAGTGCAACCCTCTTGTTCCAGTGGTCGATGATGACATTGTGAGGGATGAAGAACTAACGGACACCACGGCAGTCAAGCAGGACCAGGCTCACTCAGGTTCGGTGCAGGAGGGTCTCAGTGCTGGCACTCGGGAAATGGTAGAGGGGGTACCAAGCATGATAGTGAGGCACCTGCGTTGGCGAGTGACGCCGATGTGCTAGCCCCAGATTCCTCCAGAGCTTGGCCACAGAGGGATGGAGGATCTGAAGCTACGATGGCGACCGCTACGATTGCTTCAGAAGAGGACGGGGCCAGACCGACTGGGAAAAACCGTGTGCCAATCAGCACCATGTCAGGCCGAGCTGAGCCCCTCTTAGGGTTATGGACTTGGTCCGGGTTCGAGGAGAGGAACATCCACGGCGAAAATGGACCAAATGACAGCCTGCAAAACATCAGGAGTGTGTGCGCATAGTAGCTAAACTGGGTGTAGCATACTTCCAGCTGTCTGATGGCTCAGCGAGGCATGCCGGTCAGCTTTGGCATGTCTGAGAGGAGGCTTCTGGGGCTGGGGCTGGACGAGAGTGGGAGTCGGTTGTGAAGAGGAGAGGTGCTTTTGTTCAGAAGATCAATCATTGTCCCGGGGGCCTGATACTTCCAGGGGCGTGTCTGCTGAGGGGCTGCCCTGGGCCCTCCCATCCTGGTTCTACTCTTCCTACCCAAGGGACAGTGCTGTAAATTTTGTTATATAGTTCTGCTATCCATATGTTTATGTGTGCTGTAAAATGTTATTGTTGTGTGTGTTTTTTATTCGTTTACAAATGATTTTAGATTATTAATGGACTTTGAATTATTTTAGCAGGTGGCAGAATAATCCAGCATGCAGTGTGGGCAGGACGGTAGTCCACCCATCCATCCTATTTTAGATTTTGTTGTGTGTATGTCTTAGGCCATTTAGAGACATTAGTTTTTGTTTTGTTTGTGCATGATTCGGGTCCCAAATTGGGGAGGGTCTTAATTGAGTGAGTGGCTTTGGACTTTCTAAAGGGGGAAGGAAATGTGGTTTTGGGGTTTAACACCTTTATTGTGAAGTGCGGTGTAGTGGCGGCCACTTTCTGTTCTGCCACTGCACCGCCCTATAAATGGCAGAGGGCATCATTACACAGTCTCTTCGACCAGTGCCCTCTGCCTTGTGTCTGCTGTGTGTCCGTGTGACTGCATTAGTTCAATAAAGCTGAGTTCATCCATTCACCTTGCCTCATCCTTTATAGAGGTATTTTACCATACATAACAATCCCTGTTTATTGTTTTCCCTACTGAACTTGTAATATTTTCTACTGCATCCAATAATGCCAGATATTGATCTACCCAACTTAAACTCATACTGACTATCAGCAAGTAAATTGTATTTATCTATAAATTTCCCCAGTGGATTATTAAAAAGTTTTTCAAAACTTTTTGAAAATTGAGGTAACAAAGAGACAGGCTGGTAATTTGTGGAGTGATGTTTGTTTCCTGATTTAACCTCTTGCACTCCGGTGTACCGCGGGCGGGCACATCTCTGCGTCCTAGAGCGCACGAGGGCGCACGAGGGCGCTGCGTCCTAGAGCGCACTGAAAAAAAAAAAGCTGCATTTCCGTTCTTCCACTACAGACACAGCCGCGAACAGAAAGCCAAAGGAGTGCTTTGATTGGTTTAGATGTGATTGACCTCTCATTCGACTAATAAGAGCCTTGAATTGGGTTTCTGAAACCTTGAAGAACCAATGACTGAAAACCTAGCAAGAAGGACCCGCCTACCAACGGCTGCGAATACAGCCAGCCAATTGAAGCACAGAAGTTCGAAAGCTGTTTTGTGTAAGGCTGGGTGACAAACAGGCGTTCACCAGTCTTTTTTTCTTACTACTGTTCTTATTTGTTTTGAAAAATCGTTTGCCAAAACCGTAATCATGGAAGCTCAAAACCGCAATAATGGAATTATGGTTTGACCGGGTCGCGTGACCAGAACCACGAGTCCGTAACAAGCGGACCAGCGTCATGTTCGTCTGACAATGAGGAAAGAAGTTCGCCAGCGACTTTGCTGTTGTGGACAGGTAAGTGTTATAAGCTAAATTATTCTTTATCCCTGAAAATTGTAATCCAAATGACTTTTGACCGATCGGTAAATCCGGGTCCGTCATGTTGCGAACGCCCCCCCGTTATGTTTTGAATGCCCCCCCCCACTACTCTTCTGTAGTGGATTGCAGATATTTTAGTCCAACTGTGCGTAGTAGACCGCGGCGTACCGTCACCACTTTCCGTCATGTAGCGATGGGCGATGTCCATCCTCTGTAGTGGGGGTGGGTGGGAAGTTGTTATCTTCTACATTACAAATATTTTAGTATAATTTTAAGTGCACTGTAGGTTATTTTTTCTTGTAAAAAAAAGACACATTTTTTACATGGCATGCTTCTTTGTGTGTGGGGGCTTGTTTGTTCATTCATTCATTCATTCATGAATAAACAACCCCCCACCCCACACACATACACACAGCCCTTCACCTTTCATTAGAGCCCAAGATGAAGCTTCTATATTGAATCATTCAAAAGTTACAGACGTTTTTCCAAACTGTGCCATTTGGCACAATTTGGCACAGTTCAAAAACGCCTGGGAACAACCGAAGAAAAAAGGTGCGTAATGTATTCATTTTTTGTGGTATTGTTACAAAATTTGGACCTCAGCTGGATAACACGTGGTTCTACATTCCTGTTGCATTTTCCAGCCAGTATCTGAAGCTGTATGTTATTTGCAAGCATTTGTATTCAAAAAAACACCCAGGCGAAATTTATTTTCTTCAAGTTCGGTATGTTTAGATGACTGTTACTCAGTGGCATGAGCACTTAGAGAGATTATGACTGTTTTGTCAAAAAATTCAAAGTGTTTTCTTTTAAATGAGACCAACCCCATGAAGATGCTGCAAAGGGTTGAAGAACAGCTTTTGATTTACTTTGGGTACATTATTTTTAGGCATTTTTAGGGAAATTGACCAGAGTGCAAGGGGTTAAACAGAGGTATGACTTTTGCAACCTTATTTTTGCTTGGAAATGCATTAGTTTGAAATGATAAGTTACAGATATACTTTAAAGCAGACCTATTCAATTAATGTCCGCAGGCCACATGAGGCCCAGAAACAACCTCCGAGTCGCCCAGGCCCAGGCCACACCAAGGAAATACAACCCGGGACTGTGTGTCCGACACGATCATCGGTAGCACGGGGGCCCCCCAGGGAATGGTGCTGGCTCCCTTCCTGTTCACTCTTTATACTGCGGACTTCTCACACAACACAACACACTGCCATCTACAGAAGTTCTCTGATGACTCTGCGATCGTTGGCCTCATCTCCAATGGAGATGAAGCTGAGTACAGAGGGCTTATCCAGGACTTCGTGGGCTGGTGCCATCGGAACTGCCTCCAGATCAACGGGAGGAAAACTAAGGAGCTGGTGGTGGACTGCCGCAGGCATGGGCAACCCGTCACAGCACCAGAAAATATGCAGGGAACAGACATCGAGGTGGTGACATCCTATAAGTACCTGGGTGTTCATCTGAACAATAAACTAGACTGGTCACACAATACTGACGCACTCTACAAGAAGGGACAGCGCAGGCTGTTCCTGCTGAGGAGACTCAGGTCTTTTGGTGTACAAGGGGCGCTGCTGAAGACATTCTATGACACGGTGGTGGCATCAGCCATCACTTTTGGAGTGGTCTGCTGGGGCAGTGGCATTACTGCAGCCGATAGGAAGAGACTGAACAAACTGATCAAGAAAGCTAGCTCTGTCCTGGGGCAGCGCCTTGATCCGGTGGAGGAGATAGGAGAGAGAAGGACGGTGGCTAAACTGTCATGTCTGCTGGAGTCCAAGTTCCACCCTATGCAGGACATACTGAATGCACTGAGGAGCTCATTTAGCAGCAGACTACATCATCCCAGGTGCACAACCGAGAGGTTTCGCAGGTCCTTCCTACCAACGGCTGTCAGACTGTACAACCTAAGCAGGGCTGCTCGCAGAGATAGCAAAAAGACGTAACAAACTAATAGTTTTTTGAATGCAAAAGATGCAATAGACTTACACAATGGTCCCCTCCGGCATACAACTAGGAAAATACCGGTCGCTATGGAGGGTGAGAATATGTATGGGCACATAATCATACCATGTAGGATAACTAAGTAGACAGTTATGCTGTTTCATCCCATCTAGCAACAATGCTCTGCACTGTGTGTGTTTATATATTTACAAATTTATTCCATCTAGTGACATAACGCACGGCTCAGGAGACGCACACACACAGGCTTAGAGTAGTTCAAAGAGTTTATTAACAGCAGGAGTGAATGAGTGCGTGTCTGCGGGATGTAAATGTGTTGGTGATGGTGTCTGCTCCAGGCACAGAGGCAGGTGACCGTACAGCCGAGCAACCCTATGGAGAGAGCACAGGGAGAGGGTGACGGGCATACACCAACACAGGAGGGATTTATGGCGAGAGAAGGACTTACTTGGTGGGTCAGGACAGCTGGCACAACAAGGGGGCGAAGCCCGGAAGACAGCCACCTGGAGAGCTCCGTACAGCAGCGAGGATTGGGCAATGGAGAGGAGATGTCCGCCGCTGGGGAATCCACCTGTGCACAGGGGAGAAGACTGAAGAAAAGAGGTAAGCGATCTTCTTACCAAAATGGTGACGCTGAAGGGAAGTATGCTCACAACGGTGAGGGACGAAGTCTGACGGCTTCAGGCCGAGCCTCCGGGCGAGACGGCCTTTATCCCTCGCCGCTGATGATTGTCAGGTGCGTGAGCAGGTGGCGCCGCTGATGAATGGCGCGGCGTGACAGTACTCCCCCCTCTAGCAGCGCCTCCTGGCGATGGCTTATCCGGGTGCGCTCGGTGGAAGTCCGCGATGAGCGATGGGTCCAACACAAACGACGGGGGCACCCATTGTCGATGCTCGGGCCCATAGCCCTCCCAGTCCACCAGGTATTGCAACCCATGACCTCGGCGCCGGGAGTCCAGGATGGAGGAGACGGACCAGGCCGGATGGCCACCAATCATCCGGGGCGCGGGTTGCGCTTCAGGAGGAGGGCAAAGGGGGTCAGTGACTGCCAGTTTCACCTTCGACACATGGAAAGTGGAATGGATGCGGAGGGAGGGGGGAATAGCCACGCGCACAGCCACCGGGTTGATGATCCGGGTGATGGGAAAGGGACCCATGAATCGCTGTGCCAGCTTCCTCCTCTCGCCTTTTAATGTGACGTCCTGGGTAGACACATACACGAGTTGCCCAACTCTGTACGCCGGGGCAGGTCTTCTGTGCCGGTCCGCCACGGTCCTGTTGCGCTCCGCTGTGCGTAAAAGCGCATGACGCGCAGCAGCCCAGGTGGAGCGGAACTGCCTAAGGTGCGCCCTAACAGAGGGGACAGTTACCTCGTTCTCCTGCGCTGGAAACAGCGGGGGGTCGTAACCCAGGGACGCCTTGAAGGGGGACATCCCCGTTGCAGAAGAGCGGGCGGTGTTGTGGGCATACTCCACCCAGGCGAGATGGTTGCTCCAGGACGTCGGCTTGGATCTAGTAACACAGCGGAGCGCAGCCTCCAGCTCCTGATTGGTCCTCTCACACTGCCCGTTAGACTGGGGGTGATGGCCGGAGGAGAGGCTCACCTTGGCTCCGATGGCGTTACAAAAGGATCTCCAAACCTCGGATGAAAATTGGGGACCCCGGTCCGAGACCACGTCCACCGGAATCCCGTGCAGCCTGACCACGTGTTGGACGAGGAGGTCCGCCGTCTCCAGGGCAGTAGGGAGACCTCGCAGGGGGATGAAGTGCGCCGCCTTGGAGAAACGGTCCACGATGGTCAGGACGGTGTCAAAGGAGTTGGAAACGGGGAGTCCGGTGACGAAGTCCAGTGCGATGTGCGACCAGGGCCTGCCGGGGACGGGCAGAGGCTGGAGCAGACCCGCTGGGGGGGCATTTCCCGACTTGCTGGTGGCACAGATTGGGCAAGCCCGGGCGTAGCGGGCTGCATCCCTCCGCAGGCCTGGCCACCAAAAGGACCGTTGGAGGAGGCTGATCATCCGAGAGGTGCCGGGATGACAGGTGAGCCGGGAGGTGTGGAGCCAGTGGATGACCTCTCCTCGGACCGCAGATGGGACGAACAGTCTTCCTTCCGGTCCGCCGCCAGGATCAGGTTCCACCTCCTGCGCCTTCCGGATCTTGTCTTCAATGTCCCAAGAGATGGCACCGAGGACGCACGACCTGGGCAGGATAGTGTGGGGCGTCTCCTCAGCCTCCACGGGGGTGAACTGCCTAGAGAGGGCGTCAGGCAGGCCGTTTTTGGAGCCCGGCCTGAAGGTGATTGAGAAGCGGAACCTGGCGAAGAACAAAGACCAGCGCGCCTGGCGGGCATTCAGGCGCTTGGCAGATCGTAAGTACTCTAAGTTCTTGTGGTCCGTCAGGACCACAAACGGCAGGTCCGCCCCCTCTAGCCAGTGGCGCCACTCCTGTAAGGCGAGTTTAATGGCCAGGAGCTCTCTGTCCCCCACATCGTAGTTTCTCTCCGCCGGGGACAGGCGCCGGGAGAAGAAGGCGCACGGCCGTTTGGCGCCATCGTCAGGTGACCGCTGGGATAACACTGCTCCCACTCCCGTGTCCGATGCGTCCACCTCCACAATGCACTGCAGCGCGGGGTCGACCTGGCGAAGGACCCGGGAGGAGGAGAACTCCGCCTTCAGCGCCCTAAAGGCAGCAGCGACCTCTTCAGTCCACCGGAACGGGACCTTCGGGGACGTGAGGCGGGTCAGCGGTCCGACGATCGAGCTGAAATTTGGGACAAAGCGGTGGTAAAAATTGGCGAAGCCAACAAACTGTTGCACCTGCTTCCGGGATGCGGGAGTAGGCCACTCCACCACCGCCTTCACCTTCTCTGGGTCTGGGAGCACCTGATCTTGAGCGATGATGAATCCCAGGAAGGATGTGGTCCTAGCGTAGAATTCGCATTTCTCAGCCTTCACGTACAGACGATTCTCCAGCAGTCTTTGGAGGACCCGCCTCACATGGACCTGGTGCTCGTCCCTGGACCTGGAGAAGATAAGGATGTCATCCAGGTAGACGAACACAAAAAGGCCGATGAAATCCCAGAGGACGTCATTAATGAGGCGCTGAAAGACGGCAGGAGCGTTGGTCAGCCCGAACGGCATGACGAGATACTCAAAGTGGCCGTTCGGGGTACGGAAGGCTGTCTTCCATTCATCTCCCTCCCGGATCTGGACGAGGTGGTAAGCGCTGCGTAAATCCAGCTTGGTAAACCAGGTCGCCCCCTGGAGGGAGTGAAAGGCAGTGTCCATGAGGGGCAGGGTGTAACGGTCCCTCTCAGTGATGTCATTTAGCGCTCGGTAGTCTATGCAGGGGCGGAGGGATCCGTCCCTTTTCCCGACAAAGAAAAACCCTGCCCCCACGGGTGACGACGATGGGCGAATAATCCCAGCGCTCAGTGATTCCTTCAGGTATGTATTCATGGTCTCCTTCTCCGGCGCCGACAGGCTGTAGAGCCGACCAGATGGCAGGGGAGCCCCCTGGCGGAGGTTGATGGCACAGTCATATGGTCGATGCGGGGGAAGAGACATAGCTTTCGATTTGCTAAATACCATACCCAGGTCGTGAAATTCTGGAGGCACCAGTGACAGGTCCGGAGGTGCTGTATCCGCCACAGGGGGAGCCGCGGATGGGAAGCAGGCAGCGGACTGAAGGCAGGTGCCCATACAGAAGGTACTCCATGCCGATACCCCAGCGGACCTCCAGTCCAGGACAGGGTTGTGGAGGCATAGCCAGGGATACCCCAGGATGACGGGCGACACAGAGTTGGGCAGGACGTAAAATACCATCTCCTCCCGGTGGTTCCCTGAGATGATGACTGGGACAGGCATGGTTTGGTGAGAAACTCTCCCAAGGGAGGCACGGGAGAGATGGACCAGGGAGATGGGGTGTTTTAATGCCTGACAGCGGATGCCCAATCGGGTTGCCAGGCCTTGTGAAATGAAGCTGCCCTCTGCTCCCGAATCCACCAGTGCGTGGGTGAGGTGCCCAGTGGGATTGTGGCAAAAACGGATGGGCAGCTTTAATTGAGTGAGAGTGTCTAACCGGTTGGGATCCGCGAGGCTCCCTACAGCGATTCGCGGACCCCGCCGACTGGCTTTCCGCGGGCAACGCTCCACAGTGTGTTGGTCACCTCCGCAATACATGCAGAGGCCCAACTCACGGCGGCGTTGTTTCTCCGCAGGGGAAAGCTTGGTCCAGCCCGTCACCATCGGCTCCGACTCCTCGGGGCACGATGCTGGCGGCGCCGCCAGGGGGCGAGCTTGGAACAGGTGCGGCGAGACTCCACGAGGGCGAGAAGAAGAAGACTTCCGCCCCGAGGAGCGCTCGCGCAACCTGTTATCCAAACTTATCGCTAAGGATGTCAGCTCCGCTAGCGTCCCAGGGATATCCCGTCCAGCCAGTTCATCCCTCAGATCACTATTGAGGCTGCGGAGGAACAGGCCACAGAGGGAGCGTTCCTCCCAGCCCAATTCCTCCGCCGCTACCCGGAAGTCGACCGAGTAGTCCGCTGCCGACCGGCCTCCCTGCTGGAGAGCGAGAAGCCGATCGACCTGGACCGTCTCGGTTTGAGAATGGTCAAAGACCTCCAGAAAGCGCCTCACGAACTGGTCATAGGTGAGGGTGGCATAACTGGGCCTCGCCATTACGGCGTAGGTCCAAGTTAACGCACGCCCCTCCAGAAGATTCCCTATGTAACCAATCCGACTGTGATCCGAGGGAAAATCTCCGGGCACACGGTGGAACACGGACTCACACTGCATAATGAACCCCCGCGCTCCGCCGAGCTTACCGCTAAAGCGGGCGGGGGTCGGAATCGGTGTGAGCCGAACCGGTGCCACTGGAGCCGGCTGGACGGCCGCTGGAACAGCAGGAGCCGCGCCACCCTGACGAGCCGGGGGGGACGGCTGTTGAGGATCTAAGCGGCCCAACCGGTTAGTTAAGTTTAATAATTGATTCAGAATAACCTGCTGTTGATAAGCAATCTGATCCACTCTAGCCTCGAGAGTGGTAAACCGGTGTGCGAGCCCGCCGTCCGCCGAGCCGCTCTGCTGAAGCCGTACTGACATAACGTACGGCTCAGGAGACGCACACACACAGGCTTAGAGTAGTTCAAAGAGTTTATTAACAGCAGGAGTGAATGAGTGCGTGTCTGCGGGATGTAAATGTGTTGGTGATGGTGTCTGCTCCAGGCACAGAGGCAGGTGACCGTACAGCCGAGCAACCCTATGGAGAGAGCACAGGGAGAGGGTGACGGGCATACACCAACACAGGAGGGATTTATGGCGAGAGAAGGACTTACTTGGTGGGTCAGGACAGCTGGCACAACAAGGGGGCGAAGCCCGGAAGACAGCCACCTGGAGAGCTCCGTACAGCAGCGAGGATTGGGCGATGGAGAGGAGATGTCCGCCGCTGGGGAATCCACCTGTGCACAGGGGAGAAGACTGAAGAAAAGAGGTAAGCGATCTTCTTACCAAAATGGTGACGCTGAAGGGAAGTATGCTCACAACGGTGAGGGACGAAGTCTGACGGCTTCAGGCCGAGCCTCCGGGCGAGACGGCCTTTATCCCTCGCCGCTAATGATTGTCAGGTGCGTGAGCAGGTGGCGCCGCTGATGAATGGCGCGGCGTGACATCTAGCTACAATGCTCCGCACTGGGTGTGTGTATATTTATATATCTATATATTTATTCCATCTAACTACAATGCTCCGCACTGTGTTTATATATCTACATATTATTCCATCTAGCTACATTGCTCCGCACTGTGTGTTTATATATTTACATATTTATTCCACCTAGCTGCAATGCTCCGTACTGTGGGTGTTTATATATCTACATATTTATTCCATCTAGCTACAATGTTCCGCACTGTGTGTTTATATATTCATATATTTATTCCATCCAGCTACAATTCTCTGCACTGTGTGTCTGTGTGTGTGTATATACAGTATATATATATATATATATATATATATATATATATATATATATATATATATATATATATATATATATTATAGTAATATGTACATATGTATATTAGCTGCTCTTGCTTGCTTGTTTTTTTTTTTCTTGCCTTCTGATTGTTGCTCTGAGTGTTGCTATCCCTGTGCTGTTGCAATCCTGGAATTTCCCTATTGTGGGACTAATAAAGGCTTATCTTATCTTATCTTATCTTAAATATAAATTTAAGAAAAAAAAATATGAAGGAATAACAGTCTACAAGTGCACACATGAACAATGTGCATGTCTGTTATCTGCGCAGAGTTCAGAAGCGCCCCACGACACTGTCTGAGACAAGCATGAGCTTATTAAAGTACTTTAAACATGGAAAAAAAAAGCAGAAGAGGTATGTTAACAGTGGAGGCATTTATGGTGGTTTTAACCTGCTGGTAACGGGAACAATAATGAAGAGTCGCTTAGCAAACAAGTGTAGTTAGACTTCTGACTGATGAATGGCTGAGGATTGACTTCACCAGCTATTACGATATTAATAAATAAATAAATAAATAAATAATTTTACAATACAATGTTAACTATTATGTACCTGGCAATTTAAGATGATTGACATTCATGAAGTCAATGACTTTAACCTGTCAACAGCCTTCAGACGAACTAAAAGTGCCAACATTTAGATTCCAAAATAATGAAAGTTGTTCGTGCTGTCTGGGTGGTGAGGAGAGTTCTTAAAAACTATAAATATATATAAATATTATAACAAAAATAACTGCGTCTTTGGTAATTTAAGTTAATTTATTTCATTGAATATAAATGTATTAATATTTTTTTTCTTTGAAATCCAGGTTAAATTATTGTTCTGTTCTGCCCCTGCAAAATTATTGTCAAAAGTGTAAGTTGTGTAAGGAAAAAAAGTCAAAATTTTACCACAATCTATTTCAAATTTATAAAAACAAAAAAAAACAAAAAAAACAAAAACAGTAATTTTATTTAAAAAATCGTCAAAAAATAGTCATAAAACAGTCCACAAATTATCAATCAAGTATCAAATGTACAAGAAAAATCAATTTTACAAGAGTAAATTACAAATTTGAGGCAAATGGTTTCAAATTTTGATAAATTTGCAGAGAAAAGTAGAAAATTAAAAGAAAATTGTTATAAATTTTGGAGAAAAACCTCAAACCTTCAAGACTGAAGTCATTACTCCAGTTTTTAAATGGGTGCTTTTTGGAACCCTTTTACTGTCAGGCTGTCATAAGACATCAGCATCACCTGCTGTCCCAGGCGCAGTTCCGGGCCTGTCACTTGATGTGTCCAAAAAGCACAGAAAACCCAGTTGTACCAAGCATTTCACATCACAAGTTGTCAGACATATATAGCTTACTGCTCTTCACTGGAGGACTTCACCCAAACGAACTGCCTCAAAACATCATTTCCAGGAATGTGAGGAAGGGAATGTAAACAAAGGCTCCATTGCAGCATATATTTCCACACGGAGGAAGCATTTGCTCTAAATTTTTCCAACTATGATTCTAAAAAAGAGATTATTTAGCTTCTGAAGGGAAATATTTACCTTCTGTGACAGCAGAAGATGGCCTGGAGCATGTACACTTTCATCTGCCATTGACGGAGCTGCACGTGACGAGAGAGAACAATAGCGCCAGTTTGGCGGCATTATGTAACCGAAATTGAGGTGGAATAAATCATAAGAAAAATGTAAGAGTTTCTGAATGTGGGAGAGAACATGAAAATGACTGGCATAAGACGAAATAAGGACCATGGATGAGGAAATGGATGCATAAAGACGCAGGGTGCATGGTAGGTCCGATGTATTTCAGGTTCAGGTTCAGGTTCAGGTTACTTTATTTGTACCCGTAGGTAGATTTGTTTTGCAGTTGGTGACATCCATATTTACAAGCCACTAATTACATTCAACATAGACACAAACACAGGCACACATCTTACAAAATAGGTAAATATAAAATATGTACAATATAATTTTTATAGCTTGTTCAACTCTTTGACAGCAGCAGGGACAAAGCTGTTTTTATAGCGCTGGGTTCTACTTTTTGGGACAGCAAACCTCCATCTGGAGGGAAGAAGCTGAAAGTTGCAGTGCAAAGGGTGGGAGTCATCATTTAAAATCGAGTCGGCCATCCTCTGTACTTGTCTGGTGTACAGGGATGTCAGGCTCAGCTGTGACTCACCAAGCAAACGACTGGACCATCTGACTACCTGATCCAAGGATTTCCTCTGTTTCAGTTTTATCTGACCAAACCATGACATTAAAGAAAAGGATAAAACAGATTCAATAAAAGCCCGATAGAACATAGTCATTATGGTTCGGTCAATTTGGAAGCGTGCAAGTTTCCTCAAACAATGCAAATGTTGCTGACCCTTTTTGCACACCCTTTCACAGTTCACCTCAAAGTTCAATCCACTATCAATAATCGTCCCAAGATATTTGTACGATTGTACACATTCGGTGGTCTGGCCTTTTAGTATGGTGACTTTGTGCCTGGGAGTTTTCCTCCTAAAGTCAATAATCATATCTTTCATTTTTGTTGTATTCAGCTGCAGGTAGGAATCCTCACACCAGTGAACAAAGTCATCAACTACTGGGCCGTGGCCACTCTCACCATCCTGGAGAAGACTGACAATGACTGAGTCATCAGCATACTTTATAATGTGTCTGTTGTCATGGCTGCTCCGACACATGTTTGTGTACAGGATGAAGAGTAGTGGTGACAACACACACCCCTGAGGAGAGCCAGTAGAAGAGCACTTTAGGTCAGACAATGTGCCATTGACCCTTACTCTCTGCGTCCTGTTGGTTAAGAAATCCAGAATCCAACCCACCAGATTATTGCTCAAATCAAATTGTTGCAGGAGCCTTTCAACTAAAATATGAGGTTGGATTGTATTAAAGGCAGAAGAAAAGTCCACAAATAAAAGCCTGGCGTGTGTCCCATTAAAATCCAGATGTTTAAAAAGCATGTCAAACAGAGTGACAGTGGCATCCTCCACTCCTCTGTGAGGCCTATAGGCAAACTGCAGAGGATCCAATGCATGTTCAGTCTGCCTTAGGACCTCACATCTGACCAGTTTTTCAAAAATTTTCATTAAAATTGAAGTCAAAGCAACTGGTCTAAAGTCATTTACCGTTTTAGGACAGCTGGATTTTGGAACGGGAACAACCACGGCATCTTTCCAGATCTTAGGCACATGTTGTGTCTGTAAGGACTTACTGAAAATATAATGAAATATAGGACTCAGTTCATGTGCACAGGACTTTACCAGGCGTCCACATACTGTATATTATCAGGGCCCTGACTTTTGTTCACTTTTACAGCGCGGAACTCCCTTTTAACATCCTGCATCTCAATATTAAAGTGCTGATTGTCTTTGAGTTTCTGTTTCAAATCTTGGATTTCTGTGCTAAAATCAAAGGAGTCAAAACAACCATAAAAACAGTTAAGAGCATTAGCCAGCTCTGTGTCTGAACTAAAACCATCTAAAAACACACGATTACTGCGCTCTGTGCTCTGAAGGCCTGCAATAGTTTTCATACTGGCCCAGGCTGAACCAAGTTTATTTGCTGCCATCTTGCTTTCCAACTCTGATTTATAATTCTGTTTTGCTCTTAAAATTTCAGCCTTCAGCTCCTTGGTGGCAACTTGTAGCTCAGAAACAGACCCCTGTTTAAAGGCAAGAGCTTTCCTCTGTAAGCAGGATTTAACTGATTTAGTTACCCATGGTTTGTTGTTGGGGTATATTTTGACACGTTTACGTGGAACAAACTTATTTTGACAGTAAGCCATGTATGAGCATGTGAGCTCAGCCAGAGAGTCCAAATCATCCCCGCAGGCCATTATGAACATCTTCCAGTCTGTACAGTCAAAGCATTCCTGGAGGCTGTGCTCTGAATCTTCTGTCCACACATCAATGTCTCTCATCTCCACCTTGCCTCTTCTGAGAGCAGTTTTATATGTGGGCAGCAAATGAACACAGTTGTGATCTGATGATCCTAAAGGAGAAAGGGGGAGTGATTTATAGGCCCTCTCTATGGATCCATAGCACAGGTCCAATGTCTTTTTTCGCCTGGTTGGGCAGGAGACATACTGATGAAAGTTTTTAAGTGTCTTCTTTAAAGAAACATGGTTAAAATCCCCAAGAATGAAGTTTGGCGCCTCTGGAGAAATTGACTGCAGCCGCTGCACCACATCAGAGATGGTGCTGGAGGCGGAGTCAGCGTCTGCCCTCGGGTGAATGTACACAACTGTGATGAAAAGTTGGGGAAACTCTCGAGGCAAATAAAAGGGGCGAAGCGACACAGACAGCAGCTCCACATCGGGTGTACAGATGCGCTCTCTGACCGTGACAGATGTGCAGTACTGCTTATTAATGTATAAACATACGCCGCCCCCCTGACGCTTCCCAGTTACCTCTTCCTGCCGATCCGAGCGCAGCGGAGCTCCAAAGCCGTCAATCCACAGGTCTGCATCTCGATCATGCGCAGTAAGCCAAGATTCAGTGAAAGCCATGACGCAGCAGTTCTTAAAATCCTTCTGGTAACGTACATTGCCTTGAATTTCCTCCACCTTGTTTCTCACAGACTGTGCATTCCCAAAAATGATCGAAGGAAGAGGAATGTTACCAAACTGACGTCTTCTAAGGCGCAATTTCACACCTCCACGTCTTCCACGCTTCCTCCTGCCGCTTCTTTTTTCACCGCTGTGTCCGTCTCTCAAAATAAAGTCCGGCAGTTCAAGTTTGGGCTCAATCACAGACGCTGCATCAGCTGTGTTAAAGCGTAGCAACACGTCCCTGGAATATTGTATTCTGCCCGCTATTCTGCTCACCATGGAGCCGAACGCGTTTACCTCAGAGACAAAGAGCCACAGCACAGAAAGCAGCAGTGCGAGAGAGGAGAGGAAATCCATGTTGCCGATACCAGGGAGCTCTTCGCCATATATTCCACAAACGCTCCAGGGCAGAAACGACACAGAGGATTTTCTAAAAATGTAAAAAGGTACAAAAAACACACACACGCACACACGCACTATATCATCAAGCTGCTGGTCGCTGCGTGCGCATGCGCCCATGCGCCTAGCGTTACTTGTTTGTGTATATTCTACTGATTTTCTGGTTCATATTCTTTAAAGAAAAAATAAAAAAACAAAAGCGAAGACAAAAAAACAAAAACATCCTTTGTGTATACATGTCCAAAGTCCACTTTTGACCGAAAGTTATGTAATTTGATATGGCTGCCGTCGCATTATGCAAATTAGAAGTGTAAATTTACTCCTATCTCAAACTTTGGATCATATTCTACATCTTTATAATTGACAGTGAGCCATTATCTCTTACCACTTTCAAGTTACAGCCTTTGGAATTTGTGATATCTAAACTGAATATTTTGTTGAAAAAAACCTTGACTATCAGAGGGTGGTGAGCTGATGGGTGTGCCAGTGCACCATAGACAGAAAATTGGTTAACTCTACTGGAAATTTTTGGTTGACTGATATGTGTGTGTAATGGAATGTGTAGTTTTAAAAAGAGGTTCCTACTCACACATGTGGTGATTTAAAACAAAACAAAACAAACCACAACAGTGGATGTGCAGTGTTTGTTAATGTTATCAGTCTTTTCTTGGGGGTTTGTGCACTGAAGTGTTTCACAGTTCATTTTTTTTTTATTCAGCTAAATACACTTTAGGGCCTTTTCCACTAGCACGCTTTAGCGCGAAACGGGACGGCTCAGCACGCTTTGTACGCTTTTCCACAAGCCCCAACACGGTTTAACAGCCGCGATTTTCAGCCCCGCTCCAGGGCAGGGTACAGCAGTGCTGAGCTGTGCCATGTTGTGACGTTAACAGACTGGTCGCCACTGATTGGTCAGGTTGTAACCGGCGCTGATTGGTCAGGTTGTAACCGCCCCTCTCCTCCTCATCTACCAAATCTTCACGACCTTCTCAATAAAGTTTTTGAAAAAAAAAAAAAAAAGAATCTTCACGACCGCCTTTACTCAGCACGCAACCACTGTTGGCGGTTTCTTTTCAGTGTATTGCTGTGCTATTTTCATTTAGTCTCTATCAAAAATGGCTTCGCGTAATAAGGGTGTTCCATGGACCAATAAGGAGGTGAAGTGTCTGCTCACTGCATTGTCAGACGAACGTATGCAGCGCGAGTTAGACGGAGCTGCCCGGAATGAAAAAATATACCGGGAGGTCTGGACATCGGAGTCCTTTAACGGTGAGTTTTAATTTTTTTTTATTGTGCGTTTTTTCGCAAATATATTCGGTAAGACGCTCAGTCTATTTATGCAATAAAAAAGCTGTTCATTTGTGGATGGATCGCTGCTTTATTGCAGCGCACTGCGGACTAAAGCTTTTATTTTAATTATTCATGTGAATAAGCTTAAATAAGCTGAAATAAGCTTATGTATTCTTGTTAAAAACTATTGTCTTTTCTGTATATATTGCACTTTTGTGCTGTATTTTATTGTGTGCATTTTCCTTGTAGAATCATCCCACGCGTCCGCCGCGACAGCCCGTCCGGATTATTCAACCGAGCCATCCTGACCCACAGCTGGCAGAGACGCCTTCATTCATCCGAGTCGTGACCCAGTTTGGGAAGCTGGTGTAGACACTCAGTGGTCGGCGTGTATAAAATGTCGATTAACCTTCATGTTGTGTTGCAAAGTTTTTTTTTTTCTTTTAATATTTTGTATATAATAAAATGGAATTGTTTTGGAAAGTGTGGTTTGTCTGTTATAACACTGAATTATAAAACAGTATAATTACATAGAAATTCCATTGCCTAATCTGATCTGATCTTCCTGTCAGGGGTCAACCATTGTAAAGGTAATGTAATTTTTAACTAGACCAAAAAACAAATGTTTTTGTAAGCTTTCTGTTCTTTTTATTGAATTATCATAAAAAATTAGCCCCACATGATCCAGTTCTAAACTTTGGGTACATTTTTTATGTTAACTTATAAGAAGTTGCACAGTTGGACTTTAAAATGCAGCAGGAGAGACTGATCAAGCTTACAAGTCAAAGTAGGTAAAAAAAGTAAGTATATGTAAATTGAATGTTCTATCGGCATTCCAAATTCAGAGAATTACAATACTTTAGAAGGAGTGTAGCATCATCTAAATGGAAAATAATAATACTGTTGTTCCAAACGTTGACCTGAAGGTGAAAAACATGATTTTTTTTTAATTCAGTACATCCAAAATGCCCTAGGATGTAAAAAATAATAATTTGGTGTTGGGCAGTGTGCCACCATCTCATTATTTAATATGAATAAAAACAAGTTTCATCTCATTATTTCTAGGTCATTTGGCAGTTAATTCAAAACAAAAGTGACTTGTGTTGTTGCAGCTTAATTATGAGATAAAATTAATTGTGAGATAAATCCACAGAGCGAGCAAGGCAATAATCCTTGGATCCTTTTTTGTCTTGTGTAAATAAGGACTCAGTCGGGTGCGTAACGTCACGGGAGTGTGGCCCCGCCTCGCTGAGAATCTGCTGCTGCCCCGCTTCTAAAACCTCCTAACACAAACCATCACAGCACAAGCTCAACACCGTGCTAATGGAGACAGAAGCATTCCGAGCCGTACTGAAGTGAATCGAGCCATACCGAGGTGTGCTGGGCTAGTGGAAAACAGGCATTTGTGATGTGCCAAGGTCACTTATGACCAGGATGTAATATATTTTATTTCAAAAGGGAAACAAATGTTAATGCTACAAACAGTGGACATTGAGTTTTTATGCACTTTGGGATATGTCTGAGTAAGATTTGACCAAAATGGTTGTTAACAGAATTTTGCTTTTTCATTCTCTTTATTTAATTGTTTGTTGTTTAAGAGGAAAAATATTTCTACTACTTCAATTTCTGCTCAGTCCCAGCACTGTTATTGTGTTTTTATGCACTTTTAATGTGCCTTTGTCATGGTCCAAGTGCACATTTAAAACCAAGACAATGAATAAAAAGTGTATATTTTTTGTCATATTGATCTATGTTGGTTTGAAATTTGTCATATTCAACAGATCGCTGAACTTGTGAAGCCCAGTTACATGTCTTGATTTCGCATTGTGGCCCAACTGATTTTGTAATTTAACAGCCCTGCTTTAAAGGTTTTGCAATATCCTCAATGACCTTTTTCACATTAATCGTGTCTATGTCATTGCAATCAGAAGACTTCTTATTTAAACATTTTGTCACAATCCCAACAATTTCATTATCTTCCTCCAGTATAAGAAACATTGAATAATGATTTCTATTTATCAAAGCATGCAGACTGTCCTCAGTGAGTGCCGAAGCAGAGATGTGTCTTGTTAATTCTGTTCCAACATTAAAAAAGAACTTGTTGAAACTATTTGCCACATCACCCATATCATATATTCCCTGGCCATTATGACTGAAGTACTCAGGATAACTTATTCCCTTTGACTAATTTTTGAAGATACTGTTAAATATGTTCCACATTTCTTTGATGTTACCTCTGTTGTTTTCCAGAAATCCTTTATAATATTCTTTCTTGCAGATCCTTAAGATATTTGTTACCTTATTTTATACTTTGTGAAAACATTTTTCCTCTTTTTCTGTAGTTATATTCCTTATAAATTCTTTATATAGTATGTTTTTCTTTTTACAAGCATTTTGCAGTCTCTTTTGTTATCCATGGACATTGAGAATAACCTCATTCCCTGTTACATTGTCTCAGTAACAATGTTTACATGGACACAAGTAACCAGATTTAAAGCCTGATCAGAATAAAATGGCTTCATGTAAACATGCCAATCTGAATATTCTGACCCGATCACACTCATTCGAATAAAAATTTCCTTCCGATTGAGACGGGTGGGTTATGCCGATTGTTATTCCTATAGGTGTGCATATAAACACTTAATCTAAAGCTTTGGTAGAAAATATGTTTACTGTGCATGTCTGTACATCAGTCACACATCCATTGCCCCCCACACATGGGGGGCAATGGATCAGCGTTCTCGTCGCGCCCTCCGCCAGTACCCGGGCTTGCCTGGGGAAGCTAATGATCCTACCAGCAGACTAAATTCAAAGAGACGATGCCTCTGTGCCAAGTCAAAGAAGAATCCTAGTCACAGTCCTAAAGCCGAAAGCAAACAGCCCCAAGAGCACTTTGTGGTAGGATCTGCCCTTCGCATATTACAACTAAACGTTGAAGGCCTATCTGCAGCCAAGCGAAGCCTTATCGAAGTCCTCGCCTTCCAACATTCGATTGATGTAATCTGCCTCCAAGAGACTCATATTGGCACAGAGGAAGCTGGCCGCTTCACCATCAAAGGCTTTGACCTCCTGTGCTATGTTCTACATGCTAAACATGGACGTGCCACCTATGTGCGTTCTGACATAGTTGAAGCAAATCACCTGATAACAACACATTTCTCAGACACCATAATCATTGGTGGCTTCCATATTGTCAATGTGTACAAGCCCCCTAATGCCAACTGGGATCTGCAGGTCTTACCCAACCTACCCCACCCTGCCATCTATGTGGGGGACTCTAACAGCCATCACCCTGACTGGGGGTACCCAGCAGTGGACAGTGATGGGGAGGCACTTTCAGACTGGGCATCCAGAAATGACCTCGCTTTGATATACGACCCCAAACAAAGAGGAACCTTCCACTCTGCTAGGTGGAAGAAGGACTATTCTCCTGACCTGTGTTGGGTCAGCTCTTTGAATGGGGAGCCATATCCTACACAGATCCTCATTCTTGATGATTTTCCACACAGCCAACACCGGCCCCTGCTTGTACACATTGGCCTACAACTTCCAGTCATATACAGCCCAAGGAAGATGCGCTGGAACTTCCGCAAAGCCAACTGGAAGAAATTCAGTGAAACTCTGGACCGGAGCATTGTTACCATCCCACTCCACACCATCACTGTAGATGAAGCATACAACCGCTTCTGCAGCGCAATCTTCAAGGCTGCCCATACTGCAATCCCACGAGGCTACCGACCCCTCTATGTCCCATGTTTGGACGGAGAAAGTGCTGCCCTCCTACAATCCTATCAAACATCAGGGGACCCAGAGATATCAGACCATCTCATTGAATCGCTAAATACAGCCCGGCGAAAGAAATGGGAGGAGACAGTTGCTGACCGGAGCTTTACCCACTCTAGCAGGAAATGTTGGAGCCTCATCCGTCGCCTAGGAGCTGCACAGAAGCCCCCTAGCCAAAGCCGAGCATCCGTCACACCCAACCAAGTTGCATCCCACCTACTGACTATCGCCAAAGCACCCCAAGACAAAGACACCAGAAGAGCAGTTACAACTGAGCTAAAAAAACACCAAAAAATGCCTGTAGAGGAAACGAACCCTGAACCCTTCGAGGCTGCTGAACTGGAGAAAGTCCTACAGGGCCTGAAATGTGGAAAGGCAGCAGGATACGATAACATCTTCCCAGAATTCATGAAGAATCTTGGCCCCCGAGCCCTAACCTGGTTGACACAATTCTACACAAGGATCACACAAACGAACTCGATCCCAAAGAAATGGCGGACAGCAAAGGTCATTGCCATCCCAAAACCTGGCAAAGACCACAAACTACCAGCAAGCTACCGCCCAATCTCCCTACTCAGCGTTCCTTACAAAATCATGGAGCGCCTAATACTGCAACGCATTTCCCCAGAAATAGAGGATATTCTAAGTGTGGATCAAGCAGGTTTCCGCAAGGACCGCAGTACAGGAGAACAAGTACTGGCCCTAACCACCTTCATTGAAAATGGCTTCGAGAGCAGACTGAAGACTGGGGCTGTGTTTCTCGATCTTACAGCCGCCTATGATACGGTCTGGCACAAAGGCCTCCCCCTGAAAGTTATAAAGGCGATCCCTGCTTGGGCAACAGCAATTATAAAAACCCTGCTGACCAACCGAAGGTTCAGAGTCCACCTCAGTCAGAACACAAGTGCATGGAGAATGCAGAAAAACGGACTCCCACAAGGCTCAGTTCTAGCTCCAACTCTGTTCAACCTCTACATAAACGACCTGCCTACTACAAAATCCCGCAAATTCATCTATGCAGACGACATCTGTTTGGCATTCCAAGCACCAGACTTTGAACCACTGGAACGGGTGCTCACGGAAGATCTTGCTAAACTGGACCAGTTCTGCAAAATCTGGCGCCTAAAACCAAGCCCAGCAAAAACCGTCTCCAGTGTATTTCATCTCCACAATGCAAAAGCTGCCAGAGAACTAAACATCCACCTGAGCGGACTCAAGCTTAAGCATGCCCCAAATCCAACTTATCTTGGAGTGACCCTTGATAGGACCTTATCCTTCAAGGGACATCTAAAGGGGACGGCTGCTAAGGTGAAAGTACGAAACAACCTGCTCTGCAAGCTCGCTGGTGCAAAATGGGGGGCGGCAGTCTCCACCCTGCGCACCTCAGCACTGGCCCTTTCATACTCTGTAGCAGAATATTGTGCCCCTGTCTGGTCCAGGTCATCTTACACACACCATGTAGACACCCAGCTCAACTCAACCATGAGAACTATAACTGGAACAATCCGCTCAACACCACTCCCCTGGCTCTCTGTACTGTCAAACATAGCCCCTCCACACATCCGGCGAGCAGCATTAACTCAAAGGATGCTCCAAAAAGTTAAAGATTTTCCTCACTTACCAATTCATGCAGATATCTACACCCCACCCACTGCCCGACTTTCATCCAGACGGCCGATTTGGAAAAACCCTCCCCCAGCTGACTTTACCATCCAGACAGCTTGGCAAGAGGAATGGGAAACCAAGGAGGTCCCAAACAAACAGCTGGTGATAAACCCCAACCAACAGGTCCCGGGCACCAACCTCCCAAGGAGACAGTGGTCTACACTCAATCGCTTCAGGACTGGACATGGCCCCTGCTTGGCCAGCCTTCACAGATGGGGCAGTAGCCCTAGCCCACTGTGCGCATGTGGAGAGGAGCAAACTATGGAACACATCATAGAGGCTTGCCCGCTCCAAAGACTGGAAGGAGGATTACACACCCTCCATACAGCAAACCAGGAGGCAACTGCTTGGCTTAAGGACTTTGCATTCGCTAAATAAATAATAATAGTCACACATCAATGTGACGTATTTTCGCCTTTACAGCAGCTAGCGGAAGACATGGTGGGAGTATAATAAAATTGGTCTTTATCGCCCTGCTGTCTCCCTCTGTTCGTCATATGTAGAAGTATGTACTTGTAGCTTCATTACGGAGACCAGCAGAAGAAAAAAGTACAGTCTGAATAACACAATACAGGTCCATTGCAAAAAGAGAAAGACACAAAGCGGGGTTTGTTTACATCGGAAGTTGCTTCTTCTTCTACTATTTCCGGAATGTCGGATAATTGTGAGCATGTCAAAATGATTTAGTCCGTTCAAACATGTGGCACATGGAAACACACGTCCTAATTGGGTCCACTTTTTCAGGATCCATTTAAACATTAAAGTTCTGATCTGAATTGCAATCAGATTGAATAAATTTTTTCCCATGTAACCATAGCTACTGGATAATGTTTATTGCATAGTGCTATGAAAATTCTTAGAAATTCTTCATTGGCAGAATTCATATCTTCTTGTCATGTTGTGGACATGGTGTTGGACCAGGTCCATGCTTGTGTGTCTGCATCTGGACTCTGTGTTATTATTTTACCTTTTGTTGTACTCTGTTTTTTCCATAGGCCTTGTTTCTTTTGTGATGTTTTATATGAAATATTATTCATAAGTCTTGATCGTATACATGCAGTCAAGAATTTAACTCTAGTTTCAAGCCATATACAGTACATATGCCTGTCAGTTAGAACACATTTTATTTCTTCCCATTTCTGGAACACAGCTTCTATTTTTGCATAGAGGGATTGTGGGGTGTTTAGAGAGTCAGTTGTGTAGCTAAGCTACTTGAAGTTCCTGATGTTTTTTTGGCTTCTTTGTACCAATGGTGACTAGGCTTTCCTTCTCCCTCAGCATTTCATCTACATTAAACACCATCGTTTCTGTTCTGTCATAGGATATCTGTATGCCGAAGCATCTGAAGGTACTGTTATAAATTGTCACCCTGTTTTGTAATTTTTCTACCGAAGTAGCAAAAATAAGTTGATTATCAACATAGAGAAGTTCAGTAATTTGCCTGTGACCAGACGCTGATGCTTTCTTGCGATATTCTCTTGGAGACACTTCATTTGGCATGCAGTATGTTATGTTAAAGCCTGCCTCTGGGTTAGATTTCAATTTGTCATTTCTGGCTGTTCTCACCACAAAGACCGTGTGTATATTAAGATAGGAGGGGAATCCAAGGCACCTTGTTGACAGCTTACTAGTGTTTCAAAGAAACCGGAGGAGCCTTTAATGCAAGCTTTTATCCCGGTGTATTGAGGGGTTGCACCGACCTCACACGGGTCAAGTGTCTTTTGTTTAGTGCTCTATTTTGAACAGCAACAAACAGTCAAATCACCAACAGCAAGCGTGAGTGAGTGTAATCAATGAGATAAATGGCTACACACAAATAAACACCATGGTCCAACGATGAGGTGTGGACTTTTCTGTGCTTGATACCTGATTAAAGAAATCCAGAGGCAGCTGGACGGAGCAACATGAAATGGGCGAAGGCAGACGGGAGGCAGAGTGGCGTCAACCCAACCATGGCATCATCATTGTTGGAAACAGTGATAGAAGATGGTGAGTGGGGTGATATTTTGCATCTTTGCCATTATTTATCCCAGTGGTGGAAAGCTCACTTTCAACAAACAACACCATTGTTTCCTGTATGAAGTAAGTCTACCCTCAATGATATGCTGGATGTCTAGAAAAACAACCAAGGCCAGTACCACAGCCACTCCTGTTCTAGCAATATGCATTCTGTTATAGACTACTCGCCACCCTTTCAGAATATTGTCCTTGACACAGATTTCACCATCACTGCTCTGACAGACCTCTTGCATGCATGTTATATCATGTCCTAATCTCTTAGGAGATTAGGACATGTAGGACATGTAGGACATGATTAGGACATAGTAATTTAAATTTTGAAGAGAACTGTGAAAGGGTGTGCAAAAAGGGTCAGCAACATTTGCATTGTTTAAGGAGACTTGCACACTTCCAAATTGACCAAACCATAATGACAGTGTTTTATCAGGCTTTTATTGAATCTGTTTTATCTTTTTCTTTAGTGTCACGGTTTGGTCAGATAAAACTGAAACTGAGGAAATCCTTAGACCAGGTAGTTAGATGGTCCAGTTGTTTGCTTGGTGAGTCATAGCTGAGCATGACATCCCTGGACACCAGACAGGTACAGAGGATTGCTACCTCCATTTTAAATGATGACTCCCACCCTTTGCACTGCCACTTTCAGCTTCTCCCCTTCAGACGGAGGTTTGTTGTCCCAAAAATGAAAAACCCGACGCTACAAAAACAGCTTTGTTCCTGCTGCTGTCAAAGAGTTGAACAAGTTGTATCAATATATTGCACATAATTTAGTTATCTATTTATTAATTTTTTATGTTATATTTGTTTATTTTTGTAGGTTTTTTACTTGGGTTTTAAATCTTTTATTGGGTTTTAGACTTCAGAATTTTATTGAGTTTTTAATCTCTTTGACTTAGTTTTTTTTTTTAACTTTTTTAATATGACCCTTCTCTCTTATCTCTATTTTTTCTCTTATCTCTTTGTCTTATGTCCTGATTTGTGGAGCCTTGAGTACTTTTATCATGTTTATAGTCAACTTCATGTGTGCTGGTGTTTGTGTTCATGTTGAATGTAATTGTGGTTTGTAAATATGTGTCTAAAAGGATGTCACTTGACTGCAAAACAAATCTACCTGCAGGTACAAATAAAGTAACCTGAACCTGAACCTCAACACAATCTGCCAGTTTATTTTCGCATTTACAGGTTCTTACATTGATAGTTCTAAGTTGGAATATTTGGACACTCTTTCCCATCTTGGACTCCAAAACACTATACATGAAATCTAAAATCCTTGATAGTTACTCTCATAATCAGTTAGTTTTGATTAGTTTATTCAGCTGTCAGGTACTATTGATTATTGGTTACCCTACATTTGTTAGTCTCTGTTTTTGTTCTTTGTGGTGTCATAGTTGGTATTTCCTTTGGTCTCTGTGTCATCAGTAGTTTTCCTTGTGAGTAAGTCTTCCCTTGTGTGTTACTGTAACTGCCTAGTCACATTTTTGTTGTTTCAGCCCATGTGCTGTGTTAATATAATTCCCTGTTAATAAATCAGGTTGTTCTTGAGATCTGTCTGCATTACTGAGTGCGCTTACTCCTGGGTACTGGAGGTCGAGAAGATGATCGCCAATATTATTAACTAGATTTCCATTGACGGCAGTACTGTTTGTATCATTAATAAATACAGCAGTGTGAAAGAGTGTATGCCCTCTTCCTGATTTCTCATTTGTTTGTATGTTTGTCACACTTAAATGTTTCAGGTCATCAAACTAATTTAAATATTAGACAAAGATAACACAAGTAATAACAAAATGCAGTTTTTAAATGAAGGTGTTTATTATTAAGGGTATAAAAAAAATTCCAAACCTACATTGCCCTGTGTGAAAAAGTGACCCCCCCCCCCGTTTAAACATAAATAAACTGTGGTTTATCACATCTTTGAAAAGCTGAGTTCAATTTCTCTAGCCACATGAAGGCCTGATTACTGCCATATCTGTTCTCAATAAAAAAAAAAAAAAAATCACTTAAATAGGACCTGCTTGACAAAGTGAAGTAGACCAAAAGATCCTCAAAAGCTAGACATCATTATGCAATCCAAAGAAATTCAGGAACAAATGAGAAACAAAGTAATTGAGATCTATCAATCTGGAAAAGGTTATAAAGCCATTTCTAAAGCTTTGGGACTCCAACAAACCACAATGAGAGCCATAATCTACAAATGGCAAAAACATGGAACAGTGGTGAATCTTCCCAGGAGTGGCCAGCAAATCAAAATTACTCAACGAGCGCAGTAATGACTCATCCCAGAGGTCATTAGAGACCCCACAACAACATCCAAAGAACTGCAGGCTTCACTTGTCTCAGTTAAGGTCAGTGTTCATGACTCCTCTATAAGAAAGAGACAGGGCAAAAATGGCTTGCATGGAAGCGTTCTGAGATGAAAACCACTGCTGAGCAAAAAGAACATAAAGGCTTGTCTTGTGGTGACCCATCACAATGCAGACTGATACTATTCATGTTCAGCAGGGATTGCATACGGACAGAGAACCCCTGGGGGGACAACCAGAACAATAGACTATTGTTTATACATCCTCGGATTAAGGAGAAGACGTCCGGGCGCCAGGGTCACGCGATAGATATGTATTGACTGATATGTATATCAATATGCAAATGTGCCATGCATTTTCTCTCTTTGTATAACATGTATAAAAGAGCTTCCTATACATGCCTCACAAGAACACACAGCACAACACAGCGCACAGCGCTACAGTGTGTCTCATGATGTTGGAGGAAAATAAAACTCTGCAAGCTCTCAGCTCGTCGTACCTCGCCTGAACTTATTATTCCTCCACAGTCTCAGTTTTGCCAGGAAACCTCTTGATGATCCCCAAGACTTTTGGAAACAAATACTCTGTGGACTGACGAGACAAAAGTTGAACTTTTTGGAAGATGTGTGTCCCATTACATTTGGCATAGAAGTAACACAGCATTTAAGAAAAGGAACATCATACCAACTTTAAAATGTGGTGGTAGTGTGATGGTCTGGGGCTGTTTTGCTGTTTCAGGACCTGGAAGACTTGCTGTGGTAAATGGAACCATGAAGTCTGCTGTTGACCAAAAAAGAAGGAGAATGCCCGGCCATGTGTTTGTGGCCTCAAACTGAAGTGCACTTGGGTTCTGCATCAGGACAATGATCCCAAACACATCAGCAAGTCCACCTTTGAATGGCTTAAGAAAAAACAAAATGAAGACTTTGGCGTGGCCAAGTCAAAGTCCTGACCTGAATCCGATTGAGATGCTGTGGCATGACCTTAAAAAGGGGGTTCTGTCATGTTCAGGGTTGTTCTACCCCATCCATGACCTGTGGCTGTAGGGTTTTGATTATTGGTTATTAATTCCAGCTGACAGATTGAGCTTTGCTCTCTGGCAGTCCTACAGCCACCCCTCCTCCTCACCAGTGTGTATGGTATCACCGCACACACACAGACACACACACACACACACACACGCATAAACACACATTTCCAATTAATCACGCACCTGCTTGCCACACGGCTGTGTCTACTTGCCCTCATTAGTTTATTGAGTACTTATTGGGAGGCAGCGTGCTCAGCCAGTGTGGCAGCTTCAGTCAACCAAATATGTACATCCTGGCTCGCTGATTTTTTGGCTCCCTTCCTTTTTGGACTGCATGGTGTTGCTTCTCTCGAGCTTATTCGCTCCGACGCTTATGTAAGTCTTTCTTTATTTATGCCCTTCCTCTCCACTCCTGCCCTGCCTGGAGTGCGTAGAGCATCTCATTCAAGCCAACGAAGTTTGTAGCTGGTTGTCTCATCTCTCAACAGTGACTGTTATTTGGACTTTTTATACATTTTTCCATTGTAAATAAACACATTGCTTACACTGCATTTTGGGCTCGCTGCCAATTTATATGTTTGCTGCGAAATTACGCAGCAGGCATGACAGTAAGCTGCCACCAAAAGAGCCCAAGCAGTGTGTAGCATGCTTTTTCATATTTTTGTGTATTTTTCACCCACCTGGAGAATCACGTCCTGGCTGGATGGAGCGGAGCTGCAGGGTCTGTGTGTCCTGGAGAGTCTCCTGTCACAGATCGAGACCACCGGCACTCCCGAGGCAGTCCGTGTGAGCCGGGACGGCGCAGCACAATTAATGGAGAAGCGCCCTTATTTATGGAGCTACGGGGAGGCCTCCTCCATCTTGGCCTCCATTTTCTCCTATTCATGGAAGAGCAAGGGATAGGAGGAAGCCACTCCAACACGGGAACCACCCCATGGGGAGAAGAAGTGTTCCCGGAAGCTGGAGGCTTGTCACCCTCGTCTCGACCATGGGGCCACTCCTCCTCTACACAAATCTGCAGCTGACTCACACACCCGGGTTGCCAGGCAAGTGTTTTTCATCCTTTTACCTCTGAAAATGATAAACCTTCTCTGTCACCCGGGAAAGAGACGCAGGCTGTGCTGTCACCTGCGTTTTCTCCCCAAGCTGCGGGAATTAAGAACTCTATTCCCTCTGTGTCTCCCCTGTCTCTGCCTGAGGGGCCCAAGTTCATCACGGACAGGTGGATGGAGGAGTCCGGGCTAGCTGCAGCAGAGACCATCACACCTGGGAGGAACAGGCAAATGATTTTTCATTCCCCTCATCAATTTGATACATTTTCATGCCAGTCTCCTGGGTGTGAGGCCCAGTGTTTGCAGTCCACTGGGTCCTCACCACCCATTGCAGCAGAAACTATCTCACCAACCCTCTCCATATCTCTCCCTGTCGCCTCTGAGCATCCTTCAGCCCTGTAGCTCAGTCATCGGACAAAGGAGGAGCCCACGGCGCGGAATGACTCTATCCCAGCCCTGCGGAGCTCTTTTGGACTGAGGGAGGGCACTGCGACCGACCTGAGGCCTGAGCCGATGAGAGAGCATCCACTGGCCTCAGTCACCTGGGGTCCAGCGCAAGGTGAGACTCCACCTCCAGAATCCATGCTGGGAGAGTCACCCACATCGGAATCTTCACTGGAGGAGGTACAGACTGCAGTGACCATCACTCTTGCTGTGGAGGCCACCACAGCAGAGTCAGCATCAAAGCGGAACCTCTTGGAGGCTGAACCTGAGGAGACATCACCCGGATCGCCGAAGTCCTGGACGGCGGTACAGCTTGAGCTAAGGCAAGTGCTCTCTTTTGTCTTTCTCCTTTCGATAATTGAGTATTTTTGCCTATCTTTAGGTGAGGAGAGCCAGCTGCAGCCAAACACTGCACCTGAGCTCACCTTGCTGGGCTCTGCCACTGCCGGGGACTCTGACCCTTCCTCCTTTCTATCCAAGTTCTTTTTCAGGGTTGTCGGAGAGAGTCCACCTTTGCCAGATGAGTCCGGGGTTCCAGATTTGCGACTGGAGGTCACCGAGGTTCCGTCTGAGGTGGTTGTCGGGGGCACCCAGTACCAGTCCAAGGTGCCTGTGATTGATCACTTCCTAGCTTGGGTGCTCCTACGGGTCAGCTGACCTATGGCCAAGATGGCATTGGAGTCAGCAGTGGCCCAGCCGGGTCCCACCACGGGTGCAGCAGGGGTCCAGCCGGACTCCACCGTGGGTGCAACCATGGCTCGGTCAGGGTCCATCGTGGGTGCAACGCAGGCCCAGTCGGGGCTCACTTTGGGAGCAATGAGGTCCCGGGAAGGGGCCACCGGTGGTGCAACATTGTTCCGGACCGGGACCACCGCAGATGCAGCCATGGCCCAGCCCGGGTCGACCGCGGGTACGACAGAGTTCCAGTCTCACGTCAGGACCACCGCGGGTGCCACGGGACAGTTTGGGGACACCAGGGTCGCCCTTTTCCTTTTGGAGGCCCTGTGGGTGTTCCTCCGCCTTCTGCTGGGCACCGTCGGGGTTCTTTTCCCTCCACCGCCAGTGACCGCAGGGGTTCCACTTCCCCTGTCTGGCCATCCATCTCTAAGCCTCCAGGTGGATAGGCCGCTGCCTCACCTGCCCTTCCGGTCCTGGTGGCTTAACCATGTTGGCAGGCCGCCCGAAAGACTGAGTTCCCTTACCGGGTAGCCCGTTTGCCGTGGCAGGCCGCCTGACACTACTCTACAGGCTGCCTGCTGGGCCTTAGACTCTGGCCAGCCCCCTGAACTGTGGGACTCTTGGGGGTGGGGTGGGTTAGTCTAGTTTTGGGGTTGGGAAGTGTGTTCTTGTGTTGTATTGTGATGTACACTACCGTTCAAAAGTTTGGGGTCACCCAGACAATTATTTTGTGTTTTCCATGAAAAGTCACACTTATTTACCACCATGAGTTGTAAAATGAATAGAAAATATAGTCAAGACATTGACAAGGTTAGAAATAATGATTTGTATTTGAAATAATATTTTTTTCCTTCGAAATTTGCTTTCGTCAAAGAATCCTCCATTTGCAGCAATTACAGCATTGCAGACCTAACATGATTGCACAAGGGTTTTCTAATCATCCATTAGCCTTCTGATGCAATGAGCAAACACATTGTACCATTAGAACACTGGAGTGATAGTTGCTGGAAATGAGCCTCTATACACCTATGTAGATATTGCACCAAAAACCAGACATTTGCAGCTAGAATAGTCATTTACCACATTAGCAATGTATAGAGTGTATTTCTGATTAGTATAAAGTTATCTTCATTGGAAAAAAAGTGCTTTTCTTTCAAAAATAAGGGAATTTCTAAGTGACCCCAAACTTTTGAACGGTAGTGTACTTTCCCCTTGATTACTCCCTCCTAACCTGTTTCCTCCTCACCTCCCGCCCTGGGTTGTTGTGTTGGCCTTCTGTGGGGGAGGGCAGGTTTTGTTTTCTGTTTTGATCGTACAGTGGGTGTCTGGTATCCACCCCTTGGGAGGGGGGGGGGGGTTCTGGCATGTTCAGGGTTGTTCTACCCCATCCATGACCTGTGGCTGTAGGGTTTTGATTATTGCTTATTATTTCCAGCTGACAGATTGAGCTTTGCTCTCTGCCAGTCCTACAGCCACGCCTCCCCCTCACCAGACATTCACCGGCATGTATGGTATCACCACATACACACACACACACACACACACACATACACATTTCCTATTAATCACACACCTGCTTGCCACACGGCTGTCTCTACTTGCCTTCATTAGTATATTGAGTACTTATTGGGAGGCAGTGTGCTCAGCCAGTGTGATAGCTTCAGTCAACCCAATATGTACATCCTGGCTCGCTGATTATTTGGCTCCCTTCCTTTTTGGATTTGCTCCAACGCTTATGTAAGTCTTTCTTTATTTATGCCCTTCCTCTCCGTTCCTGCCCTGCCTGGTGTGCGTAGGACATCTCATTCAAGCCAACAAAGTTTATAGCCGGTTGTCTCATCATCTCTCAACAGTGACTGTTTTTGGACTTTTTGTACACTTTTCAATTGTAAATAAACACGTTACTTACACTGCATTTTGGGCTCGCTGCCAATTTATATGTTTGCTGCGAAATTACGCAGCAGACATGACAGGTTCATGCTCTAAAAAACTCCAGTGTGGCTGAATTTCAACAATTCTGCAAAGATGAGTGGGCCAAAATTCCTCCACAGCGCCGTAAAAGACTCATTGCCAGCTATAGCAAATGCTTGATTGCAGTTGTTGCTGCGAAGGGTGGCCAAATCAATTATTAGGTTTAGGGGGCAATCACTTTTTTCACACAGGGCCATATAGGTTTGGGCCTTCATTTAAAAACTGCATTTTGTGTTAGCTTTGTCTAATATTTAAATTTGTTTGATGATCTGAAACATTTAAGTGTGACAAACATACAAAAAAATGAGTAATCAGGGAGGGGCAAACACTTTTTCACACCACTGCATGTTGTCAATGAGCGTGGCAGATTTGAATGTACTAACCTTTTGTTTTCTTATTAAAGACAAGGATAGAAAGGAGATGTTTTTACCTTAACATGTTTCGACTGTCCACTGCAGTCTTCAACAGAACTTCCAGCTGATTGCTGTGAAGTGTCATTTATCAGCTGGCTTTCCTCGGCAGGCTGGCCCAGCAGAACTGTCAGATCCACTGCTCTGGCCCTTCCAATTTGGATGTAATTCAAGTAGGTCTAATAATTCTGGGATACAAGCTCATACTGTACAACATATCACTAAATTCATCTACCATTTTACTTTTCCCTGGATTTAACAAGTCAATATTAAGATCTCCACATATAACATTTGTTTTATGCATTATTTTTTAAGTTTCTCCTCCATCCATTCCTTGAATGCCTCAATATTCCCACTTGGTGCTCTGTATACACAACTGATAATTACACTATTATTTTTTTCACTATAGATCTCAACTGTTATAGCCTATGTACATTTAAAAATGTTATTGATCGTGGTTGACATACAATCGAGTACTTTGAATTTCTGAAACTTACTGACATACATAGCCACTGTCATGTTCTGCCCTTAGGCAGAAGAGGGTTAAAGGGAGGACACAAGGGTGCAGGAAGAGATGAGATGTAAAAAGTGATTTATTGACAGAAACTCCAATGAAAACAAAAGGCAGCACATGGGCTGAAAACTCAAACTAACCAACCAAAACTTTGCAGGCAAAAACTCAAAGGAATGCACGCAAAGGCAAACTTATATGGACTAAGAACGTGGACAAAAACCATGGCAGGATAATTGACACAATGACCTCTCAATGAAACAAAGACAGAGACTCACATATATAGGGGAGCGAACAATTAGCTAGACACGAGACAGCTGTGAACAATCGGGAGCTAAACAGGAGCACACATGAGGGAGAGTGGCTATGGGTATGGAAACATGAGGAGCTGAGGAAATTAGGTGAACAGATACACACACAACCATGAACTTAGACAGGGGATGACACAACATGATCAAAGATAGCAATAACAATAACACTTAACAGTAAAAATAAACCAAGATGATAGAATATAACCAAATACAAAAGACAACCAAAAGGCACAGACAACAAGGGATGATATGACAAACAACGATCAGAGAATACAGAAGCACTTAATTATAATGATAATGATAATTATAATAATAATGATACTGTAAAAAAGCAAAGACTAAAATGAACATAAAGCATGGGCACAGTCCCTTGCCACACCTCAAGTAAAACATAATCCACCCTTTAATTAATGGATTCCAGACACCCCTAAAAAAACCTCGTAACACCGAAACAGGTGTGTGTGTGTGTGTGTGTGTGTGTGTGTGTGTGTGTGTGTGTGTGTGTGTGTGTGTGTGTGTGTGTGTGTGTGTGTGGAGGGGTGGGGGCACGGTCTCAAGAAACAGAATACAGGAATTTAACCGAGCAAGAAAAAAACAAAAATGTTCATCAGGAGTCCCTTTAAAGTTCACAGGTCCACTGGACTGGGGAACAAAATGAGTTGGTGCTGACCCAGGTCTATGGGGCCCCAACCCAGGGTGCAAAGTGGATTGGGTGGCCTGCCCAGGTCCCTAGGCCACCAGATCATAAAACAGGGTGGGTCAGGGGGCCGATCCAGATCCATGGGGCCCCAACCAAAGTACAAAGTGGATTGGATGGCCTTCCCAGGTCCCTAGGCCACCAGATCATGAAACAGGGTGGATACAGAGAAAACTGTAGTGGCGCTTTAAACTCATGAGAACACAACAGTGGAGCTTCTTTCTCAGGGGACCATAACATATGAGCCTTTAATTCAGTACATGGCAACAGGTGAGTACTTCGTTCAGAAAAAAAATAACAAAATAGCTTGCCATACAGCAGCAGGTAGCTGTGGTACACTGACCTCAGAAGCTGATGGTTGGAGAGCATTGCTCCCAGAAGCAACAGGTTGAGGCTGATCAGTGATGAAACCAAACGATGAACACTGCACAGCGGCGAACCCACATGAAGACCACTGCACAGTGGCAAAACCAAATGATGCAGGGTAATCCATGAGAAGTCCAGGTGGCTATGGTTGTGGAACCTCAAGCCCAGCTGCTTGGGGAACCATCCCTGACACAGCCACCTCAGACGGGGAGGAAGACACAAACACTGGTCACTATTTCCTGTGCATCAGGGAGTTGTTTCATCGGCTGAGGAACGCAAATCTAACTTTCAGTTTAGCCAAATGTGAGTTCAGCAAGGGCACGGTGACCTACTTGGGGAAAGTAGTGGGACAGAGGCAGGTACAGCCAGTGCAAGCTAAAGTCTAAGGAGTGGAACAGTACCCCACACCAACTACTAAGAAGGAGCCTATGCATTTCCTGCGGTTAGTGGGCTATTACCGTTGTTTTTGCAAAAACCTTTCAACTGAGAATTAGCACTTGTGCTATATACACCTATGCAAAACATCTGGTCTCTCCTTGTGATTGTACTAATGTAATTTGTTATGTCCATATTAAATAAAAGAAAGAAAGAAAGAAAACTGTGATAGCGGCCATGACTGAATGGTTAAGGCCGGAACCAATTATGTTTGGTCTGACATTTGTCAGAAATCTTTTGAAAATGTGAAGGCTCCTTTGTATTCTTCTCTCGTCCCGGCAGCTCCACGTTTGGATCAACCTTTTCAGCTGCAGGTGGATTTCAGTAATGTGGATGCAAGAGCGGTCTTGCTCCAGTCAGGACAAGATGGAATTGACCGACCTGTGAGTTATTTCTCCAAGAAATTTAATTCTTATCAGCTGAAATATTCAGTGATTGAAAAGGAAACATTGGATTTGGTGTGGGCTCTGAAACACTTTGAGGTCTGTGTTGACTCTTGGGGCCCCATCAGGGTCTACACTGATCATAATTTGTTGGTTTTTCTGAATTCATTGATTTGCCCAAATCGTAGACTGATGCGTTGGTTTTACTTTTGCATTTGGACATCCGACACATCAATGGCTTGGAGAATGTTGTGGTGGAGACCCTGTCCAGAGCGACAAGTTCATAGGTGTTAGACTTAGTAAATCTTGTCTATTAGTACCTGTGCCACCTGTTTAGTGGGTCATTCATCCACCCATCCATCCATCTTCTACCGCTTTTCCGGAGGTCCGGGTCACCGAGGCAGCAGTTCAAGAAGAGAAGCCCTTCCCTCTCCTCAGCCACCTGCTCCAGTTCTTCAGAGAGGATACCAAGGTGTTCCCAGACCAGCTGGGAGACATAATCTGTCCAGCGAGTCCTGGGTCTGCCCCGGGATCTCTTCCCAGTGGAACGTGCCCGAAACACCTTGAGAGGGAGGCATCCAGGAGGTATCCTGATCAGATACCCATACCACCTCAACTGGCTCCTTTCAATGTGGAGGAGCAGCGGTTCTACTCTGAGCCTCTCCCAGATGACTGAGTTCCTCACCCTATCTCTGAGGGTGAGTCCAGCGATCCTACGGAGAAAGCTCATTTCAGCCGCTTGTATCCGCAATCTCGTTCTTTCGGTCATTATCCAAAGCTCGTGACAATAGGTGAGAGTAGGAACGTCGACTGACTGGTAAATCGACAGCTTTGCCTTAGAACTCAGCTCCCTCTTCGCCACAACAGACCAGTACAATGTCCGTATCACTGCAGATGCTGCTCCAATCTGCCTGTCGACCTCTTGCTCCATTCTCCCCTCACTCGTGAATAAGACCCCAAGATACTTTAACTCCTCCACTTGCAAGGTCCCTGATGATCCCTCCTTTAAAGGGATCATGGTGACGATCCATGATCCCCTCATGGATCGTCACCTTATCGCGGTGGGGGGTTTGCATGCCCCAGTGATCCCAGGAGCTATGTTGTCTGGGGCAATTTGCCTCTGATAGGGTCACCCAAGACAAACTGGTCCTTGGTGAAGGGCCAGACTAAGAACGATCCAACAGACTCTCATGATAAATACTAGAACAAGGATATAGTGTACCCCGCCTAGTAAGGGGTTACCGGGGCACCACCCTGGAGCCAGGCCTGGGGGAGGGGCTCGATGGCTAGTGTATGGTGGCCGGGTTTCCGCCCATGGGACCCAGCCAGACTCAGCCTGAAGGAGTTACATGGGTCCGACCTCCATGGGCTCACCACCTGCAGGACGGATCATTGGGGTCCAGTGCTATGTGAATCAGGTGACGGTCAAAGGCGGAGACCTTGGTGGACTGATCCCAAGCTTTCTAAACTGGCTTTAGTGGGTCAGCACTCTTAAATTGCTTCTCCAGGTGCCAGGAGTTGTTGGGTAGCTGACGGGTTTGGATGGGTTGGTGGGGTACTTACACCAGGACCAGGTTAAGCAAAAAGGTAGATCTATATTTATTGTTTTTGTTTTTTTTTAAATGGTGTATAGTAAATTATAGTGATTAATAAATAAATTATAGGAATGATTGTTTACTGGACAGTTTGTGTAGGTCTTCACAAGTGGGAAGTCCTTTTTTGTGTGGGGGATGTTACGGCCCGCTCCATTCTTGAGTTGAACCTCTCTGTGTTTTTTCTCTGTGTTATAGGTGGAGCTGCGAAGGACCGCCATGGGCTGACAGGTGCGCTACTGACAGGTGCGCAATTAAAGCAATTGATGTGCCCCTGTCAGTAGTGTGTTCTGCTACCGCTGGAGGCCGGTTGCCTTTATGGTGCTCTGCTCTGCCTGCTGTCTGGGTTTGGTTGTCTGTCACTTTGTCGGGGTTGTGCTGGTTGCCCCTGTTCTCTCTGTTGTTTGCAGCCTGTGGGATTTCAGTCTGGGTTACCGCTGGGCTAAACTTCAGCCGTTGGTAGAGGTGTGTGATCGTTGAGCTGGAGAGTGATTAGTTTTTCATTGTTGATTTCATGCATACATACACATGCACACACATACATACGCACACACACACACACACACACACACACACACACACACACACACACACACACACACACACACACACACCAACCACTGATTTTTCAGACACTTTCTTTATTGCTTTTTCTTTAAATAAAGAAAAACATGTTTAAATTGGCACATCTGTGTGGTCTCCCCTTCTTTGTCTAAGCCAGTGAGCCAGACTTGTGACAATATATACAGTGCATCCGGAAACTATTCACAGCTCTTCCCTTTGTCCACATTTTATGTTATAGCCTTATTCCAAAAGGGATTAAATTTATTTTTTCCTCAAAATTCTACACACAATACTCCATAATAATAACGTGAATAAAGTTGTTTTTTTTTAGATTTTATTAAATTTATTAAAAATTAAAAAAACAACAACTAAGAAATCACATTTACATAAATATACACAGCCTTTGCCATGAAGCTCAGAACTGAGCTCAGGTGCATCCTCCTTCCACTGATCATCCTTGAGATGTTTCTACAGCTTAATTGGAGTCCACCTGTGGTAAATTCAGTTGATTGGACATGACTTGGAAAGGCACACACCAGTCTATATAAGGTTCCACAGTTGCATGTGGAACTAACCAAAGTTCAAACCAAGCATGAAGTCAAAGGAATTGTCTGTAGACTTCTGAGACAACATCGTCTCGATGCACAAATCTGGGGAAGGGTAGAACAAAATTTTTGTTTCTTTGAAGGTCCCAATGAGCAGAGTGACCTCCATCATCTGAAAATGGAAAAAGTTCTGAACCACCGGGACTCTTCCTAGAGCTTGCCGGCTTTATAAACTTGTCATGGACTGGGCCGGACCTGCCAGCCCAGCTCCTTGGCACGATGGCTGTTGTACCCTCAGGAGTGTTTTTGCCCCAAGCTTTCTCTAGGCTCCTCCTGGGAGGCTCTGAGCTCTGCTCAGCTGTTGACAGCTCAGCCACGCCCCTCTCTCCTGCCAGTCCGTACCAGTTGGGTGCTCTTTGTTATTTTCCTCTCCTTGTTTGTGCATGCACACACACTTATATCTTCACCTACATTCTCACTCTCATGAACTCCTTGCATACACACTCACTCACACACATTCATTTTCATGTACATGCCCAGATTCTCTCGCATCCTCCTGCATTCACTCACACACTGACACACCCCCTTACCCTCACTGATTCTACATGGACACCTGTTTCCACTTACTTTCCTCCATACTGTCTCTGCTCTTTCCACACCGGCATGCATTCAGCTCGTTAGTGTTGTGGTATTTAAGATCCAAGTTCGCTGTTGTGCGTTGTCGGGTGATTGAGGTGTATTTCCAGAGTAGCCTTCATTTGTCAGTTCTCATCCTTGTTTCCCTCACTCTGTGGACATCACAGATTTACTCGAACTGCTCCAGCTGCGTGAGTACAAACTGTTTTGCCCCTGCTGATCAGGTCAGTCTGGCGGTTCCTTTCCTGGCACTTATCCATTCCTCCTCTGCAGTCCCGTCTGCCATGGGACATTTTCCCCATGTTTTACTCACCTGTTCTATTGAGTGTCCTTGAGGTATCCCTGTACTCCCTCAGCTCCCCATTTCTTGTTTATTTGGAATTATATTTTTGTTCTGCACAATAAAATGCACACAACGTACTCCTGTGAGTGAGTTTATTATTTCTGCCTCTAAACGGTAAATAATTCATGACAAAACTGAGCGATCAGGGGAGAAGGGCCTTAGAAAGGGAGTTGACCAAGAACCCGATGGTCACTCTATCAGAACTCCAGGGTTCCTCTGTGGAGAGAGGAGAACCTTCCAGAAGGACAGCCATTGCTGCAACAATCCACCAATCAGGCCTGCATGGTAGAGTGGTCAGATGGAAGCCACTCCTCAGTAAAAGGCTCATGGCAGCCCACCTGGCATTTGCCAAAAGGCACCTGGACTCTCAGACCATGAGAAATAAAATTTTCTGGTCCTATGAGACAAAGATTGAGCTGTTTGGCATGAATGCCAGGCGTCATGTTTGGAGGAAACCAGGCACCATTCATAACCACGCCAATGTTGGTAAGTTTCAGGACAACTCTGTGAATGTCCTTGAGTGGCCCAGCCAAAGCCCAGACTTGAATCCAATTGAACATCTCTGGAGAGATCTGAAAATTGCTGTGCACTGACGCTTCCCATCCAACCTGATGGAGCTTGAGAGGTGCTGCAAAGAGGAATGGATGAAAGTGCCCAAAGATAGGTGTGCCAAGCTTGTGGCATCATATTCAAAAAGAATTGAGGCTGTAACTGCTGCCAAAGGTGCATCACCAAAGTATCGAGCAAAGGCTGTGAATACTTATGTACATGTGATTTCTTAGTTTTTTATTTTTAATACATTTGCAAAAATTTCAAAAAAACTTTTTTTCACATTGTCATTATGGGGTATTGTTTGTAGAATTTTGGGGGAAAAAATGGTTTTAGTCCCTTTTGGAATAAGGCTGTAATATAACAAAATGTGGAAGAAGTGAACCGCTTTGAATACTTTCCGGATGTATTGTAAATGCTTTACTTTCATGATACTGTAAAATGTCACTGTAATGTGAACATTTTAGATTTTCCATAAATTTCACATGAAAGCCATATGTGTGTATATGTATGTTTGTATGTATGTATGTATGTATGTATGTATTTATTTATGTATATTATGCTGTGAACAAGTATTTGCTCCCTTCCTCATGTCTTATATTTTTGCATATTTTAACACTTAAATGTTTCAGATCATCAAAGTTTAATATAAGAAAAAGATAAACTCACTAAATACAAAATGCACTTTTTAAATGGTGACTTAATCTATTAAGTTGTTCTACCATTATATTTCCAAAAGCTTCTCACGATAGTTTGCTTGAATTTTGGCCCCTTCCTCCTGACAGAACTGGGGCAACTGAGTCAGGTTTGTAGGCTGCCTTGCTTGCACATCTCTATAATAACAATAATATCTTTGTATCGGATTTATATAGTGCTTTTTCATGGATCCTTAAAGACGCTTTACAATGGATACACTATTCATTCACTCCACAGACAATGGTAAGCTACTATTGTTGTTATAGCTGTCCTGAGGCAGACTGATGGGAACATGGCTACCAATTTGTGCCAATAGCCTCTCCGACCACTTATACACATTCATACTCAGTGTTATGGACACTGGAGGCAAGGTGGTTAAAGTGTCTTGCCCAGGGACACAACAGCAGGATGACTGGGGAGAGTGGGATTCAAACTGTCAACACTTTGGTTATTGGACAACCTGTTCTACCTCCTGAGCCACTGCCGCCCCAGCTTTGCCCGCAAATTTTTCTATGGGATTGAGATCAAGGCTTTGTAATGCCCACTTCAAAACATTGACTTTGTTGTCCTTAATCCACTTTGTCACTAATTTGGCAGTATACTTTTGCCATGTGGTGCAAGTATTTTATTGTGTTTTTTTGGATTTTTTTTTATAGTTTTTAAATTTATGTTGCATGTTTATTTAGTTTGCATGTTTTGTAGTTTTCATATTTTAATCAGTGTGTTTTTAAATTGGAATTTTGTCTGCTTCCACCCTGTGCTTCCCCTAATTACTAATCAGCAGCACCTGTATTGATTGGGAATGTGCAGCACCCGTGACTGCACATGATATGAAAGGTGCTTTGACAGTCCAGAGGAAAGCTTTTGCCAGGAGGAGAGGGCCCCAGATGGGGGCCCTGCCAGACGAGACAGCCTGCTTGAAGGAGCCCTGCCTGAAGAGAGAGCTCTGCCTAAGGGGAGCCCGACCGGATGAGGCCCTACTTGGGAGAGTTTTTGCCTGGAGGAGTGGCCCTGGCCGGAGGAGTAGTGATAGCCAAATGAGGCTTTCTGGAGGACTTCAGGCCTTTCATCAAAATGGTTCATAGAGACGAGGCCTCATGTGGGACTTTCTTTTCTCTACCAGGCAATCTAGTGGACAAATATACAACATGCTGATTTTTACTGGTTTAATATGTATTTTTTATTTCAATAAATGCACTGTCTTTTAAGAAATATCAATGATAATAAGGCAAAAAAAATGAGGTGATTACAGTTAATGTGCTTACACTACTTATCCATTTTTTTTTTTAAATAATAACTTTTCAACAGTCATACTGTCTTTCCCAGTACATTCATCTTTGTCCTTATTGTCATGCAGGGCACAATAGTGCCTCAGCATAATGATGTGTTATTGCTGTATCCAAGCTCTTTGAAACACAACAGACACTTGACTGTGCAAATAAAAATAAATTATTAGAATAACCCATCTGGGACATGAACCCCAACTTCCTAATTGCAGGACAGATATTTTACCTTTAAGCTACTACTCAGTTATGGTTAGTTGAGGCTTTGTTGAACACTTGAGCCTTTCATCAAAATGGTTCATATAGACAAGGCATCATGTGAAACTTCATTTGCTCTACTAGGCCATGTAGTCGACAAAGAATATAGCATGCAGATTTTTACAAGGGCATTTGTAGCAATATTCTATTATATGTGTAATAAGGTATAGGAATTATTTATTTTATTTAGAAGTGGGTATGCGTGGGGACAGGGTTAAACAGTCACCACAACATTCACTAAATAAGAGAGAAAAGCACTCACAAATAGGGGGCACCAGTTCCAAAAGAACAAATTATTAATTAATTTCTGTACCTTCAATCAATTAATGAATCAGTCTCAAACATTAGTGAATTCTTTACTGCCGTGACCCAGGAAAGCGTATATGCAAAGGAAAATACTGGCGTCTTCTCTTGTTTATAAGTTTTTTAATGAAACTAATTCAGGTTACATGACATTGCATTCAAATGATTTGTAAGTAGGTTCAAATGATCAACAGGTGTCAAATATCACATCAACTGTTAATGGATTCCTGAGCATAAAAGCTACAGTTAAACCTTTGTGGATCCAAGAGGAAACCAGATTTTATATTTCAACTGTAATGCAATGGAAAGTTGAAATAACTACCAAAATTACGCATAAAATTGGACGTAGTTTTATGGAGCAAAATTGACATAGAGCTGATTATCCAGAAAAAGGAAACTTCTGAATTAACCTACAAAATGAACAGAGGTTACTGAGAAAGAGAGTATTAATTTTTCTTCAGTTTAACTTCTCCTACGGCTGGTGGACTAATTAGACCATGAAATCAGAATCAGAATCAGAATAAATTTATTGCCAAGCACATTTACAAGTAAATAACAGGTAAATATACGAGGAATTTGACTTGACACTGAAAACATCATAAATGACATTCTCAATGACGCGGCGAGCTGTGGAGGTGCCTGTCAGCAGAAGGGGAACAGAAGGCAGTGGGGGGAAGGGGGGGTGGACACAGTAGGAGAGAGAAAAAAAGCATTGTTTATCAGAATAAAGTTCATATATGACCGATATTATGATTACAAGAAAAAAACTCTCAATGCACAATTAGCAGACAATAGAATCCACACAATGACACAAAGAGAGCAGTGAGTGTATATCTTCAGCAGTCAGTATAAGTGGATCAGTATGTGTGAGTTGGGTGCAATCAGTGACAAATCAGTTAGGTGGACAACAATAGTCTCTTCCTCAGCAGAAGTTATGACTACAGTCTGAAGCAAAGGCACGTGTCCTTGAGCATGGCAGATGGAATAGTTGAGCCAGACAGCTGTCCCTGATAGTCAAATGCTGCCCGCCAGTGTTATGAAAACAAATATACTGTTGGTTATCTGGAGGACTGAGTGCTGAGGGTGCCGACAAAAACAGGTCGAATAGCACTGACTTCAGAGAAAAAACTTTCTATTCGCTTACGGATTCAGTGCTCCAATTCCTTTATGGCCAGGCGTTGAAATCGATTCGTGAACAGCTCTCAGCGTGATCGTGATGTAATCCATTTTCCTGTACAGTTCTCCATTGGCCGCTGTCAGAGTCCTGCCCAGTTGGTCAATTTGATGAGTGAGCTTCGCCGGGTCCGCTTTTTGATAAGCTCTATCCATCTTCCTCAATTTGCGGTACACCAGAACAATCCCAAATCCAATCAGTAGAATTTCGATATATTATTATCCAAAATATAAATATTGGTTATGCTCAATTATAATTTTGGTATTTGGACATCACGTTTATACCCAGCAAATAGGAAAGTGGGAGTCTTGCATACGAAGAGCTGCAGCTCCAGGTATTCAGTGGTGGTCGATGTCAGCCAGTGGTATCGTTCGGGAAAGGCTCAGCGGCTCAGCTCAGCGGCTCAGTGGCAGAGGGGGCAGTGGCTCAGTGGCCAGACAGCATTCAGAACACAGGACTCAACCGGGGTGGGGGTGGGGGGGGCTCGCGAGATTGTAACTGGTGGAGTTAGCGGCTATGCCCCAGGGCAGGCGTGACGTCTTTTGGTAACCAGTCCGACATTTTCGGATGTCCACAGCACACAGGACAACCCAAAAGCTGAAGGAAAATGTATTTAGGCAGTTTCATCCACGAGGTCTGAGTTCTTCTCCGTAGGGAAAACAGGAAAGTCCAAAATCTCTATCAGTTCACTTTAAAGGCAGGAAAATTAAAAGTCCAGTTTAACGGCAGGAAAAGTAAAAAAGTCCAAGAAAAATGTTTAAATAGGATAAGCATGTCTTCTGAGGTGAAGAAGAAAAGGCTTTTTGGAAGTCTGACTTCCACAGAGAAGGTGAGCTCACTTAAGAAAGGATGGTTTGTCCTCAGTTGCCAGAAAAACAGGAAAACTTAACAAATGACGGTTTAAGAAGACTAGCACAGGATTTAACAAGGTTCAGACACACAAAGACAAAAGCAACTAACAGAACTGACAGAAATGAACAGACTCACAGAACTGTCTGCCAGGGCGGTTCTGTCTGCATTTAACTGAAGCATGCTCCTGAGTCATAAAAATAGGACTGGCAGAAAGACGGACCAATTATCTTCCATAAAGAGGAGTTTGAATGGACTTTTGTCCAATGAGAGAACAGTGCTTTGTCTGTGAACAACCAATCAAATGCAAGGGCATTATCCAACAGAGAGGGAGCCTGGTGATTGGTTGTTACAAGTTAGCTGACTCACACAAGTTTCAGAAAACATTCATTCAGTTCCTATGAAATTCATTATATACTCAATATAAAATCTAACTAGCTTCAGTGATTCAAGACTAATATTCAATGACTATGCATTTATACTGTTACTAGTAAGTTTAACATGCATTTGAATAACATTCATGTAAAAACAAACATTCCTAAGACATGGAATTGCATCTAAATCAAGGATTAATGAATTATTGCAAACCCTTTTTGTCCAACACAAAGGAGATCATCTTCAGAGTGTGCTTAGAATTCCTGAGCAATGTAAACTTGAAAAAGAATTAATGTTCTATCAGAAATAAAGTTCCAGATTGCACAAGTAATGAAACATATTCTGTAGATGTCAACGAGGACGTATTGTTGAGCTGTAAATAATTTTTAGGTCTTGGTATGTGAAGAGGGGGCAGCCTCGAGAGTTTTATGGGGCTTCTGGGATATGTCCCCAAAATGGAGTCAACCATATACCTGTCAGCTTAATGAGTAAGCTCTGGGAAGTTTATGACTTTTAAGAGGATCTTTTCCTGGTACGAACTGATGCTATCAGCATGAACTGTCTGATTGGAGGGAACTCCAGAAGTTTAATGGTGCACTTAATCCTTTAAAAGCAATTCTTATTGTGCCCCTCTCCATGGGATGTGCTTTTACCGAAGGTCCTTAGAGGAAGGAAAACAGCAATTTTTGACCAGACCTTGAGTGAGAGTTTCTTTAAGATGAAGAGTGATTTCCTGAATTAGCCTGAGGAGAAGCTGATGCTATACATTATTGGTTTGATGTATATATTTGTTTTTTCAATTTCAATAAATGTCCTTTCTTTTAAGAAAAATCAATGATAATAAGGGAAAAAAGGAATAATAAAACTGGGGTGACTCCAGTGAATGTGTCTGTGTTACTTTGTGTGCTTGTGCTACTTCCCCATTTTTATTAAGAAGTAATAAATTTCCAACAGTCTTGTACTGTCCCAGTATATTCAGCTCTGGCCTTATTCTCATGCAGGGCATAATGGCAATAGTGCCTCAGCATAATGATGCGTAATAATTGTTGTAATAATACAACAGACACTTCACCTTGCAAATAAAAATAAAATGGCAAGAATGACATAGCTGGGATTCAAACACAGGCCTCCCGCTTGTAATGCAGATGCTTTACTGCTAAGCCATCACCTCAACTGCACAAAAATCCACTATTTGTGGAAAATACATTAATGGGAGAAATGCGCTCAAAATATTCCCAAACGGGGGAAGTCCATCTTTCTGCTGCTGCCTCCATGTGAAAATTGACTGAGACAAGTCCCTTACACAGTCAAACATGACAACACAAAACATGAGGGACGGGGAGTTCCATTGGGTATCGCTGCCCACTTTATTTCATGTTGCATGCAAAATCATGAACGGCTTCCTGACCCAGTCACGTAGTCCGACATCAACACATATATCACAATGCATGCCTCAAAATGCGCTTCGCCAAATATTTCCTGTATAAGCTCGGAGCACCCCTCGGAGCTCCGGAGCCTGCCTTCCCATCACTACGGAGGAGAGCTCTACCATGACAAGAGGAGGCTGCAAGTCCCAGGAAGATGGCTGAAGGAGGGCATGACTGAAGAGCAGGAGGAGGAGCAGTAATGGCCTAGGACCACCATGATGCTGGCATTTGGGGGAGGACACTTCCATGTGTAGCAGTTGGGTAGCTGCAGGCAAAGGGCAGCAAGAGGCAGAGTGAGGAGCTCTGCCTTTGCTGATAAGTAAGCAGCACCCCATGGTGATGATGTTGTTGATGATGACAATGAGAAATCTGGATACACTGCTAGCAAATGTCTTCCCCTATGCAGGTTTCCTGAGGACATCAGTGTCGTGGTGGCAGGGGACGCTGGCCAGGAAGAGTGGCTCCTCCTCCTCAGTGTTTTAGGGAATTTTATTGTTTGATTTTTTTGCCCACTTTTAGGCTTTTTTAAGCTTAGGTTTTAGTTTAGGCTTTTTATTTTGGTGTGCAATTGTATAGATTTTATGTAAATAAATTTATTTGAACATTCTCATTTTAAAGTTTCCCCTTTGATTCCTACCTGTGAGCCTTCACCTGGTTTTAAAGAACCTTGCAGTTTGTTTTTAATTACCCCCCCCCCCCACACACACACACACACACAACCCTCAGCTTACATGTTTCACTTTGGGTCACTGTCAATTTGGAAGAGCCATTTGAGCCCAAGCTTTAACTTCCTGGCTGATGTCTTGAGATGTTGCTTCAATATTTCCAAATCATCTCCTTTTGTCATGATGCCATCTATTTTGTGAAGTGTACCAGTCCCTCCTGCGACAGAACACCCCACAACATGATGATGCCACTCACATACTTTATGCTTCTGTGTATAATTGTATGAACAGATGGATTTGCCACCTTCAGGCAGCTGGAAATTGTACCCAAAGATAATCCAGACTTGTGGAAGTCCAGAGTTCTCTTCCTGATATCTTGACTGATTTCTTTTGATTTTCCCATGATGTCACACAAGGAAGCAGTGTGTTTGAGGTGTGCCTTCAAATACATACAGTATATCCACAGATATGTCTTCAATTAACTTTGATGCTGTCAATTAACCTATCAGAAGCTTCCCAAGCCTTGACACTATCATCTGGGCTTTCCATAATTTGTAAAAGGTGTAGTAATATTAATGTATCCACACTTCTGACTTTGAAGAAATTAAAAAAAACTGTTTAATTCAACTGTATATATGATTGCTGTAAAAATATTAAAATCTCTGTTCACTTGGAAACACTTATATTGTGTTTTCTTTGGTGTTGAATTATGTGCAAATCCACCATGATTACAAGGATGGGAGAAGGATGGAAGAAATACACTTGAAACATACAGTAAGAACAACAAATGCAGCAATCATGAAACAGAAGCAATTTTAATCAACCTAAAAAAAGGATGTGATCTTCCAGATTGTGAAAACCAGTGTTACTGTTATATTTAAGAAAAAAGGAACAATGGCAAATTCTTAGATGAAATTGGATTTTATTAATGACATACCAGAATCAGAATCAGAATCAGAATCAGATTTATTGCCATTGTTCATGTAGTACACAAACTAGGAGACACACCAGTACACTACCAGAGACATTTTACATTTCACTAGGTCAAACATTGTACAGAGAAATAGAAAAAAAGCAGTATTAACAATACAGAATAAAATTAGAAGATGAGATTAGACAGAGAGACAGACTGTACATAGGATACGGTTTTATTAGGAAGTGATAAAGGAGTTAAGTTCTTAAAAATGAGTAAATTCTTCCTGCAAAAGGTCACGAGAAAGAACAACTTAAAGTTTTATTGCTGTTTTCTCTTTTCTCTTCTCCTCCCTTCTCAATAAAATTACAGCAATAAAATGCAAACCAATGCATGGTGGCGCAGTGGTTAGCACTGCGGCAGCACAGTTTACCCTCGGCCGGGGGATCGCGGGGATCATGAGATCGTGGGTTCGATCCCTGCCCCCGGCCAACAGTGATCTGTGTGGAGTTTGCATGTTCTCCCTGTGTTGCGTGGGTTTACTCCGGGATTTCTCCGGTTTCCTCCCACATGCCAAAAACATGCAGGTTAGGGATATGGGGCGCTTGCGCATGCAGCAACCGGCAGCTGGTGGCTTGTCACCGGACTGCAGAACAAATCTACCTACGGGTACAAAATAAGTACAAAAAAAAAAAATGCTTATAAAGTGCAATAAGTGGGCATTAAATACATTTTTTTTTCAAACTTGCTGTAGACAGGCTGTATCTGATAAAGACTCTTAATTCCCAGCAAACGTGTTGCTCCAAGGACAAAGTTTTTTCAGTCACATTTACCATAGACATTTAGAGATTACCTGCAATTTGAAATAAATACGGTCTATTTTTATGGCAACTGTGAAAGATTTTCAACACGGCTGCTTGCAGAACACTGAAAAGATTTGCATGTGACATGCTCTTAAAAAACCTGAGATGGGAATGACAAAATCACCCTCTACAGAGTGACAGGAGCATCAGCAAAGACCCAGACAGAGTATGGGACATGTTGCACTCAAATGTCAGCATGTACAAAGTGCTTTAATGGAGGAATTTTGTTTAGTCTTGGCTAAGGGTTGCAGCCAGTGGAGCGCACATGACTCGCATTATACACACAAACACACGCTCATGTATTAATGAAGAGCTGACAGTGAAGTCACACAGGCCCTTATGATGTGCTCTGCTTCTGTTCATGTTGTATTGGAGTCCAAGGGAGGCATGTCGTGTGTGTTTGTATTGTAATAAAAGCAATGAGGATTGAGCGATTATATAACAGAGGTAAAGTATTCATGATGAACTCATGATAGACACCAGACCTACATACTAACATCTAAGTCACTTTTTTACCCCTCAACTTTTGTCCACGATGTGTTCTTCCCCTTTCTTCTTTCCACCATTGTTTTAAGCTCCAGCCAGTGAATCAAAGCTCAACAATGAGTTGTGATTCTGTTCAATTTAACAGCTATAATGAGAGTTCACACTATAGTTGTTAGTGTGATCTCTCCACATCAGTTCAGTCAATGTCAAATGGCCACATTTAACTTAAAATTCCCCACCCAATACTCAAATTTCTCTGAAAAAAATACAGATGGTAAGTCCACTTGTTAATATATCTGTCACATTTTAGCTCTCTGTTTTTATCATTTTTCTCATCAAAAGTTACCTTTGTCATCAAGTTGTTGGTATTTTCAGGACATTTCAAGCAGTGATTTCTGAGTAGCCCCCATGGATCGCCACCTTGCCATGGTGGAGGGTTTGTATGCCCTAGTTTTTTATTTATTTTTTATTTATTTTACCTTTATTTAACCAGGAAAAAAAAAAAACCTGTTGAGATTAAAAACCTCTTTTTCAAGGGAGTCCTGGCCAAGAGGCAGCAAAAAAATCACAAATACACTTACAATGACATACAAATCATATAAAACAGTTACAAATTAGTGAGGCCGTCTCAAGTATTCTCAATCTGGATTTAAAGTCGTTCAATGAAACAAGTTCCATTAGTTTCCAGTCTTTTTGCAACATGTTCCATGTAGAGGGGGCTGAGAACATGAAAGCTCTTTTTCCCAGCTCAGTACGGGCAAATGGAACAGAAAGCAACAAATTATCATTAGAACGCAAACCATAAGAATCAACACTTCTCAGTGTGATCAGATTACAAATGTAAGGGGGCAACAGTCCAAGCATGGCCTTGTAAATAAAAATGTACCAGTGAGTCAGCCTCCTGGTGGACAAAGAGGGCCATCCCACTCTAGAATACAGTTCACAGTGATGGGTCAAGGCTCTACAGTTTGTAACAAACCTCAAAACAGCATGATATACAGAGTCAATCTTACTCAGACACTGAGCTGAAGCGTTCATATACAAGAGGTCTCCATAATCTAAAATAGATAAAAAAGTTGTAGTAACAAGACGCTTTTTAACCTCTAAAGAAAAATAACATTTATTTCGAAATAAAAAACCCAGTTTCAGTTTAAGTTTCTTCACAAGATTTTCAACATGGGGCTTAAAAGTCAGAGCGTCATCAAGCAAAATACCAAGATACTTATACGAGTGAACCACCTCAATTTCATTTCCCTCAAAAGTGGACACTGTGGGAAAAATTTGTGGACTCTTCCTAAAATTTGAAAACCACATCAGTTTAGTTTTGTCAGCATTAAGGACTAGTTTTAGCTGCAGAAGTGTGTGCTGCACCACATTAAAAGCTCTCTGCAGAGAAGCAACAGCATTAGCAGGGGAAGAGCCAAAGCAGTAAATAATTGTGTCATCAGCATAAAAATGCAAACTAGCATCAGACACATTTTGTCCTAGATATCTGTTTCCTATAGGCCCTTAGAATAGAGGGTTAGTATTAGTGAAAGCGCTTTGAGTGGTCTTTGTGACTAGAAAAGCACTATATAAGTGCAGGTTAGTTAGTTAGTTAGTAATGTACGTAATGAATAGGAGGGGTCCTAATACAGAACCCTGTGGCACCCCCTTGTGGACACTGACAATTTCAGAACACAAACCATCATATTTAATACATTGGGTCCTGTCACTCAAATAATTTGCGAACCAGGAGACTACATGTTCCGACAGTCCAAAACTGATGAGTCTTTGCTTTAAAACTGTATGGTCCACAGTGTCAAAAGCCTTTGACAGATCAATGAAAAGTGCAGCACAGTGCTGCTTTTTATCAAGAGCAACAAGTATATCATTGACCACTTTTGTAGCAGCAGTAATAGTGCTGTGCTTTTTTCTAAAGCCCGACTGCAGTTTTGAAAGAAGTTCATTTGAGTATAAAAACTCTTTAAGTTGATCACGCACGAGAGATTCAAGAATCTTGGACAAGACACACAAATTTGATATTGGTCTGTAGTTAGTTAAAACTGCTGGGTCACCTCCTTTTAAGAGAGGAACCACAAAAGCTGACTTCCATACTACAGGAATCTCTTTGTTTTCAATTGATAAATTAAAAAGTACTGTAAGAGGCTGTGCAATAAAATCGACAGCCATTTTTAAAAAGTAAGGCTCTATCAAGTCTGGTCCAGGAGGTTTTCTGTGATTCAAAGTTTTGAGAGCCTTATGAACTTGCTGTACAGTAAAAGGTACAAGTCTAAAAGGTTCTCCAAAAAACATTTGGGAATTAGTACAGTGAGGCACAGATGTAGCTCCTGTAGAGTTAAACAGAAAACCAGATGACACACAATGCTTATTGAAGCAATTTAAAACCTCAGTTCTATCATAAACTGGGACTGAGCCATTTAAAACAAAAGTAGGAAGAACCTGAGAGCTTTTGTTCACAGATAACCTTTGATCACTTTCCTAAATTTCTGTGGATTATTAAAACTCTCAGTTATGACAGATAAATAATATTCAGATTTAGCCTTTTTAATAAAAAAAAAGTGCATTTATTTCTCAGTTGTCTAAAAATGGACCAATCACTGGCAGTATCAGTTTTCCTGGCTTTGGCCCAAGCCGCATTACGCTGATAAATGGCATCAGACAGTTCTGGAGAGAACCAGGGGTTTTCACGCCCCTTTACTCTGAATGTCCCTCTAGGAGCATGTTTATTTACAATTTTCTCAAAGTTTTCTTTAAAGAAAGTCCACGCTAACTCAACGTCTGGCAACAGGCCTATATGTTCCCAATTAACCAAGGACAAATCATGATGGTAAGCTTGTTCATTAAATTTCTTCAAATTCCACTTGAAAATAATGTGCGATTTACATTTGGGGATTTTTGTATCTCTGCACACTGCAACAACACAATGATCACTCAAATCATTGCAGAAAACACCCACAGATGAAAATTTATGAGGAGCATTTGTTAAAATTAAGTCAATCAAAGTGGACTTTTCAGAACTTTTAATATTTGGCCTAGTTGGATAGTTAATCAACTGGCTAAAATTTACAGAGTCACAGAAAGATTTAAATTCTTCAGAAGCTACATTTAACCAATCCCAATTGAAGTCTCCTGCCATTAAAAGCTCATTGTAGTTTAATTTGGACAAAAGATGCTTTAAGGATGATAATGCCTCCTTGGTGGCAGATGGAGGTCTATAACAACTAACAACAGTTATGGAAAGGGATTTGGCTATTTCCATATTCAAGGCCAGAAACTCCATCTGCTTAGAAATGGACTTAGACAAGACAATTGAAGCATCAAATCTTGATTTAACATAGGCGGCTACACCACCACCTTTTTTAGGCCTGTCAGTACGGAAGACATTGTATCCATTTATACTAATATCATCATCTGTGACAGCTTTTGTCAGCCATGTTTCAGAGATGATCACAACATCCAGATCAGTTGATCTAATCCAAATTTTGACCATGTCCATTTTAGGAAGTAAACTGCGCACATTAAGATGAATAATTTTGAGTCCAGACATTGATTTAAAATCAGCAGGAGTCTGGATACATTGCAGATCAGGTCCAGGGTTTGGTTGCACATTTCCAGATAATAATAAAAGTAGGACAATCACCAATCTTTGCTTCACATCACATTTCGAAGCAGAATTTTTGTATATTGAAGCCAGGCGATTCTTTTCATTGAGCAAAAATGTGAGGTCATATAAAGTAAGAACACTTTGAAGTTTAAGTAATTCCCTTGGTACCTCTGTCCAGGAATCTATGACCCAGACCAAATGAGTCTGCAATTTCTCATAAACAACATTAAAATCAGTGCCACTATAGTAAGTGTCCCAAAAACACAACACAGTGGCATGGGTACTCACCTAGGGAACATTATTTGATCTCGTGTTCCAGGCTGCCAACAAGCATATTAAAGTAATAAAAAATGCCATTGTCCTCCACTTTCTGCACATCAGCAGCTTAAAAGTTCTTATACTAAAAGAAATACTAAAAGAAATAAATACTGCAAGGAGATGTTGCAGGCACAAGCTAGATATCTCAGCTCCAGGAGTAATATAGGTCTTCCAACCCAATATCCAGGAAAATATTACAGGACCAAGCTAGTAAGCTCAGCTCCAGGAAAGATGTAGGCCTCCCAGCCCAGTCTCCAGGGGGATGTTGCAAGCCCAAGCTAGTTAACTCAACTCCAGGAGGAATATAAGCCTTCCAGCCCAGTATCCAGGGAGATGTTGCAGACCCAAGCTGGCTAGCTCAGCTCCAGAAGGAATACAGGCTTTTCAACCCAGTATCCAGGGAGATGATGCAGACTCAAGCTAGTTAGCTCAGCTCCAGGAGAGATGTAGGCCTCCCAGCCCAGTCTCCAGAGAGGTGTTGCAGGCCCAAGCTAGTTAGCTCAGCTCCAGGAGGGGTATCGACCACCCAGTCCAGTCTCCAGGGGGATGTTGCAGGCTCAAGCTAGTAAGTTCAGCTCCAGGAGAAGTATCAGCCTCCCAGCCCAGTCTCCAGGGAGGTGTTGCAGTCCTAAGCTAGCCAGTTTAGCCCCCAGGAGGAGCACAAGCCTCCCAGCCACCTCTCCAGGGGAATGCCACAAGCCCAGCCAACCAACTCATCCTGGACACAGGCCCAGACCTGTTAGCCGCACTCAAGGGTGATAGCAGTATTCTTTAAATTTGTTAAAAGTCATTAAACTCATTAAAAGTCCACAATTTACTTAAAACATATAAAGGGATTTCAATTAAAATATCAACTGCAACTTATAAAAAGAGATTTAAATGCAATAAAATCGATTAAAAACAACTTAATCCAGAGAGACACTGAGCAGACAATACTCATGCTGCCATCTTGGATCTGCCCAGTTCCTAGGATCCTAGTGATCCTAGGAGCTGTGTTGTCAAGGTAAATTTGCCTCTGGTAGGGTGTCCCAAGATGAACTGGTCTTGGGTGAAGGGCCAGACTAAGAGCAATCCAACAGACTCTCATGATAAATGCAAAATCAAGGATTCTGTGTACCCCGCCCAGTATGGGGTTACCATGGCCCCGCCCTGGAGCCAGGCCCGGGGAAGGGGCTCGATGGTGAGTGTCTTGTGGCCGGGTTTCTGCCCATGGGACCCGGCTGGGCTCAGCCCAAAGGAGCTACATGGGTCTGCCCTCCAGTGGGCTCACCACCGGCAGGAGGGACCATGGGGGTCCACTGCTATTTGGATAGATCACACTTCTCAGCTTCTCTGGGAAGATTGATGTCAGAGTACTGGTCAAGGTTGTATAGAGAATGGATTGCTTGTACCACTGAGCATGATACCACATAATGTTGAAGCTCCACCACAAGAAACCACATGGTTGAATGCTTTCACCACAAACCACAAGTAGACTGGTTGGACAAACTCCCCAAAACCCTCGAGGATCCTTGAGAGGGTAAAGAGTTTGTCCAATGTGCCACAACCGGGACAAAAACATCATTGCTCCTCCTGAAACCGAGATTTAACCAACAGCTGGACTCCCCTTTCCAGTACCCTGCCATAGACCTCCCCAGGGAGTCTGAGGAGTGTGATAGCTCTAAAATTGGAACACAACCTCCAGTGCCCCTTCTTGAAGAAGGCAACCACCACCACAGTTTGCTCCATCCCTATATTGTGTGGCCAATCAATATCATTGCAGAAACCATATTTTCCTAACCCTACAGCATGGAAAATATCAAAGATCTTGCAAAAATGACGTACTTCCCTACCCCTACAATCAGTGGTTCTCACACTAATACATTGGTGGTATTGTTATGTTAGGTTTGGGCTCTAAAGCTTTTTCAAGATTATGAAATAGAATGTTATAGTGAACCCAGTATCATCCAAAACAACCAAAATAAATGTGTGTAAAATGTTGATATTTCTTATGCGTTTATACAGCTTAACAACCTGAGGTCAAACTGACTCCAAAGAAAACTGATGTGTACGACATGTATACAGGACATTGAAAACATATCATCATGTTAATTTTATGTTTACCAGTTGTCTTCATTAAATTAGGGAAAGCCATTAATTATGAAGGACAAAAAAAATATATCAATCATTTATTTATAAGCTGCAGCCACCCGAGATGACTCTTCTGTAAACATACAGGATTAGGCTGAATATGTGACTGGGTACATCAGCACATGCATTGATACCATCATATCCACCATACAGGTCAGGAAGTTCCCCAACCAGAAGTCCTGGATCAGCAATCAGGTATGTCAGATGCTGCATGCTTGCTCTCGTGCATTTAAATCAGGCTGTGAGGTCAAGTACAAAACTGCAAAGTATGGACTGAGAAAGGATATATCAACAACCAAGAGGCAGTACAGAGGAAAGCTGGACAGCCTCTACTCCACTCCTGACCTGGGGTACATGTGGCAAGGCCTGCAACACATCACAGACTACAAGAGGACAAACAGCAGCACTACTAGCTCAACATACAGCCTGCTGGACGATCTCAACATCTTTTACACCCGCTTTGAGACCACCAGCTACAGCACAGAGAAGAGACACACACTCACACACACCCTCTCCCTCCTCCACTAAGAGTCTCACCAGGCCAGGTAAACAAAGCACAGAGGAATATCAATCTCCACAAGGCAGCAGGACCAGACAACATACCTGGGTGGGCCCTCAGAGCATGTGCTGCTGAGCTGACCGACATTCTCACAGCAATCTTCAACCTCTCCCTCAACCAGAACATAGTCCCCTCCTGCTTCAAAATTACAACCATTATCCCTCTCCCCAAAAGGAGCCCGACGACCTGTCTGAATGATTACAGACCGGTAGCACTCACTCCAATCATCATGACGTGCTTTGAGAGAGTGGTGCTGCCTCTCATTCAGGAAAGCATACTGGGCACCCTTGACCCCCTGCAATTTGCTTACCGGTCCAACAGGTCCACCTTAGATGCCATTGCTGCAGCACTCAATTATTCTCTCTACAGTAGGATGCTCTTTGCCGACTACAGCTCCGCCTTCAACATGGTCATCTCCCACAAACTCACCAACAAACTGTCTTCACTTGGCCTGCACCCCACCCTCTGTGACTGGCTACTGGACATTCTAACTGGCAGGCCCCAGTCTGTAAGGATGGGTAACAGGACCTCAGCCAGCATCATCATGAACACAGGTGTCCCACAGGGTTGTGTTCTCAGGCCCATCCTCTACAGCCTCTTCACCCATGACTGTGTTTCCTCCCACAATAACAATACCATCCTAAATTTCGCGGATGACACAGCAATGATAGCTTCATCATCACTGGTGATGATGAAGCATTCTACAGGAGGGAGGTGGCCAACCTGGTGTCATGGTGTGAGGACAACAACCTCACCCTCACCACGGACAAGACAAAGGAGAAGGAGGAGGAGACCCCATCAGCCGCTGTTCATCCAGACGCTTGAGGTGGGGGGGTGAGCAGCTTTGAATACCTTGGCATCCACAGAGGTACAGAAGTGTGAAATGCAGGACAACCAGAATGAAGAACTTGTCTTTCCCACTGCCATCAGACTCCTAAACAGAAAACAACTCCCAAAACTCCGTAACACAGCTTTGCATATAGGAACTCGCACACCGGCTGCTAAATTTGCACGCTGCTCACCTGTACAGTAGATATAGTCTCACCCGTCTGATGTCCATATCATTGCTGCTGCTAATTAACATCTCTGCTGCTACTTATCATGCACAGTCTACTGGTACTACTGTTACAAAAATTAGCACCAGGTACTAATTTAAAATTTGTAATTATGCACTGCTCATTGCACAATGCTATTTTGCACACTGTACATAGTGTTAGTACTCACTATTTTTAGTATTTAGTATAAAGGTTCAGGTTCAGCTTCAGGTTCACTGTAGAATTGTTGTTTTTCTACCTATTAAGATAAGATAAGATAAGATAAGCCTTTATTATTATTACTAATAAATTACTAATAATTACTATTATAATTACTAATAATTACTATTACCCTGGCATTCATTTGGAGTGCAAAGTAAGAATGTCATTGCTCAGGAAATGTAGTATTTCCTAACTGTGCACATGATAATAAAGCCTTTGTTTAGTCAAAGTCAGCATGTGTGTTGACTTATGGTATGCAATAGATCTGGCCATTTTGCTCCACAATCATGGCAGTATTATTATTAAAGTTTTTAATTTTTAGATACTCGCACAAGAGGGGGGACTCGCGGTCCTGCAAAGGACAGTGGCACCACACGGGTGAAGCAGCAGTTGGGACTCCTGTCTACCACTGACCAGGCAGGCGGGGCGTGTGTTCCTGCGAAGGATCCTGGTCCACCCAGTTGGACACCAGTGTTCGAGAAGCAGCAGCTGAACCTATGGATCACAGTCCGTCACAGGGAGCCAAGCCAAGCCTGCCCGGTTAACGGGAGTCTTTGCTGCTGCTTTACCCGTGTGCTTCCGCTGTCCTTTGTGGCACCACGGGTCCCCGCCAGCCCCCCCCCCCCTCGCCCCCCCCACTCACCACGTGTTCTCCATGCCGAATTATCAATTAAACCTGCACAATCATGGCAACTTTATGGTCACTTTTTAAGCATTAAATCTTAAGTATTATCTTTTTCTAGTCAAATTTGTCGCTTTTCACTTCCTTGTTTTGCTCACGATGTGCTGTGTTTACTGATGCCGTATTGCCACATATTATCCAATCAGTACAGAGTCAATCCAAAACCATGCCCATACTTCTAGAAGCCTGGCATGTGACGTAGCAGTGGCTAAACTTTTATTGATAAAAATTACATATTTTGACTGAGTAACTCCATACTCGAGGATACACACCTTCCTTACCTCAGCAAAGCACTTATAAAATTTGAGGTCAGTCTTAGAAACGGTTTGGGAGACGTGTTAGGAACAGACAGACAGACAGACAGACAGACAGACAGACAGACACACACACACACACACACACACACACACACACACACACACACACACACAGATTCTTTGCATTTATACATAGATAATAAATAAACACCAGTTACTGATGATTAGGACATGTATGAAGCAGAGTTATATAGGCATTGCCCAAATGGTGTTGATGTTATGTAGGTGCATCAACATTATCACCTTTATTTCCTAAAAAGACCTGAAATTCCTGAAATGATGAAACTCAAAAATGTTAAAGTTTCAACTGCATACTTTCTCTTTTGCCACATAAGTGTGTCAAGTGCCTGCCAGTTGTGTTTCCTAAATCAACAACTGCAAGCATCTCTCATACCCACCTGCATAAAAAAGGAGCACAAGATTGAATTTCTCTGCAGAATTACTTTACAGAATACAACTTCGCATAAGGTAATTGGTAGACAGGCTGAATAATGATTAATAGGTCAAGACATGATACCTTCATACCAGTACAAAATGTGATGGACATTATTCAGAGAATTTCTTTTTTCCAGATAGCATCTTTCATTGACACAACAGGAGTTGTGTGACAAAATGAATGTATTGCGGATGAAGCAGATGTGCCCTGCCAACACCTCCAGCTGTTTTAGGTCAAGGTGGATGGATGGGACACCTCTGAATGCCAAAATACCTTGAAAACTAGTTTGGTGAAGCATATCCCTCACTGCCAGCATGTCCATGTGTGCCATACCAAAGGGTATTCTGGGCTGTCATGTAGGTCCCATGTGGTTTTGTCCGCAGTTTCCATGTTAGTCTCCACTGTGTTTGCCCACATGTACTTTACCTTTACTTAACCTTAATGCCCATCACATTTTGTACATTTTGTACTGGTGGGCAGTGGAGGCCTAATGGTTTGGGATTGGACTGGTGAGTGGAGAGTCGCTGGTTCGATCCCTGGACCAGCAGGATCAGCCCTGGGTGGGACAGATAACATAGCAGTGTCACGCATCCTCCTTAACCCCACTGTGGTGCCCTTGAGCAAGGCCCTCAACCCCAGCTGCTCCAGTGGAGCTGCTCAGTGGCCACAGGTCAATCTGTGGTTGTACTGGTCAGGTTCCTGCTGTGAATGTTTAACTGTGTGAGTGTGAACAGGGCGTCCTTGAAAAAGAGAGGTTTCCTCTCAATGGAACTACCCTGTATAAATAAAGGTTAAATAAAATAAATGGCACCATCTTGGTCCCACATGGGTTTAAAAGCAGGAAACAGATTTCAGTAACACTGTTACCACAGGTATAGTCCATGTGGGCAAACATGGATGCAACCAACATGAGACCAGTTTCTACTAGAGGAACAAGGATCAGGAACTTCCCCAAAGGTGTGTGCCTCCACTACAGGAACCGCTATGATCAGGGAAGCATTCAAGAACTTGTAGCAGTCAAAACAGGGCCCTGGTCCAGAGTAGGTACTTAAGAACGGCCCACAAAATGATGGGTGGAGTTTAGGATTGATTCGATGCTGACTGGATAATTCTCTGCATCTTAATTAGAGTGATTTTGTGAACAAAGCAGAAGGAAATGACAATTGCCAAATATGACAAGAAAAATTTAATAATGAAGCTGAAATGCTTAAAAAAATCACAGCAGGCTATCATGATTTATGAAGGTTTTTATGATTACTTAGCATATGCAGCTGTGCGGTGTGAGCTTCGGCAGGAAATGGCAGCACAGCAACTCACCCTTGGCCATGGGATCCCTGGTTCGATCCCAGTCCCTGACCAACAGTGATCTGTGTGGAGTTTGCATGTTCTCCCCATGTCTGCGTGGGTTTACTCCAGGATTTCTCCGGTCTCCTCCCACAGGCCAAAAACATGCAAGTTAGGTTAATTGGAGACTCTAAAGTGGCCCTAGGTGTGAATGTGTGTGTGAATGGTAAAGGGATAGCACCTTACCGTGGCTGCTTCATCCATCCAGGTGGATGCCCTCAATTTCCCCTCTGGGGATCAATAAAGTATACAAAATCAAAATCAAATCATAAACGAGCACTTCGAGGAGCTGGCACGGTGTCTAACTCGGCCAACAGGAGATAGCGCCTCCACTGGTGCTTCTCCCGGTGTGTTCGCTTGGCTATAATGCCTAAAAAATTAAGTTAATACTGCTATGGTTGTAGAGAGGAATGGCCAGATCAATTTGCATTCAGGTAGCACGAAGTGGAGAAACAAGGCCTGGGCTCAGGCTGTTTGTAGTAGTGGACATACACAGTCGGGTTGCCAGGGAGTGCTCCACTGGTGCTGCTCACGCAACTTTCACTGGGTGAAAATGTGAGTTTTTGGACATGTGCAGCTTCACACACTGAGGCTCCGACGGAACACTGCTGTAAATGTTCATACTTAGGGAAGTTTCTGTATATGACAGCGCACATGTTGTGAAGCTCCAGACATGTGGGTAAATGTTGTTTCGCCTGTTGAGGTTCACACTATCATATCACCAGAAATGCCTGTGTTGCTTCTCTCTAGATGCCCCCCACCCCCACAGCATCTGATTTCTCAGCTGTTAAATCCTGTTTTCTTAAATCCTGTAATCACTCTCCACATCAGTCTCGCAGCAAAAACAACGGCCAGATATCCTGTTGTATTTTCGTTTTTATTTGAGAGGAACAAAATAAAAATGAAGCCTTTAGCTTAAAATCACCAAAAATATATTTTTGATTTCTTGAATAAATTATTCTTCTAAGTATACTATTTATTTACTTGCTGTAATCATTTCTTGTTATATTTATTATTTCATTCATAAATGCAGTATGAATGACAAATTCTGGCTGACACTGTCCATCTTACCATCGGGTTGTTATTATTATCATTGCTGCTGTTACCTCTGCCAAGGGAGGAGGTAATGTTTTTAGTGGTGTTGGTTGGTTTGTCTATCTGTTAGCAACATAAGTCAAAATGTTATGAACAGACTTTGATGAAATTTTCATAAAAGGTGTGTAATAGCATGGGGAATAGATGATTAGATTTTGGTGATGATCTGAGAGTGCATACCTCCGCCAAGGCTCTTATCTTCTCATAGTGTGTTAGCAACAATACTCAAAAAGTACTGCACGGATTTGTATAAAATTTTCACCAAAGGTGGTTGTTGGACAATAGACTAACCCATTACATTTTGGCGATTATCTGATAATGCATACCCAGCCAAGGCTCTTAACTTCTCATAGTGTCGTAGCAACGATACTCCAAAACTAATGGACAGACTTTGATGCAATTTTCACCACAAGTGGCTCAAGGCCTACACAAAAACTCATTACATTTTGGAAGTTATCCATGAGAGACAGGAGGAGACTTGGTGGAGGTATGCACTCTCTGAGTGCTTTTCTAGTTATACTTGAAAATTAAAACTTTAGCTTGAAAAGTGTACAAAACAGATTTGACAAACTGAAAATAAACATGCACAAAAGTCAGCACTAAACCTAAACTCTAAACAACAACAAATTAAGAATTTTACTCACAAGCAATAATGTAATTCCTTAAAGGGAATACTCATTGAGAATCCTAAAGTAATCATATTATTACCTCTACCTGTCAGGAATATCTGCTTGGAAGGCAGATGTAGGTGGAAAGATGGACCCAGGGCGCAGGCAGGACTTTGGTGTAAATAAAAATTTATTAAAAGAAAACTCAAAGGACAAAAATAGGGTGCAACACGAGGACTGGAAAACAACTCAGAATATGCGGTTAACAAAACTCACGGAGACACAATGGAAGACCATGGGGACAACACGACAATAACTCAACAATGAACAGAAAACAAAAGGCAACATATATAGGGAGGAAACCAACCAGGGGAACACAGGGCAGCTGGCAGACAATCAGGGCTGAACAGTACACATGAGCGCAATAATGAGGGGAGACAGGGGCTCCCTCTGGGGAGTACAGAGGACACTTAGATAATGATAATCATAATACCAGTGATGGACCCTCAGGGCCAGCAAAGCCTTCTCTGCTGGCCTAAACAGTTTCAGAATTACATTTACAACCTACATTCTTATATTTGTTCCATGAGGATGTATTAAATTATTCCCAATAGTCTATTCTCTTCATTTTGTAGCTTTTCTCTTGGTTGCACTCCTTCCAGTAGTGTAATACATGTGGAGTATTTCAGCCATCTGTGTTGTGTAGCATGAACAGCTCAACTCCAAATTATAAAATTATTCTTTACTGAGGAGAAATTGTTTCACCCAAAAGTCTGGTGATAAACTGCTTTTCTTCACTGAAGATCAGAGCTGTGAAACCCTATGCCATTGACCATAAAGTGGATATGTTAATCCCTGCTCAAGACCTGGAGTTATTTCCTCTCACATCCATTTGCCAAAGGAATGTGGAAAGGATAGGTTTACGATGTTGTTCCATAGACCCTTACCCTGACCAGTAAGATTCCTCACTGAAAGTCAAAATTCCAACAATTCCATCCAATGGATAATACAGGAATATTTCTCTCTGAAATTGAACTATTAATTGTGAACAATGAAATAACTCATCTTTTCCACCACACACAGCATCCACTTTTGAAGATTATGGCGGGTACCCTGTGATGGACAATTATGGTTTGAAATGCTTTTATTGATATGATTTGATATGTGTTGCCTTATTTTCAGGAAGAAATAATTTTGCATGCCTACCATAAAAAAAAAAAAAAATCACATTTACAATGTAGGCACATTGTTTGTTCCTTTATTATTAAATAGAATATCATAGTCCCTAAAGTTTAAAAAAAATATTATTTAATAGGCGTCATATACATGTTTTAGCAGGATCGCATTTTCCATATAAAATCCTCTCCCCTTTTCTGTGGGTGACAAACATTTCAGAACTATGAACTAACCAATCAGCTTCCAAATCCCCATGCATCTCCTTTTTAGTCAGGTTTACAACCTCTGCTGAACAAAGAAACTTGGTGTAATTGGTCAAAAGTTTCTGCTAATGAGAAGACCCAACTCTGATCTTTGAATGTAACTGGTCAAGCTCAGTTATAAAATTTATGGTGTTATCCTGGCACACATTGAGAAAACTTTCTTTTGTTCCTCCAGTCATTTGCAGTTGGTTGAAAGTTGGGAGTGACTCTTGAAGGATCTCCTGCTCTTCGTTTTTTTTTTTTTTTTTTGTCTTCTTAAGTAGGCCCAGAGTCTAAGCTCTGTTAAAACTTTTCCTCTTCTTTGAAATTCACTTTTTCCTATTTTCCTCCTTTTCCTTAAATTACCGTGTTAAGAAAATTTTGTTTAATTTAATCTGATCATTGTGAAGAGAGGTTGGCCAACCCTGAAGCTAGCAGGCTCATCTCAGCAGGGGAAAGGATTTGTCTGTTACTTCCATATTAGCAAAGAGCGGCATCCTTGGATTACAGGCTCTGAGGAGTGCTGCAAATTATCTTGTTGGGAATGCCCGTTGTTTGCAACTGATCAAGTAGATACTTGGAGCCAGACAGGGTTTGAAAATTTGAGCTGTCTACTGTTACACCATAATGATTTAGGCAGCATTTTCCAAACGTATAAAAATTGGTCTAAAACGCTGGCATATGCCAAAATTTTCTGTTTGGGCCATATGCATCACATATCCATAAGGATTTGGACATATACAGTACATAATGTATTAGTAACTTATATAGAATATTTCCATAAGAAACTTCAACCAACTAATGCTTAGCGTGTTGCAAACATTCACAACTTATGTGCAACAATAGTCTAACTTCTGCATAGTGCAGTCATGCCAAACTGTCGTTGCCCCCACCCCCCCCACCCCGGTCCATGAATCCTAGGTGTGGGGGAGATCATCTCTGTTCAACCCATATGATTCTCCCCCCCAAAGACCAGGCAGGGGGGCATGACCGACCTTGCAAAGCTGTCAAATCTGTCAGGTCAGTCATGTCTAAAACAGCTGATGTGACACATCAGGAACATCAGATGACAGCTGTCACAACGTGGCTCAAAGGCACGCAAACTGATGGTGATAAAAAAGTTTATTTTCAATAAAGTAAAAAAACAAAACAAAATTATGCATGGAGTGTGCTTTTGCTGGGCGACGCAGCCAACAGCAAAGTAAACAGCTGTGCTCTGCCCTTCAGGCGATCATCTTGGCGAACTACGCCATAGCGTGCTTCAGCATTTTTCAACATGCTCTTAACATAGAAAAAACTTAGCCATAACTGATTAGACATCAGCCACCATATTCTCTAAATTTTTCATACGTTTTGGCTGCCTAAATCGTCAAGGTGTGACAGGGCCTTAACCAAGGCAGCAGCCGGACGCTTACATGCAACAGTACTTTTAAACCTTTGGGGAAACAAGCGTGAATCTGCAGCTATATGAACAAGCACGCAGGGAAATGGAGCTCCACAACGTAAAGGTACAAGATTTTTAAAACTATAATTTTATCGTTAAAGTTATCTTTAACATGCTTTGTGTGGATGGCCCTATTTTAATCAAGTTTAGTATGAATGGCACTTAAAATGGGTAGATCACCACTGAAGGCCTAGTTTTAAATTACACAGTCCGCCACTGCATACTAATACACAATGGGCAAAAAATAATGGGGAAAACACAGACATCAAAATGACATTAATAATACTAATAAACAGGATGACTAGAAACAAGACTAAGACAAGAATATTAATTAAACCAAAACAGCAGTGATCAGGATTATAAGAGCCAAACACAGGAGACAATAAGTGCAAATAATAAGGGAAAACTCAAGGATATAAAAATTACTTAAAGTGTGAGCATTGTCTGAGGACAATGCCCAGACCCTAACACTACCGAAAGCTGAGAAAAACAAAAAAAAACAAAACATGAATGCAATACTTTTGTAACCTTAATTTTGTCTAGAAAGAAAAGAAATTGAATTTTTTTCCATTCATTCTGTGCACCCACGTCGAGGGTCTGATTTCCGTATTTTCCGACCGATTTTGGTGACGTTACAAGCTGAACAAACTAAAACCTCAATGGCTTCAGCGGATCAAACAACCACTCTTGATTCTGTATCAGAATTGTAGAAATAAACAAATATTGCAGACAATAAACCTTGTGGAGATTTTGATTGCTTGGTCACTCAGTGGTGAGATCACTATTCTCACTGCTAGCATGCAACTTGCAAGGAGAGGGTGAAGATATGAAGCAACAATCATGATCAAGACTTGTCTAAAAATCATCCCGATCTATAAAGCACATATGTTTGGGCAGTGTGGTGGAGCAGTGGTTAGCATTGTGGCAGCACAGCAACTCACCCTTGGGCATAGGATCCTGGGTTCGATCCTAGACCCTGACTAACAGTGATCTGTGTGGAGTTTGCATGTTTTCCCGTGTCTGCGTGGGTTTATTCCGGGATTTCTCTGGTTTCCTCCCACTGGCCAAAAACATGCAGATTAGGTTATTTGGAGACTCTAAAGTTGTCATGGTCTGGTCTGCTTGTTATTCCCAGCTGCGCGCACAACTGGTCCTCATTACACCTGGCCTATATCTTCCACGCTGCCCATCACGGAAGTGCGGAGATGTCTCTCAGCCCTCCTGATGAGCTCATCGACATTTCCTCCTGTCTACCATAGTTCCAGCCAAAGCCCGCTTCATCGTTGCCGGAGAATCCTTCCAGCTGGCCACGTCAGCTCACCAATTCCTACTCACCTTTGTCTTCAGATCCCCTGTGCACAGGCGGAGTACGTGGTGGTGGAATCCTCCTCCTATCGTCCCGGCAGTGGATTTTCCCCGCACTCCCTCCTCACCAACTCCACTTGGACACTCGCCTACCAGAGTCGCACCACCCATGGAAGGGCACTGTCTCCCTGGCTGCAGTCACCACGCTGAACCTGAGCCGCTACCATCTGCTCCCACAGTAAGCACAGTATAACTGTTTACCTCCAGCCGTGACTTCCAGTAATCCCCTTTCTTTGTGTGTTCCTAGGGTTGCAAGGCCATACGGTGCCCCACTCTGTCTCCGGCAGTTCCAGCCTACACTCACATGCACCAACACCATACTTGTTGTTAATAAACTTAATTGTATCAATTCTGATACAATTAAGAATCTGTCTCTTGTCACTGGGTCACGTAACCAAGTCAGTACATCTCCGCCAGAATGACCCAGCTGACAGCACTTTGGTGCACTGTGTCAACAACATGGAGATCAGAATTGATCAATTAGCTTATCAGCAGCAGTCCATTCTCACCCAATTAGCCCGAGTCACAGTCCGGTTAGACCGGCTAACTAGCCCCTAGGCTTTACCTTCTCTCAGCAGCTCCTCAGCTCCCGCTAGCTCTCCAGCTAACCAGCCCAGGCTAGGACCTCCGGCTCGCCTTACTCCTGTTCCTACCCCCAACTGTTTGAATGGAAAACTTGGAGAGGCCCTGAGGTTTGTCATGCAGTGCGAGGTAGTGTTCCAGCTGGTACCTGAGGACGTTTCCTCGGACCACAGTAAGATCGGGTATGTTATCAACCTGTTGGAGGGAAGAGCACTAGCATGGGCATATGCACTTATGGCTAGAGCTAATTATGCTAGTCTTACCTTTTGCCAGTTTATCCAGAAATTTAGCGAAGTGTTTGATCACTCAGACCGTGATAGCGTTCTCACCACTCGGCTATTGAACTTGAGACAGGGGACTAAGGCTGTGGCAGATTATGCTGTGGATTTCTGGGTAGTGGCTACTGAAGTGGGGAGGGAAGAAGCTGCCCTCTGTAGCATTTTCAATAGGAACCTTAGCCCTAGCCTTCGGGATCAGCTAGCACCTCTAGTGATGCCGTTTAGGCTCTCTGAGTTAATTTCGCTTGCCATTAGCCTAGATAATAGACTGAGAGTGCGGGCGGCTGAACGTATGGGCTATGGTCACTCAGGGAATCAGCTTCGCCCCACTCCTCAAGCCTCCCTATTGGCTCTACCATCTTCTGACGCCTCTGTTACCTTAGAACCCATGAGCGTAGGGCAGTCCAGGTTATCTGTGGCAGAGAAACAGCGCCACCGCGAATTGGGATTGTACCTTTATTGCGGGAGCAAGGAGCATGAGATCCCATGTTGTCAGCTTCGGCCAAAAGGGGGAGTCCATGCGTCGGAGTAGGGGGACTCACGGACTCACCTCGGCCTAATCCCCTATGCAGATGTCTTTTCCCTATCCAATTCATACATAAATACATTGAGATTCCTCCATAGGCATTAATCGACTCTGAGGCAGAGCAGAGTTTTATATCTAAGGACCTGGCAACCTGTTTGGGGCTTCCTTGCATTTCCCTTAAGACTCCACTATAGCTGATAGCACTGTCCAAGGCCCCCATGGCCATTGTGTTCCAGCACACCGCCCCAGTGTCCGTCATTGTGTCTGGTAACCATGGGCTGCACGGTGGCGCAGTGGTTAGCACTGCGGCAGCACAGTTTACCCTTGGCCGGGGGATTGTGGGGATCGTGGGATCGTGGGTTCGATCCCAGCCCCCGACCAACAGTGATCTGTGTGGAGTTTGCATGTTCTCCCCGTGTTGCGTGGGTTTACTCCGGGATTTCTCCGGTTTCCTCCCACATGCCAAAAACATGCATGTTAGGTTAATTGGCTGTTCTAAATTGTCCCTAGATATCTGTTTCCTATAGGCCCTTAGAATAGAGGGTTAGTATTAAAGAAAGCGCTTTGAGTGGTCTTTGTGACTAGAAAAGCGCTATATAAGTGCAGGTTAGTTAGTTAGTTAGTTAGGAGCTTCAGTTTTTTGTGCTGCCGATCGCTTCCTCTCCTGTCATCCTTGGGTTCCCCTGGTTACACCTCCATTACCCGACCATTGACTGGCACTCAGGGAGTATCAGATCATGGAGTTCATTTTGCCTTAATGCCTGTCTCCAGTCAGCCGCATGCTTGCCATCCTTGCCCCCGGGGGTTCCCTCCGCCCTGCCCCTCTGACCTGGCTAAAGTTCCCCCTGAATATCATGACATTGGAGCAGTTTTTACTAAGGCACAGGCCCTACCTCTTCCCCCCCACCGTCCGTATGACACTTCCATCTAGCTGGCTATATAGCCAGTCGCCACTGGAGCGGGCAGCTATGGAGGCCTACATCAAGGAATCTCTGAGTTCTGGCATCATCCGCCAGTCCTCCTCAGCGGTGGGGGCTGGATTTTTTTTGTGGGCAAAGAGAACGGTTTGTTAAGACCATGCATTGATTTCAGGGAATTAAACAATATCACCATCAAGGATAAATACTTGCTCCCCTTGCTTGATTCTGCATTTGACTCTCTCCAGGGGACATCATGGCTCACGAAGCTGGATCTGCGCAACGTCTACCATCTGGTGCGGATCTGCGAGGGTGACAAATGGAAGATAGGTTTTCGCACTCCCAGTGGTCATTTCGAGTACCTGGTAATGCCTTTCGGATTAACCAGTGCGCCCGCTGTGTTCCAACGATTCATCAGTGATGTTCTGAGAGACTTTCTGGGGGTATTCGTGTTTATGTACCTGGATGACATCTTAATCTTTTCCCAGTCTCTAGAGGAACACCGGGTGCATGTCAGACATGTGTTGCAGCGGCTATTGGAGAAGCAGCTGTTTGTCAAAGCAGAGAAATGTGAGTTTCACACTTCCAAAACGTCTTTTTTGAGTTTCATTATCTCGCATAAGGAAATTATCCCGGACCCTGGCAAGATTAAGGTGGTGGTGGAATGGCTGGTTCTGTCCTCCAGGAAGCAGCTTCAGCAGTTCCTGGGGTTTGCTAATTTCTACCGCCGTTTCATCAGGAACTACAGCACTTTGGCTCTCCCCTTGATGCATCTCACATCTACGAAGGTCCTTTTTCGGTGCACTGAGGAGGCGGCTCCAAGGTTCCAAGGTTCCAAGGTTTCAAGGTTCCAAGGTTGGTTCCAAGGTTGTCATAGCCAGGAGCGGCACTGGGGTTAAGTTCCCAGTGCTCATAAAATGCTCCTTACAGCGTGTGTCTTGAAAAGCCTCTGACAACTAAGTCCAACTCCTAGCCTGCCCATGTGGTTTAGTCTCTAAGCCCGGCAGAACTGCTTCTACTAATAGGAGAAGGGGCGAGGGCGGATCTTTGGCGCCTTAAAACCAGATGCTTCAGGTAGATGGTGGCTCGTCAACCTGGGAAGGTAGCCCATCTAGGGGAAGGTAAACCCTGATTTCAAACCTCCGCTGCCTTGCGGCACACCCGGTTATGGGAAAGGCTTTGGGAGTCAACCCTGAGGAAAAATCCGGAATCGGAGCCCCTGAGACAGTTCTCTATTGTGCTCAACATCGTTCTGGCAGCTCCTGCAACGGCGCTGGTGCCAAACTATAGCAGCCCTGCTGTTCCTTTGGATTCATCAGTGACGTGGAGAGGCGGGACATGCTGCATGGGTAACATCTTGTCCTCCATATCTTCCTGCCCAGGCTTGAATCCTACCAACGCCCAATGCTGGAAAGTAGAAAACCGGTGCGCATCGGCCTGTTCAGCCACAGGCAGTGCTGTTCCAGCAGAGTAGAGGTTAAGGATTCTCTTCCATGGTCATCATAGACCGACGGAGGCCGACGACGAGGAGGCGGCTGCATCCTTTACAGATCTTAAGAAGCAGTTCTCCGAGTCTCCCATTTTGGTGCAGGTGGATCCTAATCTGCAATGTCTGGTAGAGGTGGATGCTTTGGATTGTGGTGGGGGGGCCATCCTGTCTCAGCGTTCCCCGGCGGACGGCAAGGTCCTACCATGTGCTTTCTTCTCTCGGAGGCTGTCCCCTGTGGAGCGGAATTATAGCATCAGTGACAGGGAGCTGATGGTGGTTAAACTTGCCCTGGAGGAGTGGCACCATTGGCTGGAGGGGTCCTCACAGCCATTCGTGGTTTGGACGGATCATAGGAACTTGGAGTACCTCCGGACAACCAAGTGCTTGAATGCCCGCCAGGTCCGCTGATCCTTGTTTTTTTGTCAGTTTGACTTCACCATCACGTACCGTCCTGGGTCCAAAAATACCAAACCGGACGCCGTATCCAGGCAATTCGCCACGGATTCTGTAGAGCCTGAAGATCATCCAATCCTTCCTGCCTCCTGTGTCGTGGGAGCCCTCTCGTGGGGGATTAAGAAAAAGGTTAGGAGGGCTCAAGAGACGGAGGTGGACCCGGGCGGGGGGCCAGCGGGTAAGATGTTTGTTACATCGGCTGTCTGGGGTGACGTCATTCACTGGCCTCACTCCTCCAAGTTTGCCTTCCACCCAGGGAGGTGACGCAAGGAGGAGCTGTTGCAACATTCTTTCTGGTGGCCCTCTCTGCAGAAGGACGTCGGGGAATATGTCTGTGCCTGTCCCCAGTGTGAAACTGGTAAGTCCCTATCGTCCCCGCCAGCTGGGCTGCTCCACCCCCTCCCGGTTCCTGGCAGGCCTTGGTCTCATGTGGCCTTGGACTTCGTCACCAGCCTCCTTCCTTCCAACAACCACACGGTAGTGCTCACCTTGGTGGACAGGATCTCTAAGGTGGCTCATTTTGTTCCCCTTCTGGGGCTGCCTACTGCTAAGGAGACAGCTGACCTATTGGTCCAACATGTGGTGAGGCTACACAGGATCCCCATGGACATCGTCTCCAATCGTGGTCCTCAATTTATCTCTCAGGTCTGGAGGTCATTTTGTCACGCACTTGGGGCCACTGTCAGCCTGTCATCCGGGTACCACCCTCAGTCTAATGGTCAGTGTGAACGGGCCAACCAGGAGTTGGAGGCGACTCTGCGGTGTGTGGTTTCGACCAACTCGGCCTCCTGGAGCTCATACCTGCCCTGGGTTGAGTATGCTCATAACTAGACTGTGTCCTCTGCCATAGGTATGTCCCCTTTTCAGGCTTTTCAGGCTTTTCTACTCCTTTATTTCCCGAAGAAGAGGGTGACATCGCCATACCATCAGTCCGGGTGCATCTGAGATGCTGTCGACGTCTGTGGAGGGAAACCCGGACCGCGCTGCTTCGCACAGCTGAACGCAATGCTTCAGTGAACAATTGCCCCTGGACCCCAGCCCCATCATACCAGGTGGGCCAGCAGGTTTGGCTTTGTACTAAGAACATCAATGTGAAGGGTGAGCGCAGGAAGATGATGCAGCGTTTAACTGGGCCTTTTTCTATCTCCCGCATCATCAATCCTGTGTCTGTGCAGCTCATTCCCCCCCCCCCTCCCTCCACATACATCCTACGTTTCATGTCTCTCAAATTAAGCCTGTGTTTTCCAGCCCCCTGTGTCCTCCTCCCAGGTTCTCCACCCCCTCCGAGGATGATCGATGGCAGCCCGGCGTGGGGAGTGACTGCTATCCTGGATGTCCCCCGCCGGGGCCGCAGTCTGCAATACCCGGTGGACTGGGAGGGCTATGGGCTAGAGTCCAGGTCCTGGGTGCGTCCTGCCCTCGTGCTTGATAAAGACCTCAACAGGGAGTTCCATCAGACGCATCCAGGTAGGCTGGGACAATCGCCAAGAGGCGCTCATTAGGGGGGGAGTACTGTCATGGTCTGGTCTGCTCGTCATTCCCAGCTGTGCGCACACCTGGTCCTCATTACACCTGGCCTATATCTTCCGTGTTGCCCGTCACGGCGGTGCAGAGAGGTCTCTCAGCGCTCCTGACGAGCTTGTCACCAATGTCTCCTGTCTACCGAAGTTCCAGCCAAAGCCTGCTTCATCATCGCCAGAGAATCCCTCCAGCTGGCCACGTAAGCTCACCAATTCCTACTTACCTTTGTCTTCAGATCCCCTGTGCACAGGCGGAGTCCATGGTGGCGGAATCCTCCTCCTATCCTCCCGGCGGCGCATTTTCCCCACACTCCCTCCTCACCAACTCCACTTGGACACTCACCTGCCGGAGTCGCACCACCCATGGAGGGGCACTGTCTCCCTGGCTGCAGTCACCACGCTGAACCTGAGCCGCTACCATCTGCTCCCACAGTAAGCACAGTATAACTGTTTACCTCCAGCCGTGACTTCCAGTAATCCTCTTTCTCTCTGTGTTCCTAGGGTTGCCAGGCTGTACGGTGTCCCGCTCTGTCTCCGGCAGATCCAGCCTACACTCACAAGCACCAACACCATACTTGTTGTTAATAAACTTAATTGTATCAATTCTGAATCCGTGTCTTGTCACTGGGTCACGTAACCATGTCAAAAGTGGCCCTAGGTGTGAATGTGTGTGTGAAGGGATAGCGACGTACCGTGGCTGCTTCATCATCCGGGTGGATGCCCTGAATTTCCCCTCTGGGGATCAATAAAGTACACAAAATAAAAAAAAAAAAAAATAAATAAAAAAATGTTTGAAGAATAAGGTCTACCCTTGCTAAAAACATAATTTGGTATTAAAATAAAAAACACTCTTGAGAGGATGCTCACACACCTGTGTGACCTGAGAGCACCAGCTTGTGTTTGTGTTTTGAGTGGTCTTTGTGACTAGAAAAGTGCTATATAAGTGCAGGTTAGTTAGTTAGTTAGTTAGTTAGTTAGTGTGTGGTCTTGTCAATTTTAACTTCGTCAGTTTTAACTTTTGTCACCACCGGGAGTACTTAACACATCATTTCCACCATGAGAGGAGTGTATTTGGGGGCTCTTGCCACTTTGTGGACTCTTTTATACCATTTTGCTGGGGGACATCTCAGCAATGCCGTCGTTTCCGTCAGGATTACCTACAGTTGGGAGACACTTCTCTCCCTCCGTCCAAGCGTGAGTGTAAATCCTCATCTACTTCATTTGAATGATCAACAAATTTTGGCAAATGGATTATCAATGCCGATGAGTCATTGGAGGAAAAGAGGGAGAAGAGGGGGAATACAGCGCAGAATAAGGAAGTATGGCCTGCGTGACAGATGCCAACTCCCCCACCCCCACACCATCCTGCTGTCAAATGTCAAGTCCATCCGAAATAAGCTGGATGAGGTGGAGACCAATGCTAGGTGTAACCGGGATTTTAAGGAGACATGTATCCTGCCGTTTACGGAAACATGGCTTAAGGAAACGGCTCGTGATGAAGATTTCTATCTAAGTGGCTTTGGATGTCCGGTGCGCTCTGACTGGTCACTTCTCATCACAGATAAGTCCTCTGGAGGGGGAGTTTGTTTGTATATCAACCAGAAGTATTGTAATACTGTGGTGGTTTGGGAATAAAACATGTACCCCCAATCTGGAGCTCCTGTCTGTCTCATTTCGCCCCTTTTATTTATCGAGGGAGTTTCCACAGATTTTCTTTACACTGGTCTATATTCACCTACAGCTAACGTCACATCAGCCGTCCAGGTGATAGAGGAGGTGACCAACAGGCTGGACTCTGTGCGGATACGCCAAAGTGCATTTTAGAGGATTTTAATCACTGCCAGCTACATAAGACTCTAAAAACATAGGATCAGTACGTGACATGTGGCACAATGATGAGGAACAGTTTCTTAAACAGTCTCTTTCTTCAAATAACAATGTTATTATAAAAAAGAGGAAAGTGTTAGGGATTACCTTAAAAAGGTTAATATTAGTAAGGCTCTAGGTCCAGATCTTATCTGTGGCCGTACACTCCGGTATTGTGCTGATCAGCTTAGCAGTGTCCTTCACTATATGTTCCAGATGTCTTTGAACTGCAGTCATATTCCTGCCATCTGGAAATCGTCTACAGTAGTACCTTTCTAAGTCCACTTCTCCAAAAGAACTCAAAGATTTCAGACCTGTGGCTCTAACATCATTAATGCTGAAAATCTTTGAGAAAATTTTAAGAAATCTTGTTCTACAGCCTGTTCAAGGTCCACTTCAGTTTGCATACCAAACAAAAAAGGGTGTTGAGGATACAAAGCTTTTCATTTTAAATTGTGTATATAAACATTTAGAAAAACCACAGGCCCATGCCATGCTTCTGTTTGCTGATTTTTAATCAGCTTTTAACACCATGCAACCTCATCTTGTAACAGAAAGATTAATTTATGATTTCAATTTATCTCACCAACTCGTGCTTTGGATTGTGAACTTTTTAACTGGTCAGACTCAAAGGGTACTTGTAAATGATCACTTTTCGGACTGTCTGAGCACTTCTACAGCATCACCACAAGGGTGTGTCCTTTCATCCCTTCTTTTTATTATGTACACAGATCAATGTAGGAGCAATTATGACAGCAGCTGTATTGTAAAATTTTCTGATGACACAACTTTACTGTCCCTTCTTCAAGATCCACAATCAGAGCATGGCTTGGTTCTTAATGATTTTATCTCCTGGTGTGACAGCAACTTGTTAGATTTTAATGTGTCTAAAACCACTGAATTAATTCTTGATTTTAGGAAGAAAAAAGAAGCTGTTCAGGAGACTTGAATTCACAATGACAAAGTAATTGTAAAAGTAACTAATCTACTGTACCTTTTAAGGAAACTGAACTCCTTTTAAGTGAGTCAAATGATTGTCATTTTTATCAGTCTTTTATTGACAGTTTGCTTTGTTTTTCTTTTATCTGCTGGTTTAATAGTCTCACAGTTAAAGATAGGAATACTCTGAACAATATCGTGAAGATTTATTCCAAGATTGTCGGTGTGAGACAGAAAGGTCTGAATTCCTTTTGTAACCAGCAGATTATTAGCAAAGCAGAATGCATTCTATGTTCTCCTGATCATGTCCTCTTAAATGAATTGTCTCTTTTGCAGTCGGGGCGCAGTTATGTTTTACCTGCTAGCAAAACTAATCAATATGCCATATCCTTTATTCCCTTAGCAATAAAGCTATTAAATGCTTCTTAACCTTTTAACTGGACAAATTTCTTGGACAGGTCATGTGCCCCCAATGGCACAGCGCAGCAACTGCGCCTGTCAACTCACTCTGACATTCCCGGCTGTACTGAGGATGTGTTCTGATTTGTACAGATCTGCCAGTTTAGAAGGTGGCAGGCACACGTTGGAATAATCATGGCTAACACAGAATACAACAAAGAAGAAGAAATCCTAATTATTCTTCTTCCTTTTCCTGTTTTGAGCTCACAAGACCAATATGGCCACCATGATAGTTAGGGATCATCACAGAAAACTGCATCATACAGGAAAAATAGCCATGTAATACAAATGAAAATCACGTGGGATAATCATAAGAGTTTGTAGAGAATGTAACTGACCAACAAAACACAAAACAACGACCACGAAGGGTGAAAATGGACCAACCACGCGAGCAAACCCCCCACCACCGGTAAGTGATGAATTTATTTGTGTGTTTACATTGTACTGATTTTCTGGCTCATATACTTTGAAGAAAATATAAAAACATACCCCTGTAGGAAAAAAAAATGCAGTGTCAAAAAAACAGAACCATTCTTTGTGTAAATATGTCCAAAGTCCACTTTTGACTGAATTATGTAATTTATATAGCTGCCACAACATTATGCAAATTAAATGCATAAATTTATTCCTATCTGAAACTTTGGATCATATTCTACATCTTTCTAATTGAGAGTAAGCCATTATCTCTTGCAACTTTCAAGTTATAGCCTTGGAAATCTGAACTATTTTCTTGACAAAAAATAATTACCACTCTTGACCACTAGGGGCTATATCACCATACGGCGACTGGGACAGTTAGAGGGTTGTGAAGTGTCACACATAGTTTTTTTTTTTTTTTTAACATATATTATTATTTATCATACAGGTTTTAGGTTTTTGTTTTTATCATGACCATTCTTTTATTCTATTAGTAACCCGCAATCTTATCTTATTGTGGTATTTTTTAATAGTGTAGAGGGTGCGTTCAAAGATGAGACTGAGTTTATTTCTCAGGATCAGTTTTATTGAAAGCACACATCCTCTATCAATCTCTCGAAAACAGAAGAGGCAGAACAATCACGTATCACACTTCTTATACCCTGCAGAAGCCACACAACCTAAGTCACATGATGCTTATGCAAACATACAATCCATGGTACATAATCTCAGTCCCAATGCCTCTTTGTTCTTCCCCTATTGTCTCTTTATCCCTCGATGTTCCGGGACTCCCACCGGGGCATCCTCTCCAAGACAAAAGCCCGGACTCACACCTCCTTGTCATCTCCTGTAGATTTCTGCAGGCCCAGACCTCCTTTGTCCTCTGAGACGTGAAGCCCCCAATACACATACAGTCATGCATATGTGGGAAATATGAGTTCAATATATGCGCCATAGTAGTACTATTTATTACAGCACTCTCTCTAATGGTTGGTTAGATGTGACTTTTACTTTCTTCCTGTATTGTCTATAGTCTCTGGTGTTTGCAAAACTTTGTGTTGCAATGCACAAGTTGGTTTTTAAATCAATTGCCCCTTCAGGGAAAAATAAAGTTGTTTGAAAAAAAAAAAAACAACCAAAAAAACCTCTAGTTTCTCTAAAATCTGATGAATAATTTTGGCTGAGTTGCCAATCCCTCAGGGAGAAGTTTTACACATTTTTTTTTTTAATTTAGAGACAATACAGTGGCAAAATGGATTTCTAAATTTTCTATAACATAAAAGTAAGACAAGAAACATCAATAAATACAATTACACCCACCGTTTCTAAGTGTTGTTAGAGTTAAGCTGTGACTCGTCTTCATTTGTCCTCGGTTCATCATCATGGAGGTTCAGCCCAGACAGTGTTGCCAGATGGGAAATGTTGAAGTATTGTACCAACGGTTTAAAATTATCGTATTTTGAGAAAAAATTATCATACACACCCAGTTTTCATTCTGGCGTAGCTCAGGACCATCTGCTTCAGTAACATGTTATCAAAGATTGTGCATATTACAGCCTATAACACAGTTTTACCTTTAAATAATCTTACAGATTGGTTGGAAAAAATGGACCTCTACCTGTGTGGAGTACAGGATATCAAATACAGGACACTTAACTATCTTCTATATGTGTTGTGCTGAATCTAATGGGAGGCAGAGCCTTCAGTCATCAAGCTCCTCTCCTGTGGAACAAGCTGCCAATGTGGATTCGGGAGTCAGACTCTATCTCTGTTTTTAAGAATAAGGTTAAAACCTTCCTTTTTCATATAGCCTATAATTATGGAGGGATCATGTCCCCCTGAACCCTTCCTTAGTTATGCTGCTATTAGGTTTAGGCAGCCGGGGGACCTCGAACAATGCATTGACTTCACTCCTTTTTTCACTCTCAATGAAATATTTTTGCTGGTCAGTACCATCTGTTTGTTCTCTCCCATAGATTTAGTCCCTGTCATGCTGTTTGCTTTCTACATGTCTGTTATTTTCTTCTTCTTCTCCATCCCCTCAACCCCAAGCCAGTCACAGCAGATGACTGCCCCTCCCTGAGCCTGGTTCTGCTGGAGGTTTCTTCCTGCTTAAAGGGAGTTTTTCAAACTCCACTGTCACCAAGTCCTTGCTCACTGGGGATCACTTGATTGCTGGGGTCTTTCTACAATTGTGGGGGTTTCCCCTACAGTTTAAAGTGCTATGAGATGACTGTTGTTGTGAAATGGCACTATTTTTTTTTTTTTTTTTTTTTTTTTTTTTTTTTTGTTACTTATTTGTACCCGTAGGTAGACTTGGTTTGCAGTTTGGTGACAAGCCACCGGCTGCTGGTCGCTGCGTGCGCGAGCGCCCTAAACCTACATGTTTTTTTGGTGTGCGGGAGGAAACCGGAGAAATCCCGGAGTAAACCCGCGCAACACGGGGAGAACATGCAAACTCCACACAGCTCACTGTTGGTCGGGGGCTGGGATCGAACCCACGATCTCATGATCCCCGCGATCCCCCGGCCGAGGGTAAAACTGTGCTGCCACAGTGCTAAACCACTGCGCCACCGTGCAGCCATTATTGGCTGCACGGCGGCATGAAAAAATAAGGCATGACTATTGCGGCGGCATGAAAAAATAAGCAGCGATGCTGTGGTTTTAAGCAGGTTTTATTAATCATACCGCCGTCACGGGAACTCGGCCCCAGCCATAGCGTGAGCAGGCTGAAGCCGAATTCCTCAGGCTCTCAGTGAAGAGGGGACACAAAATCTGTGTCCTGCAGCAGGGTTGAAGTCAGATTGAGAGAGAGAGATTGCGTTACAGAGTTGCACCTTAAATACTTGATCATAACAATACATCAAAGAGACGTACCCCACAGTTTAGAATGATCAAAGGGACAACAGAACAGGCAGGAGGTATTTGCATTTGTAAGACATACATCACAATGGGCAGATTAGCTAGACCTCGCTCCAAGTGTCAGACAAAGAGGCTAACAAGCACATCTACATATTGATCTGAGTCTCTAGGTCACAGTAAGGGCAAAATGCATGAACACTTTAACTTCAAGGCTGTAAACTCAGCATGCAGCGGAACAAACCCCAGGAGTGCGAGCTGACTGTCTCTGTGTTCTGTTTGTGTGTTGTGGGGGGTTTAATCAAACCGCTACACTGCTCCCCCCCAAGAGGGAAACGGTAGGGGACCGTGACCTCGATGTTGCAGTCTGGGCAGCGAGCAGGGAAAAGCTCTGTGCAGGAGGGGGGGGGGGGGGGTAGTTGCACCAAAAGTGTTTGCTGCTCCGCGATGTGAATACCATGCATGAAAGGCAACGATTAACATCACATAGGTGAGACAGAAGAAACTCGTCTACCTGTAGACATTAATACACCAAAGCACATCTACATATGCAAGATGCTCAGAAAAAGCACAGTAAGGACAAGCCATATGCACACTATACAGAATGGCGCATTACATCACAATACATGCATGTTTGCATCACAAATACATGAATGGCACATTGCATCTCAGTAGTGTAGCAGGAAAACAGAGAAAAGAGGGCTGAGTGTCCTTAGTCTGTTGTGGGGTTAAAACGAACCGCCACACACGCTCCCCCCCAAGAGGGAAACGGTAGGGGGCCGCGACCTCGATGATCCATCTGTGTGAGCGAGCTGTGGGAGAAGCTCGCTGCAGGCGGAGGGGGAGGGAGGGGAGGGGTAGTAAGTGCCGGCAGGAGCTGTGAAATCGTCCTAAGCCGCGCAAAAATTGCTTGTGGGTCCGCAATGTCAAAGGGCTGGTCCCGTTGAACGTGCAGCGGTCCACAAGAAGAAAAATTAGTCTCTGACTCCTCTCGTGGCCATGAAGAAAAGCAGGAGCGGCTGTAAGAGAAAAAGTAAACAAAGCATAGGGACTGTTGGCTTTGGGTGCTGAAGCAACCCCAAAGCTCCTGGGAACAGCTGACGGCTGAAATCCCGTTGTGCCGTGGCTAAGACCATTAAAAAATCCAGTGGCGAGCTGCGTGCTTGCTTCAGGTGAACGAGCAGCCCTGAAGGTTCTGTGGGCAGCGGCGGAGGATGATGGCGGTCTCTGGCGTGGCTGAGACTGTTAACAAATCCTTCGAGCGTGCTGCATGCGTGCTTCAGGTGAGCGGGCAGCCCTGAAAGGCAGCGGCGAAGGAGGAAGGCAGTCTGTGGAGCCGTTACTTGTCCCGTGCGTGATGCGCCGTCCTTGTAACTCCCCGATGCGTGCGCGGGGGTTCCGTGGCGTGGGTGGGCTGCTGGAGTGGCGAGTCAGGGTGCAGAAACTTGGTGGAGATCAGCGCAGACGGCGTCGATAAAATCCAGGTTGAGCTGTTACTGTAGATTGGCCATGATGCGTTGGAGCGGTGAGAGGAAATAGACGATCTTTAGTCCCTCAGGCCCGTGCAGATGCGTTGGAGCGGCGGGAGGGAATAGACGATCTTTTGTTCCTCAGGCTCATGCAGCTGCGTTGGAGCGGTGTGAGGAAGTAGACGATCTCCGTCCCTCGGGCTCGTGGAGACGCGTTGGAGCGGTGCGAGGCAATAGACGATCTTTGTGCCCCGGGCTCGTGCAGCTGCGTTGGAGCGGTGAGAGGGAAGAGACGATCGTTGTCGCTCGTGCGGCCATGGTGCGTTCAGTTCCACGCGCTGCGCTCCCCGTCGGCCCTGGAGGTTGCCGTCGTGGAGAGGACGAGGTGCGTGCGCTCTCTGTGAGAGCGGCCGGTCCAGCGTGGTTGTGCAGATCTCACCATGAAACGTTGCTGCAGCCTTCCCGGTCGTGGGTGGTCTCCGGAGGGTTTCAACCTGGAAACTCTGCGTCGAAATCTCCCTGAAGCAGAAGGGAGCTGTTGCGTTCGCTGGCAGCATGTTCGTTTCAGCGTCGGGTCACTGCAGTGGTCCAGACCAGAAGTTGCTTTGCACAAAGCATGTGCTTTCAGGCGGGGTCACCAACGCAGCTGTGTGGCTGTCCAGCTCGGAAGGTTGCTTTCGCACAAAACGTGTGCGTGTTCGAGGGGTCACCAGTGCGGCGGCATGAAAAAATAAGCAGCAATGCTGTGGTTTTAAGCAGGTTTTATTAATCATACCGCCGTCACGGGAACTCGGCCCCAGCCATAGCGTGAGCAGGCTGAAGCCGAATTCCTCAGGCTCTCAGTGAAGAGGGGACACAAAATCTGTGTCCTGCAGCAGGGTTGAAGTCAGATTGAGAGAGAGAGATTGCGTTACAGAGTTGCACCTTAAATACTTGATCATAACAATACATCAAAGAGACGTACCCCACAGTTTAGAATGATCAAAGGGACAACAGAACAGGCAGGAGGTATTTGCATTTGTAAGACATACATCACAATGGGCAGATTAGCTAGACCTCGCTCCAAGTGTCAGACAAAGAGGCTAACAAGCACATCTACATATTGATCTGAGTCTCTAGGTCACAGTAAGGGCAAAATGCATGAACACTTTAACTTCAAGGCTGTAAACTCAGCATGCAGCGGAACAAACCCCAGGAGTGCGAGCTGACTGTCTCTGTGTTCTGTTTGTGTGTTGTGGGGGGTTTAATCAAACCGCTACACTATATAAATAAAGTTGAATTGAACTGAATTGAATCATATATCAAGCTCTTGCCTCATAAATATTTTGAGAAGTACTCTGTTTATACATTAGGAATAAACAATCAATACACCTAAACTACTGCTAAAATGCCTCTGATAATTGAAGCAGAAACCTGTTTCTGTCATGAATCGGGCTTGGGCTTGTCCTGAGCCCGGTTTCATGGCCTTTTCTGTTTATGATCTGTGTTTTCTGTTATCTTTTGTGTTCCATATTGTGTGTCACTTTTCTGTTATGCTCGTCAGTAAAATGACATGATTGCTCTGTTTTTCTCACACTTCTTTATCTGCTTGCTTCACACGCTACACTGCAGAGTTTAGTTTACACCCTATAATTCATTTGCTGAAATCAGTTAGAATAAGTTCTGTACACAGCCGAGCTGCCACATAAGTGGAAGTGTATTGATACAATGAGGTAAAACCCCTCCCTCTTGCACGAGGGAGTGGTTAAGCTTTGTAAAAACTATAGGGCCCACTTTTGGGTAACGCATTCTCTTGGGGAATTGCCTAAAGAGTTGTGTTCCAGCGCTGCTTGTACCCATATCTCACTTTCAGTAAAATAAGTGAAAGTATACTTCATCTCTCAGTCTGGTTATTTGGCCTTCGTATAAAAGAACTGGGGGTTAAGGCATTTTAGATGCAACAATTTGGTGTTTCCACCCGGTTACGAGGCTAAATTTTAGTTTTAGTTTTGTAAACGGCGTGAGGATTTTTTCTCTACAGACTGGCGGCCACAACATAATAAGAGGTGAGCAGAAAACCTTTTTCAATAAATTTCTGCCTGTCCCTTTGGGGACAGCCGTTTCTGTAGAGATTAAATATTCATGCACGAGTGATTTTATTTGTGGAATGAAACTGAGATATGGTCTTGAATTCATGATATGTTGTTTTAAGAAATATATTTACTGAGTTTGATGAGGAAATCTCCAAATGGTTTTGACCCTGTAGAATTAGTTATACGCGTTAATACTGTTCCAGAAAGTAGAGTTGGAAAGAGCTTGGGTAATCGGTTTAAACCCCGCAGTGGCAAGTATTTATTTGGGTCACTGAAAAGTAGTTACCCCGTTGCGCATTGTACAGTCCAGATAAAAGGTTCAAACCCCGGGGTGACTGATATAGGGTTACCGAAAAAGAGGTGTTATTGGGCTGGTACATAGCTTTGCCAAAAGGTTTAAACCCCTTGAGATCATTGCTTGATTTCAAAAAGTAGAGTTGGCACCCCTCGCGTATTTAGCTCAGACCAAAAGGTTGTAACTCCTTGAGAAAATTGCAACAGGCGCATCTCTAAAATACAGTTGATCTTACCGCATTAGATAGGGACCTACTGTGTGTGAAATAAACGCATAAGTTTTTAGTAACCCGATCGGGACGATCGGTTCATAGGTGATTTATAATAATATAATTAAATTGTGCCTAGATGATTGTTGTGTTCAGTGTGGTTAATGTCATATTTATTGCTTGGTATTATGCGCCATCTAGTGGTCGTTTTTCTTAGTGTGTGCCCCATCCACCTCCAACGGCAGTTAACTTTGTTTAATAATAATAATAATGCATCAGATTTATATAGCTCTTTATCATAGACACTCAAAGATGCTTTACAAGTAGATACATTATTCATTCACTCTAGACAGACAATGGTAGTGGCAAGCTACTGCTGTAGCCACAGCTGCCCTGGGGCAGGCTGACAGAAACGTGGCTGCCAATCTGCGCCAACGGCCTCTCCGGCCACCACCGAACATTTAAACATTTATACACATTCATACCCAGTGTTATGAGCACTGGAGGCAATGCGGGTGAAGTGTCTTGCCCAGGGACACAACGGCAGGATATCTGGGGAGAGCGGGATTCGAACCGCCAACCATTGGGTTATTAGACGACCTGCTCTACCTCCTGAGCCACTGCCGCCCCAAGACAGTAGAAGAAGACAGTTTAGAAGAAGAACTCAGACAGGAAGTTGTTGAAAAAATGGTCCCCCTGCGATACACAGCAGGTCCACTCTCCTGGTCTTCTTTATTTGTTTGTGTTTATTAAAGCATTGTCTGTAAGTATTTTATAGTAGAGACAATTAGTCACCACATACGTTGTCTTCGGTTTGGTATTCTGGCATTTCTGGTACACTATTACACATTGTAAACCGTATGTTAGTGTTTATGCTAATCGCTAAGCTAATGGCTGCTACTCCATGCTTTACACATGTAAATAAGATAGTTATTGCCTGTGAGTGTTATTTTAGTCCAATTGACATGTATATGTCTGGTTTTCTGTATTGTTACAGTTTCACAAATTAAGGATTCAGTAAACTACACTGAACGTCTTCTGGAATCTGAGAAGTTTCTGGATCTGTGTTTAGCTGTTTGGATAGCTAGATCAGCTTCTAGCGAGGCCATTTACAATGATATAGGGCCCTATTTGGACGATCATCTATGCACTTTTCTGCCAGATTTTCCACTGTACGCCAGTGTTTTTGTTAGTTTCTGTCAGCACATTGTCTGTTTTTTACACTTTGCATCGCACCATCAAATTACCAGCAGACAATGCACTTGCTGTGCACTTGCAGTTTGAGGCTCATTTCAAAGAGGTGTGGCGACGTGCAATCTAATGAGCATTACTATTATAGTGCATTCCATGAGAATTTGCTTTTGATCAGGAAAAAGGAGATTGATCTTAAGAAGCACATTGTTTAATGATATTTGAGTGGCATGTTTTGACATTGCGCAGCTCTAGAGCTCAGGAAATGGCATCCACTGCTATCTTATTTTAATAGAGAGAGTTATAACAGTCATCATATAATCACCCGTCACTTTAATTATATGATGATCACACACTATTTATTATTATTATTATTATTATTATTATTATTATTATTATTATTATTGAGACAGACAGGAGATGTGTCCACATCTATGTCGGTCATGTGCCCTGAGTTTCCAACCCAGCAAGCTTCCTGAGAGCTACCCGTCAGCCCCTGGCAGAGGCTGCCAAGAGCAGGCTCGCTTCGTGGTGGGGCCGGAGGTGGAAAGGAAAACACACCTCCTTGCATCCTACCCGGGACGGATAGGGGGAGACCCTTGGTCAGCAAAAGCAACAGGAGAGGGGGCACTCCATCTCCCCACAGCCAGGAGCAACTTCCACGCTATTGTTAATGAAAGTTTATGAAAGTTTGGACAGGCATCATCTTTTCCTTAAAAAGCAGCATTACTATCACATGCATTTTGGCTCACACACAGGCTTTGGTCAATGCAAAACCCATCTTAAACTGTCATGATCATAATTTAGTTAGTGTGCCTCTTTACATTAAAGGGAAGGGCATGAGCGCTTTGGATTAGATTATCCAAAACACACCTCAGAATGATTAAACAGGCCTCTTTGTGTCATGCGCTGGAGGAAAGTTTGTTTTTATTCTGTTGTGATAAGGAGATGAACTTGGAAACACCCATAAACACATTCTGCATCACTGACAATTGACTAACTGACCCTGTCGTTGTAAAAAGGTCCATAATGTTCTTTGCTAGAGTTGATGAGTCTTAGTCCCCCATCTGCTCCTTCGTCATGTGGGGTCCTTCAGGGGCCAATTCTTGGCCCTCTGCTCTTTTCACGCTACCTGCTCCACCTTAAACTACAGTCACAAAGATGCTTACGAACAATGGGTTTGTAATCTCCCAGTTCCTACAAATTCTTGAGTTCGCAGACATTTGTGAAGGGGGGCATAGTTTCTTACGGCCTTCTTAGGAAGTTGGTAAGGTTGACATTCAATTCCAAAGAGCAACTTGAGGCATTCTTGAGAAATGAGATGCTTTTCTGTGGTACGATGGCCCTTCTTCTGGAGTTCTTACATTCTTTGTAAGGGTGCCTTAGTATCTTCCTACGGCATACTCAATGCCATCTTTTGAAAATTCTCTCCCTCTGTCCTCCTCATCTCCCCCACCCTCCCCCACCCCCCGCCCTTCCTTGTTTTGGTGGCTTCTCCTTGATGCCCTTTCCTTTGAGTCTGATGTCTCAAATAGACCTAGTAAAAGCATGGTCAAAGTCTTAAACCAACCATCCATCTTCTACTGCTTAACCCTTTTTTTGGTTGTGGGTGAGCAGAAGCCTATCCCAGCATCTTTGCGTGAGAGGCCCTGGACAGGTCGCCAGTTCATCAAGGGGCCAACGCAGATGGACAACCATTCACTCTCACATTCATACCTAAGGACAATTTAGAATCCCCGGTTGATGCCAATTAACCTAACCTGCATGTCTTTGGCCTGTGGGAGGAAACCGGCGTACCGAGAGGAAACTCACGCAAACACGGGGAGAACAAGCAAACTCCACACAGAAGGGTCACCTATAGTCAGGGGGTGGGATCAAACCCACGATGGTCAGGGGGTGGGATCAAACCCACGATGGTCAAGGGTGGGATCAAACCCGTGACCTTCTTGCTGTGCTGCCATAGTGCTAACCACTGTTCCCCCGAGCTGCCCTTCAAACAGAAATATGAAATTTTGTAACTGTTTTCTCCAGGAAAACCTTACACTGAATGATGATTTGTACACCGTGCACGTGGCCTACCCCAAAGAATGCCACAAATGTTGCACAAATGACCTACTTCCACCTTATGAGTGCCTCACTATCGCCTTATGCACGCTGTACGAATGTCTGCACAAACGGGCCCTGCTTAGGTTATACAGTCTGACAGCCGTAGGTAGGAAGGACCTCTCACTTGCGCACCTGTAAGAAGTTATAGTAATTGTTCCTGAGGTAAATGCTTGTTTTAACACCAACTTCACTCATATGCCAATCCTTTTTCCTCATTAGCAGACTAGTGTCTACTTCTATTCCCAGAAACCGCCAATGGGGAACATTACTCACTGGATTGGTGTTAGCTATATATCAATAGTGTGCAGCCCATAAATTCTGGTCCTTCTTTCAATTGTCCACCCAAACCCATGTCCCTGGAAATTAGATTATTCCCAGCAGTCTCATAGTGTTGTTTTTGAAATATTTGCTTCATCACTTCCTTTCAGCTTGACCCAGTAGGATAACATGAGTTTATCTCTTCTTAAATCCATTGGCATCCCTCCTGCTTCTATTAAAACTGTATTGTTTGGTGTTGTTTTGATGGCTCCAATGCACAGGCGAAGTGCTCTATGCTGCATTCTATTTTTTCCAGAGTTGTCTTTGCCGCTGTTCCATAAATCATGCATCCGTAGTCTTTTGTTCATCGCATTAGTGCTCTGTAAATGTCAATTAATGCCTGTCTATCTCCACCCCAGTCATGTCCAGCTACAGTTTTTATGAGATTAATGACTTTTTTGTGTTTTGTCTCCAAATTTTCAATTTAATGCTCCATGTGTATGCAAAATCAAACCACAATCCTAGATATTTGAACTCACTGACTTTCTCTATTGGTTGACTATATAATGTTAATGGTTCTATACCAGTTCTGTGTTTTTTTGTGGAAGTCATATAGTAGGTTATACTGTTTGAAATTTTAAATCCCAAGTCAAATGACCACTTTTCCACTTTCTCCATTGCTTTCCTGATGTTTTTAAACACAAATTTCTCATTTCTACCCCTCGTCCACATGGCTCCATCATCTGCATATACTGCTGTTTTGATGGATTCCTCTTGATCCTCAAACATGTCCTTAATCATCATATTGAATAAAACAGGGCTTATCACACTCCCCTGAGGAACACCATTTTCTATTTCAAAGTCATTAGAGACTTCTGATCCTACTTTAACCCTAATTATCCTGTGTGTAAATAATAATAATAATAATAATAATAATAATAATAATAATAATAATAATAATAATAATAATAATCCATTATCCAATTATACATCCTACCACCAAAGTCCATGTTATTCAATTTCATAAGAAGACTGTCCCTCCACAATGAGTCATAAGCCTTTTCAATATCCAGATAAACTATAACCATTACTTCTTTTATTTTGAGAGTCTTTTCAATATCATTACTTACCCTAACTAGAGCATCCACTGTGGATCTTCCTCTTCTAAAACCATTCTGATAGTCGTTGATGCAGTTGGACAGCTTGGTAGTGTTTTAATCCAGTTTATAAAAGATGAACCAAACCCAAACTTGTTTAACACCATAAAAAGGAATTTTCAATTAACACGGTAAAAGGGTTTCTTTGCATCAAGAGATACTATTGTGGTTTCTAAGTTATTAATCTTACAGTAATCTATTAAATTAAATAGCCTGTGTGCATTATTAGCAGAGTGCCTACCCTTGATGAAACCTGTTTTATCTGGGTGTATAATACATGGAGTAATCCTTTCTAGTCTATTGGTGAGAGCTTTGCAAATTATTTTAAGATTGACATTCATATGTGACATGGGACGGTAGCTGGATGGAAAAGTAGGTTCTTTTTCACGTTTAAGGAGCAGGATAATGCTAGCCAAGTTCATATTTGGAGGGATTACATTATCTTCCTTTATTTGGTTCACCATTCTAATGAAGGTAGGTGCCATCACAGGCAAGAATTCTTTATAGAATTCTAATGGAAAACCATCTGGTCCCAGAGCTTTGTTGTTTGGGATGTGCTTAAGTGTCTCCTGGTGTTCGAACATTAGAAGAGGTGCATTAATAGCTGTAATTTGTTTATTATTTAATCATGGAAAATTAATATTGTCCAGAAATTCATTTATTTCTAAGTAAGATGGATTAATCTGAGATGAATAGAGGTTTTCATAAAACTTTCTGAAGGAGTTATTTATTTCTTCAGGGTCTTGGGTGATTTTTCCAGTAGAATCCTTAATAGAGTGGATAGTTGTTTCTTCTTTATTCAGTCTCAGCTGGTAAGAAATATATCTCCCCAATTTGTTGCTATGTTCAAACTTGTCTAGACGCAGTTTTTGAATTATAAACTGTACCCTTTTGTTTGTCATTGTCACCATGGGTTGAGATGCCGTCTCGGCACTCAGCCCATGTTTTCCCTCATCCCTGCTTCCCATTGAGCAGCGTCTCAGCTGGCCCCCAGCTGGCAGCATTATGGACGGCTGGGGCCAATTAGTCTTCATCAGCTGGGGCGCTGCCAATGAGGATAAATAGGAGCAGCCTCGATGACTCGGGGCTGCGACATAAACACATCGTTAAGCTGAAGCCCCTTCGTCTGGTGTCAGCTTATACTCCTCTTGCAGCATTCCTGTGTTTGTATCCCGCTGTGAGTATGTACGTCTTGCTACCCCCACGTCCGGTACGAGCTGCTTACCTCTGCGCTGTGCAACCTGTGAGTGTACGTCTGCATGAGTATCTGTGCTCTCCTCATCCCTTCCCCTTTACCCTGAATAAAATATCATGACTCACTGGCTTGCCCCTGGCTCTGATTGCCCGGCTCCCTAGAGCCGGATATGACAGTATGTCGCAGCCAGAAGAGTTGCCGGCGGCCGTGAGTCGCTGTGGAAATGTACCTTTCTGTCCGGGTGTCAGCGCTGCTAGCATGCCGTTTCCCAGGAGTCACTTCCGGCGCCAGGGCGACGAGCTGAGGTCCATCTCGGAGGCTATCGACGGGACGCTCTTCACCCTGCACGACGCCTCCAACGCGAGACGCTGGCATCCGGGCCGTGCTGAGGAACTCCTGGACTGTCACCCTCACTCTCTGTACCATCTGGAGGACAGTGCCAGGATAGACGCTGCAGGTACACAGCGAGAGAAGCTCCACGGGGTGGATGGAAATCCCGGCAGGGAGTCGAAGTGGGCGACGTCTTTCCCCGCTTCGGAGTCCCGTTCCTGCCGCCATTCCAGTCCGGGAGTTCGCGCCAACCAGAGGACTTCCCCCGACCTGCGCCACGTCACTCGGGATTCCCTTCAAGGAGCCGCAGCTGACAGCAGTTATGTCCGGGGTCGAGTGGCTGTCGCGAGCTCTACTGTGTTTCCTGTCACCACCTTCAGGCATGTGGCGGCGGCAGGGAGATTGATGGTGTGGACTTCAGGGCTACGAAGCTTTCCCGTGCTCGGCGCCTTCCTCGCCTCGTTCTCTGATCTGGAGCGGCGAATCCTGGGTTTCCCCCTCGCTTCGTTCCCTGGGAATAGCCGCCATCACATCGCCGAGTCACCTCTGCACGAACCTCGTCCGGATCCAGTTCTGGGCTATCGTCAGGACCATTCCTCCCACGCAGCTGTCATCCCTTCGCCTCGTCAGTGTGGAGACTCTACAGCCTCGTCCCTTGAGCCTCGTTCCCCCGCTGTCATTCCTGGACATTCGGGCTGGCTCACCCCGGCTGTTTTCCCCTCCTCCTCGACGCGCTTCCTGACTGCTGTGTGTGCCTGGAATCCCGGCCTGGTGAGCTCTCTGCTGGAGACAACGCGAGCGATTCTCAGACTAACTCCCGGGGGGTCCTCCGTTATCGCCGGGCGGGGAGAGGAAGAAGCAGAATCCACTACAGCAGGCGATACTCAACCTCCAGGGGGCAGGCAAGTCATTGTTTTTTCACACCTGCTTAATGATTTGCTCTGTCACATCCCTGGAGGAGAAGTTCAGGGTTCGCAGCTCCCTGAACTCTCCCCACCTGCTGTAACTTGTATTCCTAATCCCGCATCCTCTGTGTCTCTCTCCGCCGAGCGGTCCCCGGCTCCGGGTCAATGTGGTGGGATATGGAGAGGGCCTGTGGTTCCGCAGCTACATTGCGGACGGAGGAGGGGGACTGACTGCTGCGTGGAGTCTACGCTGACGACTGAGCGTCCCCGGGTCTCCACGGAGGAGCGGTTCGGTCCGGCGGGACGAGATTCTTCTGGCTTCACGCCGAGTGGATCGTCGGCGGGGTTACCTGAGCTGGAGGAATCTCAAGCTGCGCTGACCATCGTGCTGGCTGTGGGGCCCGACGCAGCTAGATGGGAGCCTGACAACGACCTCCTGACGACGGATCCTGGATCTTCGCAGTCCTGGACGGCGTCAGAACCCGAGATCAGGCGAGTGCTCTCCTTTCTTTTCTCTCTTTTTATCCCCGAGCACTTCAGCCTATCTCCAGGGGAGACGAGCCGGGTGCAGCCGTCTGCTGCGTCTGAGCTCGTCTCGCCGGGTTCTGGCGCTGCCGGTGATCCTGATCCCGGTTCTGTTTTCTCTTCTGAGCCTTCTTCCAGGGTCACCGGCAAGGAGTTGCTGTTCCTCGTGGTGCTGGAGGGTCCGGGTTCAACGTTGGAGGTCGGTTCTGGTGCAGTATTCAACGTGGGTTCGCCCGAGACCCAGTCGGGGTCCAACGTGGGTTCGCCTGAGGCCCGATCGGGGTCCGACGTGGGTGCTGCCCCAGTATTGTCCAGGTCCGGTGAGGAGGTGGCCGTTTTCCTGCGGCCTGACGCCCGCCGCCCTCGTCATCGGCTCTCCCCTGAGCCTCTTCCACCGGGATCCGCTCTGATCCTTCGCCCGTCTCAACGGTCCTGGTGGTTGAGTGATGCGGGTCGACGACCCGACCCACAGAACTTTCGGTTCGGTGATCTGGTTCCCCCCACTGGTCTGTGTTTCCCTCTGGGCAGCCTGGTTCGGCTGCCGGTGGACTGGATTCCTGGGATCTGGGTCCAGAGTTCGCCGTCCGAACACTTCTCTTTCCCTGATTCGCCAGCTGGACAATGGGCGGGGAGATCTCCGGAGCCATCTCGGCCATTTTTGGACTCTGCCTGCCATTCACCTCGGGTGTCACTTTTTCTTTTGTTATTAAGGTCACTCGGGTGTAATGTGTTGTCCTGTTGGTGGATTCGTTTTTATAGTGCTGTGTTTTCCATCGCTCATGCTCAGCATTTTACTTTTTGTGCCATGTTTTTAGCCTCGTTTTTTGTATTGTAGAGTTATGTTTTGTTTTCCGTAACACCATGCTCTGCAGTTATCCATTTATTCCAGTCACTTTGATTTCTTTAGGTGACTGGGTATTTATATATTCGTGTGTGTGGGTTTTTCTTTGCCTGCACTCAGTATTTCTTTTTTGTCCTGTTGGTTCATTATAGAGTCATGTGCCTTGTTTTCCATAACACCATGCTCTATAATTGCCATTTGTTCCAGTCACCCTCACTTTTCTTGGTGACTGTGTGTGTATGTACTTAAATTAGCACTGCGTATAGGTTCCCCTTTATTTAACCGTACTCAGCATTTTTTGCCCTGTACCTTTTTGGTGGTTCTTTTTTCCTTGCTCCGGGTCACGCATGGTTGGTACTCTCTGGGTAGTATGTAACCGGCGTGCTGACCCAGTTCTTCTCCCCATCTGTACCTGGGTTAATTATTCTGTTTTGTCAGTATTGTATTTGGGTTTTTCTTTCCCGCTACCCTACATTGCCCCATTGGTGTTGTCCTTCCCTTGGCTTCTTCCCCTCCGGTCCGCCTTCCTTCCTCCCACCCTAGGTGGGGGGGGCTGGGAAGTTCCTGGTCGTTCAGGAGCCCGACCTTGAGGGAGGGGCTCTGTCACCATGGGTTGAGATGCCGTCTCGGCACTCAGCCCATGTTTTCCCTCATCCCTGCTTCCCATTGAGCAGCGTCTCAGCTGGCCCCCAGCTGGCAGCATTATGGACGGCTGGGGCCAATTAGTCTTCATCAGCTGGGGCGCTGCCAATGAGGATAAATAGGAGCAGCCTCGATGACTCGGGGCTGCGACATAAACACATTGCTAAGCTGAAGCCCCTTCGTCTGGTGTCAGCTTATACTCCTCTTGCAGCATTCCTGTGTTTGTATCCCACTGTGAGTATGTACGTCTTGCTACCCCCACGTCCGGTACGAGCTGCTTACCTCTGCGCTGTGCAACCTGTGAGTGTACCTCTGCATGAGTATCTGTGCTCTCCTCATCCCTTCCCCTTTACCCTGAATAAAATATCACGACTCACTGGCTTGCCCCTGGCTCTGATTGCCCGGCTCCCTAGAGCCGGATATGACAGTCATTTCTTTTAGTTCCAGCTTTAATTTTCTCAGATTGTTGAGTGCCTGTTCCTGTGGATAAATGGCACATGTAATCTCAAATAATTTAATTTTCTGTTCTAACTCCAGTGCCAGTGCTTTTTTCTTTTTTTTATTACATGAACAGTAAGAGATTATTTTACCTCCCATGACCATTTTTGCTGCTTCCCATAGAACACACAGGGATATTCCTGGCACATCATTACATTCCAGATATGATTCCCACTCTTTATTAAAATAATTAATACAATCTTTGTCTTTGAGTAGTAACATATTAAATTTCCAGTTCCCAGTTTTCCTTGAAGCTTTATTATTTACAAATGTAAGAGATACTGGATGATGATTGCTGATAACTTGGTTTTAGTAAATTTCAGTGTCTGTGATATCCCTCAAAATGGAGTTACTGGCTAAAAAAAATAAAATAAAATAAAAAAAAAGTCTAAATGGAAATATGAACTATGCACTGGTGAGAACAAGATGTATCCCCTAAGAGCTGGGTGAAGAGAAAGCCATTCATCACAAAGACCAAAATCATTCATGTATTGTTTGAGAGTGTCAGTAGCCTGCCATTTCCAATATTTCCCCGATATACTGAGCCTGTCAGTTGCAGGGTTTAATACCAGGTTGAAGCCTCCTCCTATTATGAGTGTTGTGTCCAAGTGCTCAGGCAGAAAGTGAAGAAATTGTGAAAATAGGATGGGTCATCAACATTTGGGCTGTAAACACTTGCAATACATACAGTCATGTGGAAAAATTATGACACCCTGTATAAGCCTGTGTTTTTCAACATATTTGGACATATGGAAATGTAATATCAGTGTTAAAAATACTGGGAGATTCATGTAATACAACTAAACAATTAAAAAAAGGAAAAAAGACCATTTTCAAATTTTCTGTAAAATGTAATTCTAAACAAATAGTGAGGAATAAATAAGGATACCCAATCTTTTTTTTAGGACAGCCCCACATTCATTCCCACTTAAAATGGCTAAAGTAAATCTTTAAAAATGCAAATTAAAACAAAAACAATATTAAACATAGATATGTGAATATTTATTAATAAAGAACTGAATATTTAATGGGGTGTCCTAATTTTTTCACATGACTGTATAACCAGATTTTGAACTGAGATTGTTAATATTATAAATCTACCTTCTGGATCTGCTATGGTGTTATTCACAACAAAATGTATTCTTCTGTTTACCAATATAGCTGCCCCCCTTTGTTTGGAATTAAAGCAGGCTGAGTACATGTCAGAAAATTCAGGAGAGGTGATTTTATCTACAGATGATTTAGAAACTGTCACAATGCAGAGGACTGTGGGAGTACTGTGTTCACACTTTCAGTTATTTCTAGTTTTTTTCTGTATTTTCTCCATCTCAGTTTTATTATTGTCATAAATGCCCCAAAGGGGAAGGAAGGCAGACCCAGGCGCTGAATTGAGTTTGTGACATTTATTAATGAAAAAGAACATAATAGTCCAAAAAGAGTGCTGACCATACAAGAATATGACAAGTAATACAAAGATGAGCCTCAGAGCAGGGAGCGCTCTGGAGAAGTAAAAGACATTTCAGAGGCTGGGAGAAATGGAGTGATCAAAAGTTGATCCGATAAATCATCAGAAATCAAAAACACAGGAAAGCACCACAAGGCTTGGAAAAAATAGAGAAAAAATGTCAGAAATATATTGAGAGCCTGTCCTGTGACAGAGCCCCCCCTTTAATGGTTGGGCCCAGACACCCCAAGGTAAAACCAAAAGGAGCCCCCCCCCTTCAAAAAGGTACAGCAAAAAACAAACCTGGGTGGAAGGTGGGGGGAACAGGTAAGGAGGGAGCAAAACTACAGAGCCCGGTCCTGACCCGTACCATGCTACATCAAGGCCATGGGCCTCCCAGACATTTCGGGTGGCCGGCCAAAGTCCCAGGCCAGCTGGACGGCCAGGTGGAAAGAGTCAGGTGGCCTGCCGGAGAATAATGACCACCCGGCCCAACGGCACAGTCTTTTGGGCGGCCGGCCCGAGTCCTTTAGCCACCAGGACCGAAGGGGTGACCTAGGAGGCAGCTCCCCCACAGGAAGGCCCAATGAGGGGAAGCAGGGCCAGAGGAGGGGGACCACGACAGTGTCTGGTGGAGGAGAAAGGGGGACCCCGACGGCATCCAGCAGAAGAGGAAGAGGAACCCCAGCAGCATCTGGCAGAAGAGGAGAGGTCTCAACGTCCTTGGGCTGACCAGCAGCACCCTCGGTGGTCTCAGATTGACATGATGTAGCACCCGCAGTGGCTCCTGGCTGGAGCTCTGCAGTACCCATGGTGGATCTGGGCTGGAGCTCTGTAGCGCACATTGTGGCTCCAGGCTGGAGCACTCCAGCACCCTTGGCTGGCCCGGGCTGGACCAACACTGCATCCTCGGTGGGCCCAGACTGGGCCAATGCTGCACCTTTATTGGGCCCGGACTGGGCCAACGCTGCACCCTCGGTGGGCCTGGGCTGAGCCAACGCTGCACCCTCGATGGACCCCGGGCTGGGGCGTAGTGCCCATGGTGGACCCAAGCTGGAGCATAGCACCCACATAGGATTAATGCTGGGGAGCAGCACCCACGATGATCCCTGACAGGGACGTAGTATCCACGGGGACTTGGACTGAGGTGGAACCCAGATGATGGCCTCGGGGAGAGGAGGAGTAGCACCTACAGAGTTCCCGGGATGGGACGGTACACCCGTGATGACCTCAACAGCAGGGGATGCTGGACCTCCGGTGACCTTGAGCGGTGAGCCTGGACCATCAGAGACCTCTGGCATGGCTGGAACATTCCCAGTGACCCTGGGAAGAAGCTCAGACACAACACAGAAAGAAGGGGGGTCACGGTCACCGGCAGATGGAGCCCGGCGAGGCGAGCTCAGGTGCAGTGGATGGCTGCACCTGGCTGTCCTCACCAAGAGCCAGGAAAGATTGCTCTAAAACAGATAAGAGGGAGACAAAAGACAGCACTTTCCTGAGCTCAAGCTTCACCGCTGTCCAGGACTCTGTTGATCAAAGTGATGATGTCAACTAAAGCTTGGTCCTCAGGAGGTCAAGCCTCGAACTCTGCTGCGGGGGCCTCTGCAGCAGGCATGATGGTGATAGCAGTCCTCGTCTCGCCAAGTGATGTAACCCACTCTGGTGGCTCTTCCAGCATGGAAGCTGGGGTTAGACTCCGTACTGGCACAGGGATCAGGTCCTCCAGGGCCACAGGCTCCTATATCGTCCGGTGGTCCAGTTCTGGGACCAGCAGACACTCAGGGACAGATGGAAGAGACACGGAGAGGGCAGGTGAGGAGTAGTTTATTGTAGCAGGTGGGGAGAGCTCAGGAGACTGCGTTTCCTGAGCCTCCCTACCAGGAATCAGGCAAGGTCATATCATCATAAATTGAGGGAGAAATTAATTACACTTGCCAGTTATCCCGGTGGGTGAGGTTTTCTGCTGCAGCAGGTGCACAGTCATCCCTCTCAGTGTCTATGGTGAACCTGGACCCCTCTGTGGATTGTAGAAGAGCCGCTCCTGTAGACACAAAGGTGGGCGTAGCCGTGGAAAACCTGGAGGACCTCTCGGCAGCAGGAGGATACACCGACGAGACGAGATTAGCAGCAGCAGAAGAGGAGGAGGAGACTGGCAGAACAGCCAGTGGAGATGAACAAGAAGAGGGAACTGTTGCCGGATTTGTTGGGCTCGGTGTAAAGGGAATGTCTGTCGAAGAGGCGGAGTGCTTCCTCCAGCGATCCAGACCAGGACAACGGCACTGCTGAGGAGCTAGCGACACACACGTTGGAGCTGGAGAGGAAGCTAATGAACCGGAAGATTAGAAGGACATCCGCTGTGGAAAGCACCTCTGCTTCGGCTCCGCTGGAAACGCTCTTACCTTCAGATCAGGAAACAATTGTAGGAGTGCAGTTCGTCAGCCTCCGTCGGTCTATGATGACCATGGAAGAGAATCCTTAACATCTATTCTGCTGGAACAGCACCGCCTGTGGCTGAACAGGCTGATGCGCACCGGTGTTCTACCTTCCAGCGTTGGGCGTTGGTAGGATTCAAGCCTGGGCAGGAAGATATGGAGGACAAGATGTTACCCATGCAGCATGTCCCCCCTCTCCACGTCACTGATGAATCCAAAGGAACAGCAGGGCTGCTATAGTTTGGCACCAGCGCCGTCGCAGGAGCTGCCAGAATGATGTTGAGCACAACAGAGAACTGCCTTAGGGGTTCCGACTCCGGATTTTTTCTCAGGGTTGACTCCTGAAGCCTTTCCCGTGACCGGGTGTGCCACAAGGCAGCGGAGGTTTGAAATCAGGGTTTACCTTCCCCTAGATGGGCTACCTTCCCAGGTTGATGAGCCACCATCTACCCGAAGCATCTGGTTTTAAGGCGCCAGAGATCCGCCCTCGCCCCTTCTCCTATTAGTAAAAGCAGTTCCGCCGGGATTAGAGACTAAACCACATGGGTAGGCTAGGAGTTGGACTTAGTTTTCAGAGGCTTTTTGAGACTCACGCCATAAGGAGCATTTTATGAGCACTGGGAGCTTAACCCCAGTGCCACTCCTGGCTATGACAACCTTGGAACCTAGGAGTGCAGACACCATGGACAACAGCTCTGAGAATCTGGGATATCTCAACAGGCCAGGATGTGCCTCCAGGATTCCCACTGCTCCATACAAATATCCCCATGTCCTCTTGGATCCTCGGGCATCGAGAGCTTCGTCCACAAAATCTTGTACAAACCCAGCCACCTATTCCTCCTCCAGGCTGGGAGACCCTGCTGCCGATCTTCCCTTGTGAGGATGGCAAGCTGTGGACATGATTAGCTCCAGCAACACGTGAGTGAGAGAGAAAAAAATGTTAAAAAAGGAGAAAAAAATGCACAAAACTCAACAGCTGGGTCTTTCAACTGGCAGCAATTTTTTTTGTCATAAACGTCTCTATGGGGCAGGAAGGCAGACCCTGGCGCTGAATTGAGTTTGTGACATTTATTAACCAAAAAGAACATAAAAGTCCAAAAATAGTGCTGACAATACAAGAATATGACAAATAATAACTGACTAGGATCAGCCTCAGAGCAGGGAGCGCTCTTGAGAAGTACAGTGGGGAAAAAAAAAAGTATTTAGTCAGCCACCAATTGTGCAAGTTCTCCCACTTAAAAGATGAGAGAGGTCTCCAATTTTCATCAAAGGTATATCTCAACTATGAGAGACAAAATGAAAAAAAAAAAATCCAGAAAATCACATTGAAGGATTTTTAATGAATTAATTGGTAAATTCCTCGGTAAAATAAGTATTTGGTCACCTACAAACAAGCAAGATTTCTGGCTCTCACAGACCTGTAACTTCTTCTTTAAGAGGCTCCTCTGTCCTCCACTCGTTACCTGTATTAATTGCACCTGTTTGAACTCTTTATCAGTATAAAAGACACCTGTCCACAATCTCAAACAGTCAGACTCCAAACTCCACTATGGCCAAGACAAAAGAGCTGTCAAAGGACACCAGAAACAAAATTGTAGACCTGCACCAGGCTGGGAAGACTGAATCTGCAATAGGTAAGCAGCTTGGTGTGAAGAAATCAACTGTGGGAGCAATTATTAGAAAATGGAAGCCATACAAGACCACTGATAATCTCCTTCGATCTGGGCCTCCACGCAAGATCTCACTCCGTGGGGTCAAAATGATAACGAGAACGGTGAGCAAAAATCCCAGAACCACACGGGGGGACCTATTGAATGACCTGCAGAGAGCTGTGTAGCATCATCTCACTTTGGCTCAGCAACAATTATTTTTCTGCTTAAAGACATTTTGTTTCATCCAGGAATAACACAAAAAAATGGATTTTCTTCCTCCAGCCCACAGCTGAAATCCCCCTTCTTTTGTTAAAACCAGCCTAAGGAATTTCCCCAATGTCCGGCTTCACTTTTATTGCCCCCATAAAACATGCAACAGATCCACGACTCAGCTAATTTCCTTAAACTCTGGACATGCTGGATTTAAACAGTGAACTTTAAAGTACATTATTACAAACTCAATTCTAAACCTTCATTCTTTTCAGAACTATGAAAATGCAGATGGACTCTGATGTTTTTGATGTGGAAAATCAATATGTGTGAAATGCATTAATCTGTGATTTTATATATATGAATGCTAATGTTTAAATGAATGTTTATTCCTGCATGTTGATTTAGAAGCACTGCTTATAATTTATACTAATCACTAAAGTTATCTTAGTTTAATACATAAAGGGAAATATTAACTTCCAGTATGTATCAAAGTTTTGCCTCTAAAACCATGTGACTCCCACAGCCAATCTCTGCATGACAACTCTTCATCCCAAAGGACTCCAAACAATAGACTGTTTGTTCATTGGACTAAAAGTTCATCGAGCCCGCCCACGAAGGACGCTCATTGGCTGAGATTCCGGTCAGGCCGGAAGCCCGCGAAACTCAACAGAGATTATATAAAGGAGAGGGACCCCTGCTTCGACCTCTTTTTCGTCACCCCTTTTCGTCAGCTCTTTTGCTCCGGACACTCTTTTGCAGATCCTCTGTCCGGCTCGCTTTTTTCTGATCACCTCCATTGTCTACACACAGCAAGGAAGAAAAAGGACCGTCTGAACAAGGACTTCGACCATGTGCCGCTTTTCTGAACACAGAGCAGATAACTTGTAATTTGTTATGTAACATTGTATTTTAATGTCTTTCTCTTTTTCTCTTAAATGCCTAGGAATTCCTATTTCTTTGAGCTCAATTCTTAATTGGAGTTAAACTCCAATTTTTATTCATCACTTTTTCTTTGTTAAACTTTCTGTAAAACCACCGTTTGTTTGATTTTAATGTAAACTTAATCTTGACTTTATTTTATAATATTTTTCTTGACCAAGCACCCACCAGAAGCTACTATTTTTATCTAAAGTCCGAAAGTTTTCTTTTCTAATTTGAAATCGGATTAGATATCTTTTAATTATTATCGAAGACCTCTGCAGCCGTTTGTCTACCAGGAAGAAAAGACGCAGCTGAGGAATCAACGCGCAGCTGTCCATCACACGCTGAAGAAGTATCGGCACCATCTGGCTCTAGCCCAGTTTCAACTATGGGTCATACGGCCAAGATCCAGCCCCCTTCGACCGCTTGAATTTAAAGGTCGAACTGTGGACCCTGAAATATCTGCGGGCAGATATTTCCCCTAACATCCACAAAATCTTGGGCTGAGGACGACGACAGAACTATCATCACCGAGGATCACGTGAGCTGCAAAAACTTTAATTCCTCTGCTGAATTAAAATTTTGAGGTTCGGTAATAATTTGTATATCTAATCAGATGCAAATTAAGAAGTCCTTAACATAACTCTTCTTTTCATTAAAATTCCATTTTTATTTTCTTAAGATTAATTTAGGACTTTTTCATATAAGTAGTAAACTTTCTCCATAAATTTGCGTTGTTTCCATAATCTGTTAACTCAAACTGATAGAAATTGGTTTCTCAAGTTAACCCTGGTTCCAAAAATATTGACATTGTTAATCTATCATTTACAAGATTGATCTTATGATTAATGAAATTACTGCAATGTCTGGTAATCATTTCATTTAATAAATATTTAAAAATGAGAGAAGTTGTTGGGAATTTATTTCATTCTGAGTCTGTTTCAAGCCCAGGTATCGAATTCACGGAAAATTTTTGAGACTGATTATTGATTAATTTATTGAGTGATCAAACAGGTATAAAGTGAAATTAAAGATCAAATTGCTTCTTAAAGATAGAAGCTGGTGCCCCTTACGAGTGTTATTAACTTTTCTGATGTATATGAAATGAGATTTGAGCTCAGATTCCAATACATCAATATAAATTAAATAATTCATACCTGATCATATTTATCATTTATTAATAAATTCTATATTTCCCTTACAGCTGGGACCAAAGTAACAAAGGCTACCATCAGTAACACACTACGCCGCCAGGGACTCAAATCCTGCAGTGCCAGACATGTCCCCCTGCTTAAGCCAGTACATGTCCAGGCCCATCTGAATTTTGCTAGAGAGCATCTGGATGATCCAGAAGAGGATTGGGAGAATGTCATATGGTCAGATGAAACCAAAATAGAACTTTATTGTAAAAACTCAACTTGTCGTGTTTGGAGGAGAAAGAACACCATACCTACTGTGAAGCATGGGGGAGGAAACATCATGCTTTGGGGCTGTTTTTCTGCAAAGGGACCAGGACGACTGATCCGTGTAAAGGAAAGAATGAATGGGGCCATGTATCGTGAGATTTTGATTGAAAACCTCCTTCCATCAGCAAGGGCATTGAAGATGAAACGTGGCTGGGTCTTTCAGCATGACAATGATCCCAAACACACCACCCGGGCAATGAAGGAGTGGCTTCGTAAGAAGCATTTCAAGGTCCTGGAGTGGCCTAGCCAGTCTTCAGATCTCAACCCCATAGAAAATCTTTGGAGGGAGTTGAAAGTCCGTGTTGCCAAGCGACAGCCCCAAAACATCACTGCTCTAGAGGATATCTGCATGGAGGAATGGGCCAAAATACCAGCAACAGTGTATGAAAACCTCGTGAAGACTTACAGAAAACGTTTGACCTCTGTCATTGCCAACAAAGGGTATATAACAAAGTATTGAGATGAACTTTTGTTATTGACCAAATACTTCTTTTACCGAGGAATTTACCAATTAATTCATTAAAAATCCTTCATTGTTATTTTCTGGATTTTTTTTTCTCATTTTGTCTCTCATAGTTGAGGTATATCTATGATGAAAATTGGAGACCTCTCTCATCTTTTAAGTGGGAGAACTTGCACAATTGGTGGCTGACTAAATACTTTTTTACCCCACTGTAAAAGACACTTCAGAGGCTAGGAGAAGTGGAGTGATCAGAAATTGATCTAGTATTGCTGCAAGGACAAAATGAACAGGCAGGCTTAAATAGTGAAGAATTAAATCCACAGTGTGCTGCAGGTGCGGGGAACAGTAGCGGACTGATGACCTTATTACAGAATACTTGCAGCTGAGGTGACTAGGAGAGCAGGCAGTGAGCAAATAACAAAGTGGGGATGTCTGGAAGGGAAGGAATGATAACTCTGTCACAAGAAAAGGCCAACAATCTTAATTAAACATCATAAATAGACAACATAATAACAACACTGACACACAAATAATAAATAGAATGATAAATCATCAGAAATCAAAAACACAGGAAAAGACCACAAGGCTTGGTAAAAACAGAGAAAATAGTAAGAAATAAATTGAGAGCCTGAGCCCAGAACAACCTGTGCTCAGTCCTGTGACAATTATTGAATTTGAGTTTTGATTTTGTCTGTATGTGGTTATTTGGTTTGCCATTTGTTCTCTGTTTTGGGAGTTTCTGTTTTCTTTATTATTGTAGTCTTGTTTATTCAGTTCATATATTTATGAATCATCTTGTATTTTAAATTAACTAGTGCATACCCGTGCATGCCCCCATAGAAAGCGAGTGTAAGCAAACATTTCTGCATGCCCGTAGAAAGTTACTGTTACCATGCAACAGCAACCATGGTGAAACCTGCCTTGGATGACTGACGTCACCGCTTGTTTGTTTATGCCTGCCTTTGATCTATGACGCCTGCCTTTGATCTTTGATAATGTCATAGTGAGTGCTATGATCATGAGTAATGCCTGTCTTTGATTTTTGATGATGTCATAGCAAGTCCTATGATCGGGAGTGAAGCCTGCCTTTGATCTCTTTGCAAGTCCTATAATGTTTTAACAAGTCCTATGATCTTGACATCATGACATTGTGACAGAGATTTCTTGAATTATATATACGAAGAGTACACGATGATGATGATGATGATGATGATGATGATGATGATGATGATGATGATGATGATGATGATGATGATATTCCTTGTCTCCAGGGCCCACAGAAAGCAAGTGTAAGCAAACATTTCTACATGCCTGTAGAAAGTTACTGTTGCCATGGCAACAGCAACCATGGTGAAACCTGCCTTGGATGATTGATGTCACCGCTCGTTTGTTGATGCCTGCCTTTGATCTGTGATGCCTGCCTTTGATCTTTGATAATGTCATAGCGAGTGCTATGATCATGAGTAATGCCTGTCTTTGATTTTTGATGATGTCATAGCAAGTCCTATGATCAGGAGTGAAGCCTGCCTTTGATCTCTTTTCAAGTCCTATGATGTTTTAATGAGTCCTATGGTTGTGACATCATGACATTGTGACAGACAGAGATTTCTTGAATTATATATATAGTGATATTCCTTGTCTCCAGGGCATTGGTCCCAGCCCACTCCTCACTTTAAATTGGGATTTTCTGTATTTCACCTTATTGTTATTATCCTGGGTTGCTATTATTGTTATTACCTCCGCCAGGAGGAAATGTTTTTGCCGGGGTTTGTCTGTCTGTTTGTCTGTCTGTCTGTCTGTCTATCTGTCTGTCTGTCTGTCTGTCTGTCTGTTTGTCTGTTGGTTAGCAAGATAACTCAAAAAGTTTTGGACGGATTTCGATGAAACTTTCAGGCGTTGTTGGAAATGGTACAAGGAAGAACTGATTAAATTTTGGGGATGATCCATTTTCTAGTTTAAAGGATTCTTTATTGTAACAATAATAGGTATCATGATCATCATCGTAAATACAATAATAGGTATCATCATCATCGTGATGATGATATGATGACTATGATGACTATGATGATGATTATACCTATTATTGTTACTAGGTTGATGATGATAACTAGTATTGGTACTACGATGATGATGATACCTATTATTGTTGTAACTATGATGACTATGATACCTATTATTGTAACTATGATGATGATGATGATACCTATTATTGTAACTATGATGATAATGCTCAGATGATAATGCGAGGTCTGCGCTCTCCGAGTGCTTTTCTAGTTATATCAGCATTATTATTATTAATCATCATAGGACAGACCGTCCTGTGACGTCCTATCCCCTGTATGTGATTATCTGTGCAGCCCCGCCCATCACATTTTCTGTAACGAGGCCCTGGATGCGCTCTGCAGAGCGTGCCCAAATGCCAAGTCACGTTTCCTTACCTTGTATTTATACATGTGTAATGACAATAAAGTTGAATCTCATCTCTCATCTCATCTCATCTCTGCCATGCTTGTTACTTCTTCTTCTGCCTGTAACTGTTCTGTGTTATGTTGCTTACCTGTGTCTATATACTATATGTCTTGTAGGTAGTCATGTGCTCTATGTGCCGTCATACAGACATCACATCTTTATGATGGCATCGCAAGTCCTATATGATGGCATTGTGAGTCCTATGATGCTTGAGATCATAGGATCATCATAGGACATCAGGCAGTCATAGGCCGTCCTATGATGTCCTATAAACGTGACACACAGACACACAGACAGACACACAGAGATCATTGCGAGTCCTATATGATGGCATTGCGAGTCCTATGATGCCTGAGATCATAGGATCATCATAGGACATCAGGCAGACATCATAGGCTGTCCTATAATGTCCTAGACACACAGACCTTCATGGGCCATCCTATGATGTGGTCTCTGTCTAAGTGCTGTCATAGGACAGCCTATAATGTCTGCATGATGTCCTATGATGTGCCCTGTCTATGTGCTGTCATATAGTGAGTCTTTATGATGGCATCGCGAGTCCTATGATGCCTGAGATCATAGGATCACCATAGGACAGAAGGCCATCCTATGATGTGCTCTGCTGTCATATAGACATCAGATAGACAGTCGTATGACTATGTATGTTGTATGACTATCTATATATCATATAGATAGTCGTATGACTATATGTGCCATCATATAGACATCATATCATTATGATAGCATTGTGAGTCCTATGATAACTGTCTGTCTATGTGCTGTCATAAAGATATGATTTCAGTCCTATGATGCCTGAGATCATAGGATCACCATATGACAGAAGGCCATCCTATGATGTGCTCTGCCATTATATAGACAGTCCTATGATGGCTGTCCGTCTGTGTGCCATCATATAGACATCATATCTTTATGACAGCATCACAAATATCTTTACAAATATCTTTATGATGGTATTGCGAGTCCTATGATGCCTGAGATCATAGGACGGCCTATGATGCATCATAGGACATCAGGCAGGGACATCAGGCAAACATCATAGGCTGTCCTATGATGTCCTATAAACCACTCCAAAACAGAGTCACTGATGCCCACCAAGTGTTTTAAACAAGAACCCAAAGTGCTGTGGTCCACTCTATTCAAAGGGTGACATATTCACCAGAGTTAGAATAGTCAAATATTCTGTATGACTACACCAAGCGTGACTCATTTATTTGGTTTTTAGGATAACGTTGATTACTTATGTAGATCAACTTGGTGCGATTTGCTTTGTGAAGCTTCTCTCTACAGGCTGTGCAACTCATGACAGCAGAGTAACAGCATAACAAAGCCAATAGATGCCATTGTGATTTTGGTCAAGTATTCTGGGTCTTGTTTAATATTTGTACACAGCTGTGTGCCAATAATATGCAAATGTGCATTAATTATCCCCAGAAAAGCAGTGGTTTATTTGTTTCTTTCAGAAATTTGCATTGGCCTCCAGAAACTGACAAAAACCCTATTAGATCCCCAATGATTTTCCCCTGGGTTCTTAATGCATGAGCTCCCACTAGGAAGCACAGCAGGGGTTGATGATGAAGAGACACTTCAATCAAGCCTTAAATGAATCCCCAAATATCACAAGGGAGTGGACCTGGATTTTCATTACTAAATTTGACCTGGAGTTCTTCTCATTACCCAATGGCATATGGCGGACTAGCTCACAAAAGAGATTAAAGTGTAGGAAAAGAGCAGAGTTGGGGGATATGTATCTTGTTGCCCTCAGATGAAGGTGTATTATTGTCCTTTTAACACTGTAACTTCATTCTAAACTAAACCGATACTTGAGCTTTCTGAATTGTAATTTTACATTGCTGAAAGGTACAGAGCAATTCCATCAAGAGTTGAATTAAAATTCCCTTGAATCTTTCTCAGACTTGAGGCCTGGATTTAGATTTCCTAAAGAGGAGTTCAATACAGGAGTGGCTGCAGTGGGTGCTTGCCACTGTCAGTGTCTGTCTGTGGAGTGGGTGGGTGATGCATCCATTGTTGGGTGTCTCTGGGTGTCAGTGAGGGGCTTTATATGGATCCGATGCACTATTTTTACCTCCACCAAGGAGGCTATGTTCTTGCTGTCGTTGGTTTGTTTGTGTCATGCGGTGGCCCTGGCGAGCCACCATAAGATGCCAAAAGTCACCGGTGAGGTTTGCATTGATGTTTATTAGTGAACACAAGAACACACAAAGTAATGAGCCACGGTGGACTAAAACACACAACACTAGACACAGGAGATCGTAAGGCTAACACGAAGCTTACTTACAATCCTGACCATGAACAAGGAATAATCGTTAACGATCCGTTGACGTGGAATTATTGACGAATGTTGACGAGACTGCTGCATCATACTGCTCCCAGCGCCCACTTAAATACAGGGCTGCTGATGAGCAGCAAATGCAGCACAGCTGTCAGGCTTTGACAGCAGGAAGCTCCTCCGAGCGCTGTGACAATAAGAGCTCGGGGAGCCAAAAGGTAAACACTGCTGTCAAACCTGGAGGAGATGATGCATGGCCCAAGTGCGGACGAAATCGGTGCTCGGACCATGACAGTACCTCCCCCCCAAGGGCGGGCTCTGAACGCCCGATGACACCCAAGCTCCCCCTCCCCCCAGGGTGGGCGGATGGGGGAGCAGGCCCGGAGGGAGAGGATCAGACACACACCAAAAACCATGATAACAGAAGCACATTGATAACCAGAAAAAATACGACACTAAATAATACACAAATCATAATTAAGACCGAGTACAAATGATGTTCTTCCTGTGCTGCATGGGTTTACTCCGGGGGCTCCGGTTTCCTCCCACAATCCAAAGACATGCATGTTAGGTTAATTGGCTGTTCTAAATTGTCCCTAGATATCTGTTTCCTATGGGCCCTTAGAATAGAGGGTTAGTACTAGGTAAAGCGCTTTGAGTGGTCTTTGTGACTAGAAAAGCGCTATATAAGTGCAGGTTAGTTAGTTAGTAGTTAGTTAGATACTCTCAAGTGCACAAATCATAATTGCGACACAGCGCAAATGAGGCAATCACAGGACACGACAACAGAAAATACAAGACTCCCAAATACATCAATCACAATTAACACAGGGCATAAATGAAGCAATTACAGAGGACGATTCACGGAAAATACCATACCCCATAATGCACATTAACACACAGGGCAAGAGAGAGAGAAAAAAAAAAAAAAACAACCAGAAACACACACACGTTCCTCAAAACAGAAGAGGAAAAAAGAAAAAAAACCCACATGCAACCAAAGCAAGAACACAGCCAGATTATCACCCCGAATGACCTTTAACCCAGACAGTTCAGGAAAATGACAACAGGCAGAGACCAAAAACCACGGGGACAGTCCCGGCGGTCTCCCTGCGTCCAATGGCCGACGGGTGGTCACGGGGAACAGTTCATGATCGGGCGGCCTGCCCCAGTCCCAGGCCCGTAAAGTCCAACCCTTCAGCGGCCGAACCAGGTCGCCCAGCAGCAAACACAGTGTGTTGGGTGGCCGACCCAGGGCGCCGAACCGGCAAAACAGTTCCTCGGGTGGCCGACCCGCATCCCTCAGCCACCAGAACTGTGGGAAGACAGCCTGTGGCACCCTCCCTGGCGGTGGAAAGATGTGGGAGAGCCGGGCCAAGCATAGAGGCCCCCCAATGGCCCCCGGCGATGATGAGCAGGGTTGGTGACTCAGGCGAGGGCAATGATGGTGACGATGAGCCCGCACCATGTCAGGTGGCGAAGGGTCTGCAGCTCCTCCACCGACCTTGACCCATACCGATGCTGCAGTCGTGGCTGCACCCACATTGGACCCCCACTGGGTCTCGGCTGCACCTGCGTCAGACCCCCACTGGGTCTTGTCGGACCCCCACTGGGTTTCGGCTGCACCCGCATTGAACCCCGATTGGGTCTCGGCTGCACCCGCGGCGGACCCCCACTGGGTCTCGTTGGACCCTGACTGGGTCTTGGCTGCACCCACGTTGGACCCCCACCGGGTCTCGGCTGCACCCGCGTCGGACCCCGATTGGGTTGGCGCAGCACCGGTGACGACCTCTGACCCCGAACCTGGAACCTCCAGCACAGCGACTGTGACTGGCTCCACACCTGTAACTCTGCAAGAAGACTCGGAAGACAAGAAAGAACCGGAATCAGAATCACCGGTAGCGACAGAGCCCGGCGAGATGAGCTCAGGCGCAGCAGGTGGCTGCCCCTGACTCGCCTCCCTTAGAGGCAGGCAAAAATGCTCCAAGACAGATAGGAGAAACACAAGGTCGAGCACTTGCCTGCACTTGGGTTCTGTCGTCGTCCAGGACTTTGTCAATCCAGGCTCAGGGCGGAGAAGTTAATCTTCAGGCTCCCACTCGGCTACGGCGGGTTCCGCAGCCGGCATGATGGTCCACTGATGTCCACGCCGAAAACCCACACGGCGTGGTGGCAGGGGACCCTCGATCCGCTGGCTCGAACTGTTCCAGCGTGGAGACCCGGGGATGCTTTATCGTCGGCTCAGGCTCCAGGCTGCAGTCCGCTCTTCTCCTCTGCCCGTGACGTGGCTGCGGGGCTGGAACCAGGCTCTCCAGAACCACAGGCCCCCTTCCTCGTCCGGCGACGTAGGCCTGGTGTCGTGGACCACTCAGTGGAGGGAGACACAGAGGCAGCAGGTTTAGTAATTACAGCTACAGCAGGTGGTGGGAGCTCGGGGGACTGCGAACCCCGAACTCGACCCCCAGGAGTCAGACAAGGCAAATCACAACCATGATGAGAAGAAGGAACTTGCACTTGCCTGTTTCCTGGAGGAAGGATGGTGCCTGCTGTAGGGGACGTTGTTTCTCCCTTTCCCCTCCGGGTGGTGACAGAGGACCCCCTGGAAGGACGAGGAGGAGCCGCTTGCGAAGGTTCACTAACGGGCTTCACCGGAAGCGGATTCAGATGGGGATCCTGCTGAGGTTTACCTTAGCCATGGCACCGACATCTTGGATGGCCCCGGGATGGCGCGAACTCCTGGACTGGATTGGGGACAGGAACGGGATCCTGAAGTGGGGAGCGAGGATGCCTCCTCCTCTGCTTCGTACCGTAGTCTTCCTCCAGCCCACGGAGTATCTCGCACTGAGAAGCAATCTCTGCCCTCCTCGTCATGACCTCCGAGTGGTCGAAGTAGCAAGGAAGGTTATTCAGAAGAACCTCAGCATAGTCCAGGTGCCAGCGCATATCGGTGGGGGTGTCGTCGAATGTAGCGGCGAGGAGCGTTCCATCAATGTATTCCAGGGGGTCCGCTAGCTTGGAGCCCAGGCACCGAACGCGGCTCCTGAAAGACGGCATTCTCCCAGCACGCAGTTACCCAGACAGAGAAGAAAAAATGTCCAATTAAGCAAACTCACCGGGAACGGCATCTCGGTTCAGCATCAATTTGGGCGCCTAGTGGCAGCAGTCTACTGTCATGAGGTGGCCCTCGCGAGCCACCATAAGACGCCAAAAGTCACCGGTGAGGTTTGCATTAATGTTTATTAGTGAACACAAGAACACAGAAAGTAATGAGCCACGGTGGGCTAAAACACACAACACTAGACACAGGAGATCGTAAGGCTAACACGAAGCTTACTGTAGCATCACCCTCTCCTCAAACCAAGTCAGAAGATCACTTCTCTCCAGTTTACAGGAATTTCATTTTATTCCTTATACAGGAATACTACCTTTCTGCATGTTACAGGAATATCACTGGCTTTTATGTCGACTCATGCAGGCCTCTTCCAGGCCTGACCAAAGATGCTTGCTTTCCCAGGACCCCAATGTAAACAGTTGCCTCTTGCAGAGATTGTAAGGATCAGAATTTGCTTTTAAAGGCTCACAGGAACATAAACTCGGTAGACCAGACCTCCAACGTGAACACTGCATTTGGATAACATACCTTTTCACAGGAAACAATGCTTTTAAAAAAGAGTCATAAACCGCTTAATCTGACGGGTTTATAGCCCACGATACTATCCAGGTTTTCTCCCAGATACCATGGACCTAAAGGAAATCATCTACAGCTCAACAGTACCTCCTAGTGGATACCTACGAAATGTGTTTTCAGTATGTAAGATGACTTTTAATTTGTTCTAAACATTAAGTTTCTTTCAGCTTATCCTCTGGATCCTAAGGACACTGAAAATCATCCCTCTTTTATCACCAACCATGATTTGCTGTACTACATTAAGTTTTGATCTAAATATGGATGCATGTATTATGATTATGTATAAGAAATGTTATATACATGAGTGTTATTCAAACAAATGTAATATTGGAGTAATGGTATAAATGCATGATCACCAAATATTAGCCAAGTCATTTAATTTAGTTAGATTTTATATTGAGCACCAAATTTCATAAGAACTGACTGAGTGTTGATTTTCCCTCTGCAATTTCATGGGATGGTGTCTTCGTTTGATTGGCTGCTCTCAAAAAAGAAATGTTCTCACATTGGATGGCAGCCATTTCAAACTGCTTCTGAAAAAGTCGATTGGTCAGTCCTGCGATTGACATCATCAGTTTTACGACCCGGCGAGGTAACTTTAAGAGAGAGAAGTTAGATTTGAGTTTAGCAGAGTAAGATCAGACAGAAGGCAGGAAGAATAGCAAGAAGTAAAGATTAGTAACAAGAACAGCAAGATAGAGAACGGTGATAGAATTAAGAATTAGAAACACAGAAAGAAGAAAGAAAGAGATTTTGAGAAAGATTAGGAACTAAATTAAGACTAAAGAAGCAGAATAGTAATCTAGATCTCAGAAGAAGATTTCATTCCACCGTTTCAAGGGCCTGTGAAGTTTTATTCTGTTCTTTGTGAAGTTTGTCAAGTCTTTCTGGTTACTGAGGAGAAACCATTTTTCTTTAGAGCTCGTCCCTTTTAGAGAATCAAATTCTCAAACTTTTTCCTTCACCTCAGAAGCCATTCTTATCCTAGTAAATTTTTTTCTCATTTTTTTTTATGACTTTTCATGCCATTAAAGTGGACCGTTAATTTGCCTAGTTTAAAGTGAACAGAGACTGAGACGTTCCTCCTTCAGTTTTTTTGGTCTATCCCACTACAAGAGACTTCAAATTTGGACACTTTTCCAAGGACTTGTCACGCCGCTCTGTGACAGACCATCCCCTGCTGCCAATGTCTAGAGAGCCCCCAGCTGAGTTTACACTTCCACGGCTGTGAGGAGGCATCGCAGCAGCCGCTTCCACCGACGTCCTAGCTCCCAACTCGGCCGGCATCGACCCGCTGAAACGTGGACCTACAGCTGTTGTGTGAGTGAAGCTCCTACTTTTCTTATCTGCTGGGTTAAAACGTGATGTCCTAACAATTAAATTACAATTGAACATGGCCCGTATTTCAGGGCTCAATTAGTCTCTCAGCCACAGGATAGAGCTGTAAACTGAAGGAAAACTCTTAGTCATTTTTAAGTAACTGCCCTTAATTTTTTGTAGATTAATTCAGAAGTCATTTTTAGATAATTAGCTTATGAATTTTCCCTATAAAATTGCGTTGTTTTGTTAAAACATTTCAGCCTCATTTACCGTTGAAACATTAAGTCTGGTTCCTCCTTGGTTCTACAGAGGTGTAACGCTGGATTTTATGTTCAGGAATCCAATAACAGTTGATGTGATATATTACGCTGTCATCATTTAAATCTGTTTATCCATCATTTGAACGCTATGCCATGTAACCTGAATGAGTTTAATAAAAGGGTAAATGACAGCAGTTGAAGCGTTTTCCTTTCGCAAATACATGTTTCCTAATCACGGCAGGACAAGAACTCAGTGAAACTTTGAGACTGATTCATTAAGTAATTGAAGGTACAAAATTAAATAAAATTAAAGTTAATATTATTGTCCGTTAGGATTGGTGCCCCTTTTACGAGTACTTTTATTTAATTTAGCGGGTGTAGAAGAGACGGTTTAACTCCGCCCCCTTTCACACCCACTATTAAATAAAATAAATAATTCCTGTATCTTATGACAAATAATTTTATAGGCAATTCATGCGACATTACTTACAATCTTGACCATGAACAAGGAATGATCGTTAACGATCCGTTGACGTGGAATTATTGACGATTGTTGACAAGACTGCTGCATCATACTGCTCCCAGCGCCCGCTTAAATACAGGGCTGCTGATGAGCCGCAAATGCAGCACAGCTGTCAGGCTTTGACAGCAGGAAGCTCCTCCGAGCGCTGTGACAATAAGAGCTCGGGGAGCCAAAAGGTAAACACTGCTGTCAAACCTGGCAGAGATGATGCATGGCCCAAGTGCGGTCGAAATCGGCGCTCGGACCATGACAGTTTGTTGGTTTGTTTGTCTGTCTGTTAGCAACATTACTCAAAAATTAAGAACAGATTTTGATGAAGTTTTCAGGAAAGGTGTGTGATGGCACGGGGAACAGATGATTTGATTTTGGTGATAATCTGAGAGTGCATACCTCCACCAAGGGCTTTGTTTATATTTATGCAGCAGTATTAAACAAGAACTGCTTGATCAATTTGAATGAAATTTTCACCAGAGGCCTGGTGCTCCTCACCTTGGAGTGGAATCTGTGGGCAGGGGATGGCCTCCAGAGTCAGTTTGGGAGCTGACTTCTGGAGGAAGGGTCTCTTTGGGAATGCCTCCCTCCCAGCCTTACCTATACCCCCCCCCCATTCTGAGTGAATTTCTTATCTTATTCTGTACACTTAAGCTTTTGGGGTGGGAGTGTACCGCTGGGTGACCCTCGCATGATGATGGGCAGTGGTGGCCCATCACACCATCCCTCCAATGTTAACTGCATTTTGGTAGTCATTACACCTGCACCCAGTCACACCACTTATCATGATTCGTGCATGTGGGGTGGGGTAGGGGTCTTCCTCCTGCCCTGCTGTCCTCCTTCTGCTGGGGACTTGGGGCCTGGTTGGCAACCTGGGATGCCAGGTTGTCATCTTTTCTGGGGTGCTACCGGTCTAAGGGACGGCACCTTGGGATGCATTTGCTGGGATTTTTGATTGGATGGACCGAGGAGGAAAACATAGGTTTGTGCGTGCGCAAGTGAGTGAATAGGCAGGAGTGAGGGAGTGACCATGAATGAGGGCATGAGCGAGTGTGTGAGTGAGTAAATGAGAGTGAGTAAATTGTGGTGGTAGTGTTGGGTTGGATTTGTGAGGCGCTTTACATGTCGTGTTATATCTCGGTGCACTTGTGGTGGGTCCATTGTTCATTCATTCCGGGCGGACATTGGTGGTAGTGAGCTGCTTCTGTGGCTGCAGCTGCCCTGGGGTGGACTGGCAGGGGCGTGGCTGCTGATCCACACCAGTGTCATAGGCGCTGGGGGTGGGGGTCTTGCCTTGGGGCGGGGTGGCTGAGGAGGGGCGGGATTTGAGTCGCTGCCCCTCCGGTGGTTGGAGGGCTTGCTCTGCCTCCTGAGCTGCTTCTATCCCAAATGTGAGTGAGAGTGAGAGTGAGAGAGTGAGTGAATGTGAGAGTGGGTAAATGGTGGACGGCATTCACTTGTGTGGCACTTTTTTTCCCTTTTCTGGATGACTGAGGTGCTTTGTGGATCTTGCTGTCTTTCCGTTCACACATGCATTTGTGTGCTGGTGGCAGTGGGACTGCCATGTGGGGCGCTGGCTCGGTGCGTTGCGGTGGCTTGGAGTTCAGTGTCTTGCATTGGGGTGCTGCGGGGACGGGCGGGGGGGCTGACCCTCCAGTCGGAGGTTGGTCATGCTGCACCTATGCCGCAGCCGCTCCAAGTGTGGAGTGTAAATGAGTGTGAGTGCATGAGAGTGTGTACATGTGTGAGTGTGAGCGAAAGGGAGCTTGAGTGAGTGTGAGTGACGGTGTGAGTGGGAGTTAAAGCGAGAGTATAAGCGGGACTGAAGGAGTATGAGAGTGAGTGAGAGTGAATGAGTGTGAATGAGGGACTGTGTGAATAAATGAGTCTGAGTGAGAGCGTGAGTGAATTGATTTAACACAATAGATAAGATAAGATAAGCCTTGATTGGAACAGCACAGGGATAGCAACACTCAGATAGCCGACTCAAATCAGACCTGCCTCCCTGCACTCCAGTGCACACACGTAGGAAAAGTTTAAAACTGCAATCTTCTTGAAAAGCTCTCAGCCCAATTACAACTGTAGACAAACTACTTTACAATTCAGAAGTTAAAAGTTAAAAATCCCCTATATTTGCTGCAGTGGCATAAATGTCTATAGAATGTTCATAATTACTAAAGGCAGCCTCTTTAGACTTAAAAGTAAATTATAAAAAAAAAAACAAAAACACTCATCTAGAGTATAACAAGGCAAACATCGCCTTAAAGGATGCACTGCTGAATATAATCTAATACAATCAAATAATTCTCTGCTGCATCACGAGTCTAGAGCAATTTGAAAATTTGCTTAGTGTGAGCTCAGACCTGTCCTGAAATTTTAACAAACCATACGATCATGTTTAGATAAATACCAAACTTTGTGTTGAAATGATCGTTCGACCACTTTTCTGCCTTATACATGTTTGATAAAGCACTACCTACTGACACTACCAGTTTTTATCCCCCACTAGTTGAAGGCCAAAGAGGCATTATGTTATGGGTCAGTCTGTACATCCGTCCATCTGTCCCACTTTTATAAAATCAACTCCTCCTACTGTTTTCTTATGATTGTTTTGAAACTTGGTACCATGGTTTGATATACTCTGATGATGCACATATTGTAATTTCACTCTCATTTGATGACTTTGAGGTCAGAGGTCAGATTTTCCCTAAATCGCACTGCCGCCTCTACTGGCCCGGCAGTAGAGGTGGCATTACATTAACTTTTCCCCAGCTCCATTGAATGTGAACATGTGCTATTTTTCTGTTTATTTCAAAAACCAAGTGTTATCTTGAATTTCCAGAAAATTAAAAGTGAAGAAAATATGGTTCCACTTGAGTTTCACCGGGTGAGCTGAAAAGCCAGTAACAGACAGATAGACAGATACAGACACATCTACAGGTTACTATTTTCCTACATTGCCTTGCACTGAGGCATAATGAGAAAGACTGATTGGGAAAAATCTTTAAAGTAAAACTTTAAAATTGTACCTTGATAAGTGGCCAATATACAGTGGGGAAAAAAAATTGAGAACAATGTATTAATATTTGATTTATTCTAACATATGTTATTCTTCATTGTTCAGAATGTGACAGAATATCAGCTGTGGCTATACCACTGCTGTACTAGCACTTTTTTTTTTTTTTTAAATAACCAAGGCACTTCAACACAAGCATTTACTTTGCTAAAAAAAAAAAAAAAAAAAAAAAAAAAAAACAGTGAGCAAAACTACAGAGCAGTGACCACTGTGTCAGAAGAGAAGATTTAAACTGTGGAAATGTGAAAATGATGAGGCAGAGTTTATCTCACGAGTCAGGTTTATTTACATCTTCCAACATCAGCAAAGCAGAAAGAGGAAAAACACAGACATTCGTCCTTTATATATCCAGGACCTTCAAAGCTCACAGTCGCATTGCATTTAATCACAAGTAACAATGCATCTTTCCTTAAATCCTATAAAATCCTCCTCATAGTCTCTGGCAGACCAGGAAATCCCCCAAGGCCGTCTCTTGCATACCAAAGACTAAAATTTCACATCCTCCTGTTATCTCAAAGGAGACCCAGTTCTTTGTTCTACTCTGAGATGTGAAGCTTAAAGTGATACATATATGTCCCACATGACCCCCCCCCCAAACATCTAAGATGGAACAACAGAATAACAGTCTGCATGTCATGATAAAATCATAACACATTAACCCACATGCTGCTTGGGCCTCAGTCTCCTCCCGTGTCTGCTGTAAGCGGGCTTCGCCACTTCTGCGGCGCCATCCTGCTGGGGAGCTGCTGTCTGGGGGTGAGAACTGTTTGTCACTCCCTGCGGGTGTTCTGGGGAATGTCCCCGAGGGGGTCTGCCGCGCCAAGGAGCCCTGGCCAACAGCACATCCTTGTCTGCCACCACAAAGGCGGGTTTGAGCCTGTTTATGCCAATCTTTTCCTTCCTTCCCCCCAAATCTAGCAAAAAATGCTTGTCCCCTGTTTCCAGCACTCTAAATGGTCCATCATAAGGTGGTTGCAGCGGTGGGTGATGGGCATCGTGTCTGACAAAAACAAACTCCGCATTTTTTAAAGCCTTAGGCACAAAAACGCGCAGAAAACTGTGGTGAACGGGGCCAGGCAGCGTGCCTGATTCCGTGCCACGATGCAACCGCTGAGACGGGGAGCTATCTGGCACAGGATTATCTGGGAGAAACTCCCCGGGCAGCCGAAGTGGCTGCGCAAAAACTAGCTCAGCCGGGGAGGCTTCTAAGTCCTCTTTAGGTGCAGAACGCAACCCCAATAAAACCCACGGTAGCCTGTCTACTCAATTTGCATCCGTCAGCGACGCTCTGAGAGCCGCTTTCAATGACCTACGAAAATGTTTGCATAACCCATTAGCCTGCGGATTGTACGCGGTTGTGCGGTGGATCGTTACCCCCAGGCTGCGGGCCATTGCTGACCAAAGTTCGGAAACAAATTGAGGACCTCTGTCGGACGTAATGTCCGACGGGACTCCAAAGCGCGCTACCCATGCTGTTAAAAACGTGCGCGCCACCTCCTCGGCTGTGGTTGACACCAGTGAGACCACTTCCGGCCAGCGCGTGGTGCGGTCCACCATTGTCAGAAGGTGTGTGCACCCCTGTGACGGTGGGAGGGGGCCTACGAGGTCCACGTGAACATGATCAAACCTCTTAGCCGGGATGTGAAACGGCTCCAAGGGAGCTCTCGTGTGTCTGTGTTCCTTGGCTCATTGACAGGCCATGCAGGCTGCTGCCCACTCCTTAACTTGTTTGCTCAGGCTTGGCAATACAAATTTCTCTCCTACCATTTTGACCGACGCGCGCACTCCCGGGTGCACCAGAGAATGAATCGAGTCAAAAACGTAGTGGCGCTACGCGGCCGGTACCACAGGACGCGGTCGCCCAGTGGAGACATTGCAGATTAGGGGGGGGCATACCGTCTTGCAGCACCCTGTTCTCCAGCCTTAACCCTGTTGGTCCAGACTGGAGCGTGCGCACGTCCGCGTTGCTAACCTGATCCGCGGCCATGGCTGCATAATCTATCCCTACGCGGACTAGGGCCGCCACGACGCGCGAGAGACAGTCTGCCAATACATTCAGTTTACCCACCACGTGCTGAATATCGGTAGTAAACTCTGAGATGGCTGCCAGCTGTCTTTGCTGCAGCCCCGACCACGGTTCTGAAACCTTGGCCATCGCGAATGTCAGCGGCTTGTGGTCAACGAACGCGGTGAAACGGCGTCCCTCCAGCCAGAACTGGAAGTGGCGAATGGCCAAGTGGAGAGCTAACAACTCCCTGTCGAATGCACTGTATTTTTGTTCACTATCGTGCAAAGTCCTGCTGAAAAAGGTGAGCGGCTGCCAAGCCCCGGCTACATGCTGCTCCACGACTGCCCCCATGGCCACATCTGACGCGTCAGTAGTGAGCGCTATGCGGGCCGTTGGGTCTGGATGTGCTAACAACGCAGCGTTTGCCAGGGCTGTTTTGACCTCCGAGAATGCTCGCTCTCGCTCCGGAGACCATTCGATCTTATTTGTGGGTTTTGGTTTTTTGAGTGCGGCATACAATGGTTGCATGAGCTGCGCTGCGTGGGGGAGGAAACGGTTATAAAAATTCACCATTCCCAAAAACTCCTGTAACACCTTGGCCGTTTGTGTCTGGGGAAAATTTGCTACCGCGCGCACTTTGTCAGGCAGCGGAACTGCTCCTTCTGGAGAGACGCGATGCCCCAAAAAAATCAATCTGCGTCACCCCGAACTGACACTTCGCTGGGTTGATTATTAAACCGTGCTCTCCCAACCTCCGGAAAACTGCCGTGAGGTTGTTTTCGTGTTCGTCTTCGGACGCGCTGGCTACTAAGATGTCGTCCAGGTAGACGAATACGAAGGGGAGATCGCGCAACACCGCATCCATCATGCGTTGGAACGTCTGCGCAGTGCCTTTAAGCCCAAATGGCATGCGCAAAAACTCGAATAGACCAAACGGAGTTATTACCGCTGTTTTGGGTATGTCCTCAGCGCGCACTGGGACTTGGTGGTAACCGCGGACCAAGTCTATCTTAGAAAAAACGCGCGCCCCCGCCAAATGAATGGAAAAATCTTGGATATGCGGGATTGGGTAGCGGTCGTGCGCTATGGCATTGTTCAACCTGCAGAAATCTCCGCAAGGTCGCCACGAGCCGTCAGCTTTCGGGACCATGTGAAGTGTGGAAGCCCATGGGCTGTTCGAACGCCTGATGATGCCCAACCTTTCCAGGTTGGCGAACTCCTCGCACGCTATGGTCAGTTTAGCTGAATCCAAGCGCCGAGCTTTTGCAAAAACGGGCAGTCCGGTGGTAGTAATAAAATGTTCCACCCCGTGTTTAGCGATGGCTGCTGAAAATGTGGGAACCGTGAGTGCTGGGAACTGAGTGAGCAGTGTGTGGAACTTACCGCTTGCAGCTGTGACGTCGGCTTGTGCTGTTGGCGGGGCCACTCGGGCTGTACAGGGAATAGAGTAAAAAGAAAGTGCATTAACCAAGCGTCTATTGGGAAGATCAACCAACAACCCATGTGAGCACAGAAAATCAGCCCCTAACATGTTGAAGCTCACCGCAGCTATAATAAAAGTCCACTCAAATGTATGGCCTTGCAGGGACAGAAGCAGAGTCTTCTCACCGAAGGTCTTAATGCTCGAGCCGTTCGCTGCCAATGCTCCGTGACTCCCGGGGCCTGCCAGCCGGTCAGCATAGGTTGGCATGATGAAACTCACTTGGGAGCCTGTGTCCACGAGGAATTGCCTCCCCGAACGCGCATCCGTCAAGTAGAGCAGCTTGTTCTGTTCACCGAGGGCCGCGGCTGCTACCGACCCTCGGCTCTGGTGTTTCCCGAGCTCTTGAATTGACACGGTGGTATACACTTGCGTGCCCTCTCTGCAAAGCGACGATGGTAGAAACAGAGGTCATCTCCTCCACGATGTTTGGCCTTCACCACCGCCGTTGCCGGTGGGTCTGCTGCCGCCGCCTCTGGCCCCCTTCCATCTCCGGCCCTCGCGTCGAGTCCTGTCGCTGCTGCGGTGGCCACGCGCTGTGTGCTGGTGTTGAGAATCCGCTGTGCCTCCTGGGCCAGCGCGCGGAAGTCCCGCTGGGCCAACAACGGTGAACCAGCCAGGGTCGCTCTCATGGCCGACGGTAGGGTTCTCAGGAAAATGTGGGTGAAGAGAAGGTCATCGCCGTCTGAGCCCCTCAGCCTCAGCATATCTTCAATCAGGTCGACGGGTGTGCTGTCTCCCAAATCGTTCAGGGCCAGGAGTCTCTCCGCTCTTTCCTGGACTGAGGGAGTGAAACGCTGGATGAGCGCAGCCTTCAACCCGCCGTATTTGTCTTCGGCCGGTGGGCGCTGCACCAGGCTCTGCACATGTCGAGCCGTGCGGTTGTCGAGCTTGGCGATAACGTGGTAGAATTTCGTGTCATCTGCCATAATTCCCCGGAGAGCGAACTGAGCTTCGGCCAAGAGGAACCAGGAGCCCGGGTTGTCCTGCCAGAAATCTGGTAGTTTGACTGAGACTGCGTTCGCCTGGCTGGTTCCTGGCAAGTCCGGCTCAGGGGAATTTCTTTTGCCCATGATACGTCTTAAGGTAACCAATGTGGAGAGCGTGAAAAGATGAGGCTGAGCTTATTTCTCAAATCAGATTTATTCACTTGTCTCCAACATCCTCCAAACAGAAAAAGAGACACATTCTCCCACATCTGTCCTTTTTATTCCCGGGACATCAAAGTACAGAGTCATATTGTCTTTAAATCCCATGACACAATACATCATCCTCCAGGTCTTCTCCCCTCCACCTAAAACCACTGGTGGTCAAGAAATCTCCCAAGGCCATCTCTAAAGATCACATTTCGCACCCTCCTGTTATCCTCAGGAGACCCAGACCTATTGTTCATTCTGAGACGTGAAGCAAGAGTAATATACAGTACATATGCAGCCTAAGCAACTCACATATGTGTGCCACAAAACAAAACAAAACAAAACAAAACAAAAAAAAAAACATGCTAGTACAGCAGTGGTATAGCCACAGTTAATATTCTGTCAAATTCTGACCAACGAAGAATAAATCAAGTATTAATACAATGTTCTCTAATTTTGATTTCCATTGTACATAATTAGCTCATACACTTACCATGATTACATGCTCAATCAGTTATGTCACAATTAGTGATATAATAGTATACAAGACAATGAGAAAATCACCATGCAATGCAAAATGTATAATTTGGGAATCTGATACAATTACAAAAATAAGGGCTTTGGTAATGAAAAGAGCTTAAATGTGGTTTGAAGATCATTGTTTATACAACCCTATATTGCTGGAATAAAATATCTTTTGAAATGCACTGTAACTTTTTCTGTAGAGAAAATGCAGTAATTAAAGGCATAAGTCATGATAACAGTATTTGTAGATGTAAATCTTATTGAGATGTAGCGGTTGATTTCTAATCAATAGCCCACAGCTTATCAGTGTTCACAGGAAGCAGGAAACAACACCTGCTCTCCCTGATAACAGCAGTCAGTGCAAGTGATACAGATGGATTCCCTTTTAAAATTCCATGCAATCACAGAGCAAAAAAAGGAAAAAAAGAAAAAAAAAACCAAGTGGATGCGCAATTCATTTTAACTAACATTGTATCCCCATGTGTCATGAACTGGGGCTGGGATTCCTGCCAGACCCAGCTCCCTGGCTCTTTTCTGTGTATTTATTTGTTGATTGTATTTTTGCGCTCCTTTTGGTGTTATTCTGCCTTTTATTTTTCTCCAGTTGTGTTGCAGTTATTTTTTACCATGTCCTGTTTTAGTTGCACTGTGTTGGCTCATGTTTATTTCTCATTTTGTATTCTGTGGTCTGGCAGCTGTCAGATGACTTTTGGGGTGGTGCCAGCCTGGCCGTCATCTATCCAGCTGACAGATCAGTTGCTTCTCCCTCACCTGTCATTACCGGCAGCCGCTCTCCCTCATTATGACCTTCAGCTGTTCTCAATTATTAGTTGTTGTTTTCCTCTCCTGTTAAGGGTGCCCACACCTGTCTGTACTTATGTCATCTTTATCACTCACTATTTAAGCTCACTTGTCTATTATGTCCTCACTGCTCCGTCAATTGTCTCCCGGTGTTCCTAATCTCCACAGTTGTGCTCCCTCTGTCATAACTGGGTTGGACCTTCTCCAACCCAGCTCCATGGAGTGTGGCTGTATTTTCTCCTGAGCGGTTTGTTTCGTTATTTTTTTATCTGCCAGCTCTTTAGGAGCCGCTGAAGCCCTTGGCTCCCTGCCAGCTGACAGCCACACCTCCCTCTCCCTGCCAGCACCTATCAACTGTTTGTCATTTTCGGTTGCACTCTCTCCACACATACACACATGTAATTGTTCACACCTGCATTCATCAGCACTTTTGCACTCACTCTACACACACACTTCCATTCCTATGCATATCCACACACCCATATGCTCTCTCTCTCTCTCTCTCTCTCTCTCTCTCTCTCTCTCTCTCTCTCTCTCTCTCTCTCTCTCTCTGGCTATCATTCAGCTCATTAGTAGTTGCATTATTTAAGATCTGTGTTCGCTGTTGTGGATTGCCGGATTATTGCACAGTCATCTGCTTTGTTTCCTGTGTGTTGTTTTTCTGAGATTTTTGCCACAGACTGCCCTGTCCCCGGCTCGGTGAGTACAGTTTGTTTCCCCCCACTGTCAGTTATGTCTGCAGCGCTTTGGGTCATCTCCTTTTGTACTCACCTGGAGCTGAGGGGCGTCCGGTGGGTATCCCAGTGATCCCTCATTGTACATGTTCACTTGTTTCTTTGTTTGGACTGTTTGATCCTATTTTGGTTAATAAATACACACAATATCCTCCTGCACTTGGGGTTTTGTCTCTCCTGCCTCAAAAAGGCAGGAAATCATAACATATTAGTCCGGCCAGTGAAAAACCCAGCGGAGGTGTTGTGTGTTTTTCATTTTTGTGTTTTTTAAGCTCATTCACCATTGACTTTTTTGTGTTTGGACTGAGCACAGAGGAGTGCATGGTGGCCGAGCGAGCGGTGGACTTCTCTTCCAGGGCTCGTGCCACCCACTCTCCGGAAATTAATTTTTATTTATTGGACATTGCTGTCAGGGTGATGCAGACATGTCCCAGCCTTTGGAAATATCCGGGACTGATGCTGCTTCTCACCCAAATCTGTGAATCATGGCAGCATTTTGAGGAAGTGGTGAGAGGCTCCTCCACAGTTCAAACTCGGCAGCCAAAGAAGCGCTCCCGGAGGCCAAAAGCCCGTCATTCACTTCCCAAGCCGGTGTCCTCTACTCCCCACCAGACGTGTCATCCTACTCCCAGGGAGATGGAGCATGACACCGAAACAGCGGCTGACATCATCACCTGTCAGGAATTCAGGCAAGTCCTACTACAATCTCTCACTCTATCACCTGATGTGGTTAGCCTGATTCCTGAGGAGGAGCTCCAGATTTTACAATCTACTGGGGTTTCCCCATCAGCTGCTGTCACCGCTCCTCAGACCTTTTGTTCTGTCTCCCCTAAATCTCCGTTGGTCCCAGGAGGGAGTAGCCAGACACTGAAGGAGCCAGAGGAATTAGGGGAGCCTACCCCACAGAGGAGAAACCATCCTACATTGGAACGTCGGAAGAAACCCTCCTCTTCATCGACAGCCATGGACTTGACGTCATCCCCGACAATTCTTGCGGCATAGCCTATCCCTGTGCCAGCTGTTTCACCAGCCTGTGCCCTCTCAGCCTTGACCGCAGCCCACGTCGTGGAGATGTCCCCTCCCGCTGCCATGGGGTCAGCCAGGGGTCCCCTCTGACACTCCCACTGCTGCATCATTTGAGCCAGTTCCTCCGCTGTCCTCTGAGGGGCCTGGAACAGTCATCAGCACAGAGGAGAATGGCAGCTCGCTGCCAGCAGCAGATAATATCCAGGCCCCGGGAGGTCAAGCAAGTGTTTTTTTTATTCCACTTCCTATCATAATGATGAACCTTGTCTGTCCCCTGGGAGAGAGCTGCTATTGTTAAAGACTCACCTATCCCCTCCTTGTCTCCTCCCTTGCTTCCGCAGCAGAGTCTGCCTCTGCAGCAGAGTCAGCACCAGAGCTGGATCACTGCAAGACCAGGTCCGAGATGTTGCCACCCACTGGATTGTCGGAGTCCTGGACGGCGGTGGAGCTTGAGCTCAGGCGAGTGCTCTATTTTGTCTTTCTGTTTTCAGTTCGGGAGCAATCTTGCCTGCATTTTGGCCGAACTAACTGTCAGCAATGGTCTAAGTTGTTTAAAATTTCTCAGATTGAATATGATTACCCCTCCTCATGGATCGTCACCTTATCGTGGTGGGGGGGTTTGCGTGCCCCAGTGATCCCAGGAGCTATGTTGTCCGGGGGCAATTTGCCTCTGATAGGGTCTCCCAAGACAAACTGGTCCTGGGTGAAGGGCCAGACTAAGAACGATCCAACAGACTCTCATGATAAATTGTATATCAAGGATTCAGTGTACTCCGCCCGGTATGGGGTTACCGGGGCCCCACCCTGGAGCCAGGCCTGGGGGAGGGGCTCGAAGGCTAGCGTCTGGTGGCCGGGTTTCCACCCATGGGACCCGTCCGGGCTCAGCCCGAAGGAGTTACATGGGTCCGCCCTCCAGTGGGTTCACCACCTGCAGGAGGGATCATGGGGGTCCAGTGCTATGTGGATTAGGTGGCGGTCAAAGGCGGAGACCTTGGCGGACTGATCCCAAGCTTTCTAAACTGGCTTTTGGTACGTGGAATGTCACCTCTCTGGTGGGGAAGGAGCCTGAGCTGGTGTACGAGGTTGAGCGATATACTATACTAGCTATAGTATATCGCTATATATATATAGCTAGTATACTAGCTATATATATATAGTAGACTATACTAGCATCAGCACCGGATCACCCCAGGGCTGTGTACTTTCCCCCCTACTCTTCTCCCTTTACACCAACTCCTGCACCTCCAGCCACCAGTCTGTCAAGTTGATCAAGTTTGCGGACGACACCACCCTCATTGGGCTCATCTCCAATGGCGACGAGTCCACCTACAGGAGAGAGGTGGCCCAGCTGGCGTCCTGGTGCAGCAATAACAACCTGCAGCTGAACGCTCTGAAGACTTCAGGAAAGTCACTACTCCTCTGCCCCCCCTCACCCTCTCAGGCTCTCCCATCACCACTGCTGATTCCTTCCACTTCCTAGGCACTACCATCACCAGGGACCTCAAATGGGAGCTGACCATCAGCTCACTCATCAAAAAAGCCCAGCAGAGGATGTTCTTCCTGCGGCAGCTGAGGAAGCTCAAGCTACCCACCAAGATGTTAGTGCAGTTCTACACAGCCCTCATCGAGTCCATCCTCACCACCTCCATAACCGTGTGGTACGCAGGAGCCACTGCCAGGGACAGACTAAGGCTGCAGCGCGTCGTGCGCACTGCTGAGAAGGTGATCGGCTGCAAGCTCCCATCTCTCCAGGATCTGTACATCTCCAGGACCCGGAGGCGTGCTGGCCGGATCATAGCCGATCCCTCACACCCTGGTCACGTACTGTTTGCCCCCCTCCCCTCTGGTAGAAGACTTCGGTCCATCCAGACTAAAACCTCCCATCACATGAACAGCTTCTTCCCCTCTGCCATTAGACTGCTGAACACTAAGTGACTTATTGACTCTCGTGCACCATGTACAGCAGCTCAACCAGACTCATGTCAATCATCACTGTTTTCTTCCTGCATTACCGACTGCACTATATAGTTCTCCACAGTATCTGCTGCTGGCTAATATATATTTTAACTGTTGACCAGTATCACTTAATCTTATCCTACACTTTATTACATGTATAGTTTATTTCTCTTATCTTATCATGTTTAATGTTGCAGCATTGTACCGAGACAAATTCCTAGTTTGTGTACTACATGAACAATGGCAATAAACCTGATTCTGTTTCTGATTCTGATTCTGATTCTGATACCGGCTAGATATAGTCGGCCTCACCTCAACACACAGCTCCGGTTCCGGAACCAGTCTCCTGGAGAGGGGCTGGAGCTTGGCCTTTTCTGGAGTTGCCCCGGGCAAGAGGCGACGAGCAGGGGTGGGTATTACTATATTGGAGTTTTCCCCGGTGGACGAAAGGGTTGCTTCCCTGCGCCTTCGGGTTTGGAAACGGGTCCTGACCATCATTTGTGCCTATGCACCAAATGATGTTTCAGAGTACCCACCCATTTTGGAGTCTGTGACTGGGGTGCTGGAGGGTGCTCCTCCTGGAGACTCCATTGTCCTACTGGGGGACTTCAATGCGCACGTGGGCAATGACAATGAAACCTGGAGGGGGGTGATTGGGAGGAACGGCCTGCCCGATCTGAACCCGAGTGGTGTTCAGTTATTGGACTTCTGTGCTAACCACAGTTTGTCCATAACAAACACCATGTTCAAGCATAAGGGTGTCCATATGTGCACCTGGCACCAGGACACCCTAGGTCGCAGGTCGATGGTCGATTTTGTTATCGTATCATCAGACCTGCGACCGTATGTCTTGGACACCCGAGTAAAGAGAGGTGCAGAGCTGTCAACTGATCACCACCTGGTGGTGAGTTGGATCCGACGGCAGGGGAGGAAGCCATTCGGACCTGGTAGACCCAAACGTATAGTGAGGGTGTGCTGGGAGCGTCTGGCTGAGGCCCCTGTCCGGGAGGTCTTCAACTCCCACCTCCGGAAGAACTTCAACCACATTCCGAGGGAGTCTGGAGACATGGAGTCTGAATGGGCCATGTTCTCCACCTCTGTTGTTGAAGCGGCGGCCCAGAGCTGTGGCCGCAAGGTGGTCGGTGCATCTCGTGGTGGCAACCCCCGAACCAAGTGGTGGACACCAGTGGTGAGGGGAGCCATTAAGCTGAAGAAGGAGTCCTATCAAGCTTGGTTGGCTTGTGGGACTCCCGAAGCAGCTGAGGTGTACCGGCAGGCCAAGCGGAGTGCAGCTCGGGTGGCTGCTGAAGCAAAAACCCGGGTATGGGAGGAGCTCGGTGAGGCCATGGAACAAGACTTTCGGTCGGCTTCAAAGAGATTCTGGCAAACTGTCCGGCGGCTCAGGAGGGGAAAGCAGCTCCCCGTCCACACTGTATATGGTGCGGATGGGACACTGTTGACTTCAACTGGGGATATCGTCGGGCGGTGGAAGGAATACTTCGAGGATCTCCTCAATCCCACTGATACGCCTTCCACAGAGGAAGCAGGGTTTGGGGACGAAGGGGATGACTCGCCTATCACAGGGGCTGAGGTCGCCAAGGTGGTTAAAAATCTCCTTGGTGGCCGGGCCCCGGGGGTGGACGAGATTCGCCCTGAGTACCTCAAGGCCCTGGATGTTGTTGGGTTGTCATGGTTGACACGCCTCTGCAACATTGCGTGGAGGTCGGGGGCAGTGCCTTTGGCATGGCAAACCGGGGTGGTGGTTCCTCTCTTCAAAAAAGGGGACCGGAGGGTGTGCTCCAACTTTAGAGGAATCACACTCCTCAGCCTCCCTGGGAAGGTCTATGCCAAGGTACTGGAGAGGAGAGTCCGGCCGTTGGTCGAACCTCGGATTCAGGAGGAACAATGTGGTTTTCGTCCTGGCCGTGGCACATCGGACCAGCTCTTTACCCTCTCGAGAATTCTTGAGGGTTCGTGGGAGTTTGCCCAACCAGTTTACATGTGTTTTGTGGACTTGGAGAAGGCATTTGACCGCGTCCCTCGTGGATTTTTGTGGGGGGTGCTTCGGGAGTGTGGGATATCGGGCTTGTTGTTACGAGCTATTCGGTCTCTGTACGACCGTTGTGAGAGTTTGGTTCGTATTGCCAACACTCGGTCGGAGTCATTCCCAGTGAGAGTTGGACTCCGCCAGGGCTGCCCTTTGTCACCGATCCTGTTCATAATTTTTATGGACAGGATTTCTAGGCGCAGCCAGGGAATGGAGGGTGTCATGCTTGGTGACCACAGGATCTCATCTCTGTTGTTTGCAGATGATGTTGTCCTGTTGGCTTCATCCAGCAATGACCTACAGTTCTTACTGGGACGGTTTACCGCTGAGTGTGAAGCGGCTGGGATGAGAATCAGCACCTCCAAGTCCAAGTCCATGGTCCTCAGCCGGAAAAAGGTGGATTGTCCTCTCCGGGTTGGGGACAGGCTCCTGCCCCAAGTGGAGGAGTTTAAGTATCTTGGGGTCTTATTCACGAGTGAGGGGAAAATGGAGCGAGAGATCGACAGACGGATTGGAGCAGCATCTGCAGTGATGCAGACGTTGTACCGGTCTGTTGTGGTGAAGAGGGAGCTTAGTTCTAAGGCAAAGCTGTCAATTTACCAGTCAATCTACGTTCCTACACTCACCTATGGTCACGAGCTTTGGGTAATGACCGAAAGAACGAGATCGCGGATACAAGCGGCTGAAATGAGCTTTCTCCGTAGGATTGCTGGACTCACCCTCAGAGATAGGGTGAGGAGCTCAGTCATCCGGGAGAGGCTCAGAGTAGAACCGCTGCTCCTCCACATTGAAAGGAGTCAGTTGAGGTGATATGGGCATCTGATTAGGATGCCTCCTGGACGCCTCCCACTTGAGGTGTTTCAGGCACGTCCCACTGGGAGGAGACCCCGGGGCAGACCCAGGACTCGGTGGAGAGACTATGTCTCCCATCTGGTCTGGGAACGCCTTGGTATCCCCTCTGAAGAGCTGGAGCAGGTGGCTGGGGAGAGGGAAGTCTGGGCTTCTCTGCTTGAACTGCTGCCTCCGCGACCCGGACCTCCGGAAAAGCGGTAGAAGATGAATGGATGGATGGATGGATGGATGAATATGATTAAGTTTACTGTACAATGAGTAAAGTTAGGGCCACCAAACTTGGTACAGGGGTTCATCCTGTGACCCTGAACTGTGACTGTGGTTTTGGGATCACAAGGTCAAAGGTCAATATCAAAGTACCTTATAATCTATATCTCAACATCAAAGACAGGTAGAGTCACCAAACAAGGAACAGGTTCACTCTGAGACCATGACCTCTGACTACAGGTTTGCGGTCCAAAGGTCAAAAGCTGGCACTCCCTATGATCTCTTACAATAGAACGTGTAAAGCTCTCTACAGTCACTATACTTGCTATACAGGTTCAGCTTGGGATCCTGACCTACAACTATGGGTTGTATACTTTGTCATGTATATGTGGATGAGGGGTTTATCATAATTTGGTTCTGCCACAATAATTATATTGAAAAGTTGAAAACTGCTCTTGGTCAGTAAGTATTGGGATCTTCAAAGAAAATGGAGGTGGGGGATACTGCACTTGCCTCAAAGTGATCTTGTTAAAGTCAGTATTTGGATATTTGGTCTTTCAGCCAAAGCTTAGCATATTTAGCTTAGCATATTTTCCCGATTGTGCAGTAATTCTTCTTTGCTGTAGATGATGTTTAACCCTTCTTGTGGCAAGATTTCATGGACAGATAGCGTCCCCATTGGCACAGGTGCAGCACTATGCCTGTCATGTGATGTTATATGACGTGGCCAAAAACTCCCCAGTTGATTTAAGTTGTACAATGGTTTCCACCTCACAAGGTGGCAGACACGTATAACTTACTGCTCATGCCTTGGAGGACTGATGGTGGGCATAGAACCATCCTAAAACCCCACTTCTGGACACCACAGAAGAAGAGTTTTATAAACGAATGTTGATGTTGGCCATCGCCATCGCAAGGAGGAGGAGGCATTTGCTCCCAAATTTGCCAACTATGATTCTAAAAAGAGATTATTTAGCTGTAGTGATATTTAATAAAATATAGGGTAATAAAGTACAGGAATTATTTATTTTATTTAATGGTAGGTGTGCAAGGGGACAGAGTTGAACCATCACTCCTACACTCCATCCATCCATCCATCCATCTTCTACCGCTTTTCCGGAGGTCCAAGTCGCGGAGGCAGCAGTTCAAGCAGAGAAGCCCAGACCTCCCTCTCCCCAGCCACCTGCTCCAGCTCTTCAGAGAGGATACCAAGGCGTTCCCAGACCAGCTGAGGGACATAGTCTCTCCACTGAGTCCTGGGTCTGCCCTGGGGTCTCCTCCCAGTGGGACGTGCCTGAAACACCTCAAGTGGGAGGCGTCCAGGAGGCATCCTAATCAGATGCCCATACCACCTCAACTGACTCCTTTCAATGTGGAGGGGCAGCGATTCTACTCTGATCCTCTCCCGGATGACTGAGCTCTTCACCCTATCTCTGAGGGTGAGTCCAGCAATCCTACGGAGAAAGCTCATTTCAGCCGCTTGTAGCCATGATCTTGTTCTTTCGGTCATTACCCAAAGCTTGTGACCATAGGTGACAGTAGGAACATAGATTGACTGGTAAATCGACAGCTTTGCCTTAGAACTAAGCTCCCTCTTCACCACAACAGACCTGTACAATGTCCGCATTACTGCAGATGCTGCTCCAATCCGTCTGTCAATCTCTCGCTCCATTTTCCCCTCACACATGAACAAGACCCCAAGATATTTAAACTCCTCCACTTGGGGCAGGAGCCTGTTCCTAACCCAAAGAGGACAATCCACCTTTTTTCCGGCTGAGGACCATGGACTCAGACTTGGAGGTGCTGATTTTCATCCCAGCCGCTTCACACTCAGCGGCAAACCGTCCCAGCAAGAGCTGTAGGTCTTTGCTACCCCAACTTTAGAGGGATCACACTCCTCAGCCTCCCTGGGAAGGTCTATGCCAAGGTACTGGAGAGGAGAGTCTGGCCGTTGGTTGAACCTCGGATTCATGAGGAGCAATGTGGTTTTCGTCGTGGCCGTGGCACATCTGACAAGCTCTTTGCCCTCTCGAGAATTCTCGAGGGTTCGAGGGAGTTTGCCCAACCAGTTTACATGTGTTTTGTGGACTTGGAGAAGGCATTTGACCGCGTCCCTCGTGGTTTTTTGTGGGGGGTGCTTCGGGAGTATGGGGTTTTGGGCTTGTTGTTACGAGCTATTCGGTCTCTGTACGACCGTTATGAGAGTTTGGTTCGTGTTGCCAACACTCGGTCGGAGTCATTCCCAGTGAGAGTTGGACTCCGCCAGGGCTGTCCTTTGTCACCGATCCTGTTCATAATTTTTATGGACAGGATTTCTAGGTGCAGCCAGGGAATGGAGGGTTTCATGCTTGGTGACCACAGGATCTCATCTCTGTTGTTTGCAGATGATGTCCTGTTGGCTTCACTCCTACACTCACTAAATAAAATAGGAAAGCACTCGTAAAAAGGGGGCACCAGTTCTAAAAGAACAATTTGTATCATTAACTTAATTTCAATTAATTAATTTCCATACCTTCAATTATTTAATGGATCAGTCTCATAATTTAAGGGAGTTCTTTTCCTGCCGTGATCTAGGAAACATACAGTGGGGCAAAAAAGTATTTAGTCAGCCACCAATTGTGCAAGTTCTCCCACTTAAAAGATGAGAGAGGTCTTCAATTTTCATCATAGGTATACCTCAACTTTGAGAGACAAAATGAGAAAAAAAAATCCAGAAAATCACATTGAAGGATTTTTAATGAATTAATTGGTAAATTCCTTGGTAAAATAAGTATTTGGTCACCTACAAACAAGCAAGATTTCTGGCTATCACAGACCTGTAACTTCTTCTTTAAGATGATCCTCTGTCCTCCATTCATTACCTGTAGTAATGGCACCTGTTTGAACTCATTATCAGTATAAAAGACACCTGTCCACAATCTCAAACAGTCAGACTCCAAACTCCATTATGGCCAAGACCAAAGAGCTGTCAAAGGACATCAGAAACAAAACTGTAGACCTGCACCAGGCTGTGAAAACTGAATCTGCAATAGTTAAGCAGCTTGGTGTGAAGAAATCAACTGTGGGAGCAATTATTAGAAAATGGAAGACATACAAGACCACTGATAATCTCGCTTGATTTGGGGCTCCACGCAAGATCTCACCCCGTGAGGTCAAAATGATCACGAGAACGGTGAGCAAAAATCCCAGAACAACATGGGGGGGACCTAGTGAATAACCTGCAGAGAGCTGGGACCAAAGTAACAAAGGCTACATCAGTAACACACTATGCCGCCAGGGACTCAAATCCTGCAGTGCCAGACGTGTCCCCCTGCTTAAGCCAGTACATGTCCAGGCCCGTCTGAAGTTTGCTAGAGAGCATTTGGATGATCCAGAAGAGGATTGGGAGAATGTCATATGGTCAGATGAAACCAAAATAGAACTTTTTGGTAAAAACTCAACTTGTTGTGTTTGGAGGAGAAAGAACACCATGCCTACTGTGAAGCATGGGGGTGAAAACATTATACGTTGGGGTTGTTTTTCTGCAAAGGGACCAGGACGACTGATCCATGTAAAGGAAAGAATGAATGGGGCCATGTATCTTGAGATTTTGAGTTAAAACCTTCCATCATCAAGGTCATTGAAGATGAAACGTGGCTGGGTCTTTCAGCATGACAATGATCCCAAACACACCGCCCGGGCAACGAAGGAGTGGCTTCGTAAGAAGCATTTCAAGGTCCTGGAGTGGCCTAACCAGTCTCCAGATCTCAACCCCATAGAAAATCTTTGGAGGGAGTTGAAAGTCCATGTTGCCCAGCGACAGCCCCAAAACATCATTGCTCTAGAGGAGATCTGCATGGAGGAATGGGCCAAAATACTAGCAACAGTGTGTGAAAACCTTGTGAAGACTTACAGAAAATGTTTGACCTCTGTCTTTGCCAACAAAGGGTATATAACAAAGTATTGAGATGAACTTTTGTTATTGACCAAATACTTATTTTACTGAGGAATTTACCAATTAATTCATTAAAAATCCTTCAATGTGATTTTCGGGATTTTTTTTTTTTTTTCGTTTTGTCTCTCATAGTTGAGGTATACCTATAATGAAAATTGGAGACCTCTCTCATCTTTTAAGTGGGAGAACTTGCACAATTGGTGGCTGACTAAATACTTTTTTTCCCCCCACTGTATATGTGAAGGAAAACGCTTCAACTTCTCTCATTTGAGGCGGCATGAAAAAATAAGCAGCAGTGCTGTGGTTTTAAGCAGGTTTTATTAAATCATACCACCTTCACGGGATCCCCTCTCCGGTGCATAGTGGAGCAGCCCGGAGCGGGATCCCTAGGCTCTCAGAGAAGGAGAGGCGGACACGTGTGTGTCTACCAGTTGCAGGATCAGAGTGAGAGAAGAAGAGAGAGATTGCGTTACAGAGTTGTACCTTAAATACTTGATCATAACAATACATCAAAAAGACATACCCCACAGTCTAGAATGATCAAAGGGACAACAGAACAGGCAGGAGGTATTTGCATTTGTAAGCCATACATCACAATGGGCAGATTAGCTAGACCTCGCTCTAAGTGCAAGACAACACAAATTGCAAGCTCAACAACACAAATTCCATACTCCCAACAGATACTTATCACATCGATGAGGTAAATGAGAAGTTAATTGCTGGTATTGTTAAAACACTGTCAAACTCAAAAACTAGTGATATCTACAATATGAGCACCTCCTTTCTCAAAATGCACAGCAAAATATTAATCAAACCACTGACTCATCTCATTAATCTCTCCATTAGGTCTAGTACATTTCCATCTGGCTGGAAAAAAGCTGTCGTCATACCAGTTCATAAATCAGGCAGTAAAGACGATATATGCAATTACCGCCCAATCTCTATCTTACCAGTCCTATCTAAGGTTCTTGAAAAAGTTGTAGCTACACAGCTGATAGACTACTTACAAGACAGTCAACTTCTTCATCCACATCAATTTGGTTTTAGACCAGGATACTCAACAGAAACAGCAAATTGTTGCCTTATTGAAAACGTCAAACAGTCCTTGGACAGGGGTAATGTGGTAGGAGCTGTTTTTCTAGATCTCAAAAAGGCTTTCGATACTGTAAACCACAGTTTGCTTTTATCCAAAATGGTATCTTTTAACTTCTCCCCAAATACATTAGAATGGTTTGCATCTTATCTCCAGAATAGAGAACAGTGTGTAAAAGTTCACCAGGATAAATCCTCATTTTTAAACAACCGCATGGGTATCCCACAAGGGTCCATTCTTGGTCCTTTACTTTTCAGCATTTTTATTAATGACTTGCCGTTACACTGCTCAGCTGCAACATGCCAACTTTATGCAGATGATGCAGTTATTTACACAGCTGCCAAGACTCCAGCACAGGCTGCAGATGTACTGTCTACAAGTATGGTTGATGTCCAAGAGTGGCTCCTCAAGAACCATCTATTGCTGAACCTTCAGAAAACAGTCTCAATGTGCTTTTCAATCAAAAAATGTAACCTGCAACATTTTAAAGTTAATATACATGATCATGACATCAGTTTAGCTACAGAATTCAAATACCTTGGCATTGTACTAGATCCTCAACTCAAATTTAATCTTCATATAAAGAAAATTTCAAAAACAGTAAAAAAAAATCTGAACTGCTTTAAATTAATTAGATATTACATACCTTACGAAGCAGCTGCACTGTATATGCATTCTATGGTTTTTTCTCATATATCATACTGTTTGACAGTCTGGGCTCAAGCAGCCCCTTCCACAATAAGACATATAGGTTCATTATATAATCAAACCCTAAAAATCTTGGACAAAAAGCCCATTAGGTGGCATCACTGTAATGTTTTAAAAAAATACAACCTATTGAGTTTTGAGAGCTTCATTGACCTCTGTCTTCTGAAATTAACGTTCAAATGTTTCCATAAATCAGCACCCGAGCCACTTGCTGGTTTCGTCCAAAGACAGGACAGCAGCAGAGCCACCAGGAGTTCTGTTAACAATAACTGTAAAATATTCCACCGCAGAACCACATTTGGACAAACAGCTTTCTCTATAAAGGGCAGTCACATCTGGAACACAATGCCAAATGAAATTAAAATAATAACGGACTTTAAAACATTCACTAAAAATGTTAAAAACTGGCTGAAAAATAAACAAGAATGTACTCATGTATGAATTATTTGTCTGCAAAGTGAGAGTGAATGAAGGGAAGGAATAAATGTGTTTGTTTATAGTGAGTGACAGAGGGAGGAAGGCCTGAAATAGGCAAATGTGAGTTATGTTATATGTGTTAAATGTGAGTCAGGCTGTTATATTTGTGTATTTATAATATTTATGTTAAAGGTGAGTCAGGCTGTTATATTTGTGTATTTATAATATTTATAATATTTATAATTGTGTATTTATAATTTTTCTGCATTGATGTATGTGGTTATTGTGTATATTTTTATCTTGATTCTTTTTTCTAAAGCCCATCCAGGGACAAGAGTTGCAAATTAGCTAATAGCTATACACTCTATGTGCAACACATCAGATTGATTGTCTTTGATTAATTGTCTATGTTTATTGCACTGTCCCTGTCAAATAAACTAATCTACTACTACTACAAAGAGGCTAACAAGCACATCTACATATTGATCTGAGTCTCTAGGTCACAGTAAGGACAGGACGCATGAGTACAAAGGATGAAAGGCATCAATTAACATCACATAGGTGAGACAGAAGAAACTCGTCTACCTGTAGACATTAATACACCAAAGCACATCTAAGATGCTCAGAAAAAGCACAGTAAGGACAAGCCATATGCACACTATACCGAATGGCGCATTACATCACAACACATGCATGTTTGCATCACAAATACATGAATGGCACATTGCTTCTCAGTAATGCAGCAGAAAAACAGAGAAAAGAGGGCTGAGTGTCCTTAGTCTGTTGTGGGGTTAAAACGAACCGCCACACACGCTCCCCCCCAGAGGACGCGGCAGGGGGTCGCGACCTCGATAATCCATCTGTGTGAGCGAGCTGTGGGAGAAGCTCGCTGCAGGTGGAGGGGGAGGGAGGGGAGGGGTAGTAAGTGCCGGCAGGAGCTGTGAAATCGTCCTGAGCCGTGCAAAAATTGCTTGCTGCTCCGTGACGTCGAGGGTTTGTCCCGTTGCACGTGCGGAGATCACAAGAAGAAAAATTAGTCTCTGACTCCTCTTGTGGCCATGAAGAAAAGCAGGAGCGGCTGTAAGAGAAAAAGTAAACAAAGCAGGGGGACTGTTGGCTTTGGGTGCTGAAGCAACCCCAAAGCTCCCGGGAACAGCTGACGGCTGAAATCCCGTTGTGCCATGGCTAAGACCATTAAAAAATCCAGTGGCGAGCTGCGTGCTTGCTTCAGGTGAACGAGCAACCCTGAAGGTTCTGTGGGCAGCGGCGGAGGACGATGGCGGTCTGTGGCGTGGCTGAGACTGTTAACAAATCCTTCCAGTATGCTGCATGCGTGCCTCAGGTGAGCGAGCAGCCCTGAAAGGCAGCGGCGAAGGAGGAAGGCAGTCTGTGGAGCCATTACTTGTCCCATGCGTGATGCGCCGTCCTTGTAACTCCCCGATGCGTGCGCGGGGGTTCAGTGCGTGGGTGGGCCGCTGGAGTGGTGAGTCAGGGTGCAGAAACTTGGCGGAGATCAGCGCAGACGGCGCCAATAAAATCCAGGTTGAGCTGTTGCTGTAGATTTGGCCATGGTGCGTTGGAGCGTTGAGAGGAAATAGACGATCTTTAGTCCCTCAGGCCCGTGCAGAGGCGTTGGAGCGGCGGGAGGGAATAGACGATCTTTTGTTCCTCAGGCTCATGCAGCTGCGTTGGAGCGGTGTGAGGAAGTAGACGATCTCCGTCCCTCGGGCTCGTGGAGGCGCGTTGGAGCGGTGCGAGGCAATAGATGATCTTTGTGCCTCGGGCTCGTGCAGCTGCGTTGGAGCGGTGAGAGGGAGGAGACGATCGTTGTCGCTCGTGCGGCCATGGTGCGTTCAGTTCCACGCGCTGCGCTCCCCGTCGGCCCTGGAGGTTGCCGTCGTGGAGAGAGGACGAGGTGCGTGCGCTCTCAGTGAGAGCGGCCGGTCCAGCGTGGTTGTGCAGATCTCAGGCGACGGAGCATTCATGCCCGGGTGTTGCGTTCGCTGGCCGCTCGTTTTTTTCAGCGTCGGTTCGCCAGCGTGGCCATCCAAAACAGAAGGCTGCGTTGCACAAAACGTGTGCGTCTTCAAGGGGCCACCAACGCAGCTGTGTGGTTGTCCAGCTCGGAAGGTTGCTTTCGCACAAAACGTGTGCGTGTTCGAGGGGTCACCAGTGAGGCGGCATGAAAAAATAGCAGCGAGTGCTGTGGTTTTAAGCAGGTTTTATTAAATCATACCACCTTCACGGGATCCCCTCTCCGGTGCATAGTGGAGCAGCCCGGAGCGGGATCCCTAGGCTCTCAGAGAAGGAGAGGCGGACACGTGTGTGTCTACCAGTTGCAGGATCAGAGTGAGAGAAGAAGAGAGAGATTGCGTTACAGAGTTGCACCTTAAATACTTGATCATAACAATACATCAAAAAGACATACCCCACAGTCTAGAATGATCAAAGGGACAACAGAACAGGCAGGAGGTATTTGCATTTGTAAGCCATACATCACAATGGGCAGATTAGCTAGACCTCGCTCTAAGTGCAAGACAAAGAGGCTAACAAGCACATCTACATATTGATCTGAGTCTCTAGGTCACAGTAAGGACAGGACGCATGAGTACAAAGGATGAAAGGCATCGATTAACATCACATAGGTGAGACAGAAGAAACTCGTCTACCTGTAGACATTAATACACCAAAGCACATCTAAGATGCTCAGAAAAAGCACAGTAAGGACAAGCCATATGCACACTATACCGAATGGCGCATTACATCACAACACATGCATGTTTGCATCACAAATACATGAATGGCACATTGCTTCTCAGTAATGCAGCAGAAAAACAGAGAAAAGAGGGCTGAGTGTCCTTAGTCTGTTGTGGGGTTAAAACGAACCGCCACACATTCACCCTTTTATTAAAGTCATTCAGGTTACATGATATGGCATTCAAATGATGGATAAACAGATTCAAATGGTAACAGGTATCTAATATCACATCAACTGTTAGTGGATTCCTGAACATAGAATCTAGCGTTAAACCTTTGTGGAAACAAGTAGATACCAGACTTTATGTTTCAACAGTAATGGAAGGCTGAAATGTCTAACAAAAACAGAACACAATTTTATGGGGAAAAGTCATAAGCTGATTTTCTAGAAATGAACTTCTTAATTAATCTACAAAAATGAAGGGAGGTTACTTTAAAAGGAATAAGAATCTTCCTTCAGTTTATGGCGTTATCCTATGGCTGAGAGATGGATTGTACCATGAAATACTGGTTATGTTCAATTGCAATTTAAAATAAAATTTTAGGACGTCACGTTTAACCCAGCAGATAGGAAAATGGGAGTCTCACTTACGAACAGCTGTAGGTCCACGTATTCAGTGGGTCGGTGCTGGCTGGGGTTTGATCACTGGGACCCAGAGATGGAACGACCGCTGCAAGGCTTCTTGATGTTCATAACCAACCATAAGAAATGCAGACTAGGCCGGGGCTCATAGTAGGACAGGGGCAGCAGTGGTAAAGGCTGTCTCAGAGCAGCGTGGAGAGTCCTTTTGGCAACCAGTCTGAATTTATGTTGTCTCTGGTCGCAAAATAGACCAGAAACTGAAGGAGGATTCTCTGTCAGACGTGGATGAGACCAAAAAAACGTCCAAAAACACAATCTCTGTTCACTTTAAAATAGGAAAATTAAAAGTCCACCTTAACGTCATAAAAAGTCAGAAAATCTAAGAAAACATTCAACTAGGATAAGAATGGCTTCTGAGGTGAAGAAAAAAAAAGATTTTGAGAGTCTGACTCTCTTTAAGCAAGCTCGTAAGAAAAAGATGGTTTCTCCTCAGTAACCAGAAAAACAAGAAAACTAACGCAGGATTTGACAAACTCCACACCCAAAAAGGTTTCTTAAAATTCACAGAACAATTTAAACAAAAGAAAACTGCAAGGAACTTTGAAGAAGTGAAACAAAAACTTTCCTCTTAGATCTAGATTTCTATTCTGCTTCTTTAATCTTAATCTTAAACTTCTTCTATTCCTTCTAACATATATTCTTCTAACATAAATTCTTCTTTCATCTTCTCTCATGCAGGGCGGCTCCTGCACTTTTAACTGACTGTTAGTCATAAAAACCGGGGCTGGTCGCAGACAGGCCAATCAGCTTTCATAAAGAGGAATTTGAACGGGCCTTTGTCCAATGCGAAAACATTTCTTTGTTTGGGAGCAGCCAATCAAATGAAAAGGGCATTATCCCGTGAAAGGTAGAGAGGAGCAGTTTATCAGGAATGACATCGTACAAGGATTAATACCCATTCAGTTCTTATGAAATTATGTACTCAATATAAAATCTAACTAAATTAGGTGACTTGGCTAATATTCAGTGATGATGCATTTATTAAATTAAATCACCCTTATTGTCATTCAGCGTACAACCAATCATGTACAGCAGAAAAAGATTGTGCTTTACTTATCTACAGTGTAAATCACATACACCCCAAGTGCAGAATCAGAGGGCCGCTGCCATGCAAGGCGCCGCCACAGAGTTCCCTCCTCCATTCCATTTATTGCTGAGCACCAAGCTGGATGGCAGGAAGTTCCACTTTTATATGGTCTTCGGCATGACCCAGCCGGGATTTGAACCCCTGCCTCCCAGGTGTGGGGCAGATGCTCTACCAACTGAGCCACCACTCCGGTAGTGGTAGTAACGGTATAAGTGGTAGTAATGGTATAAGCCATTAGTAATGGCTTATACCATTACTAATAATATTAACATTCATTTGACTAACACTCATGAGCATAAACATTCCTAATACATGTTCCTAATACATGCACTTCACATTTAGATCAAGGATTAATCAATTACTGCAAACCCTGGTCAGTGGTCAAAAGGATGATTTTCAGTGTCCTTAGGATCCTGAGAAGATGATAGCTGGAAATGAGAAAAACTTAAATGTTTAGTCAAATTAACAGTCAGATTATACAATGAAACATATTCCATAGATATCCACTAGGAGGTACTGTTGAGCTGTAGATAATTTTGTAGATCTCTGTCATGGGAGAGAAATGGCCTAAAAAGCTCTGTGATCTGTCTAGGAAAGGAAGGAGCGCATATATCTGTCCAGTTAAGAAGTTTATGACTTTTTAAGAGCATTAGTTTCCTGTAGGGCGGCTGCTTATCAACATGAGCTGTCCACGTTGGGGATCTGGACTCCAGAGTTCATTGTCCACTTAAGCCTTTAAAAGCAAATTCTGATCCTTACCATGTCTGCAAGAGGGGAGTTGTTTACATTGGGGTCCTGGGAAAGGCACAGCATTCTTGGTCAGGCTATGAGTGGTGGTGTTTTAATATGAAGAAAAGAGAGATTCCTGTAGAATGAAGAAAAGTGATCTTCTGGATTAGCCTGAGGGGACGTTGATGCTACATAGCTTAAGAAGGTAAATATCTACATTTGGTTATATCAGAGGGTGGGCGAAGCTGGTTGATGTTCACCTTACATTGCCCCCAGTGCCATGTCACTGGATAGAACAATTGTGCTGGTTCTGTGTCATCATATAAGATTAATAGCGGCGGGATAAAAGTGAAAATGAGGTGGAATAATCATAACAGTTTCTGGATGGGGGGAGGGGGGATAAAATGTCCGACAGAAGAGAAAATAATGACCAGAATGCCACAAAAGGAAAATCTGCCCGGCCAGCGGTAAGTGACGAATTTGTTTGTTTACATTGTAACTGATTTTCTGGTTCATATACTTTAAAGATAAGATATCAAAATGCCCAAACCCCCCCCCCCCCCAAAAAAAAAAAAAAAACGGTGACAAAAAACAAAACCACTCAGGAGAAAATACAGCCACATGCCATGGAGCTGGGTTTGAGAACATCCACTCAGTTCATGACAGACCCCCCCCTCCTCCCAAGGGGTGGATACCAGACACCCACCGTACCTTCAAAGGAAAACACAAAAAAAGAACAACAAAAGAACACCTCCCCCCCCCCCCCCCCCCCCCGGAGATCTACCACAACTCACCAGGGCAGGAAGGAGGTGGGGGGAACAGGTCAGGAGGGAATCAACAAGCACAATAACACAAGAATATTATACATGAAAAAAAGGAAACCTCCCCCCAACCCCAAAACCTAGATCAACACCTCCCAAGAGCAAAAAAGTCCAAGAGTTCAGGGGGCCGACCAGAGTCCCAGGCCCAAGGGGTGGCGAAAGGAGGCCGGTCGGGTGGTCTGTCCAAGTCCCAGACCAGTCAGACCACCCAGGAGAGCGGGTCAGGTTGCTGGCCAGGGACAATGGGTCACTCAACCCCATGGCACAGTTCACCGGGTGGACGGCCTGGGTCCTTGAGCCACCAGGTCAAGAGGGGCAGCCCAGGAGGTGGCCTCCCCACAGGGAAACCCAAAGCAGGAAGGGAAAGCCAGGAAAGGGGAGCACCGGCATCATCGAACAGTGACGTGAGAAGAGCCACCCCGCCCCCCATGGCCCCGAGCTGGGGAACAGCTGCATCCGCGGAGGTCCCAGTCCGGGACCAAGCTGCACCCGCAGTGGCTCCAGGCTGGAGCTTAGTTGCACCCGTGGGGGTCCCGGTTCAGGGTCCCCCCATGGACTCCGGCTGGGCCATGGTAACACCCGTGGTGGGACCCAGGGGGGCCACTGCTGCACCCATGGTAGGACTCGGCTGGGCCATGGCTGCATCCACAGTGGACCCCGGCCAGGCCTTAATGACAGGGGCATCTGGAACCTCAGGCGGCGGACCCAGATCCTCGGAGGCTTCTTACGGCGCCGACACCTCTCTGGCAACCCTGGGAGAAGGCTCACAGACAACATAAAAGGAAGAGGGGTCAGGGTCACTGGCAGTGGCAGAGCCCGGCAGGGCGAGCTCAGATGCAATGGTCAAATTAGACCATCACTCACAGTTAGTGCGGCCAAGATGTTGCTGCATGCAAGGATCTTCTCACACATTGATTATTGTTATACCAACTGATCACTCACTGATATAACCCTAATCAAACCTATTGAATCTTTATACAAAAAAGCCATAAAAATCTTTGATAAGAAAGATCCCACACACCATTGTTAAGGATAAGCCAGCTTTATTGTCATTCAAATCCATACAGCCAATAGAACAAAATTACGTTTCTCTTAATCACACATATATACAATCAGAGGGGTCGCTGCCATGCAAGGCGCCGCTGCAAATTTTTCTCCTCCATTTCATTATTGCTGAGCACCAAGCTGGACAGCAGGAAGTTCTGCTTTTATATGGTCTTTAGCATGACCCAGCCAGGATTTGAACCCCGAAGTGGGGCGGGTGATCTTTACACTGTGCTACCACGCTGATCCAATTGTTGTCACATTTACAAGAAATACAATTTTCTGTCTTTTGAAAATTTCAAAACTCTCAAATTTTCCTGTTCAATAAAATGGTTATGCTCCACCCCCACCACAATCACTAGAAGAAACTGTGAGGTCCCCCACAGATGCACCACATTTGCTCAATCTGTGCTGTCAGTGAGGGGCACCAAGATCTGGAATAATATACCACCTGCAATCAGAGAATGTACCACACTAAACACTTTTAAGAGGCATTGTAAAAATTGTTTTTTAAACAACCAAAACTGTGACCATAACTAGTGGATGCTCTGCGGCATACTCGTATAATACAGTATTTCACAAAAGTGAGTACACCCCTCACATTTTTGTTAACAGTTTATTATATCTTTTCATGGGACAACACTAATGATATGACACTTTGATACAATGTAATGTACTCAGTGTACAGCTTGTATAACAGTGTAAATTTGCTCTCCCCTCAAAATTACTCAACAAACAGCCATTAATGTCTAAACTGCTGGCAACAAAAGTGAGTACATCCCTAAGTGAAAATGTCCAAATTGTGCCCAAAGTGTCAATATGATGTGTGGCCACCATTATTTTCCAGCACCGCCTTAACTCTCTTGGGCATGGAGTTCACTAGAGCTTCACAGGTGGAAGATAAATGTGAGAGTATCTGGACATGAGACAGAAAGCAAAAATGATCAACAGAAGATGAAATAAGGGACGAGGATGAGCACATGGACATATGGTGACGCATGACGCTCGCTAGGTCTAAGATTTTTATCAGTTTGTTTACATTCTCCTGATCTTCTGGTTCATATATTTTGAGGATTAGATAACAAAAAAACAAAAAGCAAAATAAAAAAATCATCTTTGTAAATATGTTCAAAGTCCAGTTTTACTTAAAGTTATGTAATCCAATATGGCTGCCATAACATTATGCAAATTAGATGAGTAGATTTACTCCCATCATTAAGTTTGGATTATATTCTACATTTTTCTTGTTTACAGTAAGCCATTATCTCTTACCATGTTGAAGTTACAGCCTCTGGAATTTCTGATATCTAAGCTGAATATTTTCTTTGAAAAATTCTTGGCCACTAGAGGGTGCATGCAGAAGGTGTGTCAGGTTGAGTTTTTAGGCTAAAGGGATAAGGAATGTTAACCTTCACCTTTGACCTGTTGACCCCAAACCCATAATCAGAGGTCAGGATCCGAAGGTGAACCTGTGTAGCAAGTTTGGTGACCCTAGCTTTCTTTGTTGTTGAGATATACCTTATAAGGCTTTTTGATGTTGACCTTTGACCTCAAGGTCATCCAATGAGATTGAACTTGAAATATGTGCATCATCACAGTATATCAAACCATGGCACCAAGTTTCAAAACAATTGAAACATAACTGTAAGAGTAGTTAACTTCACAAAAGTGGGATGGACAGACGGACTGACCTATAACATAATCCCTCTTTGGTCTTCATCAGAAGGGTGCTTCAACCCCTTTGGGCTTTGACCGGTAGGGGATAAAATAAGTACCACTGACATGAACAGATATCCAGAAAAATGAATATTTGTGTACTGCCCTGATAAAATGTAAGGAAGTCCGATAATTCCACCCTTCATTGTTTATTTATTAAGCTCTGTTAAGGCTTTTTAACTTTACCACATACCTAGTTAATCAGATTATACAGATTTTTAATTTTTTCCCCATATAATATGTAAGCCTTATTGTAATGTTAATTTATAGAAACCTTTTTAATAAAGAGTTTATCTATTCAACCCATTTTCCTCACAAGCCCATCTTTTTATTGAATGAATGTAGGCTTTTTATTTTAACTTTTTTACAGTTTTATCACCTTCACAGATGGTGTCCCCATCTTGTAATCCAAATAGTGTTTTTTTTTTTTTTTCTTTTTGACAAACTTTCCTTCATTAGGCTAAAGGCCACAATAATACAATTAAAAGGCTGAAGAGGAGGCTGAATCAGCTATGACAGAAGTGGACAATGACCATGTTTACACGGACACAAGTAACTGGATCAAAAGCCTGATCGGAATAAAAATGCTTCATGTTAAACATGCCAATCTGAATACTCTGACCCAATCACACTCATTCAGATCAAAATTTCATTCCGATTGAGAGGGGTGGGTTATGCCAATTGTTAATCTGAATGGTGCACATGAAAACACTTATTCCAAAGGCTGGGCGGAAAATATGTTTACTGCACATGTCTGTACGTCAGCCACAGGTCGACTTGACGTATTTCTGCCTTTACAACAGCTAGCGGAAAACATAGTGGGAGTAAAACAAAACTGTTTACCTTTTGTTCTTATTAAAGACAAAAATAGAAAGGAGATGTTTTTACCTTCTTTACATGTTTCGACTGTTCACTGCAGCCTTCGTCAGAAGCGTCAGCTGATTGCTGCGAGGTGTTATTTTATCAGCTGACTTTCGTAGGTGGGGCCAGCCCCGCAGACCCGTCAGATCCATTGAGTCAGCCCCGCTTTCCACCAGAAATAATTAAAAGAAGACAAAATGAACCTACTTGAGCTAAAACAAAACTGGTCTGTATTGTCCTGCTGTCTCCCTCTGTTTGTCATATGCAGAAGTATGTACTTGTAGCTTCATTATGGAGACCAGCAGAAGCAAAAATACAGTCTGAATAACACAATACAGGTCAATTTCAAAAAGAGAAAGATACAAAGCGAGCCTTGCCAACACCAGAAGTTGCTTCTTCTTCTACTGTTTTCGTAATGTTGAAATGTCGACGTGCGCATGTCAAAATGATTTATTCCTTTCAAATGTGTGACACATGGAAACGTACGTCCTAATCGGATCAGCTTTTTCAAGATCCAAGTAAACAGTAAAGTTCTGATCTGAATTGTAATCAGATTGAAGAAATTTTGCCCAAGTAACCGTGGTAATAGAGGGTCCACTAAACTATGGACAATATGTGCCACACATCCAGCATGGGACTATGGTGTTTGAAGACTGGAATACAGTATGTGCAGCAGAAGTTATTGTTGTTCCATAAGAGACTAAACAGTGCAGTGTGGTCCTCCTCCAACCTCTATGCAGCAATCTGACAGTGTGGGATAGTGTGGGACACACACACACACACACACACACACACACACACACACACACACACACACACACACGCGTGCTCTTGTGTTTTAGTTTAGGAGCATGTCTGTGATTTTTAGTTTCAATAAAGGACTTTTACTTTAATTTGGTGGCAGAATAATCCACCACGCCATGTGGGTTGTGTGGCAGTCTACCCATCAACTCTATTTTAGGTTTTTTTGAGTGAGTGTCTTAGGCCAATTTAGTACATTATTTTTTGTTATCTTAATGTGTGATTTAGGTCCCAAATTGTTGGGGGGTGGGTTCAATTGTGTGTGTGGTTTTGGACTTTTTTAAAGGGGGGAGGTAATGTATGTGTTAAACAGCACCTTCCTTCGCACACATTCACACATTCATTCACACACCATCAGTGTGTGAATGTGTGTGTGAATGGGTGGATAGCAGGATCTGTAAAGTGCTTTGGTCACCAAGAGATGAGAATAAAAGTGCTATATAAGTGAATGCTATTTACCATTTACAATTTACCATTCATTGTGAAGTGCAGTGTGGTGATGTGCACTCTGTCACGTCACGTTATGCCAGTGCCCTATATCAGACAGGGGTGTCATTTTATGGCCCCTTTGCCTGATGTCCATGCTGGTGACTGCCGTGTGTAACTGCTTTATATAGTTCTCTAATAAAGCAGTGTTCACCAAGTCCTTCGTGCCTGGGAAACTCGCAGTAACACAGCCGTGGACAAAATTGTTGGTACCCCTCTGTTAATGAAAGAAAAACCCACAATGGTCACAGAAATAACTTGAATCTGACAAAAGTGGTAATAAGTAAAAATTCTATGAAAATTAACCAGAGAAAATCAGACAATGCTTTGAATTGTGGTTCAAAAGAATTACTTTAAAAAACAAACTCATGAAACAGGCATGGAAAAAAAAATGACGGTACCCCTAGAAAAGATTGAAAATAATGTGACCATAGGGACATGTTCAACCAAGATGTGTCCTCTAATTAACATCACAGGTGTCTACAAACTTGTAATCAGTCAGTTGGCCTATTTAAAGGGTGACAAGTAGTCACTGTGCTGTTTGGTGACATTGTGTGTACCACACTAAACATGGACCAGAGGAAGTCAAAGGAGATAGTTGTCTCAGGAGATTAGAAAGAAAATTATAGACAAGCATGTTAAAGGTAAAGGCTTTAAGACCATCTCCAAGCAGCTTGGTGTTCCTGTAACTACAGTTGCACATATTATTCAGAAATTTAAGATCCACGGGACTGTAGCCAACCTCCCAGGACGTGGCCGCAGGAGGAGACGGATAATATGAATGGTAACAAAAGAGCCCAGAACAACCTCTAAACACATTCATGGTGAACTCCAAGGTCAAGGTACATCAGTGTCAGATCGCACCATCCGTCGTTGTTTGAGCCAAAGTGGACTTCATGGGAGACGACCAAGGAGGACACCACTGTTGAAAACAAATCATTAAAAAGCCAGATTGGAATTTGCCAAACTGCATGTTGACAAGCCACAAAGCTTCTGGGAGAATGTCCTATGGACAGATGAGACAAAACTGGAACTTTTTGGCAAGGCACATCAGCTCTATGTTCACAGATGCAAAAATGAAGCATACCAAGAAAAGAACACTGTCCCTACTGTGAAACATGGAGGAGGTTCTGTTATGTTCTGGGGCTGCTTTGCTGCATCTGGCACAGGGTGTCTTGAATCTGTGCAGGGTACAATGAAATCTCAAGACTATCAAGGTAGTCTAGAGAGAAATGTGCTGCCCAGTGTCAGACAGCTTGGTCTCAGTCGCAGGTCATGGGTCTTGCAACAGGATAATGACCCAAAACACACAGGTAAAAACACCCAAGAATGGCTAAGAGCGAAACATTGGACTATTCTAAAGTGGCCTTCTATGAGCCCTGATCTAAATCCTATTGAACATCTGTGGAAGGAGCTGAAACATGCCGTCTGGAGAAGGCACCCTTCAAACCTGAGACAACTGGAGCAGTTTACTCATGAGGAGTGGGCCAAAATACCAGCTGAGAGGTGCAAAAGTCTCATTGACAATTACAGAAATTGTTTGATTGCAGTGATTGCCTCAAAAGGTTGTGCAACAAAATATTAAGTTAAGGGTACCATTAATTTTCATAGAATTTTTATTTATTATCACTTTTGTCAGATTCAAGTTATTTCTGTGACCATTGTGTTTTTTTCTTTCATTAATAGAGGGGTGCCAACAATTTTGTCCAGGTGTGTATATATAACATAATAAAACATGCACATGTAACACACAAAACTATATACAAAGTGCTACTGCACAGTCACTTGGGCGGAACAGTTGGAACTTGCATGGGGGGGCCCAGGTCAGCACCTCAGCAGGCGTGCCCCTGGAGGCTGCAGGCCCCTGCAGTGATGGCCAGTCTTCTGGATGACAGAGCTCAGATCCCACACTGCCATCACCAATTCCCGTCCAGCCCTCTCACCTGGAGCGTCTTCTAGGACATGCCGCAGCTAGCTGTCATGCCTCATCGAGCCATCGGACAGCCGGAAGCACGCCGCTCCCAACTTCGCCACTATCCGCAGATATGCTTGATGTTTTGCTGGCTGTTTTGCTGGCTGTTTTGCTTGGCCCATGTTCGCCGTGGACGTCCATCACCCCGAATCCCAATCAAGTCCATAACCCAAAGTGGAATTTTACTTGGTCTGATGTGCTGCTGCTGAGCATGCAGTAAGTCCATGCTCATCGGCCCCATCCTCTTCTATAACTATTGTAGTGTTCACCGTTGTAGCTGCAGACCCCCCACCTAACTGTGGCCAAGTGCCGGAGTCATCTGGGGCTAGCATGGTGTCGCTCATCAGCATGGGTACCGACTCTGGGCGAAAACTGTTTGACCTGAAAGCGGGGGTACCTGTTAGCTCTTCATACCTTTCACTCCCAGTGTCCGTTGGGGGTGAGCAGGGAGATTTCTCCCTTGGGTTCCCCAGGTAAGACAAACGTCACACCCTGTCATAGTTATTCAAATGTCCACATCTACTACAACATTTTTCTCTCGCCGGGCAGTTCTTCGCTTTGCGGCACTGTGTTGTGGACCCACAACCCCTGCAAATGGAGTTTACAGGGGCAGACCTTTGGGTGGCAGCATTGATCTCCCAAAATCTTCGTCCTCGCTATCCTCGCTATCAGGGTCCGCAACATTAGTTGAGGTGGGCGGAATCTTTGGCTGGTGCCAATTTAGCTCCACAGCTAGCTTATCAACGTTGTCCATTCAGAGAACTAGCTCCACTTGCTTTAGTTAACGTTAAGTTATTAGGCGCCACTTATAGACTAGCACGTAGCTCAGCGTTGCACGTGTGCTCTGTTAGTTGGTCGATTACCATTTCGTCTTCGGGCAGTCCAAAACGACACTGGTTGGCTGCTTCAAGTCAATGACATACTGGTGGATAGGCTCACGTACCCGCTGGCGTCTCCAGCGAAAATGAATTCTCCAAACAGTCACGTTGTCTGGGGTGGAGAAATATTTAGCTAGCAGCTCCATATTGTCCTCACATGAGTCCGCCATGCCGAGCGTCCGTAGGACCCTCTGGCCCTCAATACCCAGGTTGTGAATGAAAAGCACTCGCGCCATCACCCCATTGAGCTTCCCGTGGTCCAGCGCCGTAACATACATTTGATAGGCCTCCCACCAATGCGGCCACGAAACCGGTGGTTTGCCCGGGAGCTCAAGGAAGGGACGAAGTGATGTAATGCATGCCTCCATGAGTTAATCCTCGATCGCCAAATGTTATGTATGGAAAATACGTGGGTGAAGGATGAGGCACGATGGACTTGGTGAACACAGCTTTATTAGAGAACTATATACAGCAGTTACACAAGGCAGGCACCAGCATGGGCATCCGGCAAAGAGGCGCCCCTGCCTTATATAGTGCAGCGCAGTGACGTGACAGGAAGTGCACATCACCACAATGCACTTCACAGTAAAGGTGCCATTTTAACACATACAACAAAGACATCCCTGGCAAGATTCAAACCCTGGACCTGCTGCTTTACAAGCTCTCACCATAACCACAATACCACACAACTGCTTTAGCTTGCATTCTGTCTCAAATAATAAATTTTCAGTTGAAAGGATTTCTAACAGCAGCAGTACAGCATTTAAATTTAATGTGCACTGTATATTTTGGCCGACTTCCAGCACCACACGAGTCAGCTGCCTTTCTGCAGCAGCAGCTCAATTCTGAGTCTGGAATTTCCCCTTTGTGAGACTAAAAAAGGCTTACCTTATATTGTTTTCAGATGTACAGAAGAGGGAGGTTGCACTTTAGAAGAATAACATGATACCAGAAGGATTTGAACCCAGGACTCCTGCATGACAGATGAGCATCTTAACCCCTAGACAACACTACTGTGTTGGGTCAGACATTCAAAAAGAAAGTTAGCAGAAGAATACTGCTCTATTTGTGAGTCTGAAGTATCATCAGATATGAATCAGAATTTCTGAAGTTAAACTACATGTCAAAGAGAAACTGTACAACTCGACTGGCCTAGAAGTTCAAAACAGATATTTGGATAATTTCACCAACTTTTCATTATCCGTGTCTGTAGATTTTATTTATTTATTTAGCGAATGCAAAGTCCTTAAGCCAAGCAGTTGCCTCCTGGTTTGCTGTATGGAGGGTGTGTAATCCTCCTTCCAGTCTTTGGAGCGGGCAAGCCTCTATGATGTGTTCCATAGTTTGCTCCTCTCCACATGCGCACAGTGGGCTAGGGCTACTGCCCCATCTGTGAAGGCTGGCCAAGCAGGGGCCATGTCCAGTCCTGAAGCGATTGAGTGTAGACCACTGTCTCCTTGGGAGGTTGGTGCCCGGGACCTGTTGGTTGGGGTTTATCACCAGCTGTTTGTTTGGGACCTCCTTGGTCTCCCATTCCTCTTGCCAAGCTGTCTGGATGGTAAAGTCAGCTGGGGGAGGGTTTTTCCAAATCGGCCGTCTGGATGAAAGTCGGGCAGTGGGTGGGGTGTAGATATCTGCATGGATTGGTAAGTGAGGAAAATCTTTAACTTTTTGGAGCATCCTTTGAGTTAATGCTGCTCGCCGGATGTGTGGAGGGGCTATGTTTGACAGTACAGAGAGCCAGGGGAGTGGTGTTGAGCGGATTGTTCCAGTTATAGTTCTCATGGTTGAGTTGAGCTGGGTGTCTACATGGTGTGTGTAAGATGACCTGGACCAGACAGGGGCACAATATTCTGCTACAGAGTATGAAAGGGCCAGTGCTGAGGTGCGCAGGGTGGAGACTGCCGCCCCCCATTTTGCACCAGCGAGCTTGCAGAGCAGGTTGTTTCGTACTTTCACCTTAGCAGCCGTCCACTTTAGATGTTCCTTGAAGGATAGATCTGTCTGTAGATGATCTCTGCTTAATGTCAAGCAATTTGGATGAATGGCTTTGGAGGAGTTCACCTGCACATTTTTGAAAATATAGTGCAGAAAACTTCATTTTCAGAGTTTGCCATCACTGACAAAAAGTTGTGGAAGAGTTCAGTGAATAGAGGGTATGCTTTTGATGTCACCAAACAGAACTCATGGCAGTTAAAAAACAATGAGTGGCAAAAATGAGTGGCAGCATTAGGGTGTATACATTAAAACACAACACATACACACAGTATTTAATCACAGTAGCACACAGAGTACCTGCTTGCATTGTGGGGAGTTAATCTTATCATTCTGTCTTGTACAATAATAATAATAATAATAATAATAATAATAATAATAATAATAATAATAATAATAATAATAATAATAATAATAATAATAATAATAATAATTAAGGCTGCGTGTCCACCAAACGGGTTTTTTGTCACCTGACCACCCTGAGCATTTTTTTTTTCAGCGTTTGTGCATGGTGCTCTAGGAAAAAAAAGTCTGTGCACTGTATTCCAACAACAGCTTGTCACTCTCACCTCAGCACTTCCGCTTTTCCTATTGTCAGACTTTCTACTGATTTTTTAATAGAAGTCTCTAAATAAAAATGGACAAGAAACATTTTCTAGCAGCTCTGGATGTAAAATATGATGACACGGAAAGCAGGAGTCTGAGTACAGACTAGTACCGGCATCCTATGTCCAGCCCACTCTTGGTTGCTTGATCTGACATTGACAACCTCAGCTGAGTTCTCTGAAAAATTGAACTTTTTTCAGCTCTGAGCACCCTGAGCACGGTGACAAAAAACGACTACCACCGAGAGTACTCAGCACTGTAAACACTGGACTACATAGAGAATGAATGAAAAAATCCCGCCCAGAGTGGAAAAAAACACGTTTGGTGGACACGCAGCCTTAAGGCTCTGAATCAGTTCTTCACTTACCATGGACTCTTTACCCATACATCACTACAGTCAAGTAAATGGTGTGGTATTACCATCTAACGTTAAAAAGGCTCTCTGTGCACTGCTGTGACTAAATATTTTGTGTGATTTTTATGTTTTGTTGCATAGAAAATAAAGGTGTCACAGGTAATTGCCATGCAGTGCTGTGTTGCTATGGTAACTGTCCTGTAACTGCCAATAATTCTGTTCCAATGCATCCTTTATATATAATGATGAAATAATTTTCAGCCTAGGACCAGCCATTCTCAAGATATTTGCAAAAATGTAAAAGTGTTTATTGTTGTCTCTGAGTAGTGAGGAGAGTTTCTGATCACTGTAAAATTTCAAGTTTCCACGTTTTACCGTTTTTGCTCCCAATGCACTTCTAGCGGATAATAATAATAATAATAATAATAATAATAATAATAATAATAATAATAATAACAACAAGAAAAGCACTCAGAGAGTGCATACCTCTGCCAAGGCTCCTTCCGTCTCTCATGGATCACCTCCAAAATGTAATGGGTTTGTGTGTAGGCCTAGAGTCACTTCTGGTGAAAATTGCATCAAAGTCTGTCCATTAGTTGTGGAGTATTGTTGCCAATACACTGTGAGAATATAAGAGCCTTGGCTGAGGTATGCATTCTCAGATCATCATCAAAATGTAATGGGTTCATCTATAGCCCAAGAACTACCTCTGGTGAAAATTTCATCCAAATCCATCCAGTAGATTTGGAGTATTGTTGCTAACACTCTGTGAGAAAAAAAGAGCCTTGGTGGAGGTATGCACTCTCAGATCATCACCAAAATCTAATCATCTGTTCCCTGTGCTATCACACACCTTTCCTGAAAATCTCATCAAAATGCATTCTTAACTTTTTGAGTTATGTTGCTAACAGTCAGACAAACCAAAAAAACAACCAACGCCACTAAAACATTACCTCCTCCCTTGGCAGAGGTAAAAATAACAATAACAATAATAATAATAATAATAATAATAATAATAATAATAATAATAATAATAATAATAATAAGAAGAAGAAGAAGAAGAAGAAGAAGAAGAAGAAGAAGAAGAAGAAGAAGAAGAAGAAGAAGAAGAAGAAGAGTTTGAGTTTTAAGAAAGTGGCTTTATTGTACAATTCAAAAATGTACGAACACCAATATCATGCCCCAAGTGTGTCACATCTCAAAAGTGCAAACATAACTCATCCCCCTCTCCCACAGAACACAAAACATTCCCTACAGTCCATCTATTGGTGAATGCCTCCAAATTGTCCACCATTTGATAGTAAGAGAACTCCACCTGGAGTCTGACTTTCAACAAGGACTTGAAAGCAGACACAGGATCCACATTGCCAGCGTTGGTAGTCCGATTTTTCCTTGTCAGCCAGATTGCAAGTTTAGCAGTACCAGAGAGAAAGTTCATCAAAGTGTGCGCAGACTTCTTTGCCACTTTATACTTTGGACCGTAAATGAACAAACCAAAAGAGAAACATTCACCCAAAGCCTGAAACCACACTCGCAAAAGATCAAAAAGGCCAGATAAACGAAAACATTGACAAAACAAATGCTCCAGGGTCTCAACTTGGGAACAAAACAAACATCCCCCCCCCCCCACAGTTGGATCCAGGCGTGCTCTGTATTTATTCGTAGCTATTGCCCCATGAACAATCCTCCACTGGAGATCTGTCGTCCGTTTCTCAATAAGGAGCTTGTACATGCACTGCCAGCTACCTTTCGGGGAGACCTCTGGCTCCAAAAAAACAGCCCACTTCGACTCTCTCACGTCCATCAGAGAGCGCAGATTCAGAACTTTCACACAGATGTGATACACCGTCTTCGTCCCCACAAACTGGAACCTGCCCAGACGAGGATTTCTGAAGGCCAGCAGGTGATCCTCTCCCCCCGCCACTCCCCCACAGCTGGACTAATGGAAATGGCAGGAAAGTTGGACACAATGTCGTCATCCCATTGAGTGTAAAGAGTCCGGTCTTTCGCAAACGCTCGAAGCGGTTTGGCAGGGCGGCGCACACTTCCCCCACCACCCTCTGCAGCAGTCTGAAAGATGTAATGTTGGCACTCCGCCTCAGCGTTTCCATCGACGTGGTTGACATCTTCATAAGATGACCAAGCTTGGTACAGCATGCCTCTTGTAAACAAGTCCCCAGACTGACCGACTGCAGCACCTGAGTGTCGATGAATTGATTGAAAAACAGTGGTTTCTCGAACAGCCACATGCCCAGTGTCTCCTCAGGGAAGCGGGCTACGGTGAAGACTCGCCATGCATGCAAGACAGATGTGTAAAAAGCAGAAAGTCCAGTAAGGTCCACCTCCCCAGATGTCACGAGGAAGAGCTGCTTATCATAGCCCAAGTGGCCAACTCTCCTCAGGAGCAGTTTTGCAGTGTCCATCCAGCAGGGGCCGCATCCGTAAAGGAGGCGTTGTGCAGTCTGAAGCCTGAAGCAGGCGATCTTGGAGTGTATGTCCACCAGGCCCTGCCCCCCCTCGGCAACAGGCAGGTAGAGAACAGTCGCACAGACCCAATGCCGACCAGACCAAAAGAAATCCATGATGATCTTCTGAACCTCCCCCACGAGGCTTCTGGGCGGTGTCAAAGCAACAAGCCTGTGCCAAAGAGCCGAAACGACCAGATTATTGGCGACCAGAACCCTGCCCCTATATGACAGCTGTGGTAGCAACCATTTCCATTTAGAAAAGCGAGCACACACCTTGTCCTTAACACCCTCCCAGTTCTTGCGTTCAAATTCCTCCGAACCCAGAAAAAACCCCAACACTTTGAGGCCGACCGTCCCCCACTGAAGACTGCCGGGTAGCCGAGGAACATTCTGACGTGACCACTGGCCCACCAATAGACCCTCACTCTTGGCCCAATTCACGCGGGCAAAAGATGCCCTTTCATAAACAAAGAGTCCACCAGACGCTGTACATCCCTGTGGGACGTGATGAAAACACTGACGTCATCCACGTAAGCAGACAAGACGATTGGGCGGCAACTGCTGGAGGGCCCCGGCAGAACCAGACCACCCAGCTGAGTGTGCAGCCTGCACAGCAAAGGCTCAATAGCCAAGGTGTACAGTTGACCCGAGATTGGACAACCCTGCCTGATTCCCCGGTGTACAGGGATCGGGCGACTCAGCCCTGCCCCCATCTTTACCAGACACTCAGCTCCAGTATATAACAGATTGACCCACCTCAAAAACATATTGCCAAAACCAAACCCCTTCAGTGTGGAAAACAAATAGGGATGGTCAACCCTATCAAAAGCCTTTTCTTCGTCCAAAGACATAATACTGAACTGTAGGTCATAACATTTACTGAGCTGGAGAACGTCACGTATGAGAAAAATATTGACCATAATGGTTCGGTCAGGAATACAATATGTTTGATCCCTATCTACGATCAAACTCAATACATTGTTCAGTCTATTTGCCAGGGCTTTCGAAAGCACCTTGTAGTCCGTGCAAAGAAGAGCCACGGGCCTCCAGTTTTTCAGAAGGGCCAAGTCCCCCTGCTTAGGCAGCAGAGATACCACTGCATGGCGGCAGGAGACAGGTAAGGTTCCCTTTCTGTAACAGGCAGCTAGAACGTCATAGAAGTCTGATCCAATAATATTCCAAAAATGATTAAAGAAGTCAGAAGAAAGACCATCAAGTCCAGGTGTGCGTCCCGGAGCCATCTGATTAACAGCCACAGTTAACTCATCCAAAGTCAGGGCACAGTCCAGAGCGGCCCTGTCCTCCGGGCTGAGCACCGGAAGACCGTCGAAGAGCCGGTTTTGAGATTTCATGCAACACGGTCCCGCAGCAAACAGGGCCCCGTAGCAATCCACTGCATGGCGCCGCATCTCGGATGGATTTGTAGTCACTCGACCATCTGGGAGCGTCAAGCAAGCCATCAACTTCTTTTTCGCAGCAGACTTCTCCAGATTGAAGAAGAAGGGCGTTGGAACATCCATGTCCTGCAGGTGAGTGAACCGTGACCTCAAAAGCGCCCCCTCCACTCTTTCCTGCATGAATGTGCGCAGGGCCGACCTCTTCTCCTGCAGCAAAGGACCTGCGGTAGAATCCTGACCCGTAACCAAACTGTCCTCCAGCCTCTTGACAATGTCCTCAAAAGAAGAAGAAGGAGAAGTAGTAGTAGTAGTAGTAGTAGTAGTAGTAGTAGTAGTAGTAGTAGTAGTAGTGGTAGTAGTAGTAGTAGTAGTAGTAGTAGTAGTAGTAGTTTTCTGCAGCATAGCTGCTTGCCTGGTGTAAAGTAAGTGATAGAGTACATACAGTATGTCAGCATGGAATCCAAACAGACTAATGCATCTAAATGGGTATGTGTCCTTTTGGTGCTTTGCTAACAAATGTAACATGTTTTCAATTTTTTATGAGAATCTAAAATAAGACATTTTCTTTGTAAACCTGTTTCTTAGGTTGCTTGTGAATCTTTTGGTTTAACTGTTAAACTTCACAAAATTGCATTTGGAAAGAACAGCAAACTGAAAACTTTCTGAACATTGAGTGTATGATGTGAACTTTGACACTAATTTGATGCATCCCAATTTGCTCCTTCACCCTACCCTTCCATTTTGCATGTTAATGTCTAGGGCTAGGGTTGTCCTGATTCTCTTTCAGTTGCTGGGGAAGGGGTGAGGGGAATGACTATATACCCTTGAATTGCAGTCTGATCAGGACCATACTACGAATGAAGGGGTATCTCATAAAGCACTGTAAATTTTCATCAAGATGGCTGCAGAATCCAGCGATGGAAATACATACTGTTTGTGTATAAAATCAGGCTTTATCTGTTTATCCAAATCATAAGCTTACAACAGCTACAGTATATTAATGTTGCAAAGTATTTGAGGTGCTATGTGGATAAGGTGGTGGTCAAAGGCGGAGACCTTGGTAGACTGATCCCAAGCTTCCTAAACTGGCTTTTGGTACTTGGAATGTCTGATGGGGAAGGAGCCTGAGCTGGTGCATGAAGTTGAGAGATACCTGCTAGATATAGTCGGCCTCACCTCAACACACAGCTCCGGTTCCGGAACCAGTCTCCTGGAGAGGGGCTGGAGCCTGGCCTACTCTGGAGTTGCCCCGCGCGAGAGGCAACGAGCATGGGTGGGTATTCTTGTACCCCCCCCCCCCACCTTGCTGCCTCTATATTGAAGTTTTCTTCGGTGGACGAAAGGGTTGCTTCCCTGTGCCTTCGGGTTGGGAAACGGGTCCTGACCATCATTTGTGCCTATGCGCCAAATGGTGGTTCAGAGTACCAACCCTTTTTGGATTCTCTGACTGGGGTGCTGGAGGGTGCTCCTCTTGGAGACTCCATTGTCCTACTGGGGGACTTCAGTGCACACGTGGGCAACAACAGTGAAACCTGGAAGGGGTGATTGGGAGGAACGGCCTGCCCGATCTGAACTCGAGTGGTGTTCAGTTATTGGACTTCTGTGCTAAGCACAATTTGTCCATAACGAACACCATGTTCAAGCATAAGGGTGTCCATATATGCACCTGGCACCAGGACACCCTAGGCCGCAGGTCGATGATCAATTTTGTTATCGTGTCATCAGACCTGCGACCGTATGTCTTGGACACTCAGGTAAAGAGAGGTGCAGAGCTGTCAACTGATCACCACCTGCTGGTGAGTTGGATCCAATGGCAGGGGAGGATGCCATTAAGACCTGGTAGACCCAAACGTATAGTGAGGGTGTACTGGGAATGTCTGGCTGAGGCCCGTGTCCGGGAGGTCTTCAGCTCCCACCTCCGGAAGAACTTCAACCACATTCCGAGGGAGTCTAGAGACATGGAGTCTGAATGGGCCATGTTCTCCACCTCTATTGTTGAAACAGTGGCCCAGAGCTGCAGCCGCAAGGTCGTTGGGGCCTCTTGTGGTAGAAAACCCCTGAACCAAGTGGTGAACACCAGAGTGGTGAGAGGGGCCATCAAGCGGAAGAAGGAGTCCAATCAAGCTTGGTTGGCTTGTGGGACTCCGGAAGCAGCTGAGGTGTATCGACAGGCCAAGCAGAGTGCAGCTCGGGTGGTTGCTGAAGAAAAAACTTGGGTATGCGAGGAGTTCGGTGAGGCCATGGAACCAGACTTTTGGTTGGCCTTGAAGAGATTCTGGCAAACTGTCTGGCGGCTCAGGAGGGGGAAGCAGCTCCCTGTCCACATTGTGTATGGTGCAGATGGGGTGCTGTTGACTTCAACTGGGGATATAAGGAATACTTCAAGGATCTCCTCAATCCCACTGATACGCCTTCCATAGAGGAAGCAGGGCTTGTGGATGAGGGGGGCAGCTCGCCTATCACAGGGGCTGAGGTCGCCAAGGCGGTTAAAAATCTCTTTGGTGGCCGGGCCCCGGGGGTGGACGAGATTCGCCCTGAATACCTCAAGGCCCTGGATGTTGTTGGGCTGTCATGGTTGACATGCCTCTGCAACATTGCGTGGAGGTCGGGGGCAGTGCCTTTGGCATGGCAAACCAGGGTGGTGGTTCTTCTCTTCAAAAAAGGGGATGGGAGGGTACGCTCCAACTTTAGAGGGATCACACTCCTCAGCCTCCCTGGGAAGGTCTATGGCAAGGTACTGGAGAAGAGAGTCCGGCCGTTGGTGGAACCTTGGATTCAGGAGGAGCAATGTGGTATTCGTCCTGGCCATGGCACACTGGACAAGCTCTTTACCCTCTCGAGAATCCTCGAGGGTTTGTGGGAGTTTGCCCAATCAGTTTACATGTGTTTTGTGGACTTGGAGAAGGCATTCGACCGCGTCCCCTGTGGTTTTTTGTGGCAGGTGCTTCGGGAGTATGGGGTATCGGGCTTGTTGTTACGAGCTATTCAGTCTCTGTACGACCGTTGTGAGAGTTTGGTTCGTATTGCCAACACTTGATCAGACTCATTCCCAGTGAGAGCTGGACTCCGCCAGGGCTGCCCTTTGTCACGATCCTGTTTATAATTTTTATGGACAGGATTTCTAGGCGCAGCCATGGAACGGAGGGTGTCATGCTTGGTGACCACAGGATCTCATCTCTGATGTTTGCAGATGATGTTGTCCTGCTGGCTTCATCCAGTAATGACCTATAGTTCTTGCTGGGATGGTTTGTCGCTGAGTGTGAAGCGGCTGGGATGAGAATCAGCACCTCCAAGTCCAAGTTCATGGTCCTCAGCCGGAAAAAGGTGGATTGTCCTCTCCGGGATGGGAACAGGCTCCTGCCCCAAGTGGAGGAGTTTAAGTATCTTGGGGTCTTATTCACGAGTGAGGGGAGAATGGAGTAAGAGATTGACAGACAGATCGGAGCAGCATCTGCAGTGATGCGGACATTGTACCGGTCTGTTGTGGTGAAGAGGGAGCTAAGCTCTAAGGCAAAGCTGTCGATTTACCAGTTAATCTATGTTCCTACACTCACCTATGGTCATGAGTTTTGGGTAATGATCGAGAGAACGAGATTGCGGATACAAGCAGCTGATATGAACTTTCTCCATAGGATTGTTTCACTCACCCTTAGAGACATGGTGAGGAGCTCAGTCATCCCTGAGAGGCTCATAGTAGAACTGCTGCTGCTCCACATTGAAAGGAGCCAGTTAAGGTGGTATGGGCATCTGATCAGGATGCCTCCTGGAAACCTCCCACTTGGGGTGTTTCGGGCACGTCCCACTGGGAGGAGACCCTGGGGCAGACCCAGGACTCGGTGGAGAGACTATGTCTCCCAGCTTGTCTGGGAACGCCTTGGTATCCTCTCTGAAGAGCTGGAGTAGGTGGCTGGGGAGAGGGAAGTCTGGGCTTCTGTGCTTGAACTGCTGCCTCCGCGACCCGGACCTTCAGAAAAGTGGTAGAAGATGGATGGATGGATGGGTGGAAGTATTTGAAGTGTTCTATCTCAAGCACGCCTGATGCAACTAGTGAACCCTGGATTGGTTGCATCAGCTTTGATTGAGAACACACCTCATTTGCAAACGTGTGATCTTATGAGGAATTCTAATTCAGGGGGTTGAATAATTTGAAGACTGTAGTAGTCATTGAAAGTAGTCTTTTACTGTTGAATTTGGATAAAATCCTTGTAATATTTGTTGAAAACACCTGAAAAATGTAAAAATTTGCTAATAAACCTAAAACTCAGTGGGTGTTAAATAATTTTGCTTGCAACTGTATATAACATGACTTTGGGAAGTTATTTAAACTCTGTAAAAACTAAATGAAAGATGGTCACGAAGAGACCCCTGTGGAACACCTATCTCAATTGTTAGTTAATTCTTACTTAGTGCTTAAGGGCCAATTTCATGTTCAAGTCTTAAGTAAAACCAGGACTAAGATTAATCCACTCTAATCCAACGGCTGAGAGATATCACTTAACTTCAGATTAACTAGTTCCAGACTACAGAGTCTCAGGCTAAGGTAGTCAAGGACAAGTCAGATCATGGAGTGGAATATTTCTATATAAGATTTACAGTAGTTGTGTGTGTGTGTAGGGGCAGCACGGTGGCGGAGTGGTTAGCACTGCGGCAGCACAGCAACTCACCCTTGGCCGGGTGATCCTGGGTTCGATCCCAGCCCCTGACCAACAGTGATCTGTGTGGAGTTTGCATGTTCTCCCTGTGTCTGCGTGGGTTTACTCCGGGATTTCTCCGGTTTCCTCCCACATGCCAAAAACATGCAAGTTAGGTTAATTGGCATCAAACTGGGGCGTTCTAAACTGTCCTTAGGTATGACTATGAGAGTGAATGGTTGTCTGTCTCTCTGTGTTGGCCCTGCGATGGACTGGTGAACTGTCCAGGGTGTACCCTGCCTCTTGCCCAAAGATGCTGGGATAGGCTCCAGCCCCCCCCCCCCCCCAATGACCCAAAAAGGATTAAGCGGAAGAAGATGGATGGATGGATGGATGGATGGATGGGGTGTGTGTGTGTGTGTAACTGGAGTTTGACTCCTGACCTAGAATTTCGAAAGGAAAAAGGATCCAGAAAATCAGCTCACTGCACCAGCAGCCAGTATCTCCCAGCCAGACAGCAGGACAAGAGGGAAAAGGCTGACCATTCATGAGAAACTTGCTATAGAATTACAATGAACATGAATTACAATATATTAAGAAGAACATGAACTCAAGATAGAAATCCTTCATATTAAGTTGTTTATCAGAGAGATGGAGACAGACATGAAGCAGCAGCAGGAGAAATATGCCAATGTTCTTTGCAACAATGCCTCTGTTAACCATGTACCTTTGAGAAATAAAAACCCTTTTTACAATGTGATGGTAGTTCAACTAAAATTTATTCAAGCAATGAAGCATCTTTTCTTTCCAAAATAAAACACATAATGCAGAAAACTATTTTCTACACAGCTGATTCACTTACACCACACAAATCTGTTTTTTTCACTATGGCAGCTTCCACATATAGTACCAAAGACCTCAAGGTGATAAGTACTTGTGAAAGCTGTGTCTGAAGCAGAGCAAAGATTTCAGCTGCACTGTCTTTGCATATATGGAAACAATCACAAAAATTGATGTTGTCAGATTAATTCAGCTGGTTACTCCTGTCTCTGAGCAGTATTCTCTCAGGTGTTGGTGGTGTTCATCTTTCAGAATCATTGGCCCCGGTTACATGGTCACAAAAATCTGATTACTGGCAATAAATTGATAATACCAATAATCAGTTTTCTCATGTTTACACGCACTAAATAAACAGATTACTGGAGGGTAAACCACTTGAGTTAATGACCGCAGTTTCATGGCCTTTATCGGATTATTCTGTTTACATGGCCACTTGAATAATCAGATAATGTCAGAAAGCCAATCATAACCGGTTTATTAGTGTACATGTAAACATGATCATTGATTGAGTCAAGGTAATCCAACTTCACCATGGACCATGAGGCAAATAGCCTTTAATCTGAAGTTAATCCTGCCTCTGGCCAGATTTAATTTAAGCCCTCATTTGGATCGGAGTTCAGATTATCTACCTCCAGACTAATACAAGTCTGAGGCTATTTTAATCCATGTCTGAGAAAGTAATTTCAATAAGTCCGGGTTTAAAATGCACTCTATTCTCAGACTATGGCTTAATCCCTGTACGGGAAACTTTTAAAGAACAATCTTAAACAACTGCAAAACTTTACAAAGAAAAATGTAATTTGAAGATAAACTACCACCACACAAAGGGATCCACCTTTTTATATCATGTTCCATTTTATAAACCATTTGTGAAAGAGATCCCAACAAAACTTGTTTGCTTGGGGCAGGAATTTTACACCATCTAGCATGAGCAAATTTAGATGAGCTTACTGAGTCTCATTTCTGCAACTTCACACTCAACTGCAAGTTGCTCAGTGCATTCAGAAGGTTACGTTCCGATGAAGCATGAACCATGACATCCCAAAAAGTTGTGAATGATTCTGAGGTCCCTGTAGCTTACCCTGCTCTGTCTTCTAATATGTGTCCATAACTACTCCCTTTTCTCTGTTTTACCATAATGGCATTTAAAGAATAACACAATATATGATATTCTTTAAAACTATGCTATATGAGTCATCTCTTGGCTTTTCAAACTGCCTTTCTATGCATCTTATTATCTAGCCATTTCCATTAGGCCCACACAAACTGTCCTAAAAGCACTCACAGTGGTATAGAACCAAGGAATAGATCTTTGTGCCATAAACTGTTCAACAAAACATTAAATTCATACATTCCCTTCCCTGTGAGCAAATCTGTGCTGTTTGTTCTTACAACTTAGTGCTTCTGTATATTTCACATTGTGCACAAGAATAACCAAATAATGAACGCCATGATGGCTGATGGCGTGTTTGTGGGGTAGTAATGACTTCAACAACAGTCTCTGTGTCATCACTTGTTCAAGTAAACATCCACCTTCCTCCCATCTTTCCAATAAGAGCACCGCCTCACGTGTTGCATGGAAACATTAAGGAGTAATTATCCCCCCTGTGCTGTGGAGTGTCGCACTCACATGTGGCAATGGAAAAGGATAAAATATGCTTTGTTCTGCAGTTTAATATCAAACATGGGCATGTCTGTATTAACTGTAAGGTTTGTGTGTTTTTTGAGTGTTTTTTGTTTTCTTTCTTGAGGTGTTCCTGTACAATGTGTAGTGTTGCATCAGTGGGGGTTTTGGTGAATATTGACAGCACATCATGGGAAATGGATATTTTGTCTGTTTCCACTTTTAGGTTGTTGAGTTCATGTGGCGGTTCTTCTGAATTTTCACAGTGATGTTCTGTTAGTCCAAGGATGGGTTTGATGATTTCTACTAGTGCTTTTGATAGATTATTGGTGACTGAACCAATACTGTCTACTACACAACATAACAAAAATAATTTTTTTGTAAGCTGTCTGTGTTTTTTCAGCTGTTTTAGGACAATTTTCGACCGCTGAATCCAAAAATGACATCTGTTTCTCTTGATCAGGCGAGGTTTTTATGCTAAGTTGTAAGCAGTTGTACAGCGGTTGTACAGTTGTACTGTAAATTGAATAGTAGACACTGATAAAGGTAGGTACATGTAAATTGAATGTTACATCATCATTGTTAAAAATTCAGAGAATTTCAAGAAATAAAAAAGAATGTTGCATCATATAAAGTAAAAATACCTGTACACATATACATATACATATACATATAAACAAAAATGTAAAAAAAAACATGGCCATAGTTCAAAAAGTTGACCTGATTGAGCAAAACACATGTGATTTTTGGATTTGGCACATCAAAATTGTCCTAAATCAGCTAAAAGAACTTAGACAATAAATGTGGTGTTGACCAGTGCTATGGAGCGTAGTGGAGTTTCTTTCTTGTATATTTTTGGAGTGCCATAGAGCTGTTGGGTGATACTTCAGTGGGTGTCAAATGGTCGTATGCACTCTTAGTTATTTTATTGGTTTCCAGCAGGGGTTTGAGTAGGACCTTTACAGTTCTTTTCTTTTCTTCTGTGAGATCTTCTTTTGAGGATTTCTTATGTGTCTTTACCTGCCAACATGGTTTCCATCTGTATTTCGTATGTTGCTTTGTCCATGATGACTGTCATCCTTCCTTTATCTGCCGGTAATATAATGACTTTTTATTTTTTTTATAATTTTAACTTTCTAAGTTTTTCCTCAGAAATATATGACTTTTTTCTTGTAAATTTGCTGTTTTTTCTTGTAAAATATGAGCACTTTTCAAGTAATTTAACAACTTTTTCTTGTAAATTTGTGTTTTTTTTTCATAAATTTGTGACTTTTTTTGTAAATTTGAAATTTTTCTTATAAATTTTCACATTTTTTTGTCATAAATTTGTGATTTTTTTCTCGTAATTTTGCCGATGGCACAAGTGTTACTGAAACCTGCTCACCCACATTAAACCCATGTGGGGCCTGAATGGTTTTAAAGCAGGTAAATATATTACCCGTATCACAGGGTAAAGTCCATGTGGGCAAACACAGATGGGGCCAACATGGAACCTGTGGACAAACCCACATGGAGCCAATAAGACAGCCCAGTTTAAACTATCATGGGCCCCACATGGACATGCTGGCTGGTTGCCCTCATGACCAAAAACATACAGTGGTGTGAAAAAGTGTTTGCCCCCTTCCTGAGTTCTCATTTCTTTTTGTATGTTTGTCATACTTAAAGGGCTGATGACACATTTTTGACTTGATCCAATTTTTCAACACATAATACAATATGACAAAATAGGTTGGTCTGTGCAGTTTTAAGTCAAACAAGCTTTTTTCACGAGAATATCCGACGTTTTTATGAGCGCCACATCACCAATTGCGTCAGTGGCTGGAAACCCCCCTGGCCACGTTGTAAAGTCATCGACAGAACACAGCGCTTCGCTGCCCATTGTACACACGGGATGGAAGCGGTAGAAAACATCAACGATGGTTCCAGCACATGTAGTCTGGAATTGGTTTGTGTTGTCCAATCTTCAGACGATTAAAGTTCCGAAGAATGGGATGACAATGAAGAATCTGGGGGCATCAGACTGTATAGGTTTGACCCGTGCCAAGCGGGCATCGTGCCTAGCGAGTCAGACTCAGAGAGTGACAGTGGGAGGCACACATGGCCAGCGCAGCAACAGCGACAAACATACGGCAGGGAAACACTGAGTGTTATGCTTTTGTTACAGATATTGCAACAAATTATTTGTTCATAAATATAATTTATTTAAACCTGATTTTTCAGTAAAATCATAGCAGTGTATTCTCTGTTACTCAGGCATCTGGTTTATTATGCATTATCTTTATGTATTTATGTATTATGTATTATCTGGTGAATCCTGCACGTAAATCCATTCATCATGACCCTTTGTGCGCTCTTGCGCAGGGCACAAAGAGAGAGGATGAAATAACAAGGGTTTACGTGCAGGGTTCACCACAGCATATTTAAAACAGAAAGACAGATAATTCCCAAAAAGGTGAAGTTGTACAAAAAAACACAAACACACTTACTGATGGAGTTTGGTGGCCGGCATCGCCCAGAGAATGAATGAGAGGAGACAAAGCCACAGGTGCACCCCAGAGCCGACATCGCTTCAAGGATGTATGAGAACCACGGCGAACATGGAGTGACTAACGTCGTGAGAGTGCTGAAAATACTGGCAGACTAACAGCACAGATGACAATACTATGGACCAGCAGTGCGTGACTGGCAAACGGCCACTAAGTACACGCACTGCTCGTGATGGTGTGATGAGAAGCACCTGGGCGAGGACCGGGAAAGATGATCAGTGGGAGTTTGAATCAGCTGGTGATAATGATAGAGGAGACATGGCTGGACTGGCGAGAGTCAACATGCGATGACAGAAAGTAGGTCAAAGCTGCGCGTAAATCCATTAATTCTTCCCCTCCTTGTGTTGCCCTCCTGTGTAAAAGCGCACAAGGAGCACACAAGGAGGCTTATGACAGTTGTAGCTGAAGCATGTGATGTGGTCTTTCATGGCCTGCTGTTTATCTAAGCCTGCCACACAACGCAAAGGCATAGCCATAAAATTAGATAGATAGATAGATAGATAGATAGATAGATAGATAGATAGATAGATAGATAGATAGATAGATAGATAGATAGATAGATAGATAGATAGATTAAAACAAGAAACCAGAGAAACTGTGAGCTACAAAGCTGCTGTCATTCCAGTCAACAACACCGGCATCCGTTCTGTCGCTTACGTCATTGTGGTGCCGCCCTTCATTCGATGGGTGGCACCACAGTCCAGTCAGCAGCTGTGGTTTTTTTGATGATAACTAGTTTATGCAGACGTGGTTGTATATATTACATTGTTCATCGACAATGACTTTTGGGTTTACACAACATGCTAAAAAATGTCAAAATCATGTTATCAGACCTTTAAATGTTTCAGATCATCAAACAAATTTAAATATTAGACAGAGATAACAGAAGTAAACACAAAATGCAGTTTTGTTTTGTTTTTTTTTAAATGAAGGTGTTTATTATTAAGGGTAAAACAATCCAAACCTACATGGCTCTGTGTGAAAAAGAAATTGCCCCCTTGTTAAAACATAAATTAACTGTTTAATTGTGTGGCAATTGACTGTGTGTTTATCACATCTTTGGAAAGCTGGGTTCAATTTCTCTAGCCAAACCAAGGGCTGATTACTGCCACACCTGTTCTCAATCAAGAAATCACTTTAATAGGACCTGCCTGACAGAGTGAAGTGGACCAAAAGATCCTTAAAAGCTAGACATCATGCTGCGATCAAAAGAAATTCAAGAACAAATGAGAAACTAAGTAACTGAGATCTATCAGTCTGGAAAAGGATATAAAGCCATTTCCAAAGATTTGGGACTCCAGCAAACTACAGTGAGAGCCATTATCCACAAATGGCAAAAACATGGAAGAGTGGTGAACCTTCCCAGGAGTGGCCGGCCGACAAAAATTACCTCAAGAACACAGCGACGACTCCTCCAAGAGGTCACAAAAGACCCCACAACAACATTCAAAGAACTGCAGGCCTCACTTGTCTCAGTTAAGGTCAGTGTTCATGATTCCACCATAAGAAAGAGACTGGGCAAAAATGGCCTGCATGGCAGAGATCCAAGACGAAAAAAACTGCTGAGCAAATATAACATAAAGGCTCATCTCAGTTTTGCCAGAAAACATCTTGATGATCCCCAAGACTTTTGGGAAAATACTCTATTGACTGACAAGACAAAAGTTGAACTTTTTGGAACGTGTGTGTTCCATTACATCTGGTGTAAAAGTAACACAGCATTTCAGAAAAGGAACATCATACCAACAGTAAAATTGTCATGGTTCGAGCGCCGAACCCGTCCGTGCTCGAGCCATGCATTATCTTCACCTATTTTGACAGCGGTGTGTACCTTTTGGCTCCCCGAGCCTTTATTGTGACAGCGCTTGAAGGGGTTTCCGGCTGTCAGGTTTGACAGCTGAGCTGCATTTTGTCTCATCAGCGGTCCTCCATTTAAGAGGGCAGCTGGGAACGGAAAAACACGGCAGTCTCATCCAAAACTCCTCATTGTCTGACGCATCAAGCATCCCTCGGCTCAGACGTTGACTACTCGTCTCTACATTTGCAAGTTTACTCCATTGTGAACCTGTTTTCATTGTAGTGTGTTTTAGCCCCCTGTGGCTTGTTATTTTGTGTTCCTTTTCTGTTCATTAATAAACTGTGCAAACTCACCGGCGATTTGTGGCATCTTATGATGGCTCGTGAGGGCCATCCCTGACAAAAATATGGTGGTGGTAGTGTTACGATATGGGGCTGTTTTAATGCTTCAGGACCTGGAAGACTTGCTGTGGTAAATGGAACCATGAATTTTGCTGTTTACCAAAAAATCCTGAAGGAGAATGTCCAGCCATCTGTTCATGACCTCAAACTGAAGTACACTTGGGTTCTGCAGCATGACAATGATCCAAAACACACCAGCAAGTCCACCTCTTAATGGCCTAAGAAAAAACAAAATGAAGACTTTGGAGTGGCCTAGTCATCGTCTTGACCTGAATGATTGATGATGATTGGGATGCTGTGGCATGACCTTAAAAAGGCGGTTCATGCTTGAAAACCCTCCAATGTGGCTTAATTACAACAATTCTGCAAAGATGAGTGGGCCAAAATTCCTCCACAGTGCTGCAAAAGACTCATCGCCAGTAATCGCAAATGCTTGATTGCAGTTGTTGCTGCTAAGGGTGGCCCAACCAGTTATTAGGTTTAGGGGGCAATCGCTTTTTTGCACATGGCCACATAGGTTTTGATTTTTTTCCCCACTTAATAATAAACACCTTCATTTAAAAACTGTATTTTGTGTTTACTTGTGTTATCTTTGTCTAATATTTAAATTTGCTTGATGATCTGAAACATTTAAGAGTGACAAACATACAAAAAAAAATAAAAAATAAGAAACCAGAAAGAGGGCAAATACTTTTTCACATCACTATATGTCCTTGGAGGCATCTCAACAAGAAAAAAAGTAGCTGAATATAAGCGCTAACCACCCAGTCTCTGCTGTGCAGTAAAACTCTGCATTTGCAAATACTGCCCTGGATGATGGTTGTAACACTTGTGGATTGGTGCTGAGAATCAAATGACCAATCAAATAAATCCACCACTGTGACACCATACATGCCAAGAGCTTGAACAAAAAAGATGTCTTGCAAACAAGTCTGCACAAGGAAAATTTGATTTTTTTTTAATAGAATTACTGCAGAATTTATATATTTTGTTTCAAAACTGTGGGCATTGTTAACATAGTTCATCGTTGTAACATTGCAGAGTAATCAGAAAACCACTGACAAGCATGCAGTAAAACTTTTAATAAAATACTCTTCATTTTGGAACTCAGCTCACATATGTGCAATGTAAAACCTGCCATGAAAGTAGTCACCTTTATTTCTCATTGCCTTATGTTTTTTACATGGTGTCAACCAATCACACAGGGAAGAGTACAGATTTCTCGCCTCCACAACCACAAGCAGTTCTGTGATTCAGGTGTGAATTATGACAGTGTTGGTTGCATAAATGAAGTGATTGAGAAGCTTGCACATGCTGCATAAATCAGACTCTTTTGTCCAAAAAAACTGATTCCAATTTTAAATTGTTCGCTGCAACGCTGTTTAAAGGAAGGCAGCTTATCAACAACATGGGAAAATCCCCGAGCTGATTTTAGATTAACATACTGTTGTTCTCCTGCTTTAATTTACTGCTAGTGGAGCTTTTCAGCTTCATTAAAGCAGCCCAGCCGAGGCTCAATCATGATGATTTGTATCACACCGTCACTCTCGCACCTTCCACCTATTATCTTCTTAGCAATTTATCATCTTCTCAGTATTTCTTATAAACCCTGCAACATACAGTGCAGCTGCTCTCTAGTGTGTTCAGTTTTTATTTCTCCAAGGAGAAGAGGGGGTGCCCAGTTCTGCAGCCACTTTAATCCAGTAGGAGCTTCTAAACCCAGCTAATTTGCACGGTTGGGAGTTTACCAGCAGCTCCACTATTACTCTGCAGGAGTCATTTGGCAGCACGGCGATATGGGGGCTAGCACTGTTGCCTAAAGGCTGGAAGGCTCCAGGTTCAAATCCCATAGCCAGCAGGGGTAGGACCCTTTGTATGTGGAGTTTACATGTTGTTCCTGTGCTGCATTGGTTTCCTCCAACAGCATGCAGGTTAGGTTCATTGGTCATTTTAAATTATCCCAAGGTATCTGTCTCCTATAGGCCCTCAGAATAGAGGGTCAGTACTAGTGAAGCACTTTGAGACTAGAACAATGTTATTTAAGTACAGGTCCATACTCCCCCTCAGCCTTGGTATGCACTCTCTGAGTGCTTTCTTTGTTTCCAGAACTGATTTGATTCTGATTCTTGAGGTTCTGAATTGATTCAGTTTTGATTCGATCAGATCCGATTCTGATTATCTCAGGGAAATTATCATTTTAACAGATATTTTACTTGCGAGAAAAAAAAGAAATTCTTAGAGATCTAATGTTGCAAATTGTACCAGGAATACTCTAACTTTGTTAATACGTAAAGTATCACATAAAGAACTGACCCAAAATCAATTACAATAATGTACTTTTTGTTATTTAACTTATGATTTCACAAAGTGCTAACAAGTGCTTTCTTTAGTGCCAAGGGTGTGTGTCAAGTTAACAACACAAAACAACATGAGAGCGTGTGGTACCACAACACAATCACGACTCTCCATCATGGTTTGATGTGACTCCTAAACATTTTTTTGACCATTATACAAGGGAGGTCAGTTGAGAGGCCAACTCTCTTTTTCAAGGACACCCTGTTCACATACCCACACATTTGCACCTGGAAGCTGCCCAGTGCAGCTGGGATTAAGACCCTTGCTCAAGGGCACCACAGTGGGGTTAATGAGGGTGGGGTAAACACTGCTATGTCATCTGTCCCACACAGAGCAGATCCTTCAAGTCCAGGGATTGAACCAGCAACCCTCCAGTCACCAGTCTACATCCCTAACCATTTGGCCATCACTGCCCCAAACATTGTTGTTTGTTGGGTAATTGTTGGGGTGAGAACATCTGTGCTGACGTTGCAGGAGTGAAAAAAGCACAAGACTGGTAAGTACAATTTAGCTAGCCTCCTTCTTGGATATGTTTACATTGCTGTTGGTAGGCAAGTTTGTATGATACCAGCAATGTTCATCCATCCTCTACCCTTTTCCGGGGATGATGTCAAATCTGACACATAGGAGAAACATAAGCTTCTGCGAGCGATGAGACCTGCATGGCCAAAAAAAGTCTGAAAAGGCCATCACAGGCCGTGGAGGGCTGTTGAAGTGTCACTTTATGCTAAAGGAACTTGCAACTGTGGCTCATCAATTGTAGTTTGATAGCTGTTTAATAGACTTGGGGGGGGGGGGGCATAAGTAATGTTGACATTTTTATGTTATTTTATGTTTATTTGCAGCATTCCATTAATGTTTTGCGAAGGTATTATGCAAATCAGTTATTTCTGAGCAAACCAGGGCTCCACGTGTTTTATTTCTTCAACACCAAGCATGTGCTGAGACTCTTTGTAGATTTCTTTGTCCTACATCTTACTTAAAAATCCATATGCTTTGGCAAAAAGCCTAACTCATTTCCAAACAAGCTGTCTTTTTGGATACCTCAAAGCTTCTTTGTTGCTTTAATTGGAATCGATACGGGTGAACATCTGCGGTTTACACAGCCAAAAGGCAACTTGATGTAAAGAGCGGGTCCCAGTTCTAGTTCCAAAGCATTCAACCCCTATGGTGTGAGCCGGCTGTCTTTGCTTAGGAAGACCTGTGGCATTTATAGTATATTTTGTGCTTTATTATATATTATACAATGATAAGGAGTGATGCAAGAGATTAGAGCAGAAGGGATGATATCACACGTGTCCTGTAGAGCAATAACTCACACTGATTTCCTGATATTGCTTAGGGGTTGTAGCTAAGCGATGCATGATACTGACAGCTTCTGTTCAAATCAAAGCTCAATTGTGTTTTCTTTTTCCTCTTATTTCTTTTCCTTGGTAAGCCCCGATCATTTGGGTCTACCTCTTACTATTTTCAGCCTCCCTCATATGTTTTCCCAGCAGCTGCCCGTCTGAACCTGTATATTGCATTTAGGCACTTTCAGCTTTTTACTTTCCCCTCAATTAACTCCAGTTCTGATTATTTTCTTTTTTTAATTTCTTCTGGCTTTCTCTTTCATGCACTTTAACTTCTCTCTCTCTTGTTAAATCTCCTTATGTTTCTTTGACTCTCTTCTCAGTCCAACACAGAACAACTGGCTTTAAAGTAATGCTGATTTCATTAATTCAGTGCCAGACAAGGAAGCCAGATTCATCCCAGAACTTGTATAAAATGGGCTGAATCAGAAGGAATCAAGCAAGTGAACTTTTTGGAGAAAAACTTGCAATGTATCATTTGAAATATCAACACCTTTGTGATGATAAGCAAAAAGAAACATCCCTTTAAACATCCCTTAACACAGTGAACTGACAGGGGAACCGACCCAAAAGAAGGCAGCAAGGAGACCAAGGTTGAACTGTACCAAAGTGATTTTTATTGTACAATTAACAGTGATTGTCACGACTCACCGCTCATCATCTGCCTCAGCTGCGCGCACACCTGCGCCTCGTCAGCCACAAGCTATTTAGCCCACTCAGCCCTGTGCAGCGGTCTGGAGCCGTCTGTTCACATCGGCACTTCTTCGCAGCTGGATCATCTCCAAAACGTCAGCTAAACTACGCTTCTACGTAAGCATTCCTTGCCTTACCTTTTGCAAGTCTTCTCCCCTGTGCACAGGTGGATTCCTTGGCGGCGGATACCCCGTCATCGCCATCCAACCCTCACCGTCGTCACAGGCTCTGCAGGATGCTATCTTCCGGGCTTCTCCCTTGCCAACGCCAGCCACCTGTCGTCCACAAGTAAGCAGCACACTGCTCATTATTCCTGTCTAGGTATGGTGCCCTTTACCCCTGTCCTCTGTTCTCTCCATAGGGTTGCCCGGCTGTACGGCGCACCGCTCTGCTTCCTGTGCATCGGCGTTCACCCTCACCACATATACATATCTCACACATCCATCCATACACGCCTGCTTGTTGAATAAAGCTGTTAAATCTACCCTGAGCCTGCGTGCGTGTTTCCTGAGCCGGACATTATGTCAGTACGGCTCCAGCAGAGCGGCTCAGCAGACAGCGGGCTCGCACGCCGTCTTTCCACTCTCGAGGCTCGGTTGGATTTAATAGCCCACCAACAGCAGGTGATACTAAATCAATTGACTAACATCACTCACCGGTTAGACCGCTTGGACCCCCAGCAGGCGTTCCCCTCGGCTGGTCAGGGAGGGGTAGCTCCTGCCGCTCCGGTGGCCGGCCAGTCTGCCATGGGAACGCCACCCCGACTCACGCCAATCCCAACCCCAGCCCACTTCAGCGGGAAGCTCGGCGGAGCACGGGGGTTCATCATGCAGTGTGATTCGGTGTTTCTGCGCGTTCCCGGGGATTTTCCCTCGGACCACAGCCGAATTTGCTACACTGGTAATCTCCTGGAGGGACGAGCGTTAACTTGGGCTTACGCCGTCATGGCGAAGCCCAGTTACGCAAACCTCTCTTACAGCCAGTTCGTGCAGAGCTTTCTCGAGGTGTTTGATCATTCCCGGAGCAATAGCATCCTCGCTGACCGTCTCCTTGGCCTCCAACAGGGAAGCCGGTCAGTGGCGGATTACGCTATCGACTTCCGGGTCGCAGCGGAGGAGGTGGGCTGGGGTGAGGCTCACTCTGTAGTATCTTCCTCCGCAGCCTCAGCTCTGGTCTGAGGGATGAGCTGGCCAGCCGAGATCTTTCAGAGACAATCTCGGAGCTAATCTCCTTAACAATTAGCTTGGATAACAGGCTGCGTGAATGGTCCACCGAGCGGAAGTTAATCGGCCGCTCGCGTGGAGGCTCCGTCTGCACGCCTCAAGCTCGCCCCCTGGCGTTACCTCCTCCGGAGCCTCCCGAGGAATCGGAGGCAATGGTGGTTGGTCCGTCAAGGCTCCCTCTAGCGGAGAAACAGCGCCGCCGGGAGTTGGGCCTCTGCATGTATTGCGGAGGCAATCAACATACCGTGGAGCATTGTCCGGAGAAGCCAAACGGGGAGGTCCGCGAGTCACTGTAAGGGGCCTCGCGGACTCTAACCGGTCGAATCCCCTCACTAGTTTATCTCTGCCCATTCGATTCTGTCACAATGCCACGGGGAACCTCACACACGCACTGGTGGACTCAGGAGCAGAGCGGAGCTTCATTTCAAAGAGCCTGGCAACCCAATTGGGCATCCCCTGTCACCCTCTGGCCGCTCCTCTCAGCCTGGTCACCCTCTCCCGTGCGCTCCTCGGACAAGTGACCCATTGCACCCAGCCGGTCCCTGTTATTATCTCAGGTAATCATCGAGAGGACCTCACCTTGTACGTCCTGTCCTCCTCTGTGTCGCCTGTCATCCTAGGTTACCCCTGGTTGCGCCTGCACAACCCTGTGCTGGATTGGCAGACAGGAAGAATCGCTGCCTGAAGCTCCTTCTGCATGGGAACCTGCCTACAGTCCGCAGCCTGCGCCCCGTCCTCTCCCCCTCCGGCCAAGGACGCCACGCCTCCGGATCTCACCCTGGTGGCCTCGGAGTTCCATGACCTGGGTCTCGTGTTTAGTAAGTCCAGAGCGATGTCTCTCCCTCCTCACCAGCCCTATGACTGCACCATCAACATCCACCCGGGGGCGCCCTTGCCATCCGGACGCCTCTACATCCTGTCAACGCCAGAGCAGGAGGCCATGGATAGCTACATCAAGGAGTCACTCAACGCTGGAATCATCTGCCCCTCCTTGTCTCCGCTCGGCGCAAGGTTCTTCTTCGTCTCTAAGAAAGATGGGTTGCTCCGCCCCGTATAGATTGTCAGGCCCTTAATGACATCAAGGAGAAGGACCGTTACACCCTGCCTTTAATGGACACTGCCTTCCACTCCCTCCAGGGGGCGACCTGGTTCACCAAGTTGGATCTCCACAGTGCTTACCACCTCGTCCGGATTCGGGAGGGAGATGAGTGGAAGATTGCCTTTCGTACGCCTAGTGGACACTTTGAGTATCTGGTGATGCCATTTGGGCTGACCAACGCCCCAGCTGTGTTTCAACGCCTCATAAACGACGTCCTATGTGATTTCCTTTGCCTCTTCATGTTCGTGTACCTGGATGACATCCTTATCTTCTCCAAGTCACGGGAGGAACACCAGGTCCACGTGAGGCGGGTCTTACTATGGCTGCTGGAGAACAGGCGGTATGTCAAGGCTGAAAAGTGTGAGTTTTACGCCAAGACCACCTCCTTCCTAGGATTCGTAATCTCGCACAACCAAGTCCTTCCCGATCCCGCGAAGGTCAAAGCGGTGGTTAAGTGGCCAACGCCAACCTCCAGGAAGCAGGTACAGCAGTTTATTGGGTTTGCCAACTTCTACCGCCGTTTTGTGCCCAATTTTGGTGCCATCGTTGCCCCGTTGACCCGTCTCACTTCTCCCAAGAACCCCTTCCGGTGGACCGAAGAGGTTGCAGCAGCGTTTCAGGCGTTGAAGACGGAGTTCTCCTCCTCCCGAGTCCTGACCCAGGTTGACCCCGCGCTGCAGTGTTTGGTGGAGGTCGACGCGTCTGATACGGGAGTAGGGGCGGTGCTGTCCTACCAGGTGGGCCAATGAGTCTGGTTAGCCTCTCAGGACATTCACCTCAAGGCTGAGAAGAGGAAGCTGGCCCTACGCTTCACTGGCCCCTTCACCATCTCAAAAATAGTGCTATGAGTGCTATGAGATGACTGTATAGTGCTATGAGATGACTGTTGTTGTGAAATGGCGCTATATAAATAAAGTTGAATTGAATTGAATTGAATTGAAAAATCATCAACCCGGTGACTGTGCATCTGGCCCTCCCCCCCTCCCTCCGCATATGTCCCACCTTCCACGTGTCTAAGATCAAGCCCGTGGTCTCCGATCCCCTCTGTCCCCCGCCCGTGGCGCCTCCTGTGCCTCTGATGATCGACGGCCATCCGGCCTGGAGAGTCGCTTCCATCATGGACTCCCGGCGCCGAGGTCGCGGGCTGCAGTACTTGGTGGACTGGGAGGGATTTGGCCCTGAGTGGAGGTCCTGGGTGCGCTCTTCCTTGGTGTTGGACAGGAGTCTCATCACGGAGTTCCACCGGGCGCATCTGGACAAACCAGTGCCAGGAGGCGCTGCTAGGGGGGGGGAGTACTGTCACGACTCGCCGCTCATCATCTGCCTCAGCTGCACGCACACCTGCACCTCATCAGCCACGAGCTATTTAGCCCACTCAGCCCTGTGCAGCGGTCTGAAGCCGTCTGTTCGCATCGGCACATCTTCGCAGCTGGATCGTCTCCAAAACGTCAGCTAAACTACGCTTCTACGTAAGCATTCCTTCCCTTACCTTTTGCAAGTCTTCTCCCCTGTGCACAGGTGGATTGTGCACACTGGTAAATCGACTGACTGGGAGTGGACACTTGGCAAAGGTCTAGATATGAAGCTTGACCAGAAAGGATCCAAGAGTACCCAGAGAGTCCCGGGTGATACAATGGGGGGGGGGGGGGGTCAGTTTGGAGATGACACACTCTTACATGTTGTAGATTTGGAGGAGACAGGCTCCTGGCAGACACAGGGGAGAGAGGTTAGTCTGGCCTGCTCCTGATAAGATGAAGAAGTTTGTCCTATTTGAAGGGTGAGCTTATTGCAAGCAGGTGGTGAGTACAGCTGCAGAGAGTTGATGATTTGAGGGAGAGAGAAAGAGCAGTGTGCCGCCAGACCACTACATGAACATCAACTGGTAGCCCGTGAGCCAAATCTGGCCTGACAGAGCTTTCCATTCAGCCTCCAGACCAATAGTGAATTCATTAATTTTGTTGCAAATTAGATACAAAGAGTCAGCACTATGGCAGGTCATTCGCGAGCCATGTCCCCCCAAATGAGTTACTACCCCCCCCACACACACACACACACACACAAGTCCCAGACTAAGCCTTCGGCATCAAACTTTGTTTTATTAATTAATGAGGTGTATCTATGAAAAATCTGATTTCTGAGTGTAAGTGAATGCAGCCTCATGGCACTGGAGAGTGCGGTGCAAAACTGCCTGCCAGCAGCTCCTCAAAAGACAACCAGTGGCTTTAATTCATGTTAGGATTTATGATGCCGCCCTTGGCTTTTGATTATTGATCAAAAAATTGAATATTATTGTGTCTGTCTGAATTTATTTTATAAGAGCGAGGATTCATACTAATGGAGGTTTTGACCAAGAGGTGGGGGGAACATCAACATTATTAGGCTTTGACATAATGACGCTTTAATGTTCTGAAGTGACTGCATCATCGGACATTTAAATGAATTTTATTGAATTGAATCTGCAAATTAATATTTAGCTATGTGTGAAAAAGTCACAGTTTTACCATAAAGGTTTCAGAAAAACAACAGGATAAATTCATTATGAAGTAGAGATCAAATTAGGAATAAGAAACCCACAAATAGATGAAGAAAAAGTATTACATTTACAAGAAAAAATGTCTCAAATTTTTGAGTAAAACTTCACAAATTTATGAGAATGAAGTCTCAAATGTGTGATAGCCCTAAATTTACAAGGGCAAAAATGCAAATAATGAGGGGGGAAAGTTCCATATTTAAGTGAAAAAAAACAAACAAAAACTTTTCATGAGGTCACCTTGACTTAAAAAAATAAATATATTGTATACATTAAATGATTAGTTGACAATAAATAAATAAATAAATAAATCATTAAAGAAATGTGTAACAAAAATAATCTTTGGTTCTCATTAGTGCAGCCTGCACTAGGTCGCCATCAGCTCATTTCTCATGTGCTGAGCTCTGAACACAGACCGACTGCAGAGTGTGAAAGTAAAAAACTTCACACCTGTAGAGTCTAGATATTAAATGTAGCTGTCAGGACTGTATGTTCTGAAAACAGGGGAAAAAATAATTCATTTGTTTTTATCCATATTAACTAAACCAACCACTGATTTTGCAGGAATACATAATTAAAATATACACAAGACTATCATAATAGTGACTGTGTTTAACTGTGAAATATTGTTGTTTCCTCAAATTTATTTTAATTTGCAATTGAAGCTCAGACATTTATCTAGAAAGTTCCTGAAAATGATTATTCTTTGTAACTGAAAGTATTCTATTTTCATCACGAGGTGAAATATTTCAGTTTTTTTCTTTGAATATTGAAGATTTGAACTTAAAGCTTTTTGATTCCTTTAATTTATCCTTTAATGCAGCTGGATATCATACAGAAAAGCATTGAAGAATAAATATTTCTCAAAACAAGAGAACAATGATTTCAAAATTATATATATATATACATATATATATACCGCTCAGTGCTGAGCGGCAGTGGCTCAGGAGTTAGAGCAGGTCGTCTAATAACCCGATGGTTGGCGGTTTGAATCCCGCTCTCCCCAGATATCCTGCCGTTATGTCCCTGGGCAAGACACTTCACCCGCATTGCCTCCAGTGCCCATAACACTGGGTATGAATGTGTATAAATGTTTAAATGTTTGGTGGTGGCCGGAGAGGCCGTTGGTGCAGATTGGCAGCCATGTTTCCGTCAGCCTGCCCCAGGGCAGCTGTGGCTACAGTAGTAGCTTGCCACTACCGTTGTCTGTCTGGAGTGAATGATTAATGTATCTACTTGTAAAGCGTCTTTGAGTGTCTATGAAAAAGCGCTATATAAATCCGATGCATTTTTATATATATATATATATATATATATATATATATATATATATATATATATATTTAAAATTCTTTCTTCATCCCACAATGGGGAAATTACAGGGCAGCCACTGGTGCGGCACCCAACACTTTCACCATTCACACCTAGGGCCACTTTAGAGTCTCCAGTTAACCTAACTTGCATGTTTTTGGCATGTGGGAAAAAAAAAAAAGGCAGAGAAATCTCGGTGTCAACCCACACAGATCACTGTTAGTCAGGGGCTGGGATCGAACCCAGGATCCCCCGGCCAAGAGTGAGTTGCTGTGCTGCCGCAGTGCTAACCACTCCACCACCACTGTCAGCGTCATGGTGTTAATCGCTTGTTAACACTTCGCTCCTGTTAACGGCCACAAATTTTGTAACCGTAGTTAACCACAGTTAAGGGCAGTTAACGGCAGAAAGTCGAACAGTTCTTTTTTGGCCAAGTTGCACTCCGTACTGAAGCCGCTCTGCAGCCATAAAGACACTGCCCCCGCCATACAGACATTGTGACATCAACAAGCTGGATGACAACCATAGAAATCCCCAAAATGCTGTCATGTTTAAGTTTACAATGTTATCTGTCGGACCTCTCACCTGGATAATTGCCACAACTTCCCTCAAAACTTCGCCTGGATGTCAGTTGTTCCTCTTTGGAAGCCAGCTAGCAGCTTAAACAGCTATGCGCTATGGACATCACAGTGCTTTTGCAAATTTTCGTGACGATATTTTTCATGATGGCATAAACTTTTGTGGGGGGTTTTCATTCGTGGAGAGTGGTTTCGCAGCCCAGCATTGTTTGCCTTCACTGTGTTTAGTTAAAACACAATAAAAATTCTCTTATTTCGCCAATTTGGAGGTTGATGGGAGAGTGAATGGTTGTCTGTCTCTCTGTGTTGGCCCTGCAATGGACTGGCGATCTGTCCAGGGTGTACCCTGCGTCTCACCCAAACATGCTGGGATAGGCTCCAGCCCCCCCGCGACCCGAAAAGGATTAAGTGGAAGAAGATGGATGGGTGGATGGATGGAGGTTCAAACATTTCTTTTTTGTTCTGTGTCAACTATTGGAAGAAAATAATGTAAACTACATCGTAAGTGCACTTACATAGTTGGGGTTTTGTGATGAATGAGTTTACCAGACCTTGTACATCTGCTGGCCACATGCCCCCATGCCTTTCCTTTCCCCTCGTGTGTGCCAGTGGTAGATGCTCTGCCGGATTTGGCATTAGGTGGCTAGCTGGTGATCTGGCAGCTCTCCCCTCACTTGTTCCTCCCTGTGGGGGGGGGGGCACCGCTGCTTGGAGGCTTTCCTCTTGTCCTCTGCTCCTGGCACCTGCTGCCGAGGGAGACCTTGATGGCACCAGGCTGGTTGGGGGATTTGCTGTGGTGGTGCAGGGTTGTCTTGGTGTTGGTTGGGGGCTCCCTTGCTTGTGTTACTTGTGTGGTGGTGGGTCATGTTCCTGTAGTCGCTTCCGGGGGTGGGGACGGGGGTTGGTTTCTTCGGATGGGGCCCCTGGGGTGATGGCCATGCTCCTCTGGTGGGTGGTGGGGATTCTTGGGCAATGTTTTTGTTTTTCAGTCGGAGTAGCTTGCTGGTTCATCCCTGTGTTGCCTCCCTCCCACACTAGGTGGATTCCTTTTGGGGTGGCCTGGTTGAGGTGGATTGCTTGGCTGCTGGTGCTGCCAATATCATGACAGTAGTCACAATAAAGCTCTTCTGATGGAAACGATGAGCTTTAATCAGCAACGACAGCCTTATGCCAAACAAGGAGTTGTACAGTAATTTCAAACTGAACTGTAAACAAAAAAGGCCCTACCTCCAACCCAGGCTGGACCAGCTGGGCTTCCAGAACCCCCAGTCCTCCGGTGTCTGCAACCCTATGAGGTTTGACTAATTTATCCTGAGTTCGGTCTGAGTCTCTTGAGAACCCCAGCCATTCCAAGAAAGTTCAGCAGCCAACAGCATTACTTTCAGAAACAGACTGTTATTCACCTTAACCTTAACCTTTTCTGTAATGGCTGTTCCCTTTTGAGCCTAATACAAAGTCAATCTGTTTTCTTCTTTTTCCAAAATATTTTTGCAAAATTCCCCATCTTTGCGTTATACTCAGTTTTCCTAAGGTGGTTTCATGAATTCTCCACACAATCATACTCCAGCCATATTTCACATATGCAAGACCTGTAAATATATACTGTAAATATTGCTCTTTCTTCATATATGCAGAATCACCACTGTTATCACCTCTGGTTATCTCTTCATTTTACGAGCTCCAGAGATGTTTGTGTCACTTTGGTTTCTTTCATTAAGACACTCAGTGTCACTCAGTGTCAAGAACTGATGCACAGATTATGAGACTGGTCAAATAATTATAATAAAATTATTTATTAAATTAATCTTCCCTCACTAGTGAATGAGACCCCACAATACTTAAACTCCTCTACTTGGGGCAGGAGTTTGTCCCCAACCCAGAGAGGACAATACACCTTTTTTCAGCTGAGGACCATGGACTCGGACTTGGAGGTGCTGATTCTCATCCCAGTCACTTCACACTCAACAGGTAACTGTCCCAGTAAAACCTATAGGTCATTGCTGGATGAAGCCAGCAGGACAACATCATCTGCAAACAACAGAGATGAGATCCTGTGGTCACCAAGCATGACACCCTCCGTTCCCTGGCGGCGCCTAGAAATCTCTCCACTCAGAGAACCTGGTTTAGACTGTAACCAACCTGTATAATGCAATCAAATCTAAAGAAATAGACAGTAAAGAAAAAAGATTTAACCTCTGATTTCAGTTAAATAAAATTATACTCTTTTCTGAAAAACACAATTATAGTATAAGCAAGAATATATCAAAGCAGTTTTCTGTCTTCATGAATAACCCTACCGGGGGTTTAGTTCTGCTAGACATAGTGAAATTGCAGTGTTTTAGATTGTCAAAGAAAACAGGACCCAAGTCTCTGAATGTATTGGTGTTTGGTATACAAATTCATACTTGCTTGTATCTACAGCTGTGTTGAGGTCTTCACAAAGGTGACTAAACAAGCAGGACAATTTGAATCAGTAAGATATAAGGGAACATCCAACTGTACCCTGCATACATTAAAACAAAAGGCTTTGAAAAAAATGGAAACCATTATTGATGGTGGAGGCCACATACTGGCCAAACATGAGATGCCCAACATCTGAAAAATATGTGGGCACTGGCACACACTCAGTAGCATGCACTTTCAGCAGCAGTCCTAACCAAATACTCACGTTGCACAATAATATTTGACATTGCACACAGAAGTTTGCCAGCATGCCCACATGACACAGATGAGTGCAGTTTTGACCAGGCAATGCTGGGAAGGTTACTGAGTAAACCAATTAGCAGGCTGAAACCAAGTCAACAGAAAGAGTCTATTTCTTTCCCTCCTGTCTTTTCTCACTCCTATCTGGCCTTCACTTTCTACACCCCTCCTTGGCAAACCAGTCTCTGATGGGCTGGGATGGTACTCACTGCTTCCAGGGTACGACAGAAAGAGAACGGGGAAGCAGAGAGTTGAGGAGAGACGGAATGAAACAATTGGAAAAAGACAGAAGCGACGGATGTGTGAAATGAGGCTGGGAAGATGAGTGAGGACAGGCAGAGGGATGGCCCGTGCAAGAGAGACGTTGAAGAGTGATGGCTGTGGCTGGCATTGACAAGTTACAGCTGCTGAACCGTGACAGGGGAGAGAGAGGGAGAGAGAGAGACTCACAACAGAGAGTGAAGAGAATGCCAATGTTAGGCCATACAATCCAGGTAATGAGCCATTCAGTTCTGAGGCAGAGACACAGCTGAGAGACTCTTGAAATGCAGCTGCTGGAGAAGAAAAGGCAGAAGAGCGACGGAAGAAAGAAACTCAGCTTGTTTGATGGGCAGCTTGTCAGTGAGAAAGATGGAGGGGGAGACAATGATGAGGATGAAGGGGTAATAGAGGAGGTGGAGAGGCAGGGGGTGACAAGCAGGGAGAGACGTACATTCAGAAGGTTCAGAGGAGGCTTGGATGTGTGAGCAGTCAAACAGCGAGAGCAGAATAGATGTCTTTACTTCAGTCTGTGTGAGAGCAAAATGCTGAGTTGACTCTTTTCAAACTTCTCACAGTGCTGGTGATGCAGCAGATTGAGTGCAGAGCCTACATGCCACTGCTCATTGTGTATGTGTATGTGTATATATATATATATATATATATATATATATATATATATATATATATATATATATATATATATATATATATATGGGATTCTGAGGTGTGGGTATGTACTGTATGTATGTGGCAGAAACTTGTTCCCCCTGCTAACTCAAAGGACACTTGACCGCAGGCTCTCATCTCTTGCATGGCGATACCACAGTACCTGAACACTGCATCTCACATGTTTCACTGACCAGTTGACCATAAAAGAGGTCAAAGGTGACCTTTTTTTTTAACTGACCTTTACCGGTGGACATGCATGCCAGGGAAGGAATCAAGCACAACCGACAACGGTCAGCGGCGTGTCCGCAGGTCTCTCTCTACAATATAGGAGTTGTAAACTAACAGGTTGACAGAGGTGCAGGTTACTGCTGGGTGGGTGGGTTGGTGTTGGGAAGACGGAAGCAGAGAGACTGACCTCCATTTAATCCTCATTTGTGTGTTGCTTTGAATGCCTTCTTGCCTTACCAAAATGGGTTTCTGCTGCATCAAGTGATTTGCGTTCAAATCATGTCTTTGTTTATTAAATAAACAAGAGCAGAGAATAACTTTTCATATGATCACTGCAACAGGGGAAAAAAGTCAAGACGACAAAACGGTATGCACACTCACCACTTCTGTTAATAACAGTAATGTTATTATTGGAGTTACAAATGTTCTGTGTCTGCTAATTTCCTTAATATTCTTTTTAATTTGTTGTTTATCCCACTCATTTTGGAAGAGTGGGAAATGTAAAGGGCACAATTTTAATTTATTAAAAATAATGTATGAATTATTATGGATTTAAAATGTTTGTAAAATACCCAGAAAGATGTAATTTTATGAAGATCCATCCATCCATCCATCCATCCATACATCCATCCATCTTCTACCACATTTCCGGAGGTCCTGATTCACTGAGGCAGCAGTTCAAGCACAAAGGCCCAGACTTCCCTTTCCCCAGCCACCTGCTTCAGCTCTTCAGAGAGGATACCAAGGCATTCCCAGACCAGCCAGAAGACGCAGTCTCTCCAGTGAGTCCTGGGTATGCCCTGGGGTCTCCTCCCAGTTGGACATGCCTGAAACACTTCAAGTAGGAATCGTCCAGGAGGCATCCTGATCAGATGTCCAAACCACCTCAACTGGCTCCTTTCGATGTGGAGGAGCAGCGGTTCTACTCTGAGCCTTTTCTGGATGACTGAGCTTCTCACCCTGTCTCTGAGGGTGAGTCCAGCAATCCTACGGGGAAAGCTCATTTCAGCCAGTTGTATCCGCAGTCTCATTCATGTGGTCATTACCCAAAGCTCCTGTCCATAGGTGAGGGTAGGAACATAGTTTGACAGGAAAATCAAAAGCTTTGCCTTAGAGCTCAGCTCCCTCTTCACCACAGCAGACTGGTACAATGTCCGCATCACTGCAGAAGCTGCTTCAATCCGTCTTTCAAACCCTCACTCCACTCTTCCCTCACTCGTGAATGAGACTTTGCAATATTTAAACTCCTCCACTTGGGGCAGGAGCTTGTCCCCAACCCTTGAGAGGACAATCCTCTCAATGAGACAATGAGACAAGGGGGTAAGGGGAATTGTCTGGGGAAAGTGAATGGTGAATGCAGGACCTCAGGTAGCAAGGAGGTGTGTGTTTTAGGATATAAAAGAGAGAGACCCTGCTACAAATGTTTAATGTTCTGATTCTGGAAGTTGTGAGAGTGAAATAAAGTTCATCTGCTCGGAAAGTTAGGTCTGGTTATTTCATCTCCACAGTTTATGAGAAAAGTTTCAACTCTACGACAAAAGCAACAAATTTACAAGAAAGAGGTGGCAAAATTAAGAAAAAAAATCAATTTCACTAAAGCGAAACAGTAGTGAAAATGAAAGGACCTATAAGAGTAACACTATCATGACTGAAGAATAAAGTATTACATTGAGTAAATGTGGTAAAAAAAAAAAATAAAAATGTAAATTATGTGTTTAACTCCGACATGTTATTATCAGCCTTTGGTGCATTTTATTTTGTGCAATAAAAAAACTAATATAAAAAACATTAATAGATGTTCAATGCTCTATATACACTTGAGAATGTACAGTAGGCATACTGGAGCAATAACTCTGCTGTAAATATCTTTTCCCTGAATGGCTTTCCATAATATATACAGTACATACACGCTTCCTGAGAAAGTTTGTAGACTCATCCCCATTGTGGTGCAAGGAGTCTAACATTTTACAACTAGCCAAAATATGACTGTATTGGCCTAGATCCAAACATTCACCAATAAAGTGTCTGCTTAGAAACTCCTGCTTTCCTCCATGAATACTGTATTAAAACAGAAAATGAATAAAATGGCCTGGATATTGTTTCCTAAAAAAAGAGAAATCAATGTATTATTGCAAATTTTCACATTATTATTATTGTATAATTATCATTACTTTATTTAAGTTCTATTTTGGCTATTTGGTCTATTTTTCCTTTTTCTTCTGTTTTCTCTGTGCTTACTTTTGTTCACAGGCCTGGTGTGGGAAGCCTTATCTTGTCCTGAGACAATTGGGTTTATCATGACTTTAGCATAGTCGTACGAAGGTTTGGTTATCCATCATCAGACTAGCTGGGACTCTTCACTGTGCATAGCCTTCTGCCACTCTGGTCTCTTTGCAAAGAAAAATAGTTTAAAGACAGCTCCTGGTGTGACTCTTATTTTATTTCAATGCTCGACACACATACAGTTAAAGGATAAAAAAAATTTGCCATAGCAGAACATCAACTAGCACCTTGCTGAATGCTAATTGATAGCCTTTTTTTCATCAAAGATCAACCTGGCTGAAAACAGCACCTTACACATCTCACTGCTGGAATTATTAGTCTTCTTAACTGTCTTGAGAAGAGTGTGCCTGTATGATTTTATTGTTTTTATTATTTATTATACAAGAGTTCGTTCCAACCAAACAATTTGATTGGACAATAGAGATCCCAGGAGGTACTAAAATCCACAATAATTGCACTAATTGCAAAAAAATACCATACTGTATACTTAGAAATTTCAGATTTTACAGAATACTGAATCTCAGTTTAAAAATGTGTAATAGCTATGTTTTTAATAATGGATTGTATTTATATACCACTTTTCATGACACCCAAAGACACTTTACAATGACTCCATTATTCATTCACTCCACAGACAATGATAGTGGTACCTCGTGCTGCCTCTGTAGCCACAGCTGCCCTGGGGCAGACTGACGGAAGGATGGCTGCCAATCTACGGCAACGGCCTCTACGACCACCACCAAACATTTATTCACATTCATACATCAGTGTCATGAACCATGAGCACACTGGAGGCAAGGTGGGTAAAGTGTCTTGCCCAAGGACACAACAGCAAGGTGGGGGGAGTGGGATTCGATCCACCAACGCTGCGGTTATTGGGCAACCTGTTATAGCTCCTGAGTCACCACGGCCTCGTTTTTGTTTCTCTTTGAGAAATAATGCAACTGTGAGCTAGAAAACACGACTACACTGCAAAAAGTCAAATGTAAGTAAAATTAAACAAAATAAAGCTCTTTATTCTTGGTTTTTTTTTGTGACAAGATATTTATTCTTACTGTGCAGTTTATCCATCCAGCCATCCATTTTCTACCACTTTTCCAGAGGACCGGGTTGTGGAGGCAGCAGCTCAACCAGAAAACCCAAGACTTCTGTCTCCCCGGCCGCCTACTCCAGCTCTTCAGAGAGAATACCAAGACATTCCCAGGCCAGCTGGCAGACGTAGTCTCTCCAGTGTGTCCTGGGTCTGGCCCGGGGTCTCCTCCCAGTGGGACGTGCCCAAAACACCTCAAGTGGGAGGCGTCCAGGAGGCATCCTGATCAGATGCCCAAACCACCTCAACTGGCTCCTTTCGATATGGAGGAGCAGCGGTTCTACTCTGAGACTCTCCTGGATGACTGAGATCCTCATCCAGGGTGACTCCAGCAAGCCAATGGAGAAAGCTCATTTCAGCTGCTTGTATCTGCAATCTCATTCTTTCAGTCATTACCCAAAGCTCATGACCATAGGTGAGGGAAAGAAAGTAGATTGACTGGTAAATTGACAGCTTTGCTTTAGAGCTCAGCACCCTCTTCACCAAAACAGACCGGTACAGTGTCTGGATCACTGCATCCTATCGAGCTTGGTTGGCTTGTTGGACTCCTGAAGCAGCTGAGTTGTACCGGCAGGCCAAGCGGAGTGCAGCTCAGGTGGCTGCTATAACAAAAACTCAGGTGTGGGAGGAGTTGGGTGAGGCCATAGAACAAGACTTTTGTTCAGCCTTGAAGAGGTTCTGGCAAACTGTCCAGCAACTCAGGAGGGGGAAGCAACTCCCTGTCCACACTGTTTATGGTGCGGATTGAGCACTGCTATCTTCGACTGGGGACATCATCGAGTGGTGGAAGGAATACTTTGAGGATCTCCTCAGTCCCACTGACAGACTTTCCATTGAGGAAGCAGGGCTTGAGGACGAGGGGGATAACTCACCTATCACAGGGACTGAGGTTGCTGAAGTGATTAAGAAACTCTTTGGTGGCCGGGCCCCAGGGGTGGACGAGATTTGCCCTGAGTACCTCAAGGCCCTGGATGTTGTAGGGCTGTCATGGTTGACACGCCTCTACAATGTTGCATGGAAGTTGGGGGGCAGTGCCTTTGGCATGGCAAACTAGGGTTGTGGTTCCTCTTTTTAAAAAGGGGAACTGGAGGATGTTTTCCAACTTTTGGGGAATCACACTTCTGAGCCTCCCTGGGAAGATCTATGCCAGGGTACTGGAGAGGAGAGTCCGACTGCTGGTCGAACCTCGGATTCAGGAGAAGCAATGTAGTTTTAGTCCTGGCTGTGGCACATCGGACCAGTTCCTTACCCTCTAGAGAATCCTTGAGGGTTCGTGGGAGTTTGCCCAACCAGTCCACATGTGTTTTGTTGACTTGGACAGGGCATTTGACCGTGTCCCTAGTGATCTCTTGTAGGGGTGCTGCAGGAGGATGGGGTATTGGGCTCGTTGTTAAGCACTATCTGGTCACTATAGGACCATTGCAAGAGTTTGGTTCGTATTGCCAACACCCAGTCAAACACATTTCCAATGAGAATTGGACTCTGCCAAGGCTGCCTTTTGTCACCTATCCTATTAATAATTTTTATGGACAGAATATCTAGGCGCAGCAAAGGATCAGAGGGTGTCATGCTTGGTGACCACAGGATCTTATCTCTGCTGTTTGCGAATGATGTCCTGTTGGCTTCATCAAGCAATGACCTACAGGCCTTGATGGGATGGTTTGCTACTGAGTGCGAAGCGGTTTCGATGAGAATCAGCACCTCCAAGTCCGAGTCCATGGACCTCAGCTGGAAAAAGGTGATCGTCCTCTTCAGGTTGGAGACAAGCTCCTGCCCAAAGGGGAGGAGTTTGAGTATTTTGGGGTCTCATTCACAAGTAAGGGGAGAATGGAGCGAGAGACTGACAGAGTGACAGATCAGAGCAGCTTCTGCTGTGCATTTTATGTGTAAGAAAATTTTACATACTTTCCAATTGTTTTAACTTGTTTTATGCAATTTAAAAGGGCAAATTTTCTTGCTCTGTTGGCAGATAATTGTACTTAAAAAATAATAAATAAATAAAATTCTGGCAATAGATAATTCTAGTTAAATTTAGAAAAAAAAAATATCTGCCAACAAAGTAAGATTAAATTGCTTAAAACAAGTAAACACTTTCAGAAAGCAAGTAAGATCTTACAGAAAACTGCAGAACAAAAAGAAATTCTTGGCTTGTCAAAATTATCTTGTGAGAGAAAAACAAGCATAAAGCCTTGATTTAGGATATTTTTGTCACAGTATGGAGAGGGACTGGACTCAATCACTGGACGTGAGTTTTTTTCAGTTTATTAGATGCTGGTCGAGGGCTTAACAGAAATTAATAAACAGCTCAGAAGCTGAACAAAACTTACAACAGGTAAGGCAGGATCAGGCAGAGATAAACTGGTTTGCTCAGAAGCGTGTTGTTCATGCAGCATGACTAAAAGAACCCAAACAGAAGTGGAACAGAACTTCAATAATCAAGGGGACCATTAAGACAACATGGCACAGGTGGGGAGACCAGTCATGACTGACAGCTGACACATGAGGAAAACAGATGACAGGACGGGCGGGGCCACACACACACACACAATCACAGAGGGAGACACGAACATGAACAGAGGATCAAGGGAGACAAGACCGTGACAGTCATAATACAAATAATGACCAAACTAAACCCCTGATAATAATAATAATAATAATAATAATAATAATAATAATAATAATAATAATAATAATAATAATAATAATAATAATAATAATAATCACAGGACTAAGAACAGAATCAAGAAATTAACAAATAAACCATAAAAGCAGCTACACATGAATATCAAGTGATGGACAGAGAATTTGACCAATTAACAGCAATGTGATCTTTTTCATTGATAGGCACTGATCTTCGTAGGCCCCTGGGCTGAAGCCTAGCCTAGCACATTCATAAAGGCAGCCTTAAATCTAAGGGACAACGCACTTCCCGCTTGGGACAAACATATTTAGCCCAAAAAGTGGGACATCCCGGCTAAAGCAGGACAGCTGAAAACCCTACTTGCATCAATCAAGTCAGAGTCAACTTTATTGTCAATTCTGCCATATGTACAGCACATACAGAGAATTGAAAGTGCGTTACTCTGAGACCCACGGTGCAACAAGGTAAACACTAAGTAGGACATGTGAATATTAACGTCTAACACCAAACATTAAATGTTAAACATCATACATGAGTGCAAAGAAAACCAGCCCACCGACCAGAAGCTAACTAAAAATACTAAGGGTGTGTAAAATAACTAAATACAATCAAAATTAGGACAGCGTGTCGTGACTAAAGGCACATATCAGGGCATATAGAGGGTTAAAGTGGTATGTAGTCAGGGGCGTGGCAAGCTTTTCAAAAGTGTGGGTGTTGTGGTTCAGCCGATGGGGTATTTAATACTCAATAGATTTTTACAAAAAACATGGTTTTCACTACTTATGTATTTACAGGACAAAGGATCAATGACAAACAAGAATAGACAGCTTCCATTGAAAAATAAATTGTTGAAAATACATACATCTTTGCAAAAATCTGAAAAAGGGATTCTCTATCAATGAATAAAATATTAAACCTTCATTTATATAAATAAATCCTTTAAAAAAGTAATAAAAAAAAGACTTTGTTAGAAAAATGTTAGTTTACAAGCAAAACCTCACGAATTGGTGAGAAAATTGGACAAAATGAGAGAGAAACAAATTTAAAAAATAACAAAATACTCTAACAATTGCCATTTTTTTCTTGTAAATGTGGCATTTTATTGTTGTAAACATATGACTTTTTCTTGGAAATGTCAAGCTTTTATCAGCATTTGAAAGTTGTGTATTTTTTCATGAAAGTGTAACTTTTTTCTAGTAAATTTGGGTTTCTTTAAATGTAAATTAGCATCTTTTATCATATTTTTGCACTTTTATTCTTGCAAATTAGTACTGAAATTAATTGATTAATACTTAAGTTCATTAATTAATACTGAACATCCCTTTGTTAAAAAAAAAAAAAATCACCAATTGCATGTAAAAACTCTCCAGGAGGGCACTTCAGGGGGGCAACGGGACAGTCCAAGAGCATCACCTGGGCCCTATCTGTGCACGTGCCTGTGGGCTTACTGAACTGATGGCTAGTAAGAGCCACCTCTGAGTTCTCTGCTCCTCTCTCTACCATTTCATTGTATCTCCCTCACTCTGTTCTTCTTGTCTGCCTTTTCCTTCCTCTTCATCTCTGTCCTCACTATTGGCCTCATCCTCACATTATGTGAGGCCTGTATGTGAGTCACTTACACCCTAATCAAAACATTAACCATGAAATTGGGAATTTTATATGCACGCACACACACACACAAGTGCACCTTGGATGGAAATAAGCGGTACCCATGACACAGACACACATACACGGCCGCTCTTCCTTCAAAGTCAAAGTCAAAGTCCCTTTATTGTCATTCCATTGCTAATAAACAATGCAACAAAATTGAGATACTGCTCCCTAAAAACAAACTATCAGACTTACAGTTCACTCATGCATTTAACATTCGCGATGGACTGGCGATCTGTCCAGGGTGTACTCTGCCTCTCGCCCAAAGATGCTGGGATAGGCTCCAGCCCCCCCGCGACCCGAAAAGGATTAAGCGGAAGAAGATGAATGAATAATTACAACAATAAATAATGCTTGAAACAATATTACCTAAAACTTGAATACAATAGGTACATAGCAATAATAAAAACATACTGAGCGATAAATATGTAAGACCAGCTTATACACACAGGGTTATTGCCACAAAATAACATAAAATAACATAAAATAATATCAGCAGTCTGTACGTGTTACATAAATCCGTTCAAAATACGTACTGCTGCTGGGAAAAAGCTATGATTAAACCTGGTAGTCTGGGTTTTATGGGATCTGTACCACTTTCCTGAGGGGAGCAAGTGAAAAAAATCATGACCTGGATGAGTGCAGTCTTTAATGATGGCACTAGCTCTGTTGAGGTACCGAGATCTGGAAATCTCTTCCAGAGAAGGGAGAGAAAAGCCAGTGATTTTTTGCGCAGTCTCGATCACTCTCTGGAAAGCTTTGCGGTCTGCGGCTGAACAGCCCTCATACCAAACCATGATGCCATATGACAAAATGCTCTCAATAGCAGAGCGATAAAATAAAACCAGCAACTGTGCATTCAGGCCATTCTTCTTGAGGAGCCTCAGAAAGTGTAGACGTTGTTGAGCCTCTTTTTATCGTAGCTATGGTGTTAACTGCCCAGGTAAGGTTGTGAAAAATATGAACACCCGGAAACTTAAAAGCCTCCACCCTCTCCGCACACTCCTTGCCTATATATAGAGGAGGCGGCTCACTGCTATGCTTCCTAAAATCAGTAATGAGTTCCTTTGTTTTTTTGTTTTTTTTATTCAATAGCAGATTATTATCTGAGCACCATCTCACCAGTTTCTGGACCTCATCTCTGTATGCAGACTCATCTCCTCCTGATATGAGCCCCACTACTGTTGTGTCATCTGCAAACTTAACTATAATGTTTGTGGGATGAACAGGTATGCAGTCATATGTGTACAGTGAATACAAAGTGGGGCTCAACACACAGCCCTGTGCCGAGCCTGTGTTAAGCATGACTGTAGAGGAGGAATGGGGTCCGAGTCTAACAGTCTGTGCTCGGTTTGTTAGGAAGTCCTTAATCCAGCTGCAAGTGTGAGTAGGCAGACCAAGCTGAAGCAATTTGGTGATGAGGATGTTGGGAATAATTGTATTAAATGCCGAGCTATAGTCCACAAACAACATTCTTACATAGCACCCCTTGTCTTCTAAATGGTTGAATGCTGAGTGGAGAGCTATAGCAATAGCATCTTCAGTGGATCTGCTCCGCCTGTAGGGAAACTGGTACCAATCAAAGTCTGGGGGGAGACTAGGCAAAAGATGTTTCAATACCATTTTCTCAAAGCACTTCATAAAAATGGGTGTTAATGCTACTGGTCGATAGTCTTTCAGACTGCTGATAATATGTTTTTTAGGCGCAGGAATAATGACTGCAGATTTTAAACACTGTGGAACAACGGCTGCCTTGAGAGACAAATTAAAAATGTCAGTCAAAACAGAGCATAGCTGATCTGCACATGCTCTGAGCACCTTTCCTGGCACTTCATCGGGACCAGTAGCCTTTCTCAGGTGAACTGCTCTCAATGTCTGTCTCACCTCATGATCCTGCAGGGTAAGCACATCAGAGCTGGCATTCAATAACGTCAGTGGATCCGGGAAAGGTGTATTTGCCTCAAACCATGTAAAAAAGCAGTTCAATTCTTCTGCTAGTGAGGCACTGATGTCACTGGAAATGAAGCTGCTGCCCTTATAGTTTGTGATACGGTGAAAGCCTTGCCATACTGGTCTCAAATCATTATCAGAAAAATGGTCCTCAACTTTCCTCTTATAGGCCTGTTTAGCCTCCTTATGCCTTTCTTCAGATTAGCCCAGGCGGTGCTATACAGCTCTGTATCCCCTGACCTGAAGGCTGTATCACGGGCTCTGAGGAGTGCCTGGACTTCTTTTGTCATCCAAGGGTTCTGGTTAGGAAAAACCCTGATGCATTTTTCTACAGTCACCTGGTTGATACAGTAGGTGATGTAGCATAATACAGTCTCTGTGTACATTTCCAGATCCTCATTCTTGAATAAATCCCGTAGAGTGTTTGAAAAACAGTCCTGCAGCTGAGAAAGAGCTCCCTCAGGCCATGTTGTGATGTTCTTTATAGTAGGTCTAGCAGTTCTCCTGGGGGGGGGGGGGGAGTGTATGCTGGGATGAGGATAGATAAGATAAGATAGATAAGATAAGATAAACTTTATTGTCCCTCAAGGGGAAATTTGTCTTGGGCTTGTCACCCATGCTGCAACCACACAATCCACACATACACAATAGATGTACAGTGGTACCTCTAGTTACAAAATTAATTCGTTCCGGAAGTATTCTCGTAACGTGAAAATTCCATAAGTAGAGGCGCGTTTTACATGTAAATGCCGTAATCCGTTCCAAGCCCCCCAAAATTCGGGCATAATTTTTTTATAAATCATAAAAACGCATCAAAACATGTAACAAATACATGTTACAATTAGATTACTGCACAATAAACATAAAATGAGAGTTGTACATAATTTAAAAAAACAAAGAATAAAGTAAAGAATAATAAAAATTATGTTCATTTACCGTTTAACTGCTATCGTCGTCGTCGTCACCTTTTGCCAAAAGGACGTTTGCTTTTGTCGGCTTTTAACAATCCTTCGGCTTCCTTTTGTTTTAATACCGTGCCGATCATAGATGTATTACGGCCATATTCTTTGGCGAGATCAACCAAACGCATCCCTTTTTCATACCTTTCTATTATCTCTTGCTTTGTTTGTATGGACAAAAAAACTCTCTTCTTCTTTTCTCCTTTTCCACTTATGTCCATCACTTTCTTGGGGCCCATAGTGAATAAAAGTTAATACTGTACTGTACACACACGTAAAACTGCCCAAACTTCCTGAACACTTCGTGGCCAATGGGATACCAGGAAGATGCTAGGCGATAGCCAATGGCAGAGCAGCTACAAGTATGTTTACGTTCGGTAAACTACGAGAGCTGCGAGGAGCGCATACTTTTTTGCCTTTCGTATCCTGAAATTTCTTTTGTAACAAGAGGCAATATTTTCCTGTTGAGGCGTGTCGTAACCTGAAAATTCCGTATGTAGAGACGTTCGTAAGTAGAGGTACCACTGTAGTACATAATAAATGAAATAAAACCCAGTAAATAATACAAGTACATACACTACCGTTCAAAAGTTTGGGGTCACCCAGACAATTATTTTGTATTTTCCATGAAAAGTCACACTTATTTACCACCATGAGTTGTAAAATGAATAGAAAATATAGTCAAGACATTGACAAGGTTAGAAATAATGATTTGTATTTGAAATAATATTTTTTTTCCTTCAAACTTTGCTTTCATCAAAGAATCCTCCATTTGCAGCAATTACAGCATTGCAGACCTAACATGATTGCACAAGGGTTTTCTAATCATCCATTAGCCTTCTGAGGCAATGAGCAAACACATTATACCATTAGAACACTGGAATGATAGTTGCTGGAAATGGGCCTCTATACACCTATGTAGATATTGCACCAAAAACCAGACATTTGCAGCTAGAATAGTCATTTACCACATTAGCAATGTATAGAGTGTATTTCTGATTAGTTTGAAGTTATCTTCATTGGAAAAAAGTGCTTTTCTTTCAAAAATAAGGAAATTTCTAAGTGACCCCAAACTTTTGACCGGTAGTGTACATACATAAATATTTAACAGCAGTCATTAAGAACAGGAGTTATAAGTGTCCCTGACCTATTTATCTGAGTTTAAAAGTTTTACTGACGTTGGGATAAATGAGTTCTTGTATCTATTGAACCTGCACTTGGGGACTCTGTATCTCCTCCCTGAGGTCAGCCGCACATATTCATTGTTTAGTACATGGCTCATGTCACTGATTATTTTTTGAGCTTGTCTACAGGCTGCCTGGTCGTATAAGATCTGCATGGGTAAATACTCTTTAACTCCAATAATTTTCCATGCTGTATGAATTAAACGCAACACTCTGTTCTTTAGTTTCACAGAGAGGTTGCCAAACCAAGCTGTAATGCTATATCTAATACAGCTCTCCAACACAGCCTGGTAAAATATTAACATAATCCTTTTATCAATGCCATGTATTCTTAATCTACGCAAGAAATGCAGCCGCTGTTGTAGTCTACTGCAGAGGCAATCAATATGTGTGCTCCAGGTTAATGAATTGTCAATAAATACTCCCAAATATGTATAGGAACTAACCTGTGTTATAGTGGGGTTGTGGATGACCACAGGCTTGTGGTTACCAACTCCCCGAGGGTCAAACACCATCTCCTTTGTTTTATCAGTATTCAAAATGAGATGACTGTTATCACACCAATTGACAAACCTCTGAATTTCTATAAAATAGCTTGACAGATCATGAGTCTTTTGAAGTAGAGATAAAATAGCAGTGTCATCAGAAAATTTAATAATTTGATTGCCTGGATAGACACTTCTGCACTCATCAGTGTACAAGGTGAACAAAAATGGTGAACTAACACAGCCTTGGGGAGCCCCTGTGCTGAGGGTTCTAAATTTAGATAAAGTTCCATTTACACTAACTTGCTGTTTACGATAAGTTAAAAATGAGTGGTACCATTTGACAGGCGCCTCATGGCTGCCGCGTCATTGAAAATGTCACCTGACGTTCTCAGTGTCAAGTCAAATCCCTCGTATATTTACCAGTTATTTACTTGTGAATGTACTTGGCAATGAATCTATTTCTGATTCTGACCATTTAATAATGACAGGATGCACTTTAAAATCATTTAACCTCTTAATTAAAAGGTGTGGCTGTAGTGTGTTAAAAGCTGAACTAAAATCAACCAATAAAAGACGTGCATATGAGGTTATCTCCTCCAAATGTTTAAACACAGAATGAGTTAAGGTTAAAATGGCATCCTCTGTACTTCTATTACTTTTATAAGCAAACTGCAGAGGATCCAAAAGTCCTCCAAAATCAGTTTTCAGAATGTCAATGACAATCTTCTCGAGGCACTTCATTACCAGTGAGGTCAGTGCAACGGGACAATAGTCATTATTCTCTTTGCAGCTTGCTTTTTTTGGTACAGGAATTTTAATAGAGCTTTTCCAAATTACTGGGACAGAACACGTATCTAAAGACTTCTGGTAGATGGGACTCCAGGCTTCTGCTAGCTCCTCACTACATGACTTCAGTAAGCACCCAGAGATCCCGTCTCGTCCAGATGCCTTCCTGGGGCACATACGCGAGAAAAATCTTTCCACAACACGCTGGTCAATTATAATTTTTGCAGAGCCTGAAACTGATATAGTGTCAAGAGCAGCTTTTTGTTCATGAGAAAAATCTCTAGTCTCAAATCTGCAAAAGAAATTATTCAACTCGTTTGCCTTTTCTTCCTCATTCATTACATTAATGCAGCTTTTGGATGGAGTCATCTTTGTCATAACTTTAACTGAGTCTCACAATTTCCTAGAACTTTTTCCTAGGCATTAAGTTTCAAATTTCTTCCTCGTCTCATCTATAGCTGTTCTTAGTTTGTAATTAATTTCTTTCTGTATATTTTTCATACTTAACATGTCCCCATTCTTAAAAGCAATCTTTTTCTGTACTATGCACCATTTTAATTCCTTGGAAATATAAGACTTATGATAAGACTTATGATGAAATATAAGACTTATAAATATAAAACTTAGGAGCAGGGACAGGCCAAGATGCGGACACAGCACAGTGAAGATTTGTTCCCCCTGTAGATGAACTGGAGGCTGTCTAGATCAGCAGAGATGTGTCTGGTGTCCTGTTTTGTTTTTCAAAACATCCCGTCATGTCCTGTTTTTCAGGAGGATCCTCTCAAAACAGTTCATGACTACTGGGGTCAGAGCGACGGACCAGTAATCATTGAGGCAGGTGACAGCAGCTTTTTGAGTCAAGGACACAATGATGGAGGACTTGAGGCAAACAGGAACCGTAGCCAGCTGAAGGGACTTGTTGAAGATGTCCTGAAAAACTCCTGCCAGTTGATCAGCACATACCTTGTCTGGTCCTGCTGCTTTGCTGGTTTTGATCTTCCTCAGGGTGGAGGTCACTTGATGAAGCTGCAGGACGAGAGGCTGGTGCTGCTCCTCCGGCTGGAGGAGGTGTACAGTCTCCCTGCAGCTCGATGTGTCAAAGCATGCAAAGAAGCTGTTCAGGTTGTCAGGCAGGGTGGGGTCAGAACTGACCTACTGGTTGCTTTTCTTGTAGTTAGTTATAGTCCTGATGCCTCTCCACACATTCCGTGGGTTGTTGGTTTCAAAGTGCTCCTCAATGCACTGTTTGTACCGCTGCTTAGCCTGCTGGATGCCCTTCTTCAGTTCTCGCCGTGCCCTGCTATAAGCCAGCCTATCACCCGCCCTGCAGGCAGCATCCCGGGCATTGAGCAGGGGCCGTACTCTACTGTCCAGACATGGTTTCTGGTTTGGAAAGACACTGATGAACTTTGTGGGAAGGACGGCATTGGTGCAGGACTTTACATAGGACAGGACAGATGGCATGTATTCCTCCAGGTCTGTGTTCTCTTTAAACACTCCCCAGTCTGTGTGCTCAAAACAGTCCTGTAATGCTGAGGAAGCCTCCTCAGTCCATACCCGAATTGTTTTGGTTGATGGTTAGGTCCTGCAGACAGAGGTTTTTAGGCTGGGATCAGCTCTATGGAGATGTGGTCTGACATTCCCAGGTGTGGGGCTGCTGCAGCCTTATAGGCTCCCGGATGTTACAGTACACCTGGTCCACAATGTTGGTGTCATGACTGACTGTGCCTTTGTAATACAGCCCAGTGTCTCTAATAGGTGCCTCGTCTCTTTCCATTCCTAGTTTGTAATCCCCTTGGTTAATGCCAAAATAAAAGAATATATTCCTCAGAATTATCTGATCACTATTCAACTGAACCTTTACCTCTGCTGTTAATGTTTGCATCAGACTTGTCCTGTTTATTCCTAGTTAGCTGATTACAGAATAAACAAAAAAAATAAGTGAGAAAAAAAATCTGTTGGTATTGAGTCACATTTATCATATGTATTTTTCTCACTTTCACAGCCACCATGAACAAATCAATAATGTATAATGTAATGTAAGTATGATTGGCTGGCCTAAAAGAGTGGCAGTTATTTTTAGCAGTTTTGCTCCACTGCAAATCTTTCATTTTGTGTCTTTCAGTTTCTGCCTTTACTTTACTGGTAAGGTTGCAAAGTATATTTATCTTTTGTTATTAAATGTCAAATTGTCTCCCAAAAGAATAGCTGTCATTATCTGTTTCATATAAGTTTTCAATCTTTTCAACTCATCCTGACCACTTTAATTTCACTGGCTGGAAGCTGACAGCCCTCCATGGGTTAATGTGCGTTTGTGCAGTCCTTTCTGCTGCGCTCAGGGATTTCAGAATAAGAATCAGAATTAGAAAAACTTTATTATCTGGTGTAAGCCGTTCAGAAATCCTCTTTGACATAGCTCAAAATACAACCAGCGCTTACACGCCGGGCGTACATTGCAAATTCCTAATTGGGTGTGTAGAATGGTTATTGGAGTTTGGGTTTTACCTGATATTTTACTAGAGTGACTGATGATATGGGAAAACTTTGATTTATTTCTGACAGAAATTTACGTGAACCAGGATGAAATGTAAAACATGACGATAGATAGGTAAACAGCTTTTAAAATGTCCTGTCTGGAGTTTCCTTAGTACTTACAGGCCCTGCTGAGCCTTCTTGTACACAGTGTGATAGTTTGAATAAGATAAGATAAGATAAGATAAGATAAGCCTTTATTAGTCCCACAATGGGGAAATTCCAGGATTGCAACAGCACAGGGATAGCAACACTCAGAGCAATAATTAAGAAGATACGAAAGATATAAATAAGAGCAGTGGATATACATACATACATATACAGTACATCAATATATAAATATATATACAAAGTGCGGAGCATTGTAGCAAGATGGAACTAGAAAAGCACTCGGAGAGCGCAGACCTCCGCCAAGCGCCACAGTTCCCCCCATACAGTGTTTGTGTGTACGTTTTCAGATTCCTTGACCATGAAAACATATGACTAGCAATTGGATTGACAATGATAGGATTTGTGGTTCAGTAGTAAAAGCATTAGCTTCTTGGCGGAGGTAATAAACTGAAGTGTTGGTGTTGTGTCCATCTCCTCCATCTGCAAACTCCCAGGCTGCGGCCATTGCAATTCATCGCACAACCGCGTACAACCCACAGGCCAATGGGTTATGCGAGCGTTTTCATAGATCACTGAAAGCAGCACTCAGGGGTTCACTGACGGATGCAAATTGGGTAGACAGGTTGCCGTGGGTTTTATATTGGGGTTGCGCTCCGCGGCAAAAGAGGATTTGAAAGCTTCCCCGGCAGAGAGCTGGTTTTTGCGCAGCCCCTATGGCTGCCCGGGGAATTTCTGCCAAATAATCCCGCGTCGGACAGCTGCCCGTCTCAGCTTTTGCAACGTAGCGCAAACACAAACATGCTGCTGGGCCCGGCCCACCACTGTTTTCCGCGTGCTTTTGTGCCTAAAACTTTGAAGAAGGCGGAGTTCGTGTTCATCAGACACGACGAGCAGCGCCCTCCAATGCGCCTGCAGACATGTTGAAAATGGCCGTATCTCACAATGTTAAAGAATCCTTTAAAAAATTCCTGTATCCAGACGGTGATCCGGATCATCCCCCAAATTTAATCAGTTCTTTCCTGTACCATTTCCAACAACGCCTGAAAGTTTCATCGAAATCCATCCAAAACTTGTTGAGTTATCTTGCTAACCAACAGACAGACAAACAGACAGACAGACAGACAAACGCTGGCAAAAACATTACCTCCTCCGGCCTGCGGCCTGGCGGAGGTAATAAACAGCATAACCATCTACTTAGTTATCCTACACAGTATGAATATGTACCCATACATATTGTCACCCTCCGTAGCGACCGATACTGTCCTAGTTGTATATACTGGAGGGGACCATTGTGTAAGTCTATTGCGTCTTTTGCATTCAGTACTATTAGGTCGTCACATTTTTTTTTGCTATCTTTGCGAGCAACCCTGCTTAGGTTATACAGTCTGACTGCCGTAGGTAGGAAGGACCTGCGAAACCTCTTGGTTGCGCACCTAGGATGATGTAGTCTGCTGCTAAATGAGCTCCTCAGTGCGTTCAATATGTCCTGCATAGGGTGGGACTCGGACTCCAGCAAAGATGACAGTTTAGCCACCATCCTTCTCTCTCCTATCTCCTTCACTGGGTCAGGGCGCTGCCCCAGGACAGAGCTAGCTTTCTTGATCAGTTTGTTCAGTCTCTTCCTATCGGCTGCTGTAATGCCACTGCCCCAGCAGACCACTCCAAAAGTGATGGCTGATGCCACCACCGTGTCGTAGAATGTCTTCAGCAGCACCCCTTGTACACCAAAAGGCCTGAGTCTCCTCAATAGGAACAACCTGCGCTGTCCCTTCTTGTAGAGTGTGTTGGTATTGTGTGACCAGTCTAGTTTATTGTTCAGATGAACACCCAGGTACTTGTAGGATGTCACCATCTCGATGTCTGTTCCCTGTATGTTTACTGGTGCTGTGAGGGGTTGTCCTTGCCTGTGGCAGTCCACCACCAGCTCCTTAGTTTTCCGCACATTGATCTGGAGGCAGTTCCTATGGCACCAGTCCATGAAGTCCTGGATAAGTCCTCTGTACTCAGCTTCATCTCCGTTGGAGATGAGGCCGACGATTGCAGAGTCGTCAGAGAACTTCTGTAGATGGCAGTGTGTTGTGTTGTGTGGGAAGTCTGCAGTATAAAGGGTAAACAGGAAGGGATCCAAAACCATTCCCTGGGGGGCCCCCGTGCTACCGATGATCATGTCGGACGCACAGTCCCGGGTTCTCACAAACTGTGGCCGGTTAGTGAGGTAGTCCAGGATCCATGATGACAGGTGCTGGTCCACCCCTGCGCACAGCAGCTTGTCCTTCAGGATCATCGGTTGGATGGTGAATGTCAACCAATGTATTTGCAGGCCCTCACCTGCTCTGCTTTCTGCATGCCTAACCTCAAGGGTTCAAGGAGAGGGTGGGATGAGTCAGCAGACCACGTTCCCCCACAGCAAAACTCTTTGGTTTTGGAGATGCTAAGTTCGAGGGAGGTCTCCTTGATCCACAGCATTAATGTACTTATCTGCTGATGAGGAGGCATTGTCTTTGATGTGAGCCACCATGGCCACACTGTCTGCATCTATCTATAAATTCAAGGGACCTCTTGTGGGGGCCATTCTCCACTCACAGTGGAGGACTGCATGTTAATGGTGCATTGTATACGTCACATCCTCCACTCACACTGAATCACTGTATGTTAATGGTGCATTGTGATAATGCGTATTGTGGTGTGAGCCTCCAGGTTGCCTGTAGGTTAATGGTGCTGAAGGACTGTATGGTTATGAGCCGACAGTTCATTGTGATAACGGTATTGTGATGTGAGCCTTCAGGTCGCTAGGCAAGGCATGTAACATATAAAAGAGAGATGCCCAGTGAACTGGTTTTATTCTTGTTGACTTGAGGATAGAGAGAAATAAAGTTCATACTGTTGCGCTATTTATTATAATAGAGACTTATCCAGGACTTCGTGGACTGGTGCCATCGGAACTGCCTCCAGATCAACACGAGGAAAACTAAGGAGCTGGTGGTGGACTGCTGCAGGCAAGGACAACCCCTCACAGCACCAGTAAATATACAGGGAACAGACATTGAGATGGTGATATCCTACAAGTACCTTGGTGTTCATCTGAACAATAAACTAGACTGGTCACACAATACCGACGCACTCTACAAGAAGGGACAGCGCAGGCTGTTCTTACTGAGGAGGCTCAGGTCTTTTGGTGTACAAGGGGCGCTGCTGAAGACATTCTATGACACGGTGGTGGCATCAGCCATCACTTTTGGGAGTGGTCTGCTGGGGCAACGGTATTACAGCAGCCGATAGGAAGAGATTGAACAAACTGATCAAGAAAGCTAGATCTGTCCTGGGGCAATGCCTTGACCCAGTGGAGGAGATAGGAAAGAGAAGGATGGTGACTAAACTGTCTTCTCTGCTGGAGTCCGAGTCCCACCCTATGCAGGACATATTGAACACACTGAGGAGCTCATTTAGCAGCAGACTACATCATCCTAGGTGCGCAACCGAGAGGTTCCGCAGGTCCTTCCTACGTACGGCTGTCAGACTGTATAACCTAAGCAGGGCTGCTCGCAGAGATAGCAAAAAACGTGACGACCTAATAGTATTGAATGCAAAAGACGCAACAGACTTACAAAAATGGTCCCCTCCAGTATACAACTAGGACAATATCAGCCACTACGGAGGGTGCCAATATGTATGGGTACATATTCATACTATGTACCATAACTAAGTAGACGGTTATGCTGTTTATTCCATCTTGCTACAATGCTCCGCACTTTGTATATATATTTATATATTTATGTGTACGTATGTAAATCCACTGCTCTTATTTATATTTTTCGTATCTTCTTAATTATTGCTCTGAGTGTTGCTATCCCTGTGCTGTTGCAATCCTGGAATTTCCCCATTGTGGGACTAATAAAGGCTTATCTTATCTTATCTTATTTTATCTTATCCTATCTTATCTTATTTTGTCTTAACCTCCAGTTCTTTTATACGAAGGCTAAATGACCAGACAGAGAAGTGAAGTAGCTCCACTTGTTTTACTGACGCTGAGATATGGTACAGATGCAGCGCTGGAGCACAACTCTCACAACATATCACAGGACAGTGCTACGCAAAAAGTGGACCCTAAAGCTTCTGTAATACTCTGGCACTCCCTCGTGCAGGAAGGAGGGCTCCCCTCTCTTGTACCAGCATTTTTCCCTCTATGTATCAGTTTGCCTGAGGGCAAAACTGATTCTAACTGAGCTGGCTGTTGAGTCACTGGTTGTAATCTAAAGACTGCAGTGTGGCATGCAGCAAGTAGAAAGCAAGCAGAAACCGTTTGTACAACATGATTAACTGTTGAGAATAACAACTCTATAAGAAAAACAAGTGTGTCATAGAATTTTATCAACAATTTTATCAACAGTTCCCCCTGTTGATGTGTCCTTATGGGGCACCTCACTACATCATCTACGAGCAGTTTATACCTATCTGCGATTTTTGCATCTCCCCCTGTTGAGATGAGCTCAAACCTATATCATAACCCTAATTTAATCCTGTGTATCATGTGCCTAAGTGCTATACAGTATGTATCTGATGGCCCCTTCTAGCAGTCACGTGGACCTGCCCCCATCATGTCGCTGTTTCTCCGGTGGACATCAGGTGTAGTGCAAACATCGTGGATTATGTCAGCTAACATTGCTATGTGTGTAATATCACTAAAAGCCCATTACCTTCTAATATCTAGCCCGCGCAGATAAACAACCTAAAGCAAATGGAAACCTGTGGAGTAGAAGTACAGCAAAGCAAATCTAACACAAGGTAAGTGTGAATTGTAGACCCTGTTGTAGATTCTAAACTAGCTCTGTTTCGTCTTTCCCGTCTTCATCCAGAGTCAGTCTTGGCACCCCACCTTGGCCATCCTCGCAGTCAGAAAGCAGGTGGGCAGCTTCTTGGATGCCTTGGTATGGTGGAGGAGCACTGAGTTGTTCATGCACTGCAATGAAGGCATCACATGTGTAATTTGCTAGTCTCTGAACATTGTACTGAATTCCATTTATGCGGTTTACATTCTTTTTAACCGTGATGGGAAATATGGCACTGAAAATAGGGAAGGATTCAAATCCCGCCACCACCTCATCAACCAGTTTGTACTCATTCGGTATGTTCCTGAATTGTCCTAAGGCATCAATAAACACATGGTCCTGATTTAATTAATATGAGGATATGTGTAAGAATTTACATGCTGTTATATGTATTTGAAAGTTAAAAACGTGTATAGAATATATCAAATGTGAATATGTGTGACGTGACCAAAAGTAATCTCAGACAGTGTCAAATAAGAACATAGAAAATAATATGAAACAGCCTCAAAAACAGCCTTAAATTATATTGCAACCTTCAAAAACATCCTCAGGCCAGTATTGCCCCTCTCACCATCCTCATCATCATATTAAGGACTCACACAAGAAAAATCTGAAGTTATAAAAATCATTACTAAGTTAATGGTGAGACTTCTCCATTAACCCATAAGAGCCCATGGTGCCATAATTTTCCATGAAGGAATAAGGGTCTGGGTTTTTATGGGTTAAGAGAAACACTAACTTTTGTGAGTATCTGCGGTATTAATATTACCATTTGGGGACTAATAAAGGCTTATCTTATCTTATCTTATCTTATTTCCATGGATAGAAGTAATACAACAATCTCCTATAATAAGGCCTACACCCCTACGGGTGGTAATTAGTCAATCAAGGACCATTCTATCCTTTGTCATAATTTTGTAAATAATTGTAGTCTACAATTAAGTGTTTTCATCCCTAAGGTATTTTGTTTTCACTCTCAGTCAAAGAAACAATGAACAAGACCTCACTCCTGTACTTTTCATCTGAAATTGTATTCATGCTTCATTAATGGCATCATGTGATAGAAAAGCATCTCTCTTCACCCTGCCCACCTGCCCTGCCAACATGATGAGGGTACGGTCAGTTGCTAAAATGGTGTATACAGATCTGCCCAGTGTCCAGGCAGATGCGAATACGCCCAATGACTCAATGACCTTTGACAATATAGATCCTTGGTATAACACTTGCTCACTTCGCTGGTCAAGCAGGGTAGCAGTGCAGGGGAGAGATGCACTGTAAGCAGTTGCATACTCAGGGAGTTTTAAACTGTTGAAAAGAGGACATCCCCAATTCAAAAAGAGGAGTTCCCTGATGAAATGAACCTTGCATTTGCAGAGCAAGGAGTGGCATCATGTTTCTAATCAGTGGAGTGATGTGTTGTGTCAGGTGTGAGTCAAAATGACTTTGCTATGTTATTTCTGTATATAGCCTTTCTTTAAAAAAAAAAAAAAAAAAAAAACAGCCTGTAGTAGCTGCATTATTTTAGGAATAAAGATGTTTTGCCTAATTGCTAGTGTTATCGAGGAGCAAACATTCTCTACAATGTAAAACCAATGGAACAACATAATAATAAATATTAAGTATTACTAGAGGATGATGAGGATGATAAGATAACAACACTGACCACACCTGCCATTCAGATTATTTTTTCCCTTGCCATGATAAACAAACAGCCTGCTTCTCTATTAGCAGAGGTCATTACTGGACACCAAGTCATCAGCTGACACTTGCATAAGGAAACAGAGAGTCATTTGTTGTTTTCTTTTTTTCCCCCCCATTTATATATATATATATATATATATATATATATACACTACCGTTCAAAAGTTTGGGGTCACTTAGAAATGTCCTTATTTTTGAAAGAAAAGCACTTTTTTTCAATGAAGATAACTTTAAACTAATCAGAAATACACTCTATACATTGCTAATGTGGTAAATGACTATTCTAGCTGCAAATGTCTGTTTTTTGGTGCAATATCTACATAGGTGTATAGAGGCCTATTTCCAGCAACTATCACTCCAGTGTTCTAATGGTACAATGTGTTTGCTCATTGCGTCAGAAGGCTAATGGATGACTAGAAAACCCTTGTGCAATCATGTTAGGTCTGCAATGCTGTAATTGCTGCAAATGGAGGATTCTTTGACCAAAGCAAAGTTTGAAGGAAAAAAATATTATTTCAAATACAAATCATTATTTCTAACCTTGTCAATGTCTTGACTATATTTTCTATTTATTTTACAACTCATGGTGGTAAATAAGTGTGACTTTTCATGGAAAACACAAAATAATTGTCTTGACGGTAGTGTATATATATATATATACAGTATATATACATATATATAGATGTATGCTACCGTTCAAAAGTTTGGGGTCACCCAGACAATTATTTTGTGTTTTCCATGAAAAGTCACACTTATTTACCACCATGAGTTGTAAAATGAATAGAAAATATAGTCAAGACATTGACAAGGTTAGAAATGACATAACGTTCGGCTCAGGAGACGCACACACACAGGCTCAGAGTAGTTCAAACTGTTTATTAACAACAGGGGTGTATGAGTGTGTGTCTGCGGAATGTTAATGTGTTGGTGGCGGCGTCTGCTTCAGGCGCAGAGGCAGGAGACCGTACAGCCGGCAACCCTATGGGAGAGAACAGAGACACAGGGTGATGGGCACACACCAACACAGGAGGAGAATAGGCGAGGGAGAAGCTTACTTGCTTGGGACAGATGACTGGCACAACAAGGACGGGACCCCGGGAGACAGCCACCTGCAGGACTCGGTGCAGCAGCGAGGAAGGACGAGGGACGGAGTTGTCCGCTGCCGAGGAATCCACCTGTGCACAGGGGAGCAGACTGGAGAATATGAGGTAAGTGGTTCTTACCGCACAGCGTCGTGCTGAAGAAAGAGTTGCGTCACGTAGATGGGGAAAGAAGTCTGACGGCTTCAGGCCGAAGCTCAGGGCGAGGCGGCTTATATTCCTTGCCGCTGATGATGGACAGGTGTGCGAGCAGGCGGCGCCGCTGATGAGCGGCGCGGCGTGACAGTACTCCCCCCTCTAGCAGTGCCTCCTGGCGATGGCTTCTCTGGGTGCGCTCGGTGGAAGTCAGCGATGAGCGATGGGTCCAACACGAACAACGGGGGCACCCACTGTCGATGCTCAGGCCCATAGCCCTCCCAGTCCACCAAATACTGCAACCCACGACCCCGGCGCCGGGAGTCTAGGATGGAGGAGACGGGCCAGGCCGGATGGCCACCAATCATCCGGGGCGCGGGTTGCGCAGCAGGAGGAGGGCAAAGGGGGTCGGTGACTGCCAGCTTCAACTTAGACACGTGGAAGGTGGGATGGATGCGGAGGGAGGGGGGAATAGCCACGCGCACAGCCACCGGGTTGATGATCCGGGTGATAGGGTAGGGACCCATGAATCGCTGTGCCAGCTTCCTCCTCTCGCCTTTTAGAGTTACGTCCTGGGTAGATATGTAGACAAGTTGCCCAACTCTGTACGCCGGGGCAGGTCTTCTATGCCGGTCCGCCACGGTCCTGTTGCGCTCCGCTGTGCGTAAAAGCGCATTGCGCGCGGCAGCCCAGATGGAGCGGAACTGCCTGAGATGTGCCCTAACCGAGGGAACAGTTACCTCACTCTCCTGCACCGGGAATAGCGGGGGGTCATAACCCAGGGACGCCTTGAAGGGGGACATCCCTGTAGCAGAAGAGCGAGCGGTATTGTGGGCGTATTCAACCCAGGCAAGATGGTTGCTCCAGGACGTGGGTTTGGATGAGGTCACACAGCGGAGCGCAGCCTCCAGCTCCTGGTTGGTCCGTTCACACTGCCCATTGGATTGGGGGTGATGGCCGGAGGAGAGGCTCACCTTGGCTCCGATGGCGTTGCAAAACGACCTCCAAACCTCAGATGAAAATTGGGGGCCCCGGTCCGAGACCACGTCCACCGGAATCCCGTGCAGCCTGACCACGTGTTGGACGAGGAGATCCGCCGTCTCCAGGGCAGTAGGGAGACCTCGCAGGGGGACGAAGTGCACAGCCTTGGAGAAACGGTCCACAATGGTCAGGATGGTGTCGTAGGAGTTGGAGACGGGGAGTCCGGTGACGAAATCCAACGCGATGTGCGACCAGGGCCTGCCAGGGACGGGCAGGGGCTGGAGCAGACCCGCTGGAGGGGCATTTCCCGACTTGCAGGTGGCACAGATTGGGCAGGCCCGGGCGTAGCGGGCTGCGTCCCTCCGCAGGCCTGGCCACCAAAAGGACCGTTGGAGGAGGTCTATCATCTGGGAGGTGCCAAGGTGACAGGTGAGCTTGGAGGTGTGCAGCCAGTGGATGACCTCTCCTCGGACCGCGGATGGCACGAACAGCCGCCCCTCCGGTCCGCCGCCAGGGTCAGGTTCCACTTCCTGCGCCTTCCGGATCTTGCTCTCAATGTCCCACGAGATGGCTCCCACGACGCACGACCTGGGCAGGATGGTGTGGGGCGTTTCCTCCGACTCCACGGGGGTGAACTGCCTAGAGAGGGCGTCAGGCAGGCCGTTCTTAGAGCCAGGCCTGAAGGTGATGGAGAACTGGAACCTGGCGAAGAACAAGGACCAGCGCGCCTGGCGGGCGTTAAGGCACTTGGCAGATCGTAGGTATTCCAAGTTCTTGTGGTCCATTAGGACCACGAACGGCAGGTTTGCCCCCTCTAGCCAGTGGTGCCACTCCTGCAGGGCGAGTTTGATGGCCAAGAGCTCTCTGTCCCCCACATCGTAGTTCCTCTCCGCCGGGGACAAGCGCCGGGAGAAGAAGGCGCAGGGCCGTTTGGCGCCATCGTCCGGTGACCGCTGGGATAGCACTGCTCCCACTCCTGTGTCCGAGGCGTCTACCTCCACGATGCACTGCAGCGCGGGGTCGACCTGGCGAAGGACCCGGGAGGAGGAGAACTCCGCCTTCAGCGCCTGAAAGGCAGCAGCGACCTCTTAGGTCCACCGGAACGGGACCTTAGGGGACGTGAGGCGGGTCAGTGGTCCGACGATGGAGCTGAAGTTGGGGACAAAGCGGCGGTATAAATTGGCGAAACCAACGAACTGTTGCACCTGCTTCCGGGACGCAGGTGTAGGCCATTCCACCACCGCCTTCACCTTCTCTGGGTCTGGGAGCACCTTGTCGTGGGCGATGATGAACCCCAGGAAGGATGTAGTCCTGGCGTAAAATTCACATTTTTCAGCCTTCACGTATAGCCGATTCTCCAGCAGTCTTTGGAGGACCCGCCTCACATGGACCTGGTGCTCGTCCCTGGACTTGGAGAAGATGAGAATATCGTCCAGGTAGACGAACACGAAAAGGCCAATGAAGTCCCGGAGGACGTCATCAATGAGGCGCTGAAAGACGGCAGGAGCGTTGGTCAACCCGAACGGCATTACCAGGTATTCAAAGTGGCCGTTCAGGGTACGGAAGGCTGTCTTCCACTCATCTCCCTCCCGGATCCAGATGAGGTGGTATGCGCTGCGTAGATCCAGCTTGGTGAACCAGGTCGCCCCCAGGAGGGAGTGGAAGGCAGTGTCCATGAGGGGCAGGGTGTAACGGTCCTTCTCAGTGATGTCGTTGAGGGCCCGATAGTCAATGCAAGGGCGGAGGGACCCATCCTTTTTTCCCACGAAGAAGAACCCTGCCCCCACGGGTGACGATGATGGGCGGATTATCCCAGCGCTCAATGATTCCTTCAGGTAGGCGTTCATTGTCTCCTTCTCCGGCGCAGACAGGCTATAGAGCCGACCAGAAGGTAAGGGGGCCCCCTGGCGGAGGTTGATGGCACAGTCATAGGGTCGATGAGGGGGGAAAGACATAGCTTTAGACTTACTGAACACCATACCCAGGTCGTGAAATTCCGGAGGCACCAGAGACAGGTCCGGGGGTGCAGCGTCCGTCGCAGGGAGAGAAGCGGACGGAGAGCAGGCAGCGGACTGAAGGCAGGTGCCCATGCAGAACGTACTCCATGCCGATACCCCAGCTGACTTCCAATCCAGGACAGGGTTGTGAAGGCGTAGCCAGGGATACCCCAGGATGACGGGCGACACAGAGTTGGGTAGGACATAAAAGGTCATCTCCTCCCGGTGGTTTCCCGAGATGATGACCGGGACGGGGATGGTCTGGTGTGATACTCTCCCAAGGGAGGCACGGGAGAGGTTGACAAGGGAGATGGGATTCTTCAGTGCCTGACAGCGGATGCCCAAACGGGTTGCCAGGCTCTGTGAAATGAAGCTGCCTTCCGCGCCCGAATTCACCAGTGCGTGGGTGAGAAGCCCAGTGGGGTTGTGGCAGAAACGGATGGGCAGCTTCAATTGGGTGAGTGGATTTAACCGGTTGACGTCCGCGAGGCCCCCTACAGTGACTCGCGGACCCCGCCGACTGGCTTTCCGTGGACAAAGCTTCACCGTGTGTTGGTCATCTCCGCAATACATGCAGAGATCCCAATCACGGCGGCGTTGTCTCTCCGCAGGGGAAAGCTTGGTCCAGCCCGTCACCATCGGCTCCGACTCCTCGGGGCACGATGGTGGCGGCGCAGCCAGGGGGCGAGCTTGGAACAGGCGCGGCGAGGCTTCACGAGGGCGAGAAGAAGACGACTTCCGCCCCGAGGAGCGCTCGCGCAGCCTGTTATCCAAACTGATCGCTAGAGATGTTAGCTCTGCTAGCGTCTCAGGGATATCCCGCCCAGCTAGTTCATCCCTCAGATCATCATTGAGACTGCGGAGGAAAAGGCCGCAGAGGGAGCGTTCCTCCCAGCCTAACTCCTCCGCCGCTACCCGGAAGTCGACCGCGTAGTCCGCCGCCAACCGGCTTCCCTGCTGGAGGGCGAGAAGCCTATCGACCTGGACCGTCTCGGTAAGAGCATGGTCAAAGACCTCCAGGAAGCGTCTCACGAACTGGTCATACGTGAGGGTGGCATAACTGGGCCTCGCCATTACGGCGTAGGCCCATGTTAATGCTCGCCCCTCCAGGAGATTCCCGATATAACCAATTCGGCTATTATCTGAGGGAAAGTCCCCGGGCACCGGGTGGAAAACGGACTCACACTGCATAATAAACCCCCGCGCTCCGCCGAGCTTACCGCTAAAGCGGGCGGGGGTCGGAATGGGCGTGAGCCGAACCGGTGCACCTGGAGCCTGCTGGACGGCCACTGGAGCAGCAGGAGCTGCGCCACCCTGACGAGCCGGGGGGAACGGCTGTTGGGGGTCCAAGCGGTCCAACCGGTTAGTTATAGTAATCAACTGATTAAAAATCACCTGTTGCTGATAGACAATCTGATCCACTCGAGCATCAAGAGTGGATACCGGTGTGCGAGCCCGTCGTCTGCCGAGCCGCTCTGCTGAAGCCGTACTGACATAACGTTCGGCTCAGGAGACGCACACACACAGGCTCAGAGTAGTTCAAACTGTTTATTAACAACAGGGGTGTATGAGTGTGTGTCTGCGGAATGTTAATGTGTTGGTGGCAGCGTCTGCTTCAGGCACAGAGGCAGGAGACCGTACAGCCGGCAACCCTATGGGAGAGAACAGAGACACAGGGTGATGGGCACACACCAACACAGGAGGAGAATAGGCGAGGGAGAAGCTTACTTGCTTGGGACAGATGACTGGCACAACAAGGACGGGACCCCGGGAGACAGCCACCTGCAGGACTCGGTGCAGCAGCGAGGAAGGACGAGGGACAGAGTTGTCCGCCGCCAAGGAATCCACCTGTGCACAGGGGAGCAGACTGGAGAATATGAAGTAAGTGGTTCTTACCGCACAGCGTCGTGCTGAAGAAAGAGTTGCGTCACGTAGACGGGGAAAGAAGTCTGACGGCTTCAGGCCGAAGCTCAGGGCGAGGCAGCTTATATTCCTCACCGCTGATGATGGATAGGTGTGCGAGCAGGTGGCGCCGCTGATGAGCGGCGCGGCGTGACAAGAAATAATGGTTTGTATTTGAAATAATATTTTTTTCCAGATACTCAACCTGCTCAAAGGAAGGTCAGTTTTATAGCTTCTCTAACCAGCTAAACTGTTTTTAGCTGTGCTAACATGATTGCACAAGGGTTTTCTAATCATCCATTAACCTTCTGACACAATGAGCAAACACATTGTAACATTAGAACACTGGAGTGATAGTTGCTGGAAATGGGCCTCTATACACCTATGTAGATATTGCACCAAAAACCAGACATTTGCAGGTAGAATAGTCATTTACCACATTAGCAATGTATACTAGATATTAGAGTGTATTTCTGATTAGGTTAAAGTTATCTTCATTGAAAAAAAAAAAAAACAGTGCTTTTCTTTCAAAAATAAGAAAATTTCTAAGTGACCCCAAACTTTTGAACGGTAGTACATATATATATATATATATATATATATATATATATATATATATATATATATATATACAGTATATAACCCACAATAGTCACAGAAATAACTTGAATCTGACAAAAGTGGTAATAAATAAAAATTCTATGACAATTAACCTTTGAAAATCAGACAATGCTTTTGAATTGTGGTTCAACAGAATTATTAAAAAAAAAAAAAAACATGAAACAGGCCTGGACAAAAATGATGGTACCCTTAACTTAATATTTTGTTGCACAACCTTTTGAGGCAATCACTGCAATCAAATCCATGTTTCACCGTAGGGACAGTGTTCTTTTCTTGTATGCTTCATTTTTGCATCTGTAAACATAGAGCTGATGCCTTGCCAAAAAGTCCCAGTGTTGTCTCATCTGTCCATAGGACATTCTCCCAGAAGTTTTGTGGCTTGTCAACATCCAGTTTGGCAAATGTCAGTCTGGCTTTTTTATGATTTGTTTTCAACAGTGGTGTCCTCCTTGGTCATCTCCCATGAAGTCCACTTTGGCTCAAACAACGATGGTGCAATCTGACACTGATGTACCTTGACCTTGGAGTTCACCATGAATGTGTTTAGAGGTTGTTCTGGGCTCTTTTGTTACCATGTCTGTATATATATATATATATATATATATATATATTCATTCATCTTCTTCCACTTAATCCTTTTCGGGTAGAGGGGGGGCTGGAGCCTATCCCAGCATCTTTGGGCGAGAGGCAGAGTACACCCTGGACAGATCGCTAGTCCATCGCAGGGCCAACACAGAGAGACAGACAACCATTCACTCTCACAGTCATACCTAAGGACAATTTAGAATCCCCAGTTTTGATGCCAATTAACATAACTTGCATGTTTTTGGCATGTGGGAGGAAACCGGAGAAATCCCGGAGTAAACCCACGCAGACACGGGGAGAACATGCAAACTCCACATGGATCACTGTTGTTCAGGGGCTGGGATCGAACCCAGGATCCCCCAGCCGAGGGTGAGTTGCTGTGCTGCCGCAGTGCTAAGCACTCCGCCACCTCGCCGCCCATAAATATATATATATATATATATATATACATATATAGACATGGACAAAATTGTTTGTACCCCTCTGTTAAAGGCGTCGGCTGGACGAAAATTCAATATCGCTAAATCATATCTTAAATTTTTGTGTGAGACGAGCTAATTTGAACCGCAAATGTTTTGGTGTCAACAAATGTCGCATAAGGTGACAATGCGCTCTTGAAGTATGCTGTCCTTGAGAGCTGTCTGACTCAGCCAAGCGATCAGCGGCTAAGATGGCCACTGACTGTATGACGTAATTTCAGGAAGAGACACGCACACGCTCGGCGGACATTGTTTGTTGTTTACATTTTAAAATCGGCGATTACGGATATTTCTCGGAGTACTTGTGGATTACAAATAGATTATTTATTAAGATTAGGATTTCAGTAATCGAATTAATTATGGTTTGGCATTGTGTTGTCTACGGGTGCGACGGTATACCAGAATTGCATGCGGTGAGTGTTTATGAATTTCCCGTCCCTGGGAAAATCAGAACGGCATGGGTGAAATTCGTTCAGAAAACGCGAAAAAATTGGAATGATGTCGGTAAATCACCCAACATGTGCAGTAGACATTTCGTTGACAGCAATTTCGAGAATAAGATGCAATTTGTGTCACGACTCGCCGCTCATCAGCGGCTTCAGCTGCGCGCACACCTGCGCCTCGTCAGCAGCGGGCTATTTAGCCCACCTGCAGGACGCTGTCTCCCGGGCTCATCACCTGCCGACGCCAGCCGCCTGTCCCTGCAAGTAAGCAACATTATCACTGATTATCCCTGTCTCGGTGTGGTGCCCATTACCCTTGTCCTCTGCTTTTTTCCGGCTGAACGGCGCGCTGCTCTGCTGCCTGCGCATCAACCCAAGTACAAAGATGCGAGCACTACATACGATCCCGCAGCTCCTGAGAGACTGCAACCTAACACAAAAAACAGTTTCACACAATGAAACAACAGTGCATGTATTATATATATATATATATATATATATATATATATATATATATATATATATATATATATATATATATATATATATATATATATATATATTATTATCCCATTGATTTTCATCATTTTTGGTGACATATCTCACACCTACAATTTATTTATTTCAGGCACAAAGGGCTGTGAAAAAGTTGTTGATATGATCAACAAAACACGGGTCCTCAGGGATGTGCGAAAGCTGAGTCCAGGGCAGCAAACTTCAAATGTGGAGGCTTTCCACAGTCTGATTATTCATTTTGCACCAAAGAGTGTACACTTCTCATTCCTTGGAATGTTGACAAGGTGAGGAGATGCAATATGTGACCAAAAATATGAAATGCAATTATAATAACAGTGCCAATTACATAGAGTTTCTGCTGATAGATCACTTATATGTCCAAAAATAAATCATTGTGATAATATTCTAATTACAGACTTTGTTTAGCTGCAATGCACTTTAATGAAAATGCAGGCCGCAAGCAGGCACAGAATTGTGATGGTGAGCCGGTCTTCATCATCAGGTACCCAAAATTCAAAAAAGGCGGATATAAACTGCAAGCAAAGAAAGTTAATCCAACTTTCGGTGAGTATAAGAAATATTAGTATCATTTTCTAGGCTTGTATATGATATTTACAGTGGGTGGAAGGTTGGTCTTCATTCAACTTTCACATTTCATAGCTTTTATCAAATTATGTTAATTTGGGTCAAATTTGTATTTCATACTGTAGTCAAATGGATGTCTAATTTTTATTGAATATATTTTTTTTCAGAATATGTGGATGATCTGATGAATACTCTGTTCAACAAAACCTTGGTTGATCCAACCCACTTATGGAAGGAGTGGCACTCTGTACAAGCCAGAGTTCCCGCCACATTGAGTGCCAAATTTCAGCGTCCCATCAAAGCTGATGCTGTTGAGCAACATGTATCTAGATTTTATAAATCAAACATGTAAAAGTAGAAGAAATTTCCAATTAGCAATGAAAGTTCAGCTTTCAATTGTTAGGGAAGCAACATATTTTGCTAAGACAAACAAATATAAGCCTAAGATTTTAAGAGAAATGTGCTTTTAAAAATGGAACCCAAATGTTATACCATAAAATGGTAGAAAAATTATTCAAATGTATATGACATGTGACTTTGATGAATGCTGAAATATTAGAATTATAAAATTGACATGAACATTAATAAACTCAATATATGATTTTACAAAACTTTATTTAAATATCATTTTTCACAAATCTAATCTTGGTAGGCAAAATCCCTTGTAGTGATCTGATGGGAATGTTTCTCTGATGAGGCTCACAGCACAGGCAGGCAATATCACCCTCACTTCTTCCTGTGCTGACGTCACTGCTGCCCGCCCCTATCGACAGATGGCGGTACTGCAGCATCACTAAGTGAAAAATGGACTATTACCAAATAAAGTCATTTATGGAGGCTGGTGACACATATTAAATCACGGGAATGGCCAGAATGGAATATTTTCATACAATCAGTTTATCGGTTCAATAAAAAAATGTCACCGTCCGAGGACTTTAATGAAAGAAAAACCCACAATTGTCACAGAAATAACTTGAATCTGACAAAAGTGCCAACAAATAAAAATTATATGAAAATTAACCAATGAAAATCAGACAATGCTTTTGAATTGTGGTTCGACAGAATTATTTTTAAAAAATCAAACTCATGAAACAGGCCTGGACAAAAATGATGGTACCCCTAGAAAAGATTGAAAATAATGTGATCATAGGGACATGTTCAACCAAGATGTGTCCTCTAATTAACATCACAGGTGTCTACAAACTTCTAATCGGTAAGTCGGCCTATTTAAAGGGTGACAAGTAGTCACTGTGCTGTTTGTTGACATAGTGTTTACCACACTAAACATGGACCAGAGGAAGTCAAAGGAGAGAGTTGTCTCAGGAGATTAGAAAGAAAATTATAGACAAGCATGTTAAAGGTAAAGGCTATAAGACCATCTCCAAGCAGCTTGATGTTCCTGTGACTACAGTTGCACATATTATTCAGAAATTTAAGATCCAAGGGACTGTAGCCAACCTCCCTGGACGTGGCCGCAGGAGGAGACGGATATTATGAATGGTAACAAAAGAGCCCAGAACAACCTCTAAACACACTGATGGTGAACTCCAAGGTCAAGGTACATCAGTGTCAGATTGCATCATCTGTCATTGTTTGAGTCAAAGTGGACTTCATGGGAAATGACCAAGGAGGGCACCACTGTTGAAAACAAATCATAAAAAAGCCAGACTGGAATTTGTCAAACTGCATGTTGACAAGCCACAAAGCTTCTGAGAGAATGTCCTATGGACAGATGAGACAAAACTGGAACTTTTTGGCAAGGCACATTAGCTCTATGTTCACAGATGCAAAAATGAAGCATACCAAGAAAAGAACACTGTCCTTACTGTGAAACATGGATGAGGTTCTGTTATATTCTGGGGCTTCTTTGCTGCAACTGCCACAGGTTGTCTTGAATCTGTGCAGGGTACAATGAAATCTCAAGACTATCATGGTATTCTAGAGAGAAATGTGCTGCCCAGTGTCAGACAGCTTGGTCTCAGTCGCAGGTCATGGGTCTTGCAACAGGATAATGAGCCAAAACACACAGCTTAAAACACCCAAGAATGGCTAAGAGCGAAACATTGGACTATTCTAAAGTGGCCTTCTATGAGCCGTGATCTAAATCCTATTGAACATCTGTGGAAGGAGCTGAAACATGCCGTCTGGAGAAGGCACCCTTCAAACCTGAGACAACTGGAGCAGTTTACTCATGAGGAGTGGGCCAAAATATCTGCTGAGAGGTTCAGAAGTCTGATTGACAGTTACAGAAATCGTTTGATTTCAGTGATTGCCTCAAAAGGTTGTGCAACAAAATATTAAGTTAATGGTACCATCATTTTTGTCCAGGCCTATTGAGGTTTTTATTTTTTATTTTTTATTTTTTTTATAATTCTGTTGAACCACAATTCCAAAGCATTGTCTGATTTTTAATGGTTAATTTTCATAGATTTTTTTTTTTATTACCACTTTTGTCAGATTCAAGTTATTTCTGTGACTATTGTGGGTTTTTCTTTCATTAACAGAGGGGTACCAACAATTTTGTCCATGTCTGTGTATATATATATATATATATATATATATATATATATATATATATATATATATATATACTGTATATATATATATATATATAAAGCAGTCTCTTTCTGAGGGTTTCAGGTGGGGTAAAACGTTAGATGCACCCAAGTGCCACGACCTTCGCCTTCCGCGGCTGTTTAGGTAAGCAGGATAACTTTTGTGCTGTCCTTGCCAGGGAGTTTTGGTCCAGTTTCCTTTGATGATCAGATCCCCTGGTTTGCTCAAGAGATGGGTGCTCCTCCTACGGTTCCTTCATCACATGGTCCCTCCTGGGAAGGGCAGTATGGATGACATCGCTGCCAGTTGTCATTCTTTGCCTATATTCACCCAGAAACCCTTCCTCATCACCTAAGTTAAATGGCTTTAATAATAGGGTTTGTCATTCACAATCTCCCTATTTTCTTATTTGAATATTACACTAATCTTGTAAATTGTTGATGGTAAGCTAAGTGGTTTCCAAGGTAAATGTTTGGTACTAATAAATTAGGAACTGCACTTAAATGTGACATGATTTGATTTACAAAGTGTATTCCATTTCCATTAACTAAGTAAATCATTTCAGCTATTTTAAATCTTGATATTGTTTTAGTTAAAACAATATAATCAAGTAGCAATATTTAAATTAGTGTAGGGTAAAGCCTTTGTATATTCAGTAAGTGTGTAAATAATTTCTGAACATTTTTACCTTCGCCCTTTACCTTCGTTCAATGAGTTCCATGCAAAGGTTTTGAAAAAAAAACAAACAAACAAAAAAACAACTAAGTTTATGCATGGAAGATCACATTATTTTGCTTGAGCACCCTAAAGCATTGTTCCCTTAATTGAGTAAGATTCTGTATTGTATTTGTAGTAGATTCTAAATCAAGTTCCACAGTAAACATAAATTCAGCACAAGTTGGACTTCCCTTAGACATTTGGAACTTTTCTCATATATTTGCATGTTTTTCTTCATCATCAGTCTACCTTGTTCCTTATAAACATGATATTTCCTTTACAATAATCTACAGATATTTCCTTAAATATCTGAAAATTTATTGATGTAACTTTTAACTTTTGCTATTGAATGTTGTGATTTCATTACTAAGTGGTTTAATTTATATTTTTCTCTTCATTATTGATCATCTATTGATAATTTTTATGTATTATCTATTTTTCTGAGGATAGCTAATTATTTTTGCTAATTAATTTCTTTGGTACCACCCTTTTGATGCATGGAGACGCACATGCAGCAAAGCTAAAGGGTATTTGTTTGATGGGTCGTGTCTTTTACTGGAAGGAAGTGTGTTACCACTTTTATGTGTTACACACATTTTAATTTAGACGAAAATTTGTGAGTAATACAGCTCCTTCAAAATGAGGTTTCAATAATCATGGCTTCTTTTGTGACATATCTTGAACTAATGTACAAATTCCATTTAGGAAAAACACAGACAGGTTGTATTTGTGAAAGTGAATCCTTGTGAAAGGTTGTGTCACCCTCCTTCAGTCAACGGAAAGGTGGACATTTTGCCTAATTAGAATTTGGCTTAATTTTGTACAAGGAATTGCCATGACGGCCGCTGGGCCGTCATCTGTCTCATCAGCTCCAGCTGCGCACAGACCAGCAGGTGCCAATCAGCGGCTGATAAAAGCCAGCGTCGCTGACATCCCGGCACAGAGTCGTCTGTCTTCCTCGTCAGAGAATGAGCCAGAGCTTCGTTCCACAGCTACGTCAAGAACTTCTCGACAAGACCAACCACGTAAGAATACTCTCTGCTATTCTACGCCAAATCTTTACCCCTGTGCACAGGTGGACCTCCCTGGCGGCGGACCAGCTTCCCCAACCGACGGAGAATCTCCCTCTCCTTCTCGGAGCTCCTCCTTACCACCACAGCTAAGGGTCTTACCATCACCACAGCTGCAGGTACTGTTACCTTCACAGCCACAGGAGCCATCATCACCACAGCCACGAATACTATCACCTCCACGGCTACGGAAGCAGTCACTGTCACAGCTGCAGGTACAATTATCACCTTCTTCACCACAGCTACAGGAGCAACCTCCACCACAGCTACGAGCACAAGCACCACCACGTCACACGGACACTTGGAGTCAGCAAGATACAACCTGTTGTTACCTCAAGTAAGATTCACACCTGCAATTGTCCATTATCGCTGAACAGCCTTAACTGTCTCTGCTTGTGTGTTCCAGGGTTGCCAGGTCGACATCTGAATTGCTCAGCTCCAGTGACCAGACTGCCATATCTGCACTCACACACGCACTACACTCCCTCACTATTAATAAAGAATAATTGTTTGTATCTACCCGTGTCTGTGTCTGTCTCCTGGGTCCTGAAATATTTCAGTACGACTCTGTCACGTTGACCCAGCGGACAGCACACTGTCCCGCAGATTTAACACCCTTAGTGCCCGGGTAGATATGCTTTCACATCAGCAGACAGTTATTCTGAATCAACTCACTCAAATTAACGGCCGGCTGGATCGCCTGGAGGGACACCAGGCATTTCCCCCAGTCGCTAGCGTTTCAACCCCTGCAGGTTTAGCACCAAGTCAAGCTAACATCATATCTACATCTCGCCTTACCCCTGTGCCAACTCCTGCCCGTTTTAGTGGTAAACTCGGACAAGCTCGCGGGTTTATTTTACAATGCGAGTCAGTTTTTCCCCGGGTTCCGGGAGACTTCGCTATAGATTCTAGCAAAATAGGATATATCATCAACCTGTTGGGGGGTAGAGCCTTAGACTGGGCATACACAGTGATGGCGAAACCAGGTTATCCTATGTTGACTTACCAGCAATTCGTGGTGGAGTTTATGTACGTGTTTGATCACTCAGATAGGGGTGCGGTGTTGACTGAACGGCTGTTGAGCCTGCAGCAGGGCACTAGATCAGCTGCCGACTATGCTATTGAATTCCGGGTCCTTGCCGCCGAGATTGGGTGGGGGGAACCGGCACTTTGCGGTATTTTCCTCCGCAGTCTCAACGCGGAATTAAAGGACGAGTTAGCGGCACGAGACAAACCAGACAATTTAGGAGAGCTAATTGCCCTTGCCATAAGCTTAGACAGTAGGTTAAGGGAATGAGCGGCTGAACAGCGGTCTACTTCCCGTCCTGTTAAGCCCCGCCCTCGTTCCACTAGCTCTCCCCTGCTCGCTCTTCCGGCGTCAGAGGAGCTTCCAGACCAAGAGGCAATGGTAATAGGCCAATCTAAAGTGTCAGCGGCCGAGAGACAGCACCACAGGGATCTAGGCCTTTGTTTTTACTGTGGGAAGGAGTCGCAAGGGGTTTTCAAATGCCCTAGTCGGTTAAAAGGGAAGGTCCGTGGATCGCAGTAGGGGGATTCACGGACACAGACCTAGAAAAGCCCCTCACAAGCTTCTGTATACCCATTAGACTCATCCACAAACACACAGAACACTCCACCCTAGCCCTAGTAGACTCAGGAGCTGAGCAGAACTTTGTTTCCAGAGACCTGGCAACCCAGATGGGCTTTAGCTGTCAGCCTCTGGATCCACCTGTCAAGCTCATCACTTTGTCTAAGGCGTCACTGACCACCGTAGCCCATCAGACGGCCCCAGTGTTCGTGATTGTCTCGGGTAATCACAGGGAGGAAATTAGGTTTTTGATCCTGCCTGTCTCTTCTTCGCCTGTCATCTTGGGTTATCCCTGGCTTCGGCTTCATAATCCCACCATCGACTGGCAGGGAGGGAGTATTACAGCGTGGAGCACATTCTGTTTAAGTGCCTGTCTCCAATCTGCGGCATGTGCCCCATCTGTCAAGGTGCCTCCTCCTTCTACGTCACCTCAGGAGCTGTCCAAGGTACCAGAGGTTTACCATGACCTGGGGTTAGTGTTTGGCAAGTCACGGGCGTTGTCTCTACCCCCCCCCCCATCGGCCGTACGACTGTGCTATTAATCTGAAGGCTGGGGCCCCCCTTCCTGCAAGCCGCCTGTACAGCCTGTCAGCCCCGGAGTGCGAGGCCATGGACACCTACATAAAGGAATCCCTGGCCTCAGGTATCATCCGCCCGTCGTCCTCGGCCATGGGGGCCGGTTTCTTCTATGTTGGGAAGAAGGACGGTTTGCTACGCCCTTGCATCGACTTCCGGGGGCTTAATGAAATCACGATAAAAGACAAATACACTCTGCCATTGATGAACACTGCTTTTGACTCCCTCCAGGGGGCGACCTGGTTTACTAAGCTGGATCTCCGGAACGCCTATCACCTGGTGCGCATCAGAGAGGGTGACGAGTGGAAGATGGCTTTCAGGACCCCAAGCGGCCATTTCAAGTATCTGGTAATGCCGTTTGGGTTGACCAACGCTCCGGCCGTCTTCCAGCGACTAATAAATGATGTGCTGCGGGACTTCCTGAATTCCTTTGTGTTCGTGTATCTTGACGATATATTGATCTTCTCCCGCACATTGGAGGAGCACCAGGTACACGTCCACAGAGTGTTACAGCGCCTCCTGGAGAATCAACTATTCGTCAAAGCAGAGAAATGCGAGTTTCACACAAACCAGACCTCCTTCCTTGGGTTCATCATCGCCCGGAACCAGGTGCTCCCCGACCCGGCCAAGGTTAAGGCGGTAGTGGATTGGCCCGCTCCGACCTCCAGGAAGCAGCTCCAGGGTTTCCTGGGCTTTGTCAACTTTTATTGTCGGTTTGTGCCCAATTTTGGGAATATAGCTCGCCCTCTGACTGCGCTCACCTCCTCTAAGACCCCGTTTTGCTGGAGTGAGGAGGCAGCCAGTGCATTTGAAAAATTAAAGGAAGAGTTTGCTTCAGCCCGTGTTCTCACTCAGGTGGATCCAAAGCTCCAGTGCCTGGTGGAAGTGGACACCTCGGATTCGGGGGTGGGAGCGGTACTCTCCCAGCGTTCTCCTGAGGACGGCAAGATCCGACTATGTGCCTACTTCTCCCGTCGCCTGTCGCCGGCAGAAAGGAACTACAGCATTGGAGAATGAGAACTGTTAGCGGTGAAGCTTGCCTTGGAGGAATGGAGACACTGGCTGGATGGGGCCGCTCAGCCGTTCGTTGTATGGACTGACCACCGCAACCTGGAGTACCTCCAGACGACGAAGCAGCTGAACGCACGTCAGGCTCATTGGTCCCTCTTCTTCAGCCGTTTCAACTTCTCCATCACCTATCGGCCGGGAAGCAAGAACGGAAAACCGGACACCCTCTCACGGCAGTTCGATGCACCATCTACCGAGGATCAGGATGCACCCATCTTACCACCCTCCTGTGTTGTGGGCGCTCTGTCCTGGGGCATCTGGACTAAAGTTCGGAGAGCGTTCAAGACGGAGCCAGATCCGGGAGGGGGGGGGGCGCTTGTTTGTTCCACGCTCTATTCGGGGTCAGGTAATTGAGTGGGGTCACGCCTCCAAGCTGGCCTGTCATCCGGGAGTAGGCCGGACTGTGGACCTGCTCCAGAGGACCTTCTGGTGGCCAGGGCTGCGGAAGGACGTGGTGAGTTATATCCGGGCTTGCGCTCAATGGGCCACAGGGAAGATGACATCATCTCCCCCGGCGGGTCTGTTACATCCCCTGCCCGTCCCTTCCCGCCCTTGGTCTCATGTGGCCATGGATTTTGTGACTGGTTTACCCCCCTCAGATAATTTCACCACTGTATTGACTATTGTGGACCGTTTTTCGAAGGCTGCCCATTTTGTGCCCCTTCGGGGTTTGCCTTCAGCCCAGGAAACTGCGGACCTCCTTGTCCAGCATGTGGTCCGCCTCCACGGTATCTCCGCTGACATAGTGTCAGATCGGGGACCACAGTTCTTCTCTCAGGTCTGGAAGGCGTTCTGCTCGGCGCTGGGAGCCACAGCTAGCCTCTCTTCAGGATATCACCCACAGAGTAATGGCCAGTGCGAACGGGCTAACCAGGAGCTTGAGGCCACGCTGCGCTGTGTTATCTCCTCCTGTTCGTCCTCCTGGAGCAAGCACCTTCCTTGGATAGAGTACGCCCATAACACCACAATCTCGACTGCCACGGGCGTCTCTCCTTTCAAGGCTTCATTTGGGTTTTATCCACCATTGTTCCTGGAGGAGGAGAAGGAGGTAGCGGTCCCGTCTGTCCAGGCCCACATTAGGCGCTGTCGGCGAGCTTGGTCCATCACCCGCAGGGCCCTTTTGAAGACCACTGAACGCAACATCCAGGTGGCCGACCGTCACAGGAGACCCGCCCCGGACTACAAGGTGGGTCAGAAGGTTTGGTTATCCACCCGGAATATTGGTGTACCGGCCGAGAAGCGCAAGCTCACTAAGCGCTTCATTGGCCCCTACACCATTTCTCTTATTGTCAATCCTGTGTCTGTGCGCTTGTCTCTCCCCTCTTCCATGCGCATCTGCCCCACCTTTCATGTCTCCCAGGTTAAACCGTACATCTTGGACCCTCTGTGCCCGCCCCCTGCGCCGCCTGCCCCCCCGAGGATGATCGATGGCCATCCAGCTTGGGGGGTGACTGCCATTCTGGACGTTCGCAGGCGGGGTCGTGGTCTTCAGTATTTGGTGGACTGGGAGGGCTTTGGACCGGAGGATCGTTCTTGGATTCGCCCAGCATTGATCTTGGATAAGCAGTTGATCCGCGACTTCCATCGGGCGAATCCAGGTAGAATTGGGCAGGTGCCTGGAGGCACTGCTAGAGGGGGGAGTACTGTCATGACGGCCGCTGGGCCGTCATCTGTCTCATTAGCTCCAGCTGCGCACAGACCAGCAGGTGCCAATCAGCGGCTGGTAAAAGCCAGCGTTGCTGACAGCCCGGCACAGAGTCATCTGTCTTCCTCATCAGAGTATGAGCCAGAGCTTCGTTCCACAGCTACGTCAAGAACTTCTCGACAAGACCAATCACGTAAGAATACTCTCTGCTATTCTACGTCAAATCTTTACCCCTGTGCACAGGTGGACCTCCCTGGCGGCGGACCAGCTTCCCCAACCGATGGAGAATCTCCCTCTCCTTCTCGGAGCTCCTCCTTACCACCACAGCTACGGGTATTACCATCACCACAGCTGCAGGTACTGTTACCTTCACAGCCACAGGAGCCATCATCACCACAGCCACAAATACTATCACCTCCACGGCTACGGAAGCAGTCACTGTCACAGCTGCAGGTACAATTATCACCTTCTTCACCACAGCTACAGGAGCAACCTCCACCACAGCTACGAGCACAAGCACCACCACGTCACACGGACACTTGGAGTCAGCAAGATACAACCTGTGGTTATCTCAAGTAAGATTCACACCTGCAATTGTCCATTATCGCTGAACAGCCTTAACTGTCTCTGCTTGTGTGTTCCAGGGTTGCCAGGTCGACATCTGAATTGCTCAGCTCCAGTGACCAGACTGCCATATCTGCACTCACACACGCACTACACTCCCTCACTATTAATAAAGAATAATTTTTTGTATCTACCCGTGTCTGTGTCTGCCTCCTGGGTCCTGAAACATGTCAGGAATGCCTCATTTTATACATTCCTTGGTAAATTATGGGGTGGACTGTAGTCCCAACACCCAGCTCAGCCACCGCTTAGCATTGGGGAAACACATTCCTTATTACTGTCACATTTCTGAAATGTGATATTGTCACACCATTATGTGATGAGTGGCATCAGATGTATCCTGTAGTGTGAAGTCATATGAACACTACATTTTTAAAGTCAGACTCATTTAAATTGTTATGCTTTATGTCCTTTGCAATGTCATTTGTTCTACTTAGCTTCAAAAAATGCTTGTCAATTGAGAGGTCCTTCCCCCTATGGCCACCTTCGCCCCCTCCAGCCATCCAAGCCTGGTGTTAACTTTTCTTCCCTATTTCTATGTCCTCGTTGTGCTTGGGTGTGTCTGCATTCTTACCGCTTGGCTTGCTGTCTTCCATCTTTTCACTCTCCTCCTGGAGTGCCTGGACCATCGCAGGTACCTGTTTAAAAGGCAACTCACTGAAATAACGTTGTGTTAATGCCAATCTGTCTTGTATAATTATTTTTGCCTTGCGTTTTTTACCCTTTTGAAGGAGACCTGCCTTTTTCTTCTCCTCTCTTGCCTGTTGTTGTTGTCTTGTTGTCTTGTTGTTGCAATTTTTTCTGCTTTGTTTGGTAGAGGATCCCTTAAATGACCAAATATTCCATCTCTTTGCAACCATTTTACCCAGGTTTTAAATTGTTTGCACTCCTTTTCCAATTTTTCACGGCGCACTGTAGCATTCAACACTTCATCCATTTGTTTTTTGTTTTTTTTTCTGGGGGGGGGGGGGGGTTCACATAGGGGCACAGACTGCAGAAGGGTGGAATAGAATGTCATGTTCTATGTGTGTATTAGTCTCGATCGCGTGGCCAGACTGAAAAAAAAAAATCATAATGCGTCTCTGGTATTGTTCAGGGGGCCGGGACAAATGTGGAGGTTCATCATGAGGTGTGTGAGCAGACTGGGCGGCGCGTCAGTGGGGACCCAGGTCTGACAAAGAATATCGGTGTATCAACACACAACATGCCGGGAGAAGCAACAGCCTAACCGGATGGACCACGGTCCTTCGCGGGGAGGCACACCGAGCCTGCCCACTCAGTAGTAGACAGGAGTACCTGCTTCTGCTTCACCTGTGTGGTACCAGTGTACTTTGCAGGACTGTGAGTCCCCCCTCCCGTGCAAGTATCTAAAAATTAAAAACATAATACCGCCATGATTGTGGAGTGGAATGGTCAGAATGACTTAACAACCAAACGCAGGACACAAAAAACACCCAAGTAATGAAATAAATGATGTTTAGTTAAATATTTACTGACAAATGGGCAACACTGATGCAACGGTTGCAGTAGAATGGGTCCTTCTGCTGTGAATAATAATAGATAGATGTACTTTATTGATGTTGGGGGTTTTGTAGTTAATTCGGTTGAGTTCAGTTTTTAAAAAAAAAACTTTTAATAACAAAATATTGCTAAAATATAAAATGATGCACTACAATGGGTCTCAAATATGTGTAAACATGTCCTGTGATTTTGGAGCGGAATGGCCTGAATGACTTAACAACCAAACACAGGACACAAAAACATCCAACACCCAGTTTAAAAAAAAAAAAAAAAAAAAAAAAAAAACTTTTAATAACAAAATATTACTAAAATATAAAATGATGAACTACAATGGGTGTCAAATATTTGTGAATGTGTCCTGTTATAATACTGCATGGGTTTATTGGTCATACACAGAAGAAATTCAATATTACACTGAACTCCATCACTGAACAGTGATATAAACTAAAATAATTATAATGATGACTGAACAACTCCCATTCCCTAAAGTGCAAGATACACTATTATTAATATAAGTGATAAAGGATCAGACAAATAAGTGATCTGACAAACATATAAACAAGGGATCTGAAACAGTCGCTAATCTTGGATGTCCCATTCATTTTCAATAATAAGGTATTTTGTAATTAATATTCACACAGTCAAATAAATCTTAGTTCCATTTAGCCCCTTTTATTTTTTCAAATGTGACATGCACATGTGATTGCCTGCATATAGGCTACATCTCTTTGTATTCCACTTTCAAAGACAGCCTACATTTGGGTCTGTAAAGTCTGACTGGGATATCTGTTTCAGACAGGAATACTTGCATTTTACAGGCATGCACTATTATTTAAAAACAGAAATACCACTACTGTTGGAGGAGGTTATGTTAGTTGTGTAGATGGAGAAGAGGAGAGGTGATAAAACAGAGCCCTGGGGGAGTCCAGTGCTAAAATCAAATTCCTGTATTTAAAACCATTGACCACCATGTGCTAAGGTTAGCCTTGCAGGAAGTATTTTATCCACAGAGTGAGTGATGGGTTGACCTGCAGCCCCAAAAAGCTGTTGCAGAGAATGATTGGGTCAACAGTATTAAAGGGATCATTGACTGAAAAAAAAATGTGTTTTTTTTGGTTTTAACCTTCTGAATGGCATGTAATGGTCATGTGATTATAGAAAAAAAAAATCAAAATGCTCACTTCACTAAAAAAAAAAAAAGAAAAAAAAAAAGCCTTTTTATCATCTTTTAAAAGAAATAAGTGACTGTTCCAGTTTTGCCATAGGACATGACTTACATCAGTGGTCCCCAAACTACGGCCCGCCTCCACATTTGGCCCGGCCCCCTGAACAATACCAGAGACGCATTATGATTTTTTTTTTTCAGTCTGGCCACACGATCGAGACTAACACATGCATAGAATGTGACATTTTATTCCACCCTTCTGCAGTCTGTGCCCCTATCTGACCCCCCCCCCCCCCCTTCCCAGAAAAAAAAAAAAATCCTAGACTCACCCCTGTCAAATAAAATGGAATAATGGCGAAAAGGTTAGGTAAGAGAAAAATTGATTCAGAATGCAGGGTATTTAACCTGCAGTGGACAAACGATTATTTTTTTGCTCAATGCAAAGAAAAGGCTGTTTGTCTCATCTGTCAAGAGGCTGTGGCGGTATTCAAAGAATACAATCTGCGCCGACACTATGAATCCCGTCACAAATACAAGTATAATAGCTTGCAAGGCCAAATGTGAGCAGACAAACTCTCAAAGCTAAAAAGTGGACTGTTAGCTCAGCAGAATACATTTGTACACCAAGCTCAGCATGGTGTACAAGCATTGCTTGCTTGTTTTTTTTCTTGCCTTCTGATTGTTGCTCTGAGTGTTGCTATCCCTGTGCTGTTGCAATCCTGGAATTTCCCCGTTGTGGGACTAATAAAGGCTTATCTTATCTTATCTTATCTTTACTTCATAAATAGTGTTATTTATTTCATTAATAGTGTTATTATTTATTTTCTTACTTTTTTTCCTGTGAAGATCCAGGAAAGGGTTATTAATATTTGGTTATGTGTGGCTTTCTGGAAAATAATAAATGTTTACGTTTAGGCACCCCTGCGATCGTCACACTTTTTCTGTTAAAAACTGACCCCGGCCCCCATCAGAGAAGGCAAAAGTTATGTGGCCCTCACAGAAAAAAGTTTGGGGACCCCTGCCCTAGATAATTGGTACTGTGAGTGTGTGAGGGAGCAGAGGGCATCTGCTTCCTCATCTGCATCACGTCCGGTTCCTCTGTCCTCTTGTGCTGTCAGGTTGGCTTCACCATGGTCCTCGGTCGGACTCATCTGACTCCAGCAGAACGCTGGTGCTGGGAGAGGGCGGGGGCATGTACGTATGCATTGTGGTACCATTGATCATGTGCTGTCGAAATGCCACATTTGGCCAAAAGATCTGGCCTATCAGTAGCCATGGGGGGTCTGGCAGGCGGATCTTCTCCAAATCCTCCCAACAGTTTTACACTTACGGCTGTCATTCAGTTACTGGGGACTGAGTGTAAAACTTCAGCTTCTATTGATTTTGGAGCTGAGAAAAACTTTATTCTACAGGGCCTGGTTCACAAATTTAAGATTCTCACCAGGAACCTCTCGACATCTTTAAATGTCTCATCCTTTTCTGGCTGCAAACTCATTGTGGTTACCCTTCAGACTGAGCTCATTTCTGTCATTTTGTCTGTTAACCACTGCAAGACTATCCAGATCTTGTTCTTCCTCATTCATCTACACCGGTGATTTTGGGGTATCCGTGGCTTTGCAAACACAAGCCCATAATTAACTGGGACCAGGGCTCCATTTCTTCCTGGAGCCCCTTTTGTCTTTCATCATGCCTCTGCTCAGCCGTGTGCTTGCCCACTCTTCCTATCTCCTCCCCTCCGGTTGAGCCGCCGGATTTCAGTTTTGTGCCAGAGGTCTATCATGACCTTGGGGTGGTCTTTAGCATTTCTAGGGCCCTCTCTTTACCACCTGATCGGTCTTACTACTGTGCTATTGACCTCCATCTGGGCGCGTGGTTGCCATCCAGTCGGCTCTACAGTTTATCTGGGCCGGAGATGGAGGTGATGGAGAACTACATAAAAGACTCCCTTAGCGCTGGCCTTATTCGTCCATCTTCTGCTCTTCTTGGCGCTGGGTTCTTTTTTGTGGGGAAGAAGGACAGGTCACTGTGGCCATGTATTGATTATCGTGAGCTGGATGCGATCACTGTCAAAGATAAATATCCATTGCCGCTTATTAATTCGGCTTTCGAGCTGCTTCAGCGTGCGTGTGTGTTCACCAACTCGATCTCCATAACGCATACCATCTAGTTCACATACGCGAGGGAGATGAGTGGAAGACAGCCTTTAAAACAAATCTGGGGCAGCTTGAATACCTGGTCATGCCCTTTGGGCTGACCAATGCCCCCGCCGTCTTCCAGCGGTTAATAAATGACGTCCTTCAGGACATAGTGAACCATTTTATTTTCTTTTATTTAAATGACATTCTTATTTTTTCTCGCATGCTGGAGGAGCACAGAGTCCACATCCCGGCTGTCCTGCAGCCGCTGTTGGAAAGCCAACTCTTTGTGAAAGCCAAGAAGTTTGAGTTTATTTCCAGCTTCACCTCTTTTTTGGATTCATTGTGACCGAGGGCGCATTAAAGGCCGACCAAGCTAAAGTTAAGGTGGTAGTAGACTTACCTACCCCCCAGTCCAGGAAGCAGTTCCAGCACTTCTTGGGCTTTGCCAACTTCTACTGCCAATGTATCCATAATTCTAGCAAAGTAGCCCTGCCATGAACGCAACTCACTTCCACCAAAATCCCATTTAAATGGCCAGAGGCTGCTGAACAGGCTTTCACTACCCTTAAAGCCCTCTTCACTGTCACGCCCATTTTGGCTCAGGTCGACCCTCAACCCCAGGTCACGATCGAGGTTGATGCTTCTGATTCGGGGGTGGGCGCTGTCCTTTCCCAGCATTCCGGCTTCGATCAGAAGCTTCATCCATGTGCATATTTCTCTCTGCAGTTGACTCCAGCCAAGAGGAATTACAACGTAGGAGCTGTTGACCATTATGTTGGCATTGGACAAATGGATGCACTGGCTAAAGGGAGCTAATCAACCAGTAATAATCTGGACAGATCACAAAAATTTAGAATATCTCAGATCTGTCAGATGGTTAAATTCTCGTCAAGCCTGGTGGGCTCTGTTTTTTCTCAGATTTAATTATTTTAATTTAATTCCATTACTTACTGTCCAGGGTCCTGAAATGTCAAACCTGATGCTCTCTCGTGCCAGTTCTCCTCCGATAAATCTTCCTTCTCCTCCCCCTTCGTCTCTGCAGCTGATGCTTCCACTCTGGAGACTATTCTGCCTTCTTCTTGTGTTTTAGGAGCACTCTCTTGGGAAATCGAGCAGAGGGTCCGGCAGGCCCAGTCCTCCAAACCCATCCCCGAGGGAGGCCCGGCAAACCAATTTTATGTTCCCTCCACCCTACACAGTGAAGTCATTCAGTGGGGGCACACCAGTTTTTTCCCCTGTCACCCTGGCATTTCCCAAACTATACAATTGCTGCAGCAAGTGTTTTGGTGGCCCACTCTCAGAAAATTTTCAGGACTATGTAAAAGCTTGTCATATCTGTGCCACTAACAAATCTGACTCTTCACCCCCAGCCGGCCTCCTTAATCCCCTCCCTGTCCCTAGTTGTCCCTGGTCATACAGTGCCATAGATTTTGTTACGGGCCTCCCTCCTTCACAAGGTAACACTGCCATTTTCACTATTATTGCCATTTAGTTCCCATTTCCAAATTACCCTCTGTTGCCGAAACTGCCAACCTCCTCACTCTCCACGCCATCCACCCGCTTGGGATTTCGATGGACATCGTTTCAGACCGAGGGCCACAATTTACATCACAAGTCTGGAAAGCTTTCTGTCATTCCCTGGGTACCACCGTCAGCCTTACTTCCGGATACCATCCCCAAAGCAACAGCCAGGTCGAGTGTGACAACCAGTGTCTGCAGGCCACCCTGAGGTGTGTATCATCCTGCAACCCACCACCACCTGGAGCTCCCACTTGACCTGGGTGGAATACGTTCACAACACCACCATCTCCTCCGCCACCTGCCAGATGCCCATCGAGGCTTCCATGGGATACACTCTACCTTTGCTACCCTTGGTGAAGAAGGAGATTGCCGTGCGATCCATGGAGGCCCACGCGCGTCACTGTCACTGTCTGTGGAGGTCCACTCAGGCTGTGTTCATCCGAGCAGAACGGTCTCTGCGCCAACCACAGACATGCACCGGAGCACAAGTACACCGTCCATCAAAAGGTCTGGTTGTCTGCTGAACAGGTGCCAGTGAAGACTAAGTCACAGAAGCTGTCACCGCACTTTCTGGGCCTGTTTCCCATCTCACACATCATTAACAATGTCACCGTTTGGCTCAGACTACCTCCAACCCTCCGCATAACTAACTAACTAACTAACTAACCTGCACTTATATAGCGCTTTTCTAGTCACAAAGACCACTCAAAGCGCTTTCACTAATACTAACCCTTTATTCTAAGGGCCTATAGGAAACAGATATCTAGGGACAATTTAGAACAGCCAATTAACCTAACATGCATGTCTTTGGATTGTGGGAGGAAACCGGAGCCCCCAGAGTAAACCCACGCAGCACAGTGAGAACATGCAAACTTCACACAGAAAGGTTCCAACCCCTGCCAACCTGGGGATTCGAACCAGGAACCTTCTAGCTGTAAGGCAACAGTGCTAACCACTGCACCACCGTGCTGCCGAGCATACACAGCATACACCAGACCTTCTATGTCTCATGGATTAAATCCCTCTCCGCCAGCCCCCTCTGTCCTCCCCTGGAGCCTCCTCCTCCTCCCCGGGTCCTCAACGGCATTACCACCTACCCCATCCAGAGGATTCTGGAAGTCCGTCGTCAGGACAGGGCCTGCAATATCTCTTATATTAGAAAGGTTATGGACAAAAGGAGAGGTCGTGGATCCCTGGGTCCTACTTCTATGATAAGGACTCACCTGAACCATCTCAAGGACAATGTCATTTTCCACCAAGGTCTACCCATCCATCTCTCCATCCTGCCATCTCTCTGAATCCACTGGTCATCTCCCCACCTGCGTCCATCAGTCCACGCTGCAGTTCACTGCCAGGCCCTCTGCTTGTGTTGTAAGCCGCTCCTCTTCTCTTTCACATTCCTCCTCCCTGGTTGTTCCTGTTATTAATCATTTCCTCTTTTTCCTTTGTTTCAGGCTGTGTTCAGCTCCAGCATGCCACTGGCATTTTGGATGTATTTAAGTTCACGTTATTTTGCGTTATTTACTTGTGCGGGTTTTGTATGTTCATTAAGTTTGCGTGGTTGTGTTTTTTGTGTTCACTAAACATGCATTACACAAAGAGCAGAGATAAACAAACCTATCATCTTGTCAGTCACTGCAACAGATACTGGAGTCAGTTTGTCTTGGCCTGTCCTTGCCACTGATAATACCTCTATCTGCCAAGAATGTGCCGCTAGTCCAGCAAAAGCTAGTGGTACTCAAATACTTTGCAAGCAGTTTCATGAAATGGTCAGTCAGAGCGGCTCGGACGTCGCCCAGATTAACAAGGCCAGGAGTTTCTGGCAGCAGAGGGTGAAGGACAGAGCTGCATGGAGGAATCTGATCAGACCTAAATGAAACAGTCATTGTTGCCCCCAACAGACTGCTATGATGATGATGATGATGATGATGATGATGATGATGATGATGATGATGATGATGATGATGATGATGATGAAATTGTGTTAAACATTTCCATCTGTGTCTGTGTGTTCATCCGCTGTTAGTTGCTCTGCATTTGAGCCTTTTGGTATTCATTCATGACAGAAAGAAAGAAAGAAAGAAAGAAAGAAAGAAAGAAAGAAAGAAAGAAAGAAAGAAAGTTACTTATGTATTTTGCATAAATATTTTGTCATTATTTTAAAGTCTCAGTTTTCCAAAGGTGCAAAACTTTGAGAAGAAGCTCCACAATTACAAGGAAATAAAAAACATCACAAACATATATACAATAAAATCTTCAAAATTACTAGAATAACATAACAAATTTATAGGGATGACTGCCCATTTATTTAAAATATGTACCAAATTCTATAGAGGAAAAAAATGCAAAATTTAAAGACAAACAAACTTGAATTTATAAGATAAAAGTTACAAATTCATGTCAAAAGTTATAATTTTATGAGGAAAAAAATTCACATCTGTACAGTTACAGTGATTGAGAATGTAAACACAGGAAGTTGTTTAAGATTTAATGAATTCATTAAGAAAAAGAAAATAAATTGTTGAGGCAAAAAGGTCAGAAAATCACAAGAGAAATGTAGCTCTTTTTCAATAATTAAGAAAAATTAAGGAAAAGAAATCAATGGAAAGACGAGGGAAAATGATTGAGGCAAAAATGCAAAGATGAAAAAAAAAAGATGCCAGATTATGACGCAAAAGTCACAAATTCAAGAAAAAAAGGTCAATCCATGAGAAAAAAATTTCATAAAGTTTCAGTTTTCATTGAATTATCTTCAATTATCTTCTTCCACTTAATCCTCATGAAGTTTCAAAATTGTCTTCTAAAAATCTGTAATTAAAAAATAATTAAAAATAATCACAAGAAAAAGTAGGTAATTTTTGAGAACTCTCCATATTCACATAAAAACATTTCCACATTTTCATTTAAAAAAGAACCTGTAATGTAGGTGGGTGAGTAGCCTGAAACTGTACACAAGTAAACGTAGGTTATCTTTGTATTGTAGGAATTGCAGGAACGAAGAGAATGGCAATTTCTTTCTTTTCTCGCACGAGCAGGCGTGTGTTTTTATTCTCCAGCGGCAGCGACAAAAGGCAACAGCTAAAAAATGCTAGCTCTCCTTTCACTCTAAATTAAGGTCCTCTACAGGCTGCCTAGAAAGGTGCCTGATGAGAAAGCCTGAGAGCACAACTATAACTGCCTAAACAGATCATGCGTGAAACATATCATTCTGTACATGGACACATATTGTGGTGAATTATGTCTTCAGAGTCCACTATAGTATATTATTATTCAGTGTAGTTACCTCAAAATAGTTAAGGAGTTACTAAGATGTGACTTTAGTCTGGACAGTTTGAAGTTTTTCTCCTGAATTTAAGACAGTTTTATTCTAAACTTACTACTTTTTCCTTGTAAATTTGACTTTTTTCCCAGTTAAATAAACTTTTTCTCACAATTTTTTTAGTGCTAATTTAGGACTTTTTCATTGTACATTTGAGACTTTACTCCCATAAATTTGTGAGGTTTTCCTCATAAACTAAAACTCAAAAATAAAATGAGCAAAGATGCAGTATTTTCTGTTATAGTATAGACTATTTATAACCTATTAATGGCCTATTTTCTAACCCCCACCCGAGGTGAAAACCTCACATACTTTGAAACCTAAATATTTGCAGGTATGCGTCATACTTTTACTGAACAAATTCAGACAGACCAAAAAACTATGCATAACTGCAGAATATTGAAGCTGAGGCTGGCGTCATACAGTACCTGTAGAAGAGCGGCAGCAGCCTCCTGTCCCCTCACCTTTCCCGCTGTTGGGATAGGGAGGGAGAGCCTGGGGCGATGTGTGAGAGGAGGGATCATACCATTTGCATGGCGGGGGGTGTTTTCATTCTCATTTTTAAAAAGTTTAAACCACAAACTACTGAATATGTTTTGGATGTTATTTCAGCTTGTCAAAGACAAAAATTTTATGATCACAACTTTTCTCACTCCAATTTTTAGGGGTGCTGAGTTCCAACACCTAATGCCGACCATGGGAAGACCCATTTGCACTCAAGATTTAACTTCCTGCCTGATGCCTTGACAGGCTGCTTCTACGTTTCCACATGTTAATTTAATTTAATTTATTTAGTTACAATAAAAAGACAAATGCATGACATAACATAATGCAGGGAGCTGCAAAAAAAGTTATGGACATCCAAAAAGCCTCTACCTAGAACACAAACATAAAAAATAAATAAATAAATAAATAAATAAATAAATAAATAAATTATATGGTACCTAACTACCAAACTAATAAAATACATTAGAACTACAAAAAATAAAAAAAAGTTAAATCACAATTGCTGTGTCAATATGTTAAGAGTGTATCTTTAATCAGATTAAAGCAAGCAAGTTTTATGCCACTGAAATGTTCTTTCCTCATGTTGTCATCAGTTCTCTGAAGTGCACCAGTCCCTCCTGCAGTAAATCACCTTCACAACATAACGCTGTCACTCCTGTGCTTCACATTTGGGATGGTGTTCTCAGGCTTGCAAGCTTCCCCCTTTTTCATCCAAATGTAACAATGGTCATGATGGCCAAACACTCCAAATGTAGTTTCATCAGACCACAGGACAGGTCTTCAAAAATTATTAATTTTTTTTTTCTCTGTATGCATTTGCAAACTGTAATCTAACTTTTTTATGTTGCGTTTGGAGTACCGGTAATGGTTTTTTCCTCACTGAGTGGCCTTTCAGCCCACGTCGGTGCAGGACTCCTTTCACTAGCTTATGATAGTCTTTTACCAGCTTCAGCCAGCATCCTCACAAGGTCTTTCGCTTTTGTTGTGGGGTTGATGCGCACATTTCACACCAAAACACATTCATCTCTGGAACACAGAACCTTCACAGACCAGTCTCTTTCTTGAGTGGTATGATGGCTGGCCATTCTGATGGTGTTTATACTTGTGTATAATTGTTTGAAAGATGATCGTGGCTCCTTCAGGCATCTAGAAATTGTACCCAAGGATGAACCGGACTTTTGGAAGTCCATTTTTTTTCTCTTCCTGATATTAGTGTGTGGAAGCTTCTGACTGAAGAAAGTAAAAAAAAAAAGAAAAGAAAAAAATCTCAAAAAAGTATTTAGCAAATATAAAAATTTTATCAAATAGAAATAATTTTGGTAATCCTAACATATAAAATAGGAAAGGTTTAATCTTATTTAATGTCAGACAGTGATGAAAAAAAGTTATGTGTCTTTTTATACAGTGTATGTAACCTTCTGGTGTCGGAAGTTGGTTACCCAGCCACAGGGGGTGCCTAAGCCAGTGTGCTCCCTGTGCTGGTGCAAAGCCTGCATAAATGGGCAGGATTGTGTCAGGAAGGGCATCTGGCATAAAAATCCTTGCCAAATCAACATGTGGATATACGTTGATGACACTGTGGTGTAGTGAGTGTGGTGTGCGTGTGCTGCTGCACCCGCCCCTGGTTTGACATCAGGCGGGCACGGTCCGTGTGTATAAATAGTTCGGTTCTGATAATAAAGGGTGAACTTGCTGCATGACAGATGAGACTCCTGTCCCTCATTTTACATACATAATATTTGGCAAAGAGGATAAAAATTATAGGAGCGTACAGGCGACCTCCACCACTAGCACCATTTCTAGAGCACACGGGAGAGCCGGTGATCCTGTGGCCACAGTGAAGGGCCATGTTCGAGGATTACATCAGGGCACTGGGCTTAAGTAGGCTCCACACAGGGCCGAAGAATTCTTGGTTCGTTGGGTGAAACGGAGTACTATGAGGATGCTGTGGAGCGGCTGGCCGAGTACTTCGACAAGCAGACGAGGACCACGAAGCTGTGGGTAATGGAGCTGTTGGCACCAGGAGCAGCTAAGCTACTTAGCTGGGGGAAGCCAAAAACCTGTTGTGTGCCTATGGAAAGGTTAGCCACTAAGCTAACTTTGCACCAAAATCAAGCTACAGGCTACAAGCTAGACTTCGAGGTAGGACTGGGGCCACGAATGGAGTAGTCCCCGGTCACTGAAGACAGCGGGCCAGTCAAGGAGCTAAGCACGGTACAGGACCATAGCGCTGATGAGTTGGACGGCACGGTGTGCAGCAACAGCGGAGAGGGAGAGCAGCAGGAGTCATCCCCGCAGCTGAGTGCTAGGAAGCAAGTGAGGGGGACCATGGAAGCTGAGAGCCCGGGGAAGAACAGCGACAGCCGGGAACAGAGACGACGCAGCGGAGCAAGAAGTAAAACTTACAGTGCATTGTAGGAAGTTAACAGTTGTTCTATAGAAAGATGGTGGCAAAGAGGGAGTTTTTTAACCTTGATCTAAAGCAGATGAGAGTTTAAGCAGCCCAGATGCTTCCTGAGAGCTTGTTCCACATGTGAGAAGCATAAAAACTGAACGCTGCCTCACCATGTTTGGTTCTAACTCTGGCCACAGACAGTAGCTCTGACCCTGGCGAACTGCAAATGGGTGCAAAGTAGCACACATTGTCAGGTGAAATCATAGTTTGTCTCATGAGATTTGCAGCTGGAGAATGACACCGGAGGAAGAACTAACAAATGTGCTAAAAGGTTAACTCAAATTCTGTGCCTGTTTTGGGATTTGACCTTGACATGGCATACTTATTGTGCACTGAGCACCACACAGAAAAAAAACAAACAAACAAACAAAAAAAAACCTTGGGGGGATAGCCCAGCTGGTACACTCCTCTCAGCACCAACACCAGTTTGCCCCCACTAAAAATCAACCAATTCTGGATACCTCATGTACAACAGAGCCACCTCTAAGCTCAGAGTGAGTGAAGATGAAGACAACACAGACCAATGCCCTCCCCATGTGCAGAGACCTGTGTCACTGCAAAAAATGAAGGCCCCTGGAACATGAGACACTGGAGGCCAGGCATGGGACCCTGCCCTGCTGCCACAGTGGTGCTGAAACTGCACTGAAGAGTGAAGACCAAAGCCGAGAAAATTAAGATTTGTTTTGGCCTGCTCTGCTCACAGACTCCATCCCCTCCTGTTTGACCCATGTGGACGCTGTTTTGCCATCTAAACAGGTCAAGCTGCATCCTAACAATGAGCCTCTCTTCACGAAGGACCTGAAGCAGTGTCTGAACAATGAACAGGTAGCATTCCTACAAGGAGACACACGCACACAGAGTGAACCAGTTAAATATGGAGTTGAGAAGAAGACCAGGTTGGCCAAGCTCCAATATAAGAGCAAAGTGGAGGAAACATTCACTGCAGGAAATGCACGGGAAGCATGGCAGACATTTAACATCATGATGGGTCGAGCCCAGAAGTAGGCCCTGATCCAATGCTCTAACCCTGCCACCTTTAGAGAGAATCCGAATGTGTCTTACAACAGCACCGGAATGACTGGACCCTTACTAGCCCTATTTGCTCATTCAAAGGAGCGTAACATCCATACTTGGCCACATCAACTCCCACAAAGTCTTAGCCCAGCCGAGCTTGAGGGCAAGGTGCTAAGGGATTGTTCTGCTCAGCTGGGTGATGACCTGACTACTCCAGTAACTCCTTCACTCTAGCTACACTCATACCAGTTACCAAACAATCCTACACCAGTGAAATGAAAGACTTTAGACCAGTGGCACTTACAGCCTTTCTAGACAAGTGTATGGAGAGGGTTGTGAGTTACCATCTCACTTCTTTGGTTGCAGAGAGGCTCAACAAACTCCGTTTTGCCTGTAAGTCAAAGGATGCCTATCTGACTCAGTTTACAGTCACCTGGGGCCTCATGTGCAAAGACTTGTGTGGCTTTCCTACTTAAAGATGACGTACATTTAAATCAAGGAAACGGTGTATGCACACACACACACACACACACACACAAAAAATATCCAGACATATGAAAGTGCGTATGCAGGAGTCCAAGCACATTTCCTTTGTACACCCCAAAGGAACTGAGCACACATGAGGGAATACCAGACTCCTCCCTTAACACGCCTCCATCTGAACATGCAAATAGATGTAATATGGCAAGAACCAAGCAGACCGCCCGTAAAATCTACTGGAGGAAGAAGCCCCCCCCCCCCCCCCCAGGAGACAGAGACAGCTAGCCACCAGGGCTGCTCGGAGAGGCGCTCTGGCCACCGGCAGAGTGAAGAGGCCTCGCCGTCACAGGCCCGTGGCTCTGAGAGAGATCCGTCGCTACCAGAAATCCACGGAGCTGCTCATCTGTAAGCTGCCCGTCCAGCGCCTGGTGAGGGAGATCGCTCAGGACTTCAAGACCGTCCTGCGTTTCCTGAGCTTCGCTGTCATGGCTCTGCAGGAGTCCAGCGAGGCCCACCTGGTGGTCTCTTCTTCGCTAAGGGGGTCACCATCATGCCCAAAGACTTCCAGCTGGCCCGCTGCATCCGCGGAGAGAGAGCTTAGACTTTCTGCTGCACATTCACCAGCCATAATGCTCTGCACTGTGTGTCTATATACAGTATATATATACATTTATAGTAATATGGACATATGTTTACTAGATGTTGTTTTTTCTTGCCTTCTGATTGTTGCTCTGAGTGTTGCTATCCCTATGCTGTTGCAATCCTGGAATTTCCCCATTGTGGGACTAATAAAGGCTTATCTTATCTTATCTTATCTTAATATGCCCTGCATCTGAGATTCTCCTCTCTGCAGGATCAGAAATCATGCCTACACGTGGGAAGAAGAGGAACTTCACACTTGAAATGACTTCAGTTGACATAAAATGTAATTCTATCTTTATTGGAGTGGTGGTCTAGAGGTAGATCATCTGCCCACAACGGGGAGGTCGGGATTCAAGTCCCAGCAGGGTCATGCCAAAGACCATATAAAATGGAACTTCCTACCATCCAGCTTGGTTCTCAGCAAAAATGGAATGGAGGAGGGAAATGTGGGTGGCAGTGGCTCAGGAGGTAGAGCGGGTCATCTAATAACCAGAGGGTTGGTGGTTCGAATCCTGCTTTCCCCAGCCATCCTGCTGTTGTGTCCCTGGGCGAGACACTTTACTCACTTTTCCTACAGTATCCATGACACTGGGCTTGAAAGTGTATAAATGTCCGGTAGTGGTGGGAGAGGCCATTGGTGCAGATTGGCAGCCACATTTCCATCAGTCTGCCCCAGGGCAGCTGTGGCTACAGTAGTAGCTTACCAATATCAATATCTGTAGAATGAATGAATAATTACCCATTGTAAATTGTCTCTGAGTGTCTATCAAAAGTGCTATTTAAATCTGATTCATTATTATTTTTGTATTCTTGATTTAGAAAGTTGAAAGTTCTTGATCCAAGATAGCGCCCACAGTGGTCGCCATGGTGCTTCGCTGCGCTTTTCTTTGTTTGTTTTTGTTTGTCAGTTTTGTGTCTGCCTGCTCTTACATCTGTGAAGAGCTACTAAATATCAGGACTTTCACTCCCACGGACCTACTCCCAGTTTTTTTGGCTCCTGCCGCCGATCTGGTTCACTTTTTAGCCCAAAAAGTGAGACGGCGAAAGAGAGGAAGACGAGCGGGCGCCCTCGAGCGGCTTCGCAGGAGAGGCACGCGCACGGCTTTGCCTGGGATATTTCTGTCCAATGTCAATTCTCTTTATAACAAGGTAGATAAATTGAGACTGCTGATGCGATTTAAGGACCTCTCCACCTCGTGTGCCCTCTGCTTTACTGAGACTTGGCTCAAGGAAAAGAAACCGGACAGCGTGCTCCTCCTCGAGGGATTTCAGCTGTTTCGTGCAGACCGAGACTCGGGGCTCTCCGGCAAGACCACAGGCGGAGGAGTCTGCTTCTACATCAACAGCAGCTGGTGCTCCGATGTAACTGTGATCTCCCAACACTGTTCTCCTGCTCTGGAATATTTATTCATCAACTGCAAGCCATTTTATTCCCCGCGTGAGTTTGCTTCATTCATCCTGGCCGCTGTTTACGTCCCGCCCGACGCGGATGTGCACGAGGCTCAGCGCGCGCTCGCGGATCACATTCAGCAAGCAGAGCGGACTTTTCCGGACTCTCTGGTTATTGTGGTTGGCGACTTTAACCAGAGCAACCTGAGCCACGATCTCCCCTGATACAAACAGTTTATTAAATGCCCCACCAGAGGAGAGAACACGCTGGATCACTGTTACACTACAGTTAAGGACGCGTATCGCGCTGTTCCCCGCGCTGCGCTCAGACTATCTGATCACGTGATGGTCCACCTGATTCCCACATACAGACAGAGACTGAAGCTCACAAAACTTGTTGTGAGCACTACGAGGAAATGGACCAGTGAAGCTGGGGAGGAGCTGAGCACGTGCTTGGAAATAACTGACTGGGGCATGTTTAAAGGAGCCACGCATGATCTGGATGAGTACACGGACACTGTGACCTCATATATCCACTTTTGAGAGGAGAGCATTCTTCCATCGTGCACCAAGGTGAGTTACTCTAATGACAAGCCCTGGTTCACAGCTAAGCTCAGACAGATCAGGAAGGAGAAGGAGGCAGCGTTGAAAAGTGGAGACAGAGACTGCTACAGGGAGGTCAAATACCGGTTTAGCAGAGAGCTGAGGAGAGCTAAATCTGTGTATTCTGAGAGACTCCAGCAACAGTTCACTGCTAACGACTCGGCTTCTGTGTGGAGAGGACTGAGGCAAATCACCAACTATCGGCCTCAGGCTTCTAAGGGACAGGACGACAAAGACTGTCCCAACACTATGCCCGTTTTGACACCTCGTCAGCTGTGTCCAACTCCCCCCCTCCCCCCAGCACCACTGCATCCATGGTCCCCACTTCATCAAAGGCGCCCCCCCCCCCTGCCCTTGCCATCAGTGAGCAGGACGTGCACAGACAGTTCTCCAGACTGAACCCGCGCAAGGCCCTCGGTCCGGACGGCGTGTCTCCCTCCACCCTGAGACACTGTGCGGAGGAGCTGACTCCTGTCTTCACAGACATTTTTAACACCTCCCTGAAGTCATGCCACGTGCCGGCCTGCCTCAAAACCTCTACCATCGTCCCTATCCCCAAGAAGCCACGGATCACTGGACTTAACGACTACAGACCTGTAGCGCTCACCTCTGTAGTCATGAAGTCCTTTGAGCGCCTGGTCCTGCCCCACCTCAAGACCATCACCACTCCCCTCCTGGACCCGCTGCAGTTTGCCTACAGAGCCAACAGGGCTGTGGACGACGCAGTCAACCTGGCCCTCCACTCCATCCTGCAGCACCTGGACTCCCCGGGAACCTACGCCAGGATCCTGTTTGTGGACTTCAGCTCTGCATTCAATACCATCCGCCCCGCTCTGCTCCAGGACAAGCTGTCCCTGCTCAACGTGCCTGACTCCCTCTGCAGGTGGATCACCGACTTCCTGACGGACCGGAGGCAGCATGTGCGGCTGGGAAAGACTGTCTCGTACTCTGTTAGCATCAGCACCGGATCACCCCAGGGCTGTGTACTTTCCCCCCTGCTCTTCTCCCTGTACACTGACTCCTGCACCTCCAGCCACCAGTCTGTCAAGCTGATCAAGTTTGCGGACGACACCACCCTCATTGGGCTCATCTCCAATGGCGACGAGTCCGTCTACAGGAGAGAGGTGGCCCGGCTGGCGTCCTGGTGCAGCCACAACAACCTGCAGCTGAACGCTCTGAAGACAGTGGAGATGATCGTGGACTTCAGAAAAGTCACAGCCCCTCTGCCCCCCCTTACCCTCACAGATTCTCCCATCACCACTGCGGATTCCTTCTGCTTCCTGGGCACCACCATCACCCGGGACCTCAAGTGGGAGCCGACCATCAGCTCCCTCATCAAAAAGGCCCAGCAGAGGATGCTCTTCCTGAGGCAGCTGAGGAAGCTCAAGCTACCCACCAAGATATTGGTGCAGTTCTACACGGCCATCATCGAGTCAATCCTCACCACCTCCATCACCGTGTGGTACGCAGGAGCCACCACCAGGGACAGACTAAGACTGCAGCGCGTTGTGCGCGCCGCTGAGAAGGTGATCGGCTGCAAGCTCCCATCCCTCCAGGACCTGTACATCTCCAGGACCCGGAGGCGTGCGGGTCGGATCATAGCCGACCCTTCACACCCTGGACATGCACTGTTTGCCCCCCTACCCTCAGGCAGAAGACTTCGGTCCATTCAGACTAAAACTTCCCGCTACATGAACAGCTTCTTCCCCTCTGCCATCAGACTGCCGAACACTAAGTGACTTATTAGACTCTTGTGCACTACGTACAACAGCTCAACCGGACTCATGATAATTATCACTGTTTTCTTTCGCACTACTGACTCACTATGTGGAACTCCACAATATCTGCTGCTTGTTAATATATTTAAAAATTGCATAGATTAGTATTACTCATTCATATTCTACATTTTATTGCATGCATAGTTTTCTATTTTTATCTTTAGTGCTACTCATGTTTAATGTTGCAGCATTGCACCGAGACAGATTCCTAGTTTGTGTACTACATGAACAATGGCAATAAATCTGATTCTGATTCTGATTCTGATTCTGATTCTGATTCTGAAAATATATTCTGTAGCATTCTGGGGACTGCAGCCACAAGGGCTGATGGGAGATAATTAATGTCTATAAAAAGGCATGGCCTCTTTCAGTAAATTGTTTGAAAACAAGTTAAATGGTCAGTTACTTTCATGAAGTTGTTCTGTTTGGTTTTTATTGTGTTGTAATTTTTATGTCTGCACCATCAGTGTGAGTGCTGCTATGGGAAGAGAACCTCCTGTTAAGAGCTTTTGGTGCAACAATACAATAGAAACACAAAGAAATAGTGTAACAATGTAGAAGCACAACTAATTCTTGAGTTGCATGAAATTTATAATTAAAAAAAAAAAGATACAGAAAGTTGAAAAATACTATATTTATAAAAATTTAGAAAAAATGTGGAAACATCAATAATTCACATCTCGAGTTGAGGGAACATGTATAATATGAGTGAGTGTGCGAGCAAGCGATTGAGTGAGTGTGTTCCCTGTCATCAACTCCGGCATGGGGGGGTGCCCCCCCTGCTCCCTATTGCTTTGCCTGGTGGCTACCGGGGTGTGTGTCTGGGGCTCTGGGGGGTACAGGTCCACTTTGTGGCATGGAGGGTGTGGGCTGGTTTCTGGGGCTGGTGTCCAGCTGTGGTGGGAGGGCAGGGAGCCCATCTGGCCCAGGATAGCTTAATTAACTTAAAGATGCACTCCGCTGGCTCTAAAACCACCTCAAAAACAAATACTTCCTGCATGTATTGCCTAAAAAAGTATATTGTTGCTTTTTACCCACAAAAAAAACTTTATTTGCCTTAGAGTTGCTTGGAAAGAGCATTTACATCTTGCACCCACTTAAGTATGCACGGATTTATGAATATTCTAATTAGCTCCACCCATACGCCCACCCACTAGTAGGTGGCACCTTCATCCCCTGAAAGCAGACGTCTCTCTCTGGTTCAGCCTTTTGACCATGTGTCTCCCATTCCTGTGGGCGCCTCTGGTCTCTGAGCTGGACCTGCCATGCATGGGCTATGGAGCGCCAGAACATGGTAGTTTCAGCCGTGGAAAACGGCGGCCGCAGTCGGTTCACACCGTCTCTGGGAAGGGACGCTGACTGTCAGCATAGTTGGAGCATAATTTCACCAGCCCCATTCAAGCCCCCCCCATCCTCCACCACACCCTCCTCTCTGCCTCTCATCCGCTCTCTCTGCCTTCTCCTCGGCTCCTCTATCCTGCCCCGAGAGAATCAAATAGGGGTCTCAGTGCTTGGATAGCTAGAAATGGTCTGTCCAAACTCGCCCGTTTGAGGGGGGCATTTCCTAAGTGGAAATTCACAGATGAAAACACCATACTTGGGATTTGGGACTAATTTTGATCTTGATATGTGTTGTAAGTCACAAAAACATGTTACAGACATGTTAACAACAACAACAACAAAAAAAAAATGGTGGAGTGTCACTTTAAGTTAAATTAAGCTACCCTGGGGAAGCGGTGCACCGGCCCTGCCCTTCCCCCTGAGGTAGGTGCCTGGTTTTCCTGGGGTTTAGTGGCCTCGGGGAATCATGCTCTGCAGGAGTTGCAGGTTGCCAAGGAGATGGGGATGAGTTTTGTTGCTTGCTCACAGTCCCGGGATGAAGAGGGGAGGGGGGTGTTGCTGCGGCCTACTACCCTCTCTCTTTTCTTTATATACTTCCTGGCAAGCCACACACACACACACACACACACACACACACACACTTTATTGTGCGTGCGCACACACACAACACATGCATGTCTTATCTGTTCTCTTTCAGGTGAAGGTATCCGGCCCGTGTGGAGATCTTCTCAGGAGCAACTGTTTTTTTTTTTTTTTAATGTTTTCTCTTTGTTTGTCTTTCTTTCTCTTCCCCCCACTTCTTGACCCACTCACATCTTCCGACCACTTCATATCCCTTCAGTTCCCTCCCCCATTCCTCTCTGTCAGTTCAAGCACAAGACAATATAAATAAAGTGTTAAAGTTTTTATATAGTAAGAGGAGTCTATAAATTGTATTTATATACAGCATATATCAAATATGAGCAAACATCCTTTTGGCAAAGCAAATCTATGTGGCACAGGAAGGCAAACAGATACCTCTTCTTCTTGTCAAGCTGCTGGACAGGATGGGTAAAATAATGAAAAAAAAAAATTATCAAAGGAAAGAAAAAAATACAGGTTGAAAAAATAAACATTAATTTTTATGTATATTTTTCAACTTTTTGTATCCTTATTTTTTGTTTTGATTTGTGAATTGTTTACATACATTTCTATTTATTTACCTTTTTCATTTTTATGTATATTTTCGTCTTTCTGTATTTTTTTATTTTTGACTTATACATTTTGTCATGATCCTGAGCACGGATGGGTGCTGTGGTCACCCTCCAAGTTGTTGTTTGCCATTTTTTGTATTTCTGCATCTGTTTATTTTGTATTTACTATGGTTATCTTAGTTTGGGGGTTTTCATGCACTTCTGTATTTTGTCTCTTGGTTGCTATTTGTCCGTGATTAGTTATGAATTGTGTTGTATGCTTAGTTTTGTCATTATAGTCTTGTCTATGTATTTGTGTATCATCTTGTATTATTTGTATCTCCTGGGATTGTGTTATTTTACTCTCTGTATCTTTATTTATTATTTCAGGTCTGAGCTTTTATTTTGACAGTGGGCTGTGTACATCCTGCTGTCAAACCCTATTTTGCCGGCTTCACAGCTGTCACTGGTTATATTTATTTCCTCACTCATGTACCCACACCTGTCATCTATTTATCACTTTCCCATTAACCTATTTTAGGACACGGCAACGGGAAATGTTGCCGTGCCCTACTGTTTGTCTCCTCAGAGTGACCTGCCGTTACTCTGAGCAATTGCATTTTTTCACAGAGGTGAAGGGGTGCACTCCATCTGGGATTAATCATTTTTCCCTTCGTTTGCCAGACGTGAGCCCCAGCTTCTTTTGGGTGTGTCTCCGTCTTGTGCTCATCTTATATCCCCAGTGCGTCTGAACGCCTCAGCCTGGGTCCATCCAAGCTGTTCTCCCTTTTCTTCCAGACGTGAGCCCCGTCCTCCTCTGATGCTCCACTCATCATTTTCTTATGTGTAAGTGTAGTGTTCTGTGTAGTGTTTGTGTTTAAGTTAATAAGTGTTGCAAACTCATACTTGGCATTTGGTGTCATCTGCAAGCCCTTAAAACAAGTGATTTATGACACATTTTCTACAATCCAAGACTTGTGAATGCCTGTATGCTTGTTTTCACATTTTTATACTTTACATTTGGTTGTATTTGTATTGTATACATTTTCAAATTTCGGTATTAATATTTGCATTATATATAATTGTTTCATTCTTGATGCATCTGGAATTTTGCATAAAATAGGACATAGGCCATGTTTTTGGCAATGAGTACCCTTTGTACATGAAGCCCCTGGACTCCACACACCCCCGCACACAGATTTTATTTATGGATTTTACCTCTGTTTTTAAAGGGTCAATGATTGCACTTTTTCTACATTTTAACAGCTCATGCATCTTATTGAAATGTTTGTGAAATATTTTGTTATAATTTTCTTTTATTATTTAATTAGTGATGGCATTTTCCCCCAACTCTCTGAAAATGGCCTGGTTGAATGTATATACATTAAATCAGGGGTCCCCAAAATTTTTCCTGTGAGGGCCACATAACTTTTGCCTTCTCTGATGGGGGCCGGGGTCAGTTTGTAACAGAAAAAGTGTGATGATCGCAGGGGTGCCTAAACGTAAACATTTATTGTTTTCCAGAAAGCCACACATAACCAAATATTATTAACCCTTTCTGGGATCTTCACAGGAAAAAAAGTCAGAAAATAAATAATAACACTATTAATGAAATAAATAACACTATTTATGAAATAAATAATAACCAAATAACCCTCTCTGGGTTCTTCACAGAAAAAAAAAAGTCCATGGAACATTAACTTTCTGTTGTGCCGTGTGCAATCTTAACAGGTAAAAGTTCAGCTTAGTTGTCAGAGCAGAATCTCTTACTTAAATGACTCATATGAGCAGTCTCTCAAAGTTCTTGTTTCTTTTTGAATGAATGAATGAATGAATGAATGAATCTTTATTTTGGATAGATTAAAAGTAGAGATTAAAAAGAAACAGAATAATATAACAAAGGGGGAAAGAAAATCGAACAAGGTCAAATTAGACAATAACTCCTCTGATTATACAGTTCAACATAAGTTATCTGAATTGGGTGATGGCTGAAGCCGCAGCTTATATTGCCCACCCATATCCCATCCAAGAATTAAGAAGAAAAACAAAGCAAGAGCGGTTACAATTCAGTACAAAGCTAAGACAAAATGTGACAAAAAAAAACTAGGCAGCAACACAACGCAGACTAGATATGACAATCCTTATGTGATTTTACATGTCATCTTGTATATATGTTTGGAGTATTTCTTCCTTTAGTTTTTGTTTAAATTGTCCAAGCGTTGTACATGATTTTAATTCAGGTCCAAAATTGTTCCATAATCTGACTCCTTGCACTGAAACACAGTGTTGCTTGGTGGTAGTTCTCACTGAAGGCTTTTGAAATATACATGTTCCTCTGAAATGATATTGTTTCTCCCTTATTTGGAACAACTTTTGGATATTTGCGGGCGGTGATAGATTCTTCACTTTAAACATTATTACTGTAGTTTTAAAGTCAACCAGATCTTTCAACTTGAGAGCTTTTAATTTAAGAAAAAGTGGGTTTGTTGGTTCCCTGTAAGCAGCTTTGTTTATTATTCTAATAGCTCTCTTCTGAAGCATAAAGACTGGATATATGTTTGTTTTATATGTATTTCCCCATACTTCAGTACAATATGTCATGTATGGGAGTATTAATGAATATAGTGTGGGTTGATTCAGCAAATATTTCATTCTATGTAGTATTGCAATTGATTTGGATATTTTAGCTTTAATATAATTAATATGTGACTTCCAACACAGTTTATTATCAATTATTACTCCAAGAAATTTAGTTTTGGATACCATTTCAATCTCTACATCATTTATACTGAGTTTAGATACTAAGTTGTTGTGATGGTTGTTAAAAACTATAAATTTTGTCTTACTTAAATTGAGCGTTAATTTGTTTGAATCAAACCACAGTTTAAGCTTTCCTAATTCCTTTCCAAGTGTATCCAAAAGTTGTTACAAATTGCTTCCACTGCATAATAAATTAGTGTCATCGGCAAACAATATTAAATCCATTTTTTCCGAAATTTTACATATATCATTTATATACATATTGAATAACAATGGCCCCAAAACTGAATCCTGTGGGACTCCACAATTAACCTTCAGTAACTGTGAGTTTTTGTTACCAACATATACATACTGATATCTATTCTTTAAGTAACTACATAACCAGGACAGTGCTACCCCCCTAATGCCACAATTTTGTAGTTTCTTTAATAATAAATTATGATCCACTGTATCAAATGCTTTTTTAAGATCCAGGAACACCCCAACTGGATACTCTTTATTTTCAACGGCAGTTGATATATTTTCTATAAATTCCATTAGAGCAAATGCAGTTGTCCTCTTGTGTCTGAACCCATATTGCTGCTCATACAATAAATTATTCTTCAGTATGAAGTTGTCAGTTCTCTCATAGAATATTTTTTCAAGTATCTTGGAAAATTGCGGCAATAGTGAAATTGGTCTATAGTTTGAGAATTCCCCTGTGTCACCTGTCTTGTATATCGGAATTACTTTAGCTATTTTCATTGCTTTGGGAAATATACCTGTTTGGAGAGACAGGTTACAGATATACGTCAGTGGTTTCACTAAGCATTCAATAATAGTTTTGACTAAGAGCATGTCAATACCATCACAGTCCGTAGATGTTTTACTTTTAAATGACTTAACAATTTCAATGACCTCTCTCTCGTCTGTGTTCTTTATGAAAATGGAGTCTTTTATAGCAGTGTTTTTGCTTATTGTATCACCTGTGGGTGCCGTAATGGGTATTTCTTGAGCCAAATTAGGACCAATGTTAACAAAAAAATTATTAAATTCATCTGCAGGTGAAGCTGCATTCACACTCTGAGTCGTTTTATTATTTTTTTGAAAAATTGGTTGGGTAGCTTGTATTTCTGTTTCTATTTCCAAGAATATTGTTAAGTATTGTCCATGTATTTTTAATATTGTCTCTGTTTTTCTCCAGTTCTTTACTGTAATAGTCTCTTTTACTACATCCTATTATATATGTTAACTTATTTTTGTATGTTTTATACCACTGCTCTGCTTCTTTTGTCCTTTTCTTTAGGAAAGCTTTATATAATAAATGCTTCTTTTTACACGCCATTTGTAATCCTTTGGTTAACCATGGCTTATCGGCAAATTTATGTTTAAACTTTCTCTTTACTAATGGACAATTTTTTCATTAAGAGTGGTTACAATGTTTATAAATGTGTCATAGGCTTCATTTACATCTGAAACATAGACTTTTGTCCAGTCTTGTTTCAGCAAGTATTCTTTAAAAGAACTGATTGCCTTTTGTGATTTGTATCTGAACGATTTTAATTTTTTTTTTTTTTTTTCTGTATTTGCCCCCGTGTGGCCATGGATAAGTGCAAAGGTTGGCAAATGGTCACTTATATCATTTATCAATAATCCACATTCTATTTTCTTATCAATAATATTAACAAACAGGCTGTCAATAAGTGTAGCAGTGTGAACTGTGATTCTACTGGGATGTGTTATTGTGGGATATAGACTCATGCTGTACATAGAATTCATGAACTCTGTAATTGCATTTTGTTGAAATGGATTTAGTAATTCAATACTGAAATCTCCACAAATTACTACCATTTTCTTACTAGTAATATTATTGTACAGCTCGACTAATTTATCTCTGAATGTCTCAATGCAAGTTCCCGGCGTTCTATATATAGAACTTAAAAATCATTTTTTTGTTTTATCTTGGTCAATCTCAACAGTAACACATTCCAAATTCCCTGGTAGTGCAAAGGACATTCCATTTACAAGCTACACCTATACAGGTCATCAATATACAGTGCAACATCACCACCCTTTTTTGAGATCTGTTAATATGAAACATCTGATATCCCTCTATTGCCATCAGGGGAGCCTGCTTTTCATTAAGCCAAGTTTCAGAGACAGCGATAGCTGTAAATTTTCTGTCTAGCTGTTTTAAATAGTCCTGAATCTGTGGAAAGTTTTTGTTAAGACTTCTGCTGTTGAAGTGTATTATTGATAGTTTACCATCTAGTTGCACTTGACTTTTGAATTGCTTTTCAGTGTAATATTCACAATGGTTATGAATATTATTTGAAAAGTGCTTATCAGGATCAATATCATTCTCCATCTCTTGTAGTTTATGTTCAGCATAATGGCATATTTTCAGAGTTTGAATTTCCTCACTCTGTGTCAAATGACTTCCTCCAACTGGGGATAATTGATGTCTACTCAAGTCAGTCATAAGTTTTTTTGTTTGTTTTGTTTAGTTTATTTATGTATTTATTTATGTATTTATTTATTATTTTTTTAAGTACATTGACATGGTATGTCAAAAGAACTATTCTTGCCGTGTGTGTGGATATGGATTATCATATTCTCTTGATTTTCTTAATCAGTATTCATCTATATTTATTTAAGTCAGTAATCTCTATGATTATTATACTCTTTGCTTCCTCAGGTGTTGCACTTAGTTTGATCCAAACTCTACAATTTCTTGTCCATGTTGCCTGTATCTTATTGTGTCTTTTCAGCATCTGTGCTTGCCGTGCTATTTCAGCATTAGTTTTTGTTAGATGTTCATTTAGGTAAACTTCTGTTCCCCGTAGCTTTCTGACATGCCTCAGTATGTCATTCTTTACCCTTCTGTTCACAAAGCGCATCACAATTGATTTCTTTGTTTTATTATCCTTTCTGGGTAAAGCATGACAGGCTGAAATTGCATTTGCTTCAACCATTATATTTCTACTTTCAAGGAACTGAAGCACCTGGTTTTCCAGGGAGACTGATTTGCCCAGGGGAGCCTCCTCACCTCTCATTCCTGCTGTAGCATGAGCATATGATTGATAGTTAATGTCTAGTCCACTTATAATTAGATCATCCATATGAGAACATTGTTCAAGATCCTCGACGCATCGCTCCAAGTCTGCAATTTTTCTGTCTTTTTCCTTAATTGTTAATTTTAATTCTCAGACTTCTTCCATTAGCCCTAATATTTTAGCCTGCTTCCTTATAACCCTTTTGTAGGTTCCAGTAGGCTTGTAGACACCGCTGTTTGAAGCTCTCTTTCTCATCAACTTCAATGTGAAAACCACAAAGCAAGCAGGCTGAGAAACCGAATTAAGTGATACAGCACCTACACAGTACAGTACATTTCACTACCAGTATGGTTGTGGAGATGGATTTTATCCCAGTAGATTTTATTATGATTATATTTGTTTATACTCAGAATGACTCATTCAAGTCAGAAAAGTGAGCTTACCTATGTGTGTTCATCAGTGTGAACTGTGGGCCTGCATCTGGCTGGTGAGCGGGGCGGGGCGGTGAGACCCCGTTCTTCCATCTCCCGGTTCATGAGTCCTATTAGACCCCGAGATGCACCCACCATACTAGGAGTTCCGTCAGTCGTGATGCTGGCAAGCTTTGACCAGTCCAGGTCCAACTCTTCCATGGTTTGGCATACTTTGCCGAAAATATCCTCCCCCGTCGTAGTCCCTTTGAGACTTTGGAGGGCTGCCAGCTCCTCGCACATTTCAAAGTTTGCGCTAACTCCACGAATAAAAATGAGCAGCTGCACTGTGTTCTGTACGTCCGTGCTCTCATCCAGTGCTAATGAAAAAAAGTCAAATTCTTTTGTCTTCTGCTGCAGCTGGGCATATACATTACCCCCGATTTCTTCAATGCATCTGGTGATTGTCCTCGCTGACAGACTCACGGCATTAAATACATCTTTCTTCTCGGGACACACCTCCTCCGCGACAACATTCAAACATTTCTTGACAAATTCTCCGTCAGTGAAAGGTTTACCGCTGCTTGCTATCAGTTGAGCAACCCGAAAGCTGGCCTGAACGGATGACTGGTTCTGCTGAGCTTGGTGTACAAATGTATTCTGCTGAGCTAACAGCCCACTTTTTAGCTTTGAGAGTTTGTCTGCTCTCATTTGGCCTTGCAAGCTATCATACTTGTCTTTCGACGGGATTCAGTGTCAGCGCAGATTGTATTCTTTGAATTCCACCACAGCCTCTTGACAGATGAGACAAACAGCCTTTTCTTTGCATTGAACAAAAAAATAATCGTTTGTCCACTGCAGGTTAAATACCCTGCATTCTGAATCAATTTTTCTCTTACCTAACCTTTTCGCCATTATTCCTTTTTATTTGACAGGGGTGAGTCTAGGATTTTTTTTTTTCGGGGGGGGGGGGGGGGTTCAGATAGGGGCACAGACTGCAGAAGGGTGGAATAGAATGTCATGTTCTATGCGTGTATTAGTCTCGATCGCGTGGCCATACTGAAAAAAAAATCATAATGCGTCTCTGGTATTGTTCAGGGGGCCGGGCCAAATGTGGAGGCGGGCCGTATCCGGCCCGCGGGCCGTAGTTTGAGGACCACTGATCTAGGGCCAGGGCCTGCACAATTAACTCATCCAGAGTGGAGGGATTAATGCAGATAGCCAGTTCGTGGTGGAGGTTGGCATTAAGACTCCAAAGGAAGGTGCTACATAGACCAATGTCATTCCATCGGTCTGCCATGGTGACCCGGAACTCGACAGAGAAACTGGCGACCGACCGACTTCCCTGCTGGTGTCCCATCAACTGGCTAGAAATATTTCCCTCACTCTCCGTATGGTCGACTGCCCAGGCGAATTCCTGCACAAACCAGTCATATGTGTACAGGGGCCCCTCCGGGCTACTAAAGATGGACTGAGCCCACTTAAGTTCCCGGTCTCGGAGTAACAGGGTCATGAACTGGATTTTAGACATATCATCCCTACACTCACCCACCACCTGCTGGAAATAAAGCCAACAGTGGAGCAGAAACCCTTTACATCCCCCCACCTCCCCCGCGAATGGAGCAGAAGAGGGGATGGAAATGGTTCGGCGGATGGAAGGAGATGTGGGAGTAACAGGTGTAGGGGGAAACGCCACACCAGGAAGTTGACACAGATGTTCAGTAACAGGAGCCAATTGCTGAGTAATAGTTTGGAGTTGTTCAGACAAAAACAAGACCTGCTGCTCCGTGGCATCCAAACGGGAGAATGCTGACTGCTCACCCGGTGAAGTGCCTGCTGAGCCTCGATCCTGGCTAGACCATTCTGTCATGATTGAATATCAAAAGGCTCAAATGCAGAGCAAGTAACACCGGATGAACACTCACACACAGGTGGAAACATTTAACACAATTTAATGAACACAAAAAACACAACCACACTAACTTAATGAAAATACAAAACCCGCACAAGTAAATAACACCGCAAAATAATGCAAACTTAATTACACCCAAAACACCAGTGGCACGCTGGAGCCACACACAGCCTGAAACAAAGGAAAAAGAGGAAATGATTACTAACAGGAGTAACCAGGGAGGAAGAATGTGAGATGAATGGTTCAGGTGAGTGTGCGCAATCCCAGAGACACACCGCTGAGGTGACAGCAAACCTGAAGAGGAGAAGACACAAAAGGTAAGACAACTGGAGAACAATAAATGCCAAACAACATAAACTTGAGTTGTTTAGGCAGCAATACCCAACGGTCCAGCGGAGAAGCATTCACAATCTTGTTATGACCCGAGCGCTGGTCCTGTCCGCGCTCGGGCTACGTATAGCTCGCTGCCGGCTTTGACAGCTGTGGGTTATATTCTGGCTTCACCAGGCTCTTATTGTGAAGGCGCCCGGTGGGGCTCCCGGCTGTCAAGGTCGGCCAGCTGACTGTCATTACTGCTCGTTAGGGCTCGCCCTTATCAAGCAGACGCTGACGGCAGTTAGACTGCAGGAGTATCGTCAGACATCATCCAAGCCTCATCAGACATTCATTGTTCTGGTCTGGTCAGGTTCTTGTGTATATTCTCGTGCTTTGCTCGTTCATGTCATGCCCTGTTTTAGACTGTAAGTGGCTGGGGTTAGCCTTATGGTCCCATGCTCAGTGTTCAGTGTTTTTTCGCCACAGTCGTAGTCTTGTATGTGTGTCTCGTGTTTTGTAAATAAATCACCATCATTGCAAAACTCATCGGTGGACTCTTGGCGTCTTATGGTGATCTGCGAGGATCACCGCATGACAAATCTGGATCTTTTATGCGTTGGTAAACCAGGAAGCAGCAGGTGTGTCAAATCACACAGGTGCGCTGATCAGCTCCGGAGCCGGGAAACAGACAGAAACAGGAGGTGAGGGGGAGCACGCTCACCCGATCATCACACTTTCCTTTCTTTCTTTCTTTCTTTCTTTCTTTCTTTCTTTCTTTCTTTCTTTCTTTCTTTCTTTAGTGTCACACTTTATTGGGATGTATGAATGTCTTCTAATATTGCCCCTATTCTGTGAGTTTAGCTAGGAAGACCATATTCCTAATACCTCAGCTCTCAGCTACTTGTGGGGAGAGAGTTCACAATTCCCAACCTCTAATTGCTACTAAGATTTCTTTTCAACTTTCCATTGTCTTCATCCACTTGAAGTCCTTCTCTAGGAAAATCTAGGTTGTATGGGTCTCTCATCCTGCCTGAGGCTTCTCACCATGGGCCTCCGTGTTTCTGTACAGAATTTCAGATGTATGAAGAATGAACTAACCATAGAAATGTGTGCAGCCCAATGCCAACTTCATGGCTGGCATATGAACAAGTAATACATCCATCTGGTATCAGGCCCTTTACTCCTCCCTGGCCCACTCTAACAGTCTTATCTAATTCTGCACTTGAAAGGAATTCAATTGACAGAAAAATGTAATCTGTATTCTAATAATATCTACATCTCTCTCTCTCTCTCTCTCTCTCTCTCTCTCTCTCTCTCTCTCTCTCTCTCTCTCTCTCTCTCGTGCGCATGCGTGGGCGTTTGTGGGAGCAGGGGTGTGGAGTGGTGTCGAGTGAGTACTTTAAACTTTGTATTTTCTAACTTTTTCTCTATCTTGTGTGTTTGAGGTGTGTGTGTTTAATATAGTGGGTTGAGTGTGTGTGTGCTGGGGTGTGAGTGTTGGAGTGGGTGTGTTGGGGAACGGTAGCTTCTGCTGCCGGTTTTTCCCGGCTGGCATCATGCCGGTGATTGATGGTGGTGTGGAGTTTGAGCGCTTAACCCGGCGTCATGGCGTGAGAATCCTCCCGACAGTTCCCTGTTCTGTGGAGGAGGCCAGCCTCGCTGTAGGACAGGTGGTTGGGCATGGCAGCATAAAATCAGCATCGAGGATGAACAGCGCAATTGTGATCTTTCTGGATTCGACTGAAAAAGCTGATCAGGTGGTGGCACAGGGAGTGGTCATAGGTGACACTTTTACTCCCGTTTTACCGCTGGCGAATCCGTCTAGGAGGATCACCATCTCAAACGCTCCTCCTTTCGTTAAAAATGATCAGCTGATTAGAGAGTTGTCCCGTTTTGGCCAGGTTGTGTCCCCTATCAGAATGGTCTCTCTGGGTAGTAAATCACCCCTGCTGAAGCATGTTGTATGTCACAGGAGGCAGTGTTTCATGGTGTTGAAAGACAGCTCTGCTGAACTGAACGCGTCTTTTAATTTCAGGATTGACGGCTTTAGCTACTTGGTGTTTGCAACATCTGAAACCATGAAGTGTTTTGCGTGTGGCGCAGAAGGCCATCTTATTAGGTCATGTCCTGAAAAGGCGAACACAAAGAGCACTGGCGGTAAGAAAGGTGACGCCGCTGTTTCTGGTGGTCCGGAGGGTAGCGCTACATGTGGTGCGGCGGATGCCGCTGCGGCGCCCGCTTCTGCTGGGGCCGCGTCCGCATCCGCATCCGCTTCTACTTCTGCGGGGGCGTCCGCGTCCGCGTCCGCTTGTGCTGGGGCGGCCGCGGCCGCCTCTGCTGGGGTGGCCGCGGCGGGCGCGGTAGTTGTCCCCCCAAACACTGATGGTGGGGAATTTCTGTCTGGCGGCAGCTCTGATCATTGTGACGAGCCTGTCGCCCGGGGTAAACAGGTGGAGGGTGTAAGTAAAAGTGCAGTTAAACGAAGGAACGTGAATGAACAGACTTTGCAGGCGGGGGAGGAGCGGTTTGAGGCTGTAGCGGACACACAGAGCAAACACTGCATGACAAACGTTGCGTTTCATGAAGAAATGCAGGAATGTAGTTTTGTTGAAGAGGATCCTTTTAAAGCTGCACAAAAAAGGAAAAGTGCGGAAAACTTGCAGAGCTCTGCTAAATCTAGTAGGGTTGGGAATTTAGATTTACTGAATGAGAGCGCTTCTGACGAAAGTGGAGATGAGTCTGAACTGATGCAGACGCAGACGCAGGAGGAGCAAAGCTCCTATTGTTTTACTAAAATTAGGCAATTTCTCCAGGTGACTAAGGGGAGCAGAGCTGTGAAAGTGGAAAATTACTTTCCAGATCTGGAGTTATTCGTGGCATCAGCTCGCAAATTTATGAAACTGAATGATGGGAATGAGACTTTCACTGATCAGGAAATTTATCGTCTAAAGAAACTGGTTGCTAAACTGAAATTGCAAATTACTAACAGTCATGTTGACTCTTAGTTTGTTTCTTCCCTTTTATGCTATGTGTGTGTTTTTTTACTGTACCCTATTTTTATCCTTTTTAATGCCCCACCTTAGAATTGGCACTCTCAATATTAATGGGGCCAGGGATGATGTAAAAAGGGCCTCTTTATACAAGCTTTTTAATTTAAAGAAACTTGACGTGCTGATGGTCCAGGAGACTCACAGCACTGTAGACATTGAGAGCCATTGGAGAAAAGAGTGGGATGGCTGCATTTTTTTTAGCCACAAATCCAGTAGCAGTGGGGGGGTGGCTGTACTTTTCTCTAGGGGTTGTGTGCCTGTCTCTTATGAGGTAGAAGAGGTGGTGAGAGGTCATTTCCTCTTATTAAAGGTACAGTTTGAAAACGTGAACTTCGTTTTTATAAACGTGTATGTGCCAACACAGAGAGCAGAGAGGATCAGGGTCTTTGACGTGCTTTCGGATACGGTTAAGTCCTGTGATCCAAATAGTTTTTTATTTCTGGGGGGTGATTTTAACTGTACATTAAACCACAGACTAGACAGGAACCATCAGGAGCCTCACCCTGCGTCTGCCAATAGGCTGAGAGAACTGGTGAAAACACATGAAATGGCCGATGTGTGGAGATCACATCATGGGGACCAGAGGCAGTACACCTGGAGCCATGTCAAAGATAACCTTTTATCTATGGCTAGGTTAGACCGTTTTTATGGTTTTAAACATCAAATGAGTGTTTTTAAAAATAGTTGTATCTGTCCTGTTGGTTTCACTGATCACTGCCTGCTGTTTTGTTCTGTTTATTGAAAATGTAAAGTGTAAGAGTGCTTTTTGGCATTTTAACAATACACTTTTAAATTATGTGTTTTTTAAAGAGGTTTTTCATGATGTTTGGAAGTCACACAGGGAACAAAAACCCTCTTTTAGTTCTCTCCAATTGTGGTGGGATTTTGGTAAGGCCCAGATAAAACAACTCTGCCAACAGTACACTCAAAATGTCACTCGTAGCTTGACCCAATCCTTGAAAGTTCTGGAGACTGAGGTGGTAGAACTAGAGGAGTTGCTCAGTTCTACAGGAAAACAGGAGCACTTAGAGGCTCTCAAGTCAAAAAGGTCAGCCTTGGCTAGCTTGCTAGGGGTCACCGCACAGGGTGCTCTGGTCCGCTCACGCTACATGGATGTAGCTCTGATGGACTCGCCCTCCCAGTACTTTTTTGGACTGGAGGGGAAAAATGGACAGAGAAAGCTCATTCACTCCTTGTTGGGCGATGACGGGAGAACAATCTCCACAGCAGCAGAGATCAGGAAACACGCTGCTAGCTTTTACAGTGAATTGTTTAGAGCAGAGTGGAGGGAGGACACGTCACTGGGCCAGGTTTTCCTTGATGGTCTTCCAGTGCTCTCAGAGGACCTTGTTGCCGGCTTGGATGCTCCACTGTCTCTGTCTGAGCTGCATACGGCGCTAATGAGCCTCCAGAATGGAAAATCACCAGGCATAGATGGTCTCTCTGTGGACTTTTTTAAGGAATTCTGGCCCCTGCTTGGTCCAGACCTGCTGGAGGTTCTCCAAGATAGCTTGGAAAGGGGGACCCTACCCACGACCTGCAGGAGGGCCATCATCACACTGTTGCCGAAAAAGGGGGACCTCCAGAGCCTGAAGAACTGGAGGCCAGTCTCTCTGCTCTGCACAGACTACAAGATTCTCTCAAAAGCTCTGGCCCGAAGACTGAGAAAGGTGATGAGCGAGCTCATTCATGTAGACCAGACTTACTGTGTGCCTGGCAGGCTGATTAGTGACAACGTCACTTTAATTCGGGATATTTTGGAGGTCTCTGGTTCATTGGCGGTAGAAACTGGTTTGATTTCAATTGACCAGGAAAAGGCGTTTGATCGGGTTGAACACCAATATTTATGGACAGTTTTAACAGCTTTTGGGTTCAGCCCAGGCTTCATAGCCAGGATACGGGTCTTGTACAGTGACATTGAGAGTGTGCTGAAGATAAATGGGGGCCTGTCTGCCCCTTTAAAAGTCCAGAGGGGGGTTCGGCAGGGCTGCCCTCTCTCAGGGATGCTGTACTCCCTCGCCATAGAGCCTTTGCTTCACTGCCTGAGAAGGGATCTATCAGGAGTTACTTTTCCTGGCTGTGACACCACGTTCAAGCTGTCGGCCTATGCAGATGATGTAGTCATTCTGCTAAACAAGCAGAGTGACATTGATGTTCTGGTTAGGAGTGTCAATCTTTTTGGCCAACTTTCCTCTGCAAAGATAAACTGGGGAAAAAGCGAGGCTCTGATGGTGGGGGAGAAACTAGAAAATCAGCTTACGCTGCCGGGTGGGTTGATTTGGAAAAAAGGAGGTTTTAAGTATCTTGGTGTCTTTATTGGAAATCAGCAGTTTGAGCAAAAAAATTGGGATGGGGTCATAGAGAAGATTAACGGGAGACTAAACAAGTGGAAGTGGCTAATGCCGAGAATATCTTTTAGAGGAAGAGTGCTCATTTTAAATAATCTTGTTTCCTCATCCCTGTGGCACCGCCTCATGTGCATGGACCCCCCTGCTGGTTTGTTGTCCAAAATTCAGTCTGTTTTGGTGGACTTTTTTGGGGGGGGTGGACTCCACTGGGTTCCTCAAGCCCTGTTATTTCTTCCCAAAGAGGAGGGGGGGCAAGGAGTGATTCATTTAGCTAGTAGAGGTGCTGCTTTTAGACTGACTTTCATACAGAGACTGCTGACGGGCCCCCAGGACCTGGTATGGAGGCCTTTGGCCTGTGTTATTCTACAGAGAGTCCTTGGGCTTGGGCTAGACCTCCCTGTGTTTTTAATGGATTTTAAGAACTCTAATGCACTGTCTTTACCCAGTTTTTACCACAGTCTCTTTTCAGTGTGGACTCTTTTTAAAAAACAAAGAGGGCCATGCGATTCCCTCTACTGGTTGTTGAGGGAGCCGCTGGTTTTTGGTGGTCGCCTTGGTGTCCTGCCGGGAGTTGGAAGGACCTTCCTTGATAGGCTGTGTTCCAGGAACATTCTCTCTCTGAAGCAAGTGGTGGAACTGGCTGGTCCTGGCCTCAACAACGCCTCAGCTTTAGCAGCTCATCTTGGTGTCAGGTCGAATCGTTTCATCGATGGTCTTCTTGCACACTGGAAACAGGAGCTTCATGGACTTGAGCACTCCCTACTCTTGGACTTTAGCAATGGTACGCTGCAGCCAGAAAGCACTGACCCCTTTCCCTCTCTCACGCTCCATATGGACTTTGACGTCGCTCCTTGCTCCTTACTGGCATTCTGTGCTCCCACTGGTGTGGACTTTGGAGGAGCCAGTGGTAAGGCACTCTACAGACTGGTGGTGATGGCACTCAACAAGGACCGATTGAACACCTGTGTGGACACTCCTTGGAGAGCCTATTTTAAACTAGGAAAAGGGCATCGGCCTGCCTGGAGGGCTCTTTACAAAGCCCCTCTCCCTAAGAGGCATGGAGACTTACAGTGGAGGGTCCTGCATGGTATTATAGCAGTCAATGCTTTTGTTTCTGTGATTAACAGCAGTGTCAGTGATCAGTGTGTTTTTTGTTCCTCTAGGGAGACAGTTTTTCATTGTTTTATTGAATGTCAGCGCCTGAGTGGCCTCTTTGAACTTCTCACAAAACTTTTTCATATTTTTAAGGAAGTTTTCTCTAAGCAGGTTTTCATTTGTGGTTTTATGTACAATCGTCGTTTTAAGCAGAAGTGTCAACTACTGAACTTTGTTTTAGGACAGGCAAAGTTGGCTATCTATGTAAGCCGGAGAAGAAAACTTGAAAATGTTGAGAATGATGTTGATGTCAAAATTTTATTTGTGAGGCTACTTAAAGCCAGAATCAGGCTGGACTTTCAGTTTTTTATGGGGAATGGGGATGTGGAAGGTTTCAGGACCCTCTGGTCCCTGGAGAATGTCCTCTGTTCAGTTCATGATGGACAGCTTTTTTTGGGGCGTTTTTTGGGGGATTAATTTTCTGTGTAACATAGCATGATATAGAAATTGTATTGACTGATGGACAAGTGTGTTTATTAAAGATCTTTTAAAAATCAAAATCTCTCTCTCTCTCTCTCTCTCTCTCTCTCTCTCTCTCTCTCTCTCTCTATATATATATATATATATATATATATATATATATATATATATACAGTATATACTGTATGTACAGTATATATGCAAAATACAAATATTAAAGTTCAAAATTGTATATATACACTACCGTTCAAAAGTTTGGAGTCACCCAGACAATTGTTTTGTATTTTCCATGAAAAGTTGCACTTATTTACCACCATGAGTTGTAAAATGAATAGAAAATATAGTCAAGACATTGACAAGGTTAGAAATAATGATTTGTATTTAAAATAATAATTTTTTCCTTCAAACTTTGCTTTAGTCAAAGAATTCTCCATTTGCAGCAATTACAGCATTGCAGACCTAACATGATTGCACAAGGGTTTTCTAATCATCCATTAGCCTTCTGACACAAGGAGCAACCACATTGTACCATTAGAACACTGGAGTGATAGTTGCTGGAAATGGGCCTATATACACCAACGGTAGACACTACCGTTCAAAAGTTTGGGGTCACTTAGAAATTTCCTTATTTTTGAAAGAAAAGCACTTTTTTCAATGAAGATAACTTTAAACTAATCAGAAATACACTCTATACATTGCTAATGTGGTAAATGACTATTCTAGCTGCAAATGTCATATATACACCTATGTAGATATTGCACCAAAAACCAGACATTTGCAGCTAGAATAGTCATTTACAACATTAGCAATGTATAGAGTGTATTTCTGATTAGTTTAAAGTTATCTTCATTAAAAAAAGTGCTTTTCTTTCAAAAATAAGGAAATTTCTAAGTGACCCCAAACTTTTGAACGGTAGTGTCTACCATAGGTGTATAGAGGCCCATTTCCAGCAACTATCACTCCAGTGTTCTAATGGTACAATGTGTTTGCTCATTGCGTCAGAAGGATAATGGATGATTAGAAAACCCTTGTGCAATCATGTTAGGTCTGCAATGCTGTAATTGCTGCAAATGGAGAATTCTTTGACGAAAGCAAAGTTTGAAGGAAAAAATTATTAGTTCATATACAAATCATTATTTCTAACCTTATCAATGTCTTGACCATATTTTCTATTCATTTTACAACTCATGGTGGTAAATAAGTGTGACTTTTCATGGAAAACACAAAATAATTGTTTGGGTGACCCCAAACTTTTGAACGGTAGTGTATATATATATATATATATATATATATATATATATATATATATAATACTAATACAAATAAAAATGTGAAACTAAGAATAATTCACAAATCCTGGATTGTAGAAAATGTATACGACATTAAATATATATATACATATATATGTAAGTATAAAAACTGGAAATACAATTAACCGTCTGGGGGAGAACCCATTTAGGAGCATCTCTAACTGAAGAAGTTCCTTCTTCCCGTGTGTAGACAGCGTTTTTCATTGTGCAGAGAGGAGACTCTCATGTTTGCATATTCAAATGGAGGAGTCTGGTATTCTCTCATATGTGCTCAATTCTTTATTCATTGGGAGGTAAAAAGGAAATGTGCTTGCAATCATGCTTACGCAGTTTCATGCATCTGGATTTGTTTGTACGTACATACACCGTTTTCCTGATTTAAATGTGTGCCGTATTTTAGGAGAAAATTCAGGTCTTAGTAAATGAGGTCTTTTGTGGATCCTCCACTTATTTAAGGTCTTCATTACTAGATGTTACTGTCTTCACCTAGTATTCCCCAGTCTTTTTTCTTTTCTTTATGGTAAAACAATTGCAGTCTTGCCCTCCTCATGGCATTTTTTAAATATTCTTTTCTCATTCTCTTGCCTTGTATTTATTTTTGAAATGACACTCCAACCATCCATCCAATCATTTTTATATCAGCCCCCATGAATTCCATTTTTAGTAGAATTGTATACATAAAGTTTGCCATTTTATGAACAGTTTGTGCAGTTCAGTCTCATGTAGCTAGAAGTAAACAGTGAAAGAAGAAAAAAAATTCAGATTCAGCTGGCTTTAAAAATTCAGTAAAGAAGCCTGTTCATTGTTCAAAGATGGATCCCTTCACCAAATCCTGAAACAATGAGACAATGGTTGCAGTGCATTCCAAAAAGCTATTCCTCTCAATCTTTGTACAATTTCCTTCACAAAATCAGAAACTATAATTGGAGGAACTTATTACAAAAAGTTTTTGAAACCTTTTCAATATGTGTTGTGAATAACATTAAAGCTGTGTGATTTATTTTCTTGAGTCATACAACAATGATTTATTCTGCAGCATGCAATAGAAAACACCTGTACAACTAAATGATCTGCCTTGGCACCCCACCTCTGCATCTTGGGGTTAATAATCTTTGGAAGTTCCAAGCAAAGGTCAAGGATGTAGGACCATTTTATTTTGTTCTCGCACAATTCTCAGCTCCTCTTTAATGTAATTGCTTCTGTCATCAGCTCCCCTGAAGCCATAACAAAGAAGGCTGCTGCCATGAAAAATGTGAGCAGTGCCTGAATGATTTACTAAAGGAAGTGGAGAATATCAGACTGCAGATTTCCCTGCTGCCCGTGTCCTCAGTGTCCTCCTTCAACTCTCCACAGAACTGCACTGTTGACTAGCCATAATTCTTTGGGTATATGAGAAGGAGCAGTATTTATTTATTTATGTATTTATTTATTTGTTTATTTGTTTATTTATTTATTTTTAAAAAAAATAAAACTGCTCAAGTTTCTCAGAGATCTACTAACATGCTATCAGTTAAGAACTCACTGTGGGAAGCTAAAAAGGCTTGAGTGTTTTTTTTTATGATGTTTTAACCATTGGATTTTTTATTTATTTATTTATTTATTTATTTATTTATTTATTTATTTTTTGCTGTAAATGGTTTGCCAGTACAACTTTAATGACATTTCAAGTGAGAAAAGAAAATCTTTGTGTTTCAAGGTTGGAAAGATGGCATCCTTGTGACAGCAACCTTGATGAACTTAAAACAGCTCCAAAGCTGTCCACTGTGCTGATTTTGCCTATTCTGTTCTCCCCAGTTACTTGTATTGTTTGAAGCCAACTTTGATGTGGCATGTTTGCTATAAAAAAGTACATCATCATTTTAAATTGCATGTGGAGCAGAGGATATTGCTATATTAGACAGGGGCAACAATACAGATCACTGTAATAACTTTGGCTGAACCCCAAACCTGGACAGAACCAGGCTATGTCAAGTTTCAGTTTAAAATCAGCTGAAAATGCTTGGTAGTAACTCATTATTATAACTGACTGACAATAGGAGAACAATATATAGAGCTCCAGAGGAAGGGAAACGTCAGAAAATTTATGCAAACCTGATCTGGGATATTAAAACATTCAACAACAGACCACAGTGCAGTTACAGTAATTTTAAAGGATACATCTCAGGGGTTCAGGGATTCTCATGTAGTCAGTTATTATTAATAGATAGATAGATAGATAGATAGATAGATAGATAGATAGATAGATAGATAGATAGATAGATAGATAGATAGATAGATAGATAGATAGATAGATAGATAGATAGATAGATAGATAGATAGATAGATGTACTTTACTGATCCTAAACAGGGAAATTTCAGTGTAACAGCAGCATGACACAATAATAACGATCAGGCCGCCAAAAATACACACAGCATAATAGAATAGTAAAGAAAACAGAAAAAGGAATTACCTAGAAAAATTAAAATTGCTTATATAACTTTATATACATCAAAAAATACAACTAAAATAAATAAAGGATGACCCATATAGATATATAGATAGTACTGAAACTGTGCAAAATAGGACTATAAAGCGCAGGGTGAAAAGTGAGGTACCAATTAGACTGTACAGTGCAGTGTGACAGCTGTATTATGATCAAGATTCAACTTTAAAGTGAATTACTGTGTTCTACAGTGAAATGGCATGTGGCAGGAAAGAGTTCCTGTATCTTACCGTTCAGCAGCAGAACTGTGGCAGTCTGCTGGAGAAAGTGCTCTGCTTTCTTTCCAGTGTGTGGTGGAGGGGATGATCAGGATTGTCCATGATGGATAACAGTTTGTTCAGTGACCTCCTCTCCACCACAGTCTCAAAGGTCTCTGGCCTTAGACCAACCACAGAGCCAGCTGTCTTGATAATCTTGTCAGGTCTGTTGGTGTCGCTGGCTCTGATAATGCTACCCCAACAAACAGCAGCAGAGATGCTGGTGACAACAGCCTGATAGAAGATCTCCAACGTCTTGATGCAGATGTTGAAGGATCTCAGCTTCCTCAGGAAGTAGTGTCTGCTCATCCCCTTCTTGTACACAGCCTCGATGTTAGATTTCCAGTCCAATCCATTGCTGATAACAACACCCAGGTGTTTGTAGTCCCCCAGTGCTTCCACATCCTCCTGCCTAATCCGCAATGGCTGTGAAGGTGTCCTGTTCTTCCTGACATCAATCAGTCAATCACCATCTCTCTGGTCTTGCTGACGTTCAGCCTCAGGTGATTGTGCTCAGTCCACTCCACAAATCTGTCTACCAGTGCCCTGTAATCCCCGTTTTCTGCCTGTCTTATACACCCAACAACAGCTGAGTCATTAGAAAATTTCTGCAGGTGGCATGACTCAGTGTTGTACTGAAAGTCACTGGTGTAATAGGTGAAGAGAAAAGGAGAAAGCACAGTCCCCTGTGGAGCTCCCGTATTACTAACCACCACATCAGACAAAACACTGCCCAGCCGGACAAATGGTGGCCTGCCTATCAGATAGTTAGTATTCCAGGAGATCACAGAGCTGTCAACCTCCATCACCTGCAGCATCTTACACAGCAGCAGTGGCTGAATGGTGTTAAAGGCACTGGAGAAATCAAAGAACGTGATTCTCACAGTACTGTATCTCCTCTGCTATCCAGGTGCAAATGAGCTTTTTGCAGCAGGAAGATGACATCGTCTTAAACTCCTAAATGGGGATGATATGCAAACTGCAGAGAGTCGAGCCATGCCTTCACCTGCGGCCTCAGGTGAGATAAGACCAGTCTCTCCAGGACCTTCATCACATGCGATGTGAGGGCAACTGGTTGATAGTCTGTCAGGTCTGAGGGAGACAATTTCTCGGGGACAGGAACCAGGCAGGACATCATCCACAGCACTGGTACTCTCTCCAGTCTCAGGCTCAGGTTGTACAAGTGTTTCAGTACTGGAGATAGCTGGTTGTCTCAGGTCCTCAGGATCCTGGCGGAGATGCTATCAGCCTTCCGCTGATGGAGTGTCTTCAGCTTTTTCCAAACCTGGGCTGCAGTCACAGTGATGTGGGGGTTGGTGCTGATGTCTTCAGTGGAGGAGGGGGGGGGGGGGGGGGGGGGTTGATGCACAGGAGACTGAGGGGGGAGGGTTGTGTAGGGGTCTGGCTGTGTTGTGTAGGTGACATGGAGAGTTGAACCTATTGAAAAACAGATTCAGCTCATCAGCTCTCTCAAGGCTTCCCACTGTCTTTCTGCCCCTCCCCTTACACCCAGTGATGTGTTTCATTCCAGTCCACACTTCCCTCACATCCTTCTGCCGGTGTTTGTCCTCCAGCTTCTTCCTGTAGTTGTCTTTACACCTCCTCACCATCTCTCTAGGTTCATGCTGCACCCTCCTCAGTTCCTCTCTGTTTCTGAACCTGAAGGCCTGCTTCTTCTTGCTAAGAAGTGCTTTACGGTCACTGGTGATCCAGGGTTTGTTGTTGGGTCAGCAGCACACGGCCTGGGCTGGCATGGCTGTGTGTTCACAGAATCTGATGTCTTGTGTGATGCAGTCAATCATGTTGTCTATGTCCTCCCAGTGTGGCCCACAAAGTACATCCCAGTCCATTGTCGTGAAGCAGTCCTGTAGTACATCAGCAGCCTCTTGTGTCCACCTCCTCACAGTCTGTGTGTGAGCGGGCTGCCTTTGTACAAGAGAAACATACTTGGGGGTTAAGAGAACCAGGTTGTGATGGGCTCAGCCAAGGAAGGGGGATGGGGGGTAGAGCCTTGATGGTGGTGTGAAAAAGTGTTTTCCCCCTTCCTGATTTCTCTTTTTTTTTTTTTTGTATGTTTGTCACACTTAAATGTTTCAGATCATCAAACAAATCTAAATTTTAGAAAAAATAACACAAGTAAACACAAAATGAAGTTTTTAAATGAAGGTGTTTATTATTAAGGGAAAAAAAAAAAAAAAAAACTACCTGGCCCTGTGTGAAAAAGTGATTGCCCCCTAAACCTAATAACTGGTTGGGCCACACTTAGCAGCAACAACTGCAATCAAGCATATGTGATAACTAGCAATGAGTCTTTTACAGCGCTGTGGAGGAATTTTGGCCCACTCATATTTGCAGAATTGTTATAATTCAGCCACATTGGAGAGTTTTCCAGCATGAACTGCCTTTTTAAGGTTGTGTCACAACATCTCAATTGGATGTAGGTCAGGACTTTGACTAGGCCACTCCAAAGTCATCATTTTGTTTTTTGGTAGACAGCAGAATTCATGGTTCCATTTACCAAAGCAAGTCTTCCAGGTCCTGAAGCAGCAAAACAGCCCCAGACCATCACACTACCACCACCATATTTTACTGTTGGTATGCTGTTCCTTTTCTGAAAAGCCATCTTACTTTTACGTCGAACGTAATGGGCGACACACCTTCCAAAGAGTTCAACTTTTGTCCCGTCAGTCCACAAGTATTTTCCCAAAATTCTTGGGGATCATCAAGATGTTTTCTGGCAAAACTGAACTTAACTGCCTTTAAGTTCTTTTTGCTCACGCAGTGATTTTCATCTTGGAACTCTTATGGTCTCTTTCTTATGGTGAAGTCATGAACATTGACCTTAACTGAGGAAAGTGAGGCCTGCAGTTCTTTGGATGTTGTTGTGGGGTTTTTGTTTGTGACCTCTTTGATGAGTCGTCGCTGTGCTCTTGGGGTAATTTTGATTGGCCGGCCACTCCTGGGAAGGTTCACCACTGTTCCATGTTTTCGCCATTTGTGGATAATGGCTCTCACTGTGGTTCACTGGTATACATTTATAGAACAGGAAAGGAAACCACCAGGCCTGTGATAACCACAGAGGTATTTCCTTGTTATCCATTGCAGGCAAGATATTAGCCAGGATCCTGCTTAACCTCTTCATATCACACTTAGACCAAGAACTTCTGCCTGAAAGCCAATGTTGATTCTGAAAAAAGAGTGGGACCATCGACATGGTGTTTGCTGCAAAGAAGCTGCAAGATAAATGTCAGGAGCAAAATGCCGACCTGTTCTCCACCTATGTTGATATCACCAAGGCCTTTGACACTGTGAGTAGAGAAAGTCTCTGGAAGATAATGGCCAAGTATGAATGCCCTTGGAAGTTCACTTCACTCGTTCACCAGTTCCATGATGGTATGCAGGAAAAAGTCCACAACAATGGTGAGACATCTGCTCCATTTCCAGTCTGCAATGGCATCAAGCAGGGCTGTGTCCTGGCTCCTACGCTGGTCAGCCTAATGTTCTCCCCAATGCTCACTGATGCTTTCAGAGATAGCAATGTTGGACTCAGCTTCTAATACCAAACAGACGGCAAGCTATTTAACCTCAGGAGGCTTCAAGCGATCATCAGAGATTTTCTGTTCACTGATAATTGTGCCCTAAACTCTTGATCTGAAGCTGACACTAAACTCAGCGTTGACAAGTTTGCCAGTGCCTGCAGCAACTTCGACCTTACCATCTTTACAAAGAAAACTGAAGTTCTGCATCAGCCAGCTCAAGGAAAACCCTACGTTTAACCCAGCATCACAATCAATGGCCAGAGACTGCAGTGGACCAGTTTACCTATCTAGGCAGTACATTGTCACGAAGCGTGACCACCGATGATAAAGTGAACATCAGGATAGTGAGAGCCAGTGCTACATTCGGCAAACTACACACCAATGTGTGGAATAGAAGAGGTATCAGCCTAAAGACAAAGCTGAAGGTCTTCAGGGCAGTGGTGCTCCCTTTGCTGCTCTATGCCTGCGAAACCTGCACAGTGTACCAGCGTCACACAAAGTAATGGAAGCATTTTCACACTCCGTGCCTCAGAAAGCTGATGAACATCAGATGACAAGACAAGATTCCAGACACTGACATGCTCACGCATGCTTTTCCTAGCATCTTTACCATCCTGATGCAGTCCCAGCTATGATGGTATGGCCATGTTGCTCGCATGTGGACCATCGGCCGCCCAAAAGGCTCTTCTACGGTGAGCTGCAGCAAGGGAAGAGGACTCTCGGAGGTCAAAAGAAATGCTTCAAAGACACTTTGAAAGCATCCCTGAAATTATTTGACATCAATCCTGACTCCTGGGAGGAATTTGCACTGGACCAAGGAAAATAGCGCTCTGTAATACACAACGGCACAAAGCTGAGTGAGGCCAACAGAACTGCTGAACTGAACAGAAGAGAAAGGCCAGGAAATTGTAGGTGAACAGTCTCCCAGAAGATGTCCCCCTGGTCCCCTGCCTTCACTGTCAACATACCTTCCGTGCACAGATCAGGCTGTACAGCCATCTGCACACTTACAAGGAGATGTTATCATCATCCTCATCATCATCATAACTTCCCCTCCCTCATCCCCTCTCAGCTGGATGACAAGGATGGTCCTCATCAACCCTCAATGGACACTCCGGATTTACATCTAGTGGCCAAGTATTTTAGGATGCATAGCCCCTATATACAGGTGCTTCTCAGCAAATTAGAATGTCATCAAAAAGTTGATTCATTTCAGTAATTCAATTCAAAAAATTAAACTCAAATATAGACTCATTACACACAGAGTGATATATTTCAAGTGATTATTTTAATTTTGATGGTTATGGCTTGTAGCTGAGGAAAAAACAAAAATTCATTTTCTCAAAAAAAAATAGAATATTACATAAAATTAATTAAAAAAAGATTTTTAGTAGAAATGTTGGCAGACTGAAATGTATGTCCCTGTACACAGTCAATACTTGGTTGGGGCTCCATTTGCATGAAGATGCTTAGATTCTCATTAGGAGTGACTAGGAGGGACATTATTAGAAATGAGTATACTGTATCAGAGGGACAACTCAGGTTGAAAGGTTTGGAGACAAAGTAAGAGACGCAAGGCTGAGATGGTTTGGACATGTGCATAGGCGTGATAGTGGATATACTGGACAATGGATGTTGAAGATAAAACTGCCAGGCATGAGGTAAAGAGGAAGACCACAGAGAAGACTCATTGATGTAATGAAGCAGGACATGGATAGGGTTGGTGTCACTGAGGAAGATGGAAGGGATAGAGTGAGATGGAGGCAGATGATCTGCTGTGGTGCCCCCTAAAGGGAGCAGCAAAAAGAAGAAGAAGAAGAAGAAGAAGTAGAAGAAGAAGAAGAAGAAGAAGAAGAAGAAGAAGAAGAAGAAGAAGAAGAAGAAGAAGAAGAAGAAGAAGAAGAAGAAGAAGAAGAAGAAGAAGAAGAAGAAGAAGAAGAAGAAGAAGAAGAAGACTGCTTCAATGGGGGGGTGTCATGGAGGCAATCAGCACTGCGGTACTGCCTAGGTGTTATCGAAGCCCAGGTTGCTCTGATAGTGGCCTTAAGCTCGTCTGCATTGTTGGGTCTGGTGTCTCTCATCTTCCTCCTGACAATACCTCATAGATTGTCTATGGGTTTTAGATCAGGAGAGTTTGCTGGCCAATCAAGCACAGCGATACCATGGTCATTAAATCAGGTATTGGTACTTTTGGCAGTGTGGGCAGGTGCCAAGTCTGCTGGAAAATGAAATCAGCTTCTCCATAAAGCTTGTCAGCCGAGGGATGCATAAAGTGCTCTAAATTTCCTTGTAGACGAATGCACTGACTTTGGACTTGATAAGACACAGTGGACCAACACCAGCAGATGGCATGGCTCCTCAAATCATCACTGACTGTGGAAACTTCACACTGGACCTAAAGCAACTTGGATTCTGTGCCTCTCCGCTCCTCCTCAAGACTCTAGGTTCTTGATTTCCAAATGACTGGACTTTGCACCTGATTTGGGAAGCCACATCAGGAAGATGAAATACACCAGACCCAACAATGCAGACAAGCTGAAGGCCACTGTCAAAGCACCCTGGGCCTCCATAACATCTCAGCAGTACCACAGGCTGATTGCTTACATGACATGCTGCATTGTTGTAGCAATTCATGCAAAAGGAGCCCTGACCAAGTACTAAATGTGTACATGGGTATACTTCTCAGTCGGCCAACATCTCTATTAAAAATCAATTTTTTAAAATTAATTTTATGTAATATTCTATTTTTTTTAGAAACTGAAATTGGGGGTTTCATGAGCTGTAAGCCATAATCAAAATTAAAAGAAATAAACACTTGAAATACATCACTCTGCTTGTTATGAATCTGTATATTATGAGTTTCATTTTGTGAAGTGAATTGCTGAAATAAATCATCTTTGTGATGATATTCTAATTTACTGAAGTGCACTTGTATGTATCCATGTATGCATATCATTCATCTGTAGTGATCACTGGTTAGAGTCCTCACTCAAGAAGTCTTACCTGTTTGCCCCCCTCCTGCACTTCATCCCGGTTTAAGTTTCTCCCCGCTGACTCTATCCAAAACAAGGTATAAATAGCCTGAAACTAAAGATTTAAAAAAAGAAATGTCTTCAAAAACTATTTTAACTGCAAATTGATCAAGGCGTAACCATATCAGCATCTGAATAATGTGCCTCTTAGATGACCACCGTGTTCATAAAGTTCTTCATTCCATGACACTGGCCAGATGGGCGAAAACACATACTTGACTTGTCACCAATTTGGACTATGATCACAGCCATGCAGCCAGGTGTCCACTCCAATAATAGGACCAATGCACAGGTGGTGGTGGACAACTCCACATTATCCCACAGGTGACGTCCGGATGGGCTGGAAGGCAGGAGAGCCAGGAATGAGCCATCTGGACAATTAACCTTGCCCTCTGGCTGTCATCAGGTGAGTAGAGAGCTGTCTCAAACAACAGTAGAATGGATTGTTTATTGTAAAACATGGACATCACATTGATATATGCTGCTTGGGTTGGTTCTGCTTGATCAGGTGGCGGATTGGACAAATAGTGAATTGACATTGGCCCAAATCAAGCATATTTTGTTGATCGCTAGCCTTCGTCTACATTCATGTAAAAAAGGGCTTGGATTTGTTACTTTAAAAAAAAGGTGTTGAGTTACACTGCAGCAATCTTACAGACAAAAGTTTTCACATGAACCATTTTGTTGCTCTCTTATACAGTTATGCTCATCCGTTAGCGTCAGTGTTGCCAAGACACCTTTTACTTTTACCTCTGCTGTTTTACTCTCATTTTTAGGCTTAAATATGTTTTGCAACTCCATTTTTTCTTCTACTTTTTCACCTGCTAAAAACAGATAATTCCACTGAGCAAAACAGCTCTGTGCTGGACCTGTTGGTAGCAGCAGCAGCTATATGGAAATGGTGAAAGTAGGAGCTCGACCAGCAACCTTTATCATACTCACTCTCAAACTATAAATATCCCCAATTTGTGTTTAAGAAATCATTTTTATCTTGTTGTAGTTTGCACTGAGCTCTTTATTTGAGATTGAGAGATTGAGATTCAACTTTATTGTCATTACACATGTATAATACAAGGTAACGAAACGTGACTTGGCATTTGGGCACGGTCTGCAGAGCACATCCAAGGCCGGGGCACCTATGCTATATATATATATATATATATATATATATATATGTGTGTGTGTGTGTGTGTGTGTGTGTGTATATATATATATATATATATATATATATATATATATATATATATATATATATATATATATATATATATATATACCTATGGTATACTCTGCAAGCATGAAAATGAAACAATGAAGGTGGACATAGAAAATCAACTGAAAGTCTTAAATTAGTCTGAGTAATCAATGACTCAGTCATATTTATGTGCAGAGGGCTAACGCTGGTCTGTACGGACAGGACAAAATTAAATTCCAGATTTTATTTCCAAATTCAAATGAAAAGAACTTTTATCAAAATATACTGAAAAGATACTGAAGGAACTGTGAAGATGATTATATTACAGAATACACAGGAGCAGTTGGACTGACTCCTACTGTTTGCCTTCACACACACACACACACACACACACAAACAAACACACACACACAAATCAGTTTCTCCATCAACCTATCCCCTCACCCAAATGCAAAACCAAGAGTGGAAAGGGGGTTCAGGGGCAGAGAAGGACCCCACCCTATCTCTCAATGCCAGGTAAGTATAATGGAGTCTGGAACATGGTGAATGGGTGCAAGTGTGTGTTTATAATGCACATAATTACACACTTCTTTGGTCTCCATTAATTTATTTATTTATTTAATTTTCTTGGCCAATATTATCTGCATACTTTCAATTCTTGGTTGGAGGAAGTGTAATGAACTCAGTTTCCCCCTCTGATCAATAATGTGTTAATTATTTATAATGTATTGTTGACTTAGATTCAACAGTTTTACATTGGAACTGGGCTCCTCACCCTCCGGACCTACTATGTCCACATCCCAACCACAAATCAGTCTGGACCCCATCATGTGTCATATTAAGTAGGGTTGCAGCTAACGACTATTTTACATCTCAAGTAATCACCCACTCTAATTGAAGATTGCTTGAGTAATCTGATACTTTTTTCAAAGAAACTTGCATTGACCAACATGTGCAGAATGTTCTTTCCTTAAGAACAGTAGTAATTGTACCAAAAACTCAATAACACGAGTTGTGGCGGATGAAATAAGGGAACCCAGGTGTGGAGGCAAGGAATAAGTGCAGGCAGGACACGGCGAACTGAAGTTTAAAAGGGTGTTTTATTCATCCTCCATCACGAGGATCACTCCAGCGCTGTGGGAGTGCGCTGGAGCGAGCCCTGTGTCTCTAGTCAGCAAACAGGCAATGCGAGTGATCAAAAAGAGAGTAAGCGAGAGAGCAAGCGATATGGTTGACTTATATACCCAGCTAGACAATGCATGCATGGCACATTAGCATCACAGTAAACTGCAGGAAGGCATGGACATTTGCATTAGAGTCACACATATCGATAGCAAGATTACTGGTGCCGGGATTAGACAAAGAGAGGCTGCCTATTGATATCACTCCATACATCTCACTGTTCTGCTAATTGCTCCAGCTGAGCGCTCTGCTTGTCCGTAGGCTGTGGGGGTTGCCCACAAAGTACACATTTATTGCAATGCTGTTTGGAATATTTATTGCATAGAACATAACTTTAAATGTTACGTTACACCATACAGTTCCATCTGCTAGTGGATGCTAGTGGCAATGGCTACATGCTTTTTGGTCATATAAGCATAATTAGTATAGCAGACGACGTTCTATTCATCTTAATTTAAAATCTCAATCCCATACCTTGTCTCGGGTGTGATGGCTGTGCATGATGTGGGATGCTTTCTGCCGAGACACTGTAACATCAACATGATGCACATAGCACGCTAGCTCGCCACTCCGCTTTAACATGTACACGCACAATGTTTTCCTTCAATCTGAGCTTGAAATGATCCCAAACTTGAGATACTTTTGTCGTTTTTTTCTGACTTTCTTCCTCTTTGCCGGCCTGTCACTATGTCCGTCTGACATGACGTCATCAAACAAAGCTGCGACTTGTTTAAGTAGCATGACCGGAAGAAGGTCGTACCAGAAGAAGGTCATATAGACCGGAAGTGATACATTAAACGACACGTTGAAGTATAGATTTTGAATCAAGGAATTTTTGTAATAGAATTATTTGAGTATTCGTTGCAGCCCTAATATTAAGCTACATGTGCTTCGCTGTGCTTACCAACTTTGCTGCACTGCCAAAGTAAGTGAATGTCAGCGTTGTGTACAATTATTGACTGACATCTGGCTCATGAGTGTGTGTTCACTCCGTGATTAAAACACACCCACCTGACAGTGACTACCAACTTCAAGTATGTGAGCGTGGCTGTCACCGGTGCATGTTCATCATCACCAGTGCAATTACATGCATTAAGCAAAGTAGTGGTGTCATGTTTGGTCTTTCTGAGCAGTGCAGATTGTAAAGTCTGACAGCAGCAGGTAGGAAGGACCTGCGGAACCTTCTTGTTGTGTTATATAGAATATCATTACAATAAATTATGGAGAAAAAAGCATCTGCTTTAAAATTTGTACTTCCTCCCACAACCTTTAATGCAAAAAAACTCTAAAAACATGGCAACATTTTACAAAAGCTCCAAACAAGTTGAGGCTTTTTGTGCCTCTACAATCGTAAAAAACAGCCCATGAAATCCTTGAGGGACTGGATAATCAAATAATGAAAGAAAATTTTACCAAAATATGTCACAAACAAAAGTTTTATTGTGTTTTCACTTCTGAAAGCAAATCCCCACAAGATCCCTGAGATGCAAATAATGGATCAACCATTTAAATGAGTGAACCTGCAGTAATACACACGGTCCTGACTGTGGTCGGAGGTCATCAAACAGCTTACATTGTATTTTAACTACAGATTACACTGAGTTAAAAAATACATCACAGGAGTATTTATATTTATATTTAGTATACTTTATTGATCCCCAGAGGGGAAATTGAGGGTCATCCACCACCTGGATGGATGAAGCAGCCACGATACGGCGCTATCCCTTAACCATTCACACACACATTCACACCTAGGGCCAATTTAGAGTCTCCAATTAACCTAACCTGCATGTTTTTGGCATGTGGGAGGAAACTGGAGAAATCCCGGGGTAAACCCATGCATACACAGGGAGAACATGCAAACTGCACACAGATCACTGTTGGTCGGGGCCTGGGATCAAACCCACGATCCCACGATCCCCCGGCCAAGGGTAAACTGTGCTGCCGCAGTGCTAACCACTGCGCCACCGTGCAGCCCAGTATAAAGGTTATTAAGTATAATCGTTGCAGCAGGAGAACAAAGACATTCATGTGTTCAATAAACCGTCCCTCAAGGATTTTGTGGGATTTTTATTTTTTTTTTTCCTATTGTTGCGGTAAGTTGCGGGGCTGTCCTTGGGGATTGCCTGAATCGTGCATTGGCTCATGTCCAGCCCGGACAGTCCCAACTTTAAAACTCACTGACAAGATGTAGTAGTGACTTTTATAAACCGTTAGACTTGCTGTAATACTAGACTCACTTGTTTTTTGTGTGGTTTTACGGCATGTCTGGGCACACGCGCTCCCGAGACGGAGGTGCTTTCAGGCAGGCGGACATTTTTCAGCACAAACCCGGCACTTCATACACGTGGTCATTACGGAAACTCGAGGAGACATTCACCGGTGGGCCGGGGGAGATGGAGGAACGAACAATGTGGAAAAACTCGCAGGTGAATGTGTTTTTTTTTTTAAATCACACACTGTTTTTTGCTGATGTGTTTAGTCTATACTCACTGTAAACACAGAAGTGAGTGCGGTGCAGCGCCGCAATTGATTGGTCAGACTGATGACGTACACATCTGCACACTACTGAGAGACAAATTTGACTGGTGAAATTGGTGGAAGTTGACAACAATTGGCCAAAATTGCGTTGAAGTTGTGGTGATTGGACAAAATTAAAGTAAAGCAGGACCTGCTGAAGTCGTGGGAATTGGTAGAATCGCAACTTCGCGAAATCCTGGAGGGTCTGAATAAACTGAGGGGAGATTATTGCATATTATTATTATGACTGTATATGTTTTATCACAAAAAGCTGCAGAACAGTGTTGCATCTTCAATGAAACTTTGTTCACTGCACTGTCTTTATGTAGTAGCTACAGTAAAACTGAGCTGAATTTTTCTGAACTGAATTTGCATAGAAATGATTAAAGGGTGTGTCAGTCACAGTGTCCATTTTCACCTGCTCCAATGAACAGCCAGACATCATTTTATATTTGCATGATTTCCTATGTATGAGACAATAACAGGACGGTCACTGAGGAGCAGCTCACTGACTCATCTGTACAGACACTGAGGAGGTGGAACATCAAAGACAGGCTTTGTAGAAAAAATGATCACTGCATCTGTACACTTCACCAGCATGAAGACCTTGGTTTTAGTGGTGCTTTTTGTTGTTAGTGCTTCTGTGGACTTTAAAGAGCAACATTTTGGAGACCATGTACTTGTGAAATAATTTCTTAATTGGAATGATGCTCGAAGCTACTGTAGAGAATGTTATATAGATCTGTCCCCTTTACCTACAAGGAAGGGACAGGACACATTTACACATCTACTCCACAATTGTTATTCACGCTGGCATTAATGACATCCGTCTCCCGCAGTCGGAAGTCACAAAACTTAATGTAGAATCGGTGTGTGACTTTGCCAAAACAATGTCTGCCTCTGTACTATTCTCTGGGCCCCTCCCCAGTCTGACCAGTGATGACATGTTTAGCCGCTTGTCATCCTTCAACCGCTGGCTGTCTGTGTGGTGTTCTGCAAACAACGTGGGCTACATTGACAATTGGAGCTCATTTTGGGGAAAACCTGGTCTTATTAGACGAGACGGCATCCATCCCACTTTGGATGGTGTGTCTCATTTATCTAACAATCTGGCATCTTTTTTATCCAAATTTCCTAAACCTTGACAACTCAGAGTTGGGACCAGGAAGCAGAGTCGCAGTCTTACACGCCTCTCTGCAGCTCCTCTTCATCCGCAACCCCACAACTTAGCCCCTGTCTTCCCTATTAGAGAATCACTGTCTGCTCCCTCCAAAGCAAATAAAAATATAATGTATAAGCATCCCAAAGTGATTAAACAAAAAGTTGGTAAAACTCAAATTAAACATGAAGCCTTTAAATTGAAGGATTTGGCCTCTCTTCCTCTTCATAATTTAAAAATTAAATGTGATTTGTTAAATATTAGGTCTCTAACTCCCAAGTCTCTGCTAGTCCATGATCTGTTAATTGATCATCAGATTGATTTAATATCCCTTACAGAGACTTGGTTAGGGCAAGAGGATTATGTTGGTTTAAATGAATCAACTCCCTCTGGTTATTTAAACTGTCAAAATCCCAGAAGCTCTGCTCATGGAGGAGGAGTAGCAACATTTTACCATTCCAAATTACTAGTTAATGTAAAGCAAAAAACATGTTATAATTCCTTTGAGGGCCTGGTCCTCAGTATTGGGCACTTTAGCAATTTTAGGCTAAACCCAATTTTATTTGCCATAGTTTATTGTCCTCCATCAACCTACTCAGAATTTTTATCCGGATTTGCCGAATTCTTTGCTGATTTAGTGCTGAAATCAGATAGAATAATTATAGTAGGGGACTTTAATATAAGATAAGATAATCCTTTATTAGTCCCACAATGGGGAAATTCCAGGATTGCAACAGCACCGGGATAGCAACACTCAGCGCAACAATCAGAAGGCAAGAAAAAACAAGAGCAGCTAGTATACATATGTACATATTACTATAAATATATATGTATAGACACAGTGCAGAGCATTGTAGCTGGATGGAATAAATATATGAGTATATAAACACAGTGCGGAGCATTGTAGCTAGATGGAATAAATATGTAGATATATAAACACACAGTACAGAGCATTGCAGCTAGATGGAATAAATATGTAAATATATAAACACACAGTGCAGAGCATTGTAGCTAGATGGAATAAATATGTAGATATATAAACACACCCAGTGCGGAGCATTGTAGCTAGATGGAATAAATATGTAAATATATAAACACACAGAGTGCAGAGCATTGTTGCTAGATGGGATGAAACAGCACAACCGTCTACTTAGTTATCCTACATGGTATGATTATGTACCCATACATATTCTCACCCTCCATAGCGACCGGTATTTTTCCTAGTTGTATGCTGGAGGGGACCATTGTATAATTCTATTGCGTCTTTTGCATTCAAAAACTATTAGGTTGTCACATCTTTTTGCTATATATATATATATGTAGATGTAGATAGTAACTGCCTTAATGTGGCATTTAATTCAATATTAGACTTGATGGGGTTTTCTCAGAAAGTAGGAAATTCTACTCATTATTTCCACCATAAGTTCGACCTTGTTCTGACATATGGCATAGAAATAGAAAATCTGGAAGTGTCTCCTCATAACCCTGTAATGTCAGACCATTGCCTGTTAACCTTTGATTTTACTATTTCTTACTATTTGGCTCCTAAGGAAAAATATTACTACAGTAGATGCCTCTCAGATGATGTTGTTACCAAATTTATGCAGATTATTTCCTCTATGCCATGTGTCATCACAACAGAAATAAGCTATGTGACATGGTGGTTGGACCCAGGGGACAGAAGACAGACCCAAGTTATAGTTTAACAGCTTTATTCACCCAAATGTGTAATAATGGTGCATGTAAGTGTGGATGTGTGAGGTGCTGGATGCGTGCTGGGGCTGAGCGAGCCTCGCTGCTGCCTGGCAACCCTAGGAACACAAAGCAGAGAGATTACTACTGCACCACAGTGGGGAATGCAATAATGAACGCTGCTTACTTGCAGGTGACGATGTGGCTTCCCTGCTTGCTCCGGGAGTGTTGGCCAGGAGGGGAGCTCGCTGCATGGCACCATGAGGCGGAGGAGTGACTCCGGTGAGGTGGAGGAGTTGCACCGCCGCCAACGAGGACCGATCCGCCGCCTGGAGGATCCACCTGTGCACAGGGGAGGATAGCTGGACAAGGTGAGTGCGAGGTTGGCTTACGTGACAAGGTGTGGAGAGCTTGGTCAGGCGTAGCATAGGTCTGTGGCTGAGAACGAGGGGTGTAGCTCTGTGATGCTGACAGACGACTCCGTGCTGAGGTGTCAGTGGGTCTGGCTCTTATAGCTTGCTGGAGATTGATGGCAGGTGTGCGCACAGCTGGAGCTGATGATGGCCCAGCGGCCGCCATGACACTATGGAGAGCTTGCTCCTTCTGTAATTGATAGCATGGTAGATAGTGGTACAGCTTCTCTGCATCGGACTCTAGACTTGGTGGCCCCCTTAAAAAACTAACTAACTAACTAACTAACTAACCTGCACTTATATAGCGCTTTTCTAGTCACAAAGACCACTCAAAGCGCTTTCACTAGTACTAACCCTCTATTCTAAGGGCCTATAGGAAACAGATATCTAGGGACAATTTAGAACAGCCAATTAACCTAACATGCATGTCTTTGGATTGTGGGAGGAAACCGGGGCCCCCGGAGTAAACCCACGCAGCACAGGGAGAACATGCAAACTCCACACAGAAAGGTTCCAACCCCTGGCAGCCTGGGGATTCGAACCAGGAACCTTCTAGCTGTAAGGCAGCAGTGCTAACCACTGCACCACCGTGCTGCCCCACAAACAAAAAGTCTAATCAGAGATTTCTATCTCCTTGATTCAACACAGAAACTCGTAGCTTAAAACAGAAGACTCATCAATTAGAAAGAAAATGGCACCCCACTAATTTAGATGAAATCTATTTAGCTTGGAGAAATCATCTTTTAATTTATAAAAAAAAATCTCTTAGAAAAGCTAGAACGAGTTATTATTCTACATTAATAGAAGAGAACAAGAATAATCCCAGGTTTCTTTTCAGCAATGTAGCCAGGTTGACAAAGAGTCAGGACTCTGTCAATCCTAGCATTCCCTTAGAGCTTACTAGTCAGGACTTTATGAACTTTTTCAATAATAAAATTTCATCCATCATAGATAAAATCAATCAGATTATTCCCACCGTTAACTTAAATACAATAACTACTACAACTCCTTCAATTGATATCTGTCTTGACCTTTTAGAGTTAGACAAAATACTGTAGTTTCCTCATCCAAGCCTTCAATTTGTCTTTTAGACCCTATTCCTACCAGGTAATTTAAAGAAGTCTTCCCACTTATTTGTAGCTTTATTCTTCATATAATCAATTCTTCATTAACTTCAGGCCATGTACCGCAGGCTTTTAAAACGGCTGTAATTAAACCCTTACTCAAAAAGCAAACGCTGGATCCAGGAGTTTTAGCTAACTATAGACCAATCTCTAATCTCCCTTTCATTTCGAAAATCTTAGAAAGAGTTGTTGCTATGCAATTATTTGACCACCTGCAGGGAAATGGTTTATTTGAAGAGTTTCAATATGGGTTTAGAATCCATCATAGTACTGAAACAGCCTTAGCGAAGGTCACTAACGACCTCCTCATCGCATCTGACAATGGACTTGTTTCTGTACTTGTCCTTTTAGACCTTAGTGCAGCTTTTGATACTATTGATCATAATATTCTACTTGATAGATTAGAACACTATGTTGGACTTAATGGAACTTTGTTGCAGTGGTTTAGATCTTATTTTTCTGATAGGTTCCAGTTTGTTCATGTCAATAATGAGTTTTCTTTCAACTCAAAGCTCAGTCATGGAGTTCGACAGGGATCTGTGCTAGGCCCTACTCTTTTTAGTTTATATATGTTTCCGTTAGGCAACATTATTAGAAAGCACTGTATACATTTTCATTGTTATGCAGATGACACACAATTATACCTGTCAGTGAAGCCAGATGATAGTAATCAATTAGCCGAGTTTGAAGCCTGTCTTAAGGAAATCAAAGCTTGGATGACTTGTAATTTCCTGCTATTAAATTCAGATAAGACTGAAGTTATTCTTGTTGGTCCAAAAAAACTTAGAAATACCTTTCCAAATCAAACTTTCAGTTTGGATGTGATTACTCTTTCTCTTAATAGCTCTGTGAGGAACCTTGGAATTATTTTTGATCAAGGTCTGTTTTGTTTTTTTTAATTCACATATTAAACTTGTTTCCAAGACTGCCTTCTATCATTTGCGTAACATTGCCAAGGTTAGGAGCATCTTGTCTCAGAATGATGTTGATAAACTAATCCATGCTTTTGTTAGCTCTAGATCAGATTATTGTAACTCTTTATTGTCTGGTTATCCTAAATCATCTTTAAAAGGTCTTCAGCTCATCCAAAATGCTGCAGCAAGAGTTTTAACAGGTACTAGAAAGAGAGAATGTATCTCTCCAGTTCTGGCCTCCCTTCATTGGCTTCCCATAGAGTTTAGAATTAAGTTTAAAAACCTTCTTCTCACTTACAAAGCTCTAAATAATCAGGACCCTTTTTATTTAAAAGATCTGATTCTACCCTATTATCCTAACAGAGCACTACCCTCCCAAAATGCAGGATTACTTGTAATACCTAGAATCTCCAAAAGTACAATAGTGTAGAAGATGTCTTACAAACGAGACTGAGTTTATTTCTCTGGAAGCTTTATTGAAAGTCACATCTTCTATCATCAAAGTTCTCAGCATAATAAGAGAAAGAAACACAATTTTCCTCCAGCTTTTATAACCCCCAGAGATACTCAACCCCCACATAGCGTATCTCACACCTTTACCCCCACAGAAGCTCAGTAAACATATGCACCCATAGTCACACATAGCCCTCGAGACTTGCTGGCGTCTCTGCTCTCTTCTCCACCTCGGGGCTCCTGCCGGGACATTGTCTCCGACTTCCTTCTTCCCCCAGCACCCACCTCCTAGCCGAGGTCCCTGCTGGGGCATTGTTCATTTGGACGTTTGACTGTAGGCTCTGCACCGTCGAGCCACTGTATGCCTGTGGGGGAGAATGCGTACCATACAGCATGCTACATATGTGCATTAAATATGCACCATATAACCCCCCCCCCAAACGTTCAAATAAGGACCAGGTGGAGAATGCGTACCATACAGCATGCTACATATGTGCATTAAATATGCACCATATAACCCCCCCCCCCCCCCCCAAACGTTCAAATAAGGACCAGGTACACTTCAAATGCATAGAACTATGACACTCTACACAGAACAAGAGAGAAAAAAAACAAAAAAAAACTTGGCACAACAGATTACAGTTCCCACTGCTTGGGCTTCAAGACTCTGCCATATCTGCTGTGAGCCGGTCTCGCTCTGCTTGTTGTTGTCCGCTGCATCTGTGAAGTAGAATCGTTAACACATCGTCGTGAAAGCTTAGCAGAGCGTCTCCCGGGTGGCCTGCCGTGGCGGGGGGCGCTGGCTAACTGGACTGGGTCGTGAGCTAACACAAAAGCGGGTTTGAGCCTGTTGATGCAGACTAAATCTGTCCTGTCTCCCAAATCAAGCAAAAAGTGCTTTTCCCCGGTTTCTAACACTCTGAACGGTCCATCGTAAGGTGGTCTTAAACCTGGCCTCTGTGCGTCATGTCTAACAAAGACAAATTCTGCATTCTTTAAGGCTTTAGGCACAAAAACACGTGGAAAACTGTGATGAGCGGGACCTGGGAGGGTGTGCGACCCCGCGTTGCTCTGCAGCCGCTGAGCGGGGAGGCGCTCCGGAGCAGGGTTCTCAGGGAGGAAATCTCCCGGTAACCGGAGGGGTTGGGCGAAGACGAGTTCTGCCGGGGAGGCATGCAAGTCCTCTTTAGGAGCTGAACGCAACCCTAATAAAACCCATGGAAGTTTATCAACCCAATTTGTGTCCGTGAGAGCCGCTCTGAGGGCTGCTTTCAATGACCGATGGAAGCGCTCGCACAAACCGTTGGCCTGGGGGTTATACGCGGTCGTGCGATGAATTTTCACCCCCAGGCTGAGTGCCATGGACGACCAGAGCTCGGAAACAAACTGTGGTCCTCTGTCGGACGTTAAGTCTGACGGGATACCAAAGCGCGTGACCCAAGCCGTTAAAAAGGCGCGTGCAACATCTGCCGTTGTAGTTGCCGCCAGAGGAACCGCCTCTGGCCAGCGCGTGGTGCGGTCTACCATGGTTAGAAGGTGTGTGAAACCCTGGGACAGCGGAAGCGGTCCTACTAAGTCGACATGCACATGATCAAAGCGTTTGGCTGGGATGTGAAAAGGTTCTAGAGGGGCTCGTGTGTGTTTGTGTACCTTTGCCCTTTGACACGCAGTGCAAGCTGCAGCCCACTCTTTGACTTGTTTATGCAGCCCCGGCCAAACAAACTTCTCCCCTACCATTTTGATAGAAGCGCGGACGCCCGGGTGTGCCAGTGAGTGTATTAAGTCAAAAACACGGCGACGCCACACAGCCGGGACTACAGGACGGGGACGCCCCGTGGAGATATCGCAGATTAGGGAGGGCATGCCTCTTTGAAGCACCCTGTGCTCCAGCCTTAGCCCTGTTGGCCCAGACTGGAGCGCGCGCACGTCCGCGTCGCCAACCTGTTCAGCGGCCATGGCTGCGTAATGTAAACCGACGCAGACCGGAGCTGTGAGCGCTCCCGTGCCGCCAGCCTGACCTAGGTCTGCCATAGCCGACTCTGCCCCTGGGGGCCTGTCGCTGCAACCGCGCGCGAGAGGCAATCTGCCACTACATTGTGTTTACCTGCCACGTGTTGAATGTCCGTGGTAAACTCCGAAATTGCAGCCAGCTGCCTCTGTTGTCGGCCCGACCAGGGCTCTGAAACCTTGGCCATTGCAAAAGTTAAAGGCTTATGATCCACGAACGCGGTAAAACGGCGTCCTTCCAACCAGAACTGGAAGTGGCGGATGGCCAAATGTAGGGCCAAAAGCTCCCTGTCAAACGCGTTGTATTTACGTTCGCTATCGCGCAATGTTTTGCTGAAAAATGCGAGTGGTTGCCAGCATCCTGCAACCAGTTGCTCGACCACCGCTCCCACTGCCACGTCGGAGGCGTCTGTGGTTAGCGCCATGCGAGCTGCCGGCACCGGGTGTGCCAATAACGCAGCGTTGGCGAGGGCTGATTTGACCTGTGAAAAAGCGCGCTCCCGATCCGGGGACCACTCGACCTTGGCTGTAGGTTTTTGCTTCTTTAATGCCGCGTACAATGGGTGCATAAGCCGTGCCGCGTTTGGGAGGAAACGGTTATAAAAATTGACCATCCCCAAAAATTCTTGCAGCGCCTTAACCGTCTGCGGTTGGGGGAAATCCGTTATCGCGCGCACTTTATCCGGCAGCGGGACCGCGCCTTCTGGCGACACGCGGTGTCCCAAAAAATCAATTTTCGTTACCCCGAATTGGCACTTCGCTGGATTAATGATTAGCCCGTGTTCTGTGAGCCTCTGAAAAACGGCTGTGAGGTGGCGTTCGTGTTCGGCTTCAGACGCGCTGGCTACCAAAATATCATCCAAATAAGCGAACACGAAAGGGAGGTCGCGCAGCACTGCATCCATCATGCGTTGGAACGTCTGCGCGGCGCCCTTGAGGCCGAAAGGCATGCGCAAAAACTCGAAAAGCCCGAAAGGGGTTATAACTGCCGTTTTAGGTATGTCCTGCGCGCGGACTGGAACTTGGTGATAACCACGCACCAAGTCTAAATGCGCCGAAAAATCTTGGATGTGCGGAATCGGATAGCGGTCGTGGACTGAAGCATTATTTAATCTGTGGAAATCACCGCACGGGCGCCACGAGCCGTCAGCTTTGGGTACCATGTGCAGGGGTGACGACCAGGCGCTGTTGGAACGCCGGACTATGCCCAGCTTTTCCAAGTTGGCGAATTCCTCGCGCGCGATGGCCAGTTTAGCTGGGTCCAACCGCCTAGCCTTTGCGAACACAGGGGGGCCAGCAGTGCTTATGAAATGCTCTACCCCGTGTTTGGCAACTGACGCTGAACATGTAGGGACCGTGAGTGCTGGAAACTGGTTGAGTAATGCATGAAACTTACCACCCGCTGCAGTGACATTGGAATGCGCCGAAGGCAGGGCCACCCGAGCTGTGCAGGAGATAGAATAGAAAGACAGTGCATTTATAATACGTCTATTAGCAAGATCAACTAACAAACTGTTTGAGCACAAAAAGTCAGCACCTAGCATGTTGTTGCTAACTGCAGCAACAACGAAGGTCCACTCGAAGTTGCGTCCGTGGAGGGACAGGCGGAGTGTCTTCTCCCCATAGGTTTTGACCGTGGAGCCGTTCGCCGCTAACACCAGGGGCCCGTTGGCCGGCCCCAGTGTGTCCGCGTAGGTAGGCTTGACAAAACTCAGCTGGGAGCCCGTGTCCACCAGGAATTCTTTCCCAGAATTCGCGTCCGTCACGAAAAGCAACTTGTTCTTCGTGCCGAGAGTTGCAGCTGCTACCGGCTCCCGGTCCTGGCGTTTCCCTGGCGCTGGTACTGGCACGGCGGGACGCATCTGCGGGCTTTGTCGGCGAAACGTCGATGGTAGAAGCAGATGACGTTGTCAGCTCTACTTCGCCTGGTCTCCGCCGCTGCTGCCGTCATCGGGTCCGGTGCCGCAGCCTCTGGTCTCCCTCCTTCTTGCGAAGGGGCGGTCATCTCTGCTGCCGCCGTCGTGGCTGTGCGCCGTCTATGGGAGTCGACGAGCCGTTGCGCCACCTGTCCCAGCTCGTGGTAGTCACGGTTGGCGAGCGACTGCGAGCTGGTCAGGGTAACTCTCACTGCCGGCGGAAGCATCCTGAGGAAGAGGTGGGCGAAGATAAAACCGTCGTCATCCTCGCCTCTCAGGCTCATCATCTGTGCCATCAGATCCGCTGGCCTGTCTGCTTCTCCCTTTGATAGCGCCAGGAGCTTCTCTACCCGCTCTTCCTGCGAGGGAGTGAAAGCTCGGATTAGGGCAGCTTTCAGTGTGCCGTACTTGTTGTCTTGGGGTGGGTGGTTGGTCAAACTCTCCACCCGTTGCACTGTGAGGCTGTCCAGCTTCGCGACGACATGGTGGAACCTCGTTGCATCTGCCGAGATACCCCAAAGGTGGAATTGCGCCTCCACAGTGGTAAACCAGGAGCGCGGGTTATGTTGCCAGAAGTCGGGCAGCTGTAGCATGGTAGGTGCGTTAACCCAGTGAGCTCCTGCGGAGTCCGGCGTGGAAAGGTTGTCGTCACTGGACATAGTAGTCGTAGGTCACCAGTGTAGAAGATGTCTTACAAACGAGACTGAGTTTATTTCTCAGGAAGCTTTATTGAAAGTCACATCTTCTATCATCAAAGTTCTCAGCATAATAAGAGAAAGAAACACAACTTTCCTCCAGCTTTTATAACCCCCAGAGATACTCAACCCCCACATAGCGTATCTCACACCTTTACCCCCACAGAAGCTCAGTAAACATATGCACCCATAGTCACACATAGCCCTCGAGACTTGCTGGCGTCTCTGCTCTCTTCTCCACCTCGGGGCTCCTGCCGGGACATTGTCTCTGACTTCCTTCTTCCCCCAGCACCCACCTCCTAGCCGAGGTCCCTGCTGGGGCATTGTTCATTTGGACGTTTGACTGTAGGCTCTGCACCGTCGAGCCACTGTATGCCTGTGGGGGAGAATGCGTACCATACAGCATGCTACATATGTGCATTAAATATGCACCATAATAGGAGGCAGAGCCTTCAGTTATCAAGCTCCTTTCCTGTGGAACCAGCTGCCAAACTGGATTCGGGAGTCAGACTCGATCTCTGTTTTAGGAATAGGGTTAAAACCTTCCTTTTTGATATAGCCTATAATTAGGGAGGGATCATGTGTCTCTGAACCCTCCCTTAGTTACGCTGCTAATAGTTTTAGACAGCTGTGGGACCTCCAACAATGCACTGGCTTCATTCCTTTCTTCACTCTCAATGAAATATTTTTGCTGGTCATTAATTTCTGTTTGTTCTCTCCAATAGATTGAGTCCCCGTTGTGCTGTTTGCTCTCTACATGTCTGTTCTTTTCTTCTTCTTCTCTATCCCCTCACCCCCCAGCCAGTCGCTGCAGATGTCTGCCCCTCCCTTAGCCTGGTTCTGCTGGAGGTTTCTTCCATTTAAAAAGGAGTTTTTCCTCCCCATCGTCACCAAGTGCTTGTTCACAGGGGATTGTCTGATTGCTGGGGTCTTTCTGCAATTGTGGGGGTTCCCCCTACAGTAGAAAGTGCTTTGAGATGACTGTTGTTGTGAAATGGCACTATACAAATAAAGTTGAATTGAATTGAACTATTGACGTGCTATATGCAAACATTAAGGAGGCATACAGTGCTACTGCACTGCCTGCATTGGGGAAAGCAGATCACAACCTTATTCTTCTTCAACCACACACCAAACCAGGAGTGAGGAGGCTTTCCAAAACTACACACTCATTCAAGAAGTGATCTTTGGAGGCTGAGCAGACTAAGAGACTGGTTTGGAACAGCAGACTTGGATGTACTGCTGGGGTTACATGGTGATGACACTGAGGAGGTTTTTTTACTGCATCACTGACTACATCAACTTCTCTATGGACGTGGTTGTCCTGTTAAGAACTGTATGCTGCTTTGCCAACAACAAGCCCTGCATCACGAGTGATATCAAGGGACTGCTGAATCAGAAGAAGAGGACCTTTAAAGATGGTGATGAGCAAGAACTTAAGCGTGTGCAGAGGGAACTCAGAGTCCAGCTCAGGGAGGTGCAGTAGTTGTGGAAGTGGGGGGAAGACACTTCAGTGTGGAGTGACTGGGGTGCTGCAAGTGGATAAAAGCAAGAGGCAAAGTGAGGTGCTCCTCCTTCACTGAGAAACAGAGAACATCTGGTTCTCAGAGAGCACCCCGTGATGATGATGACGATGATAAATATTGCTAGTGTCTTCCCCCGTACAGGATACCTGTGGACATCCGGTGTTGTGGTGGCAGATGGAGTATGCCTGAAGAGTGAATGCTCCTCCTCAGCTTTTAGAAACTTTTATTTATTTATTTTTTTATTTTTATTTTTTTTTTTTTTTGGGGGGGGGTTGTTAGCCTGTTTTTATTTTGTTTTAGCCTATTTATTATTAGTTCGCATTTTATTGTAATCTTAGCTTCTTTTAACTTCATTTTAATTCCTAGGTTTTAGATTTAGCTTTTAATTTTAGTGGGTATTTGTGTATATTTTATGTAATAAATTTCTTGTTTGAACAAACATTTTAATTTCCCCTTTGATGCCTCTTGTGACTCTTCACCTGTTTTTTAAAGAACCTGCAAGTGTGTTTTTAACCACCCTCGGCCGCATTACACTTGCTTACCAGGAGATGGTGGAAGTGGAGGACGCTATTGTCTGTATGTTACAGAGGGCTGTACATTAATTTGTTTTGCTCATAGCACTGGTGCTACAGAGGTTCATAGTCATGTAGCACAAGACAAAAACTTGTAACACGATAACAACATCTGTTACATTTGTAAAACTGACTGCAAGGATAAAGACCTGTACTTATATAGCACTTTTCCAGTTTCAACCACTCAAAGCCCTTCACTAGTACCCTCTATTCTAAGGGCCAAACAGAGAACGATGCCTAGCGACCACTAAGAACCACCAAATAACAACATGTGCGTCTTTGGATTGCAGGAGGAAACCAGCTCACCGAGAGTAAACCCACACAGCACAGGGACAACATGTAAACTCCACACAGGAAGGTTCCCACTTCTACCACCCTGGGGATTCAAATCTGGAAACTTTTAGCAGTCAGGCAACAGTGCTAACCACTGCACCACTGTGCAAGTAGTGCAGTTTAATCATTAAAAATATAGTATTTCGGAGTTCCGGTCTGGACGCCATGGTGATAGCAACTTAACGCTGAACCTCCCAGATCCAATCCAAGGAAAACATCTTCAAAATCAGACTTAATGGATTTTTGGAAGAATAAAAATCAAAAGACAAAAACACCATGCCTAACCAAAAACAGAAGAAACTGACATTCCCCAGGTCAGGACGCGTAGCGGCCGCAGAATCTGATCTCGAGGACCTCCGTTCAGGAGACGAGGAGCTAGGCCTAACTAACAAAAAGATTAGCTTGAAATCGCTATTTGATGAATTACGACGATTTCGGGCCGAATTTCATGAATTCAGAGAGGAACTAAAAAGGACAAACAGCAGAATGGACCAGGCCGAAAACCGAATCTTGGAAGCTGAAGAAAGAGTAAAAGTGCTTGAAGATTCTATGCTGGATTTACACAGAAAACAGTCAAGGCTGGAGGCTAAGCTAACCGACCAAGAAGGAAGACAGAGACGAGATAACATCAGAATTCATGGTCTGAAAGAAGGAGCTGAAGATAGTTTCAACACAGTGGCGGAATGCGTGGAATCCTTATTGAGAGAGAAGTTGGATATTCCTCAAACCACCGATTTGAAGATAGAAAAGGCCCATCGTACATTAGCCGCAAAGCCAGCGGCAGAAGCGCACCCGCGTTCAGTGGTCGTAAGATTCTCCGATTTCAAAATAAAACAAGAGGTTGTAAGACGGGCTTGGCAGAAAAAAGGATTCATGCATCAAGAGAGAAAAGTCTTCGTGGAGCACGATTACGCCCCTGAGGTTCTTAAAAAGCGACGGGAACGACGCCAAAAAGGTTCTACGGGAACAGAATCTACGCTTTCAGACGCCATTTCCGGCGAAGTTAAGGGTCTTTTACGGTGAAGAGTCATGTCTCTATAATTCAGCGGAAGAAGCAACAATTGACATGGCGAGAAGAGGACTCCCGGTAACGGTGTTTAAACCCGCAGCGAATCTGAACGAAAAGATCAGAGCTCAAACGTGGTCCACTAAGAGACCTTCAAAATCCACGGGCCAGCAGCGGGAAACCCAGCCTCAGAGCTACAAAGATAAGCTTTCCAGTTCCAGGAAGGAATAGCGACCTTTTTGGGTTTTTTTTTCTTTTCAGTCATTCTGCACTTCCATCCCCCCTCCTACAAGGTAACAAACATTAAAGGAGATGCAGAATCAGCATGTGGTAAAACCTTTCATGGAGCAGTTATAGCATTAGAAACAAATGTCTTCTTAATTTAAAGGAAAAAAAATCTTGTTAAAATAGAAATGTGACAATGACCCACATGTTCTCTCCACACTAACAAATACTGTATTAGAGTGAATGTTTGCTGTGATGGGGGTGGGAGGGTGCACACAATCTCATAGGGTATAGGCATAAAAAAAAAAAAATCATTACAAATTCGGATTGGGATCTGAAATTCATGTTAAAAACATGGGACAACTTACAGGGGTAAGAGAGGGCCCTCAACACGTAACAGCGTTTGAGGAATTTCCCTCAGAGCCTACACTCCATCAGGGCTCTTACAGGGTCTTTAAAGAGACCCCAGCTCAGGAAGTTTTTTTGACAGTTTTTTGTTTTAAAGTTTCGTACACTATGTTCTTAATGTTTTTTATGTTCTTAATGTTCTTTCAGTTTCTGAGTAGCAAAAAAGAGGGCCACCACACTGTTATACTAAATAAGAAAATACAAAGGAGAAACAGGGTGTAACCAAAATACCCTCATATAATGTAAAAGGAATCCTGAATCCAGTTAAAAGATCCAAGATTCTACGCAAAATGAAAAAAGACAAAGCAGAAATAATATTTTTACAAGAAGCCCACCTAACAGACGTGGAACACACTAAATTCAATAGACAAGGGTTTAAAATGATCTCTTCATCTTCATATAAATCAGGGAGGAGGAGGGGAGTAGCGACATTGATATCAACCAAAATTACATTTGAAAAAAAATCAGAACACAAAGATAAAGAAGGGAGGTACAGTTTGGTAATTGGGCGGCTAGAGGGAGAAGATATCACCCTGCTGAATGTATATGCACCACCAGGGGCTAAATGGAAATTTTATAAAAATGTATTCAACCTAATGATAACTAAAGCCCAAGGTTTAGTGATATGTGGTGGAGACTTCAATCTAAGACTGAATCCATACTGGGATGCAACAGGTAATTCTTCACATCAAAATAACACTCAAAATAGGAAAACTCGGATGCTACTAAAAGAAATGGGAATCTGTGACGTATGGAGAGAATTAAACCCCAATGTAAAAGATTATACTTTTTATTCAACACCACATTCATCTTACTCAAGGATTGATTACTTTTTTATGTTTAATAGAGACATTGGAAGAGTAAAAACATGCAAAATAGGACTGATGGATCTCTCTGACCACAGTCCGATCTATATGGACTTAAACATCCAAAAATACAGAAATAATACATTTTCCTGGAGGTTGAATTCAAATATCCTGAAAGGACCACTGAAAGATGAATTGGAATCAGATATTTCAGATATTTGGAAGAAAACGATAATGGAGAAGTATCCCCTTTAATACTGCGGGATACGTGCAAAGCTGTAATAAGGGGAAAAAATATTGCAAAACTGGCAACCCAAAAGAAACTGAGACAAGAAAAACTAATCACACTAGAGTCAGAACTCAAGAACCTAGAAAAAGAACACAAAGACAACACTCATTCTAATGGCTCGCTCAAGATTAAAGAAATTAAAAATCAAATAAATGAGATCTACACAATAGAAATCCAGAAGAAACTTACATTTCTGAAACAAAAACACTATGAAGCAGGCAGTAAATCGGCAAAATTACTAGCCTATAAATTGAGGAAGCAACAAACAGAAAGTAGCAATCTACAAAATCAGAGACCCAGTATCAAAGGAAATAAAATTCAGAATTCAGGATATTCTTAAAAGCTTCGAGAATTACTACAAGAACTTATACTCCCACAAAAAACATAAAAACGCATCCGAGACATTCCTAAACACATTAAACCTTCCCCAACTTACGGAATCACAAAATAAAACACTACTGTCAGAAATACAACCTAAAGAATTGGAAAAAGCAATTATGAAACTTAAAGCTAACAAATCCCCAGGAGCAGATGGCTATACAGCAGAATGGTACAAAACCTTTAAACTGCAACTATCTCCTCTCCTCCTGAAAACATTTAACTATGTCCTCCACACAGGGGAAATCCCCCCTCCTGGAGAGAAGGGGTCATTGCAGTTATACCTAAACCTGAAAAGGATAAACTAGAATGCTCCAACTACAGACCAATCGGTGTATTAAATCAGGACTATAAGCTTTTTACCATTATCCTTGCCAAAAGGTTAGAAAACATACTGACAGACTTAATTCACTTAGACCAAACAGGTTTTATAAGACAAAGACAGACACAAGACAACATTCAACGCACTTTACACATAATTCATCATATAAAAAAATATAACTTAAATGCAGTCATATTGGGATTAGATGCTGAAAAAGCATTCGATTCGGTTGACTGGTCTTTCCTATATAGAATCTTATTCAGTTTCAATTTTCATAACAACTTCATTAGAACTATACAGGCATTATATAAAAAACCAACAGCTAAAATAAGGATTAACGGTAATTTATCATCATCTTTTGAGCTGGAAAGAGGATGTCGTCAAGGCTGCCCCCTGTCTCCACTGCTCTTTGCAATCTTCATAGAACCTCTGAGCCAATGGATAAGACAAAATCAAAAAATTCAAGGTATTACACTTGGTCAGAAGGAACATAAAATAGCACTCTTTGCTGATGACATTTTAATATACCTAGGGCAGCCAGACACTTCTTTACCAGAACTAATCTCAGTTTTTTCAGACTATGGAGATTTATCGGGGTACAAATTAAACATGCATAAAACCCAAGTTTTAACATTCAACTATGACCCAAATCATTATTCACTAAGTGAACTCAAAACTAACTGGGAGTCGTAATCTATGAAATATCTGGGGGTCAATATCCCGAAACAACTCGACAAAATTATAACACTAAACTATGATCCACTGGTGACAAAAATAAAATCTGACCTAGCAAGATGGAATATGATACCGTTCTTAGGTACTGCACAAAGAATTGAAGCAGTCAAAATGAATATACTTCCACGTCTTCTATACCTTTTCCAAACAATACCTGTAAAACCTCCCAAAAAAACATGGCAGGAGCTGGGCAGAAGGATCTCAAGATTCATATGGCAGGGCAAGAGACCTAGAATCAGATATAGAAACCTACAGCTAAACAAAGACAAAGGTGGGCTCGCGCTGCCAAATATCAGGGACTATTTGATAGCTGCACAAATTAAAACTTTAGTAGAGATATGTAACCCAGTCTACACTGCACAATGGAAGGAGATGGAAGGCCAAATAACAAGTGGCATCCCCCTACAGGCGATAATAGGGAACAATGCCTTACCTAAACTCTTGAATAACACTAACCCGTGGATAAAGACCCCGCTAAAAATTTGGTTTAAGATAGTCAGAGAGAATCAAGCTAAAGAGCCCTATCGACTTCTGCAATGGATTGCCTATGATCAAGACTTTACCCCGAATAAAACAGACACTAGATTTAAAGAGTGGTAAGAGAAAGGGCTGATAAAATATTACGATTTTTTTAAGGGGCAAACTTTAAGAAGTTTTGAAGATTTGAAAACACAAGGTCTAATAAATCAAGATCTTTACAGGTTCTTTCTGCTTAGACACCACATAAACAATATACTTAAAAAGGAGGATTTGGAAAGGGCCCAGTCGGATGTTCTGAAGGTCTTCTTAATGGCATATAAAGGGATCCCAGGGATCAGATACATTTCTAAAATATACCAAGGTCTTCAAGACTTAAAAGGAGACAACACATCATATATAAAAGAGAGATGGGAAAAAGAGGGGAATTTCACTTTACAATTGGAAATATGGGAAAAGCTAAATAAACAGCAATGGAAAAGTACCTCATCCCTGCAGTGGAGAGAATTTGGATGGAAAAACTTGGTAAGATTTTTCAGAACACCTGCACAAAACAAATTTACCCATAAGGGGTTGAACTGCTGGTGCTTGTGTGGTGAAAAGACTGCAAATCATTTTCATGTGTTTTGGTCGTGCCCAGTTATCCACCAATATTGGACCAATGTACAGACAATATTGGGGAAAATATTCAAAATAACAGTTCCCTTTTCTTTTGTAACTTTGTATTTGGGTTTACTACCGGACTCACTGGAAAGACGAGGAGATAAATACTTATTCAATGTTTTAATATTGGCAAGTAAAAAAGCCCTAACTAAAAAATGGATGTTGAAGGACTGTCCTACACCTGAAGATTGGATTAACGTGATTCAAGACATTTACTCGATGGAAAAGTTGACATTCGCACTGAGACAGGACATGGATGGGTTCATGAACTTTTGGCAACCCTGGATCGCATATGTGTCTTCCATTAGATCTAATCTTTGACAAATACCATTTCAATAATGGTCCCGCTCTTTGTTCCAACGCTACTCAGATGCTCTTTTACTTTTAATTACTTAATTTTCTGTTTGTTTGTTTTTTGCTGTTCTGTTTGTTTGTTTATTCGTCTTTTTTATTTAATTCTCTTTAATTTCTCTTTTTCTTTCACTTAAAAAAAAGGGGGTGTTGCAATAACTATCCTACCAATGTTGTCAAATAGCAAAAAATAAGGGAACGTGTGATGAAAATGTAAACAATGCAATGCTGTAATGACCTGTATACCCTTTACAAAAACTTAAATAAAAAAAAAATAGTATTTCATTTTAGCATTAAAAACAACTTGTAAAGATATAGAAATTACTTTAAATTTACATACATTTCCACATCAGTCACCAATCTTAGCCACCTAAACAGGATCTCCACACCATACAAATTATCGGGCCAGTTTTGGCCTGCGAGCTGTATGCTTGACACCCCTAGACTAGCCTGTATCCTATGTCGCCTCATGGAGCTTTCTCTTCCTCTGTTGCACTCCTCCTCCAGAGACCCACGCAAAATAACCCTGCTGTGGGCCTAGGAGAAGCTGGAAGAAATAGAAAAAAAACTCCCGGAGCCTGCAGCAGCTCTGACCATCACTCAGCTGCTGCGATGAAGAGACCAGCCTGTCCTGTCGGCAAGGAGCAGTCTATGTATCCTGCTTCATCTCGCATCTGCTCTTTTTTTATGACAGCCCCCACCAAAATAAAACTTATCTCACTGTGTGTGATGCTAAATGCGACACTCAGAAGTGCAGTCTGTGTACAAACACATGGTGTCTGTTCTTGTAAATATGAAAGCTGTTCAGCACCAATATGAAAAAGAATGTTGGGTGCATTTAGCAGTACGCTCCGTTGTAATGGAGGACAAAGAGCAGGAACCATTAAACTCTATATATCGGTGTATTCCACCACTGATCTGTGCCGAGTTTAACACGGGGTGACAAAATTAAGACATTAAAATGCTGGTGACTTTCCACAGGGCCCATGTCACCAGCTTCCGGCGATGTAAGCACATGAAACTTGATATCCCAGAGAAATGCAACGTTATCTGAGATTATTGGAGATTGTTGAGGTCTGAATTCATGTTGATGGAATTTGCGACCGCAGCTTGCCAACTGTAGTTTAACTGGTGCAATGAGAAATGGGTCTGTTTCTCATTGCACCGATGCTACGTCAGTTCATTCATTCTTCACACAGACCTGTTTTCATGTCATATACGTCGCACTGTGCAGCCCTGCTACACTGATCACCTGGACGGGGCAGTAGCATTGTGAGAATTACATTTTTGTGCTTCTCAAACACCTTCAACACCATCCAGCCTCTGCTCCTCAGAGACAAACTGATGGCGATGAGAGTCGGCTATCACTTGTGGTATTGATTACAGGCTACCTGACAGGCAGAACCCAGTATGTGTGACTGGGAGACTGCAGGTGGGATACAGTGGTCAGCAGCAGGAGAGCACCACAGGGGCTCCAATATAACTTGGAGTCCTGCCATGTGCCCCCCCCCCAAAAAAAAAAAAAAATTGCAGCCAACACTGCTATTGTGGGCTACATCAGGAATAGACAGGGGGAGGAGTACAGGACACTGATCCAGGACTTTGTCACATGGTGTGATTCCAACCACCTGCAACTTAACTCTACCAAGACCAGGGAGATGGTGGTTGACTTAAGAAGGCTGAGGCCTAACCTGGAGCCTGTGATTATCAGCGGTGACTGTGTGGAGAGTGTACACATTTACAAATACCTGGGAGTACAGCTGTGTGACAAATTGGACTGGACTGCCCACAAGGCTGCTCTGTGCAGGAGAGGACAGAGCTCACTGTACTTTCTTAGAAGGCTGGAGTCCTCCAACATCTGGAGAAAACTGCCACAGATGTTCTATCAGTCTATTGTGGAGAGTGCCCTCCTCTTTGCAGTGGTGTGCTGGGGGAGCAGCATCAAGAAGAAGGACACCTCACATATGAACAAACTGGTGAGGAAGGTGGGATCTGTTGTGGGCACAGAGCTGGATATCCTGACATCTGTGGCAGAGCAAAGGGTGCTGAGCAGGCATCATCTACAGACAGAAGTAGTTTCAGTGATAGGATGCTATCATAGTCCTGCTCCACCGACAGACTGAGGTGATCGTTCTTTATGTCAGTCTTCTTCATCCTCTCTATCCCCTCACTCCCATCCAATCACAGCAGATGACTGACCCTCCATGAGCCTGGTTCTGCTAGAGGTTTCTTCCTGTTAAATGGGAGTTTTTCCTCTCCACCGTCGCTAAGTGCTTGCTCACAGAGGATCGTCTGATTGCTGGGGTCTTTCTGAAATTGTGGGGTTTTTTTCTGCATTTTGTAGCGCTACGAGATGACCTTTGTTGTGATGTGGCACTATATAAATAAAGCTGAATTGAACTGAATTGAATCGCTCATTCCCCAATGTCATACGGCTCTTTAAATTCTATCTGGGGGAGGTGCTAAAGGTGCTTTCTGTACTACATACTTCATACTATGCATTCTAATTTATATATGCTGTTTTGTATGAACTATGCATTTTTATCTTAATTTTTATTTTTATTTTGAATTAGTGTCCAGTGTTTCCTCTGGTTTAAAGAGGTTGGCGTGGTGGCAACATATTTTTCCACGGGGAGGGGGGGAGGGGAGACATGATACTATTATTACCGGAATATGTTCATTTTATATATTTATTTCTTTTTTTTATTTTGCACAGTAACTTTGCATATGGAACTTACCATTTGAAGTATTCTACAAGCGATGCTTGAATGTTAAGGTCCCACCCAGATTTCCTGTGTTTGGACTATTTAGTGGTGTTGTGGGAATCCCTCTCAGTATATTTACACTCAGACTTAAAGACAAAAAGGAATCGTCATGGGGGGTTTGTGTGTGGATGCGGGGGTGGTGTGTTGGTGCCTGAGATCTGTTACTCTTTTGTTGCTTGTGTTTCTAGAGAAATGTGAGAGCGAGTTGAATAAAGCCTGATATGATCTGGACCTCTTTGCCTGGTTATTCCTCTCTCCACACTGGTGACCCTTGACGCACAATGGAACGTGAGGCGAACACCCCAGAGGCGACCCGGACGGGAAGTGCCAGCAACGTGTGCGCCGTTTCGGTCAAACTCCCAGACATTTGGCTACACGACCCGAAGTCTTGGTTCCTCCACACCGAGGCCCAGTTCGTGCTCCAGGGAGTAAGATGACACCAGATACTACTACATAGTTGCAGCGCTGGATGCACGCACAACTCAGCAGGTGGCGAGCCTGCTCCAACAGCCCCCAGCCCGTGACAAATGTGGTGGTCTCAAAACCACACTTACCAGGCGCTACACACTCTTGGACTGCAAGAGAGCGGAGAGGCTCCTGACGTGCTCCGAGTTAGGAGACGGGTTGGCGGTCGAATTGATGGAGAAGATGTTGGCGTTGATGGGCACAGATGACGGGCGTTTTCTCTTTGCCCACCTTTTCCTCCAGAACCTCCCGACAGCAGCCAGAGCAGTCCTTGCCAATTCGTCACTGCTGGCTGCGCACAACTACCGGACGCTAGCTCAGGAGGCAGATCGGATTATCCTCTCTACCAGAGCCCTCACAGTGAACGCAGTGGCGGAACCCAGCGAGACGGCCAGCAGAGGCGAGAAGCCAGCGATGGTGACTGCGGCAGGGGCCAAGAAGCACCGGAGAGACACGCTCTGTTTCTACCACCGCCGTTTTGGAGAGGACGCACGCCGATGTGTGCCACCGTGCCAATTCAAGCATTTGGGAAACGCCAGGACTGGCAGTCGGTAGCAGCTGCGACCACCTGTGTAGCAAGCAAGCTGCTCTATGCGACAGACTCACGCTCGGGGAGACAGTTCCTCGTGGACTCCGGCTCCCAAAAGAGCCTCATCCTGCTGTCATACGCCGACCAGCTGGCGGGAACTAGCGGCCCCGAGCTGACGGCCGCAAACAGCTCAGACATTAAGATTTTTGGTGAGAGGACGCTGACTATATCCTTGCACGGCCATACATACCAATGGATATTTGTCATAGCGGCATGCAGCTTCCCCTTCTTAGCGCTGATTTATTGTGTGCACTCGGACAACTAGTCGATGTTGCTAACAGATGCCTGGTTAATGCAATGTCTTTTGATTCTCTCCCCTGTACCGTTCGAGGAATCGGGCCAACAACACTAGCCAACATCACAGTTCCAGGGGGTAAGTTCCACACACTACTCAACCAGTTTCCAGCACTCACGGTCCCGACGTTTTCAGTGACCTTCACTAAACACGGGGTGGAGCACTTCATTACCACCACGGGCCGCCAGTTTTCGCACGACCTCGGCGCCTGGACACAGCTAAACTGGCCATAGCGCGAGGAGTTTGCCAACTTGGAAAAGTTGGGCATCATCAGGTGCTCAAACAGCCCATGGGCATCCCCGCTACATATGGTTCCTAAGACCGAGGGATCATGATGACTGTGCAGAGATTTCTGCAGATTAAACAATGCCACAGCGCACAACCGCAACCCCATCCCTCATATTCAGGATTTTTCCATTCACCTCACCGGGGCACGCATTTTTTCCAAGATAGACCCAGTCCGTCGTTACCACCAGGTCCCGGTGCATGCTGAGGACATACCCAAAATGGCAGTAATAACCCCGTTTGGCCTGTTTGAGTTTTTATGCATGACTTTCGGGTTAAAAGACGCAGCGCAGACATTCCAACGCATGATGGATGCGGTGTTGTGCGATCTGCCGTTTGTGTTCGTCTACCTGGATGACATCCTCGTGGCCAGCGAGTCCAAGGACGAACACGTATCCCACCTCAGGACAGTTTTCCAGAGGTTGGAGGAGCATGGGTTAATAATCAACCCGGCGAAGTGCCAGTTCGGGGTGGCAGGAATTGATTTTTTAGGCCACCGCATCTCACCGGAGGGCGTGATACCCTTGCCGGACAAGATGCGTGCAGTGGCGAATTTTCCCCGGCCTCAGACGGTCAGGGTGCTGCTGGAGTTTTGGGGGATGGTAAACTTTTACAACCGTTTTTTCCCCTGCACAGCCCTGCTCATGCAGCCGTTGTACACCGTGCTTAAGAAACGGAAGCCGGCGGACAGAGTTGACTGGATTCCTGAGCGGGAACAGGCGTTTTCCGAGGTTAGCACAGCTCTGGCGAACGTTGCACTGCTGGCGCACCCGGACCCAGCTATAGCGCTCACTACCGACACCTCGGATGTGGCCATCGGGGCCGTCATGGAGCAATGCGTCGCCAGTTCTTGGCAGCCACTCGCCTTTTTTAGCAGGTCTTTGCATGACAGTGAGCGTAGATACAACGCGTTTGACAGAGAGTTACTGGCTCTCCACCTGGCCATACGCCACTTCCAGTTCTGGCTGGAAGGGAGCAGCTTCACTGCATTTGTAGACCACAAGCCGCTAATGTATGCAATGGTCAAGGTTTCGGAACCATGGTCGGGCCGGCTGCAGAGACAGCCGGCCGCGATTTCGGAGTTTACAACCAACATTCAGCATGTGGCCGGTAAACTCAACGTGGTGGTGGATTGCCTCTCATGCGCATTAGTGGCCCCAGTCTATGTGGGGATAGATTACACTGCAATGGCCACTGAGCAGATCGGTGATGCAGACGTTTGTGCGCTCCAGTCTGGACCAACATGGTTAAGGCTGGAGAGCAGAGTACTGCAAGACACCCCCCCCCCCCCAGTCTGTGACGTCTCCACAGGACGCCCGCACCCGGTGGTCCCACGCGTTTGGCGCCGCCGTGTTTTTGAGTCCGTTCACTCCCTGGCACACCCAGGATTGCGTGCGTCAGTCAAAATGGTGGGAGCGAAGTTCATCTGGCCAAGCCTGCACAAACAGGTTAAACAGTGGGCTGCAGCCTGCGTAGCGTGCCAGCGAGCCAAAGTGCACAGGCACACAAAGGCCCCCTTGGAGCCGTTCCATATCCCAGCTAAACGGTTAGCTCACTTTCACATGGACCTCGTGGGCCCCCTCCCGCCATCGCAAGGGTTCGTGCATCTCCTGACAGTGGTGGACTGCACCACGCGCTGGCCTGAAACAGTCCCACTAGCTTCCATCGCGTCTGCAGAAGTTGCACGAGATTTTTTGATGACATGGGTGGCACGTTTCGGCGCCCCTTCAGATATCACATCCGATCGGGGGCCGCAGTTTGTTTCCAACCTCTGGTCCACCATGGCCCAGAGCCTGGGCATCTCACTTCATTGCACGACTGCGTACAACCCACAGGCCAATGGGTTATGCAAGTGTTTCCATAGATCGCTTAAAGCAGCGCTCAGGGCTTCGCTTATGGATGCAGATTGGGTGGACCAGTTGCCGTGGGTTCTATTAGGGTTGCGTTCCGCACTGAAGGAGGATTTGGCAGCCTCCCCAGCAGAGCTGATTTTTTCCCAGCCGCTGCGGCTCCCAGGGGAATTTTTGCCGGACAGCCCCACGCCAAACACCGAACTATCCCCGCTTTCACCACGTAGCACAGTGGCAGGGATGGTACCTGGTCCAGTCCACCACTGTTTTCCATGCGCTTTTGTGCCAAAGGCCTTGAAGGACGCAGCGTTCGTATTTGTCAGGCACGATGCCCACCGGACCCCCTTGCGCCCGCCCTACGATGGCCCATTCAGAGTGCTGGAACCCGGGGAGAAACATTTTGTGTTAGACTTGGGGGGACGCAGGGAAACAGTCTGTATAGACAGGCTTAAGCCCACTTTCGTGTTATCAGATGAGCAAGTGGTGTTGGCCCAAACTCCTTGGCATGGACGACCCCCACTGAGAACTCCCGAGGTAAATGACTCGTCAGATCAGTCACAAGGGAATGCTAATGATGTTTTCCCCCCTCCCAATGTCCCCCCACAGACGGACACACCCCCAACCTCGAATCCACAGACCCCACGTTACAGCCGCTACGGACATAAGCTGAAGCCCAACGGACATGAGGGTCAAGGCTCAGTCTGAGTCGGGGGGGGGGGGGGGGGTGGGAATCCCTCTCAGTATATTTACACTCAGACTTAAAGACAAAAAGGAATCATCATGGGTGGGTTTGTGTGTGGATGCGGGGGTGGCGTGTTGATGTGAACAGTGACAAAGAGAATTGGAATTACAAAGGTTTTGATGTTGATGCAGCACACAGAGAAGGCCTACCGAGTGATATTATTTAAGAGCAGAGGTGCCTGAGATCTGTTACTCTTTTGTTGCTTGTGTTTCTAGAGAAATGTGAGAGAGAGTTGAATAAAGCCTGATAAGATCTGGACCTCTCTGTCTGGTTGTTCCTCTCTCCACAGTGTCATCCTTCTCTCCTTCGTCTGCTCTCACCTCTCCTGGACCCTCTGCCTGAAAACATTCCTCTCCTTGGATCCTCTCTTCTGTCTCATCTTTCCCTATATGAGGGTTGTCTAATTCAGGTTCTCTCTCTGTGTATGGTGGTATACAAACCGATTAGAAAATATCAAGTGTTATGTTTTGAAATGCAGGATTTTTTGTCATGGTTTACATAAATGACAAAAAATATGTGCATTTTTTTGTGTTTTTATTTGAGTGTTTCTTTTTTCTATTGAGAGAGTTGAGAAAAAAAAAAACAAAAACAAACAATCATAATAGTAATTTACTCATGGTACTTAAATTATATGATCAGAGGTGGGTACAGTAGCCAGAAATTCTATTCATGTAAAAGCAGTGCTTTGAAATTAATAATTAAAAGTAGACAACCAAAAGTTTCTAGTTGAGTTAAGGGTACAAAAGAGCACCCACTTAAAAACTTGATTAATGACTTCAGTGTTGAAGGTTTGAGGTTTTTCTCCAAAATTTATAACAATTTTTTATTATAGTTTTCTATCATGGTTGTAAATAACAACAATCAGCTCACATGCGCGATGCAGCAACAAGAAAGAGCAATCAAACCACAACACACATTTGAGATCTTTATTAAATGTCAAAATAGACGCACAGCTACTGAAACAGTCACTCGCCAGAGGAAATGGCCTGTGGAGAGAAGATGAGAGCTGTAAATGGAGGAACAGAGTAAGGGAAAATGGGCTGGCCAAATTACCATTTACGTGAGCTCCAAGGGAGAACCGGCAGGGCCCCAACGGGGAATAGATGAACCAGCAGGGTGAAGGGAATGGAGCTGGTGGTGCCTGACCGGGTGGAGGTTGAGTGCCGTAGATTGGCAACGAGGTGGCAGGAGAGAGCGCGCAGACCCGCACGATGGCAGCAACCTGAAGGGGGAAGAGAATAAACAGGTCAGTAACGTTTCCACCTGTGTGAACGATTAGACTTTCTTGTCCTAATAACAGGCAGTATACCAAGAAGAGCTAGCGTTAAGTCACTCAAGAGCGCTTCCTTATAAACACTAGTTGATGAGAGGGACCAGGTGCGTCTTCACACTCAGGTGCGTTGATGATCTGAGGAGAGATAAACGGGAAGGAGGGGGCGCACTTTCGTCGCCCATGACAGGGCCCGCCCTTCTAGGAGTGCCTCCTGGCGGTCCACAGGGCTTTTCCTTGTCATCTCCTAGTCCAGAACACAGGACCATTCCTCCGGGTCGTAGCCCTCCCAATCGACCAGATATTGGAGCCCTGCTGGTTCATCTATTCCTCGTTGATGCTCTGCCGGTTCTGCCTTAGAGCTCACATAAGTGTTAATTTGGCCAGCCAATTTTCCCTTACTCTGTTCCTCCATTTACAGCTCGACGGCGAACATCCAGGACCCGACAAACCGTGTAGGTTGTGTGGCCGTCAATCATCCGGGGAGGAGGAGGAGGCTTTGGGGGGGGCAGAGGGGGCAGACCGAGAGGGGTTTAATGTGTGACACATGGAAGGTCGGGTTCACCCGTAGGGTCGGAGGTAGCTTTAGCTGTACTGAGGTGTCATTGACCACTCTGGAGATTGTGTAATGTCCCAAGAAACGAGGAGATAGTTTCTTGGACTCCACCTTCAGGGGAACCTGATTAGCCACCAGCCAGACCTGCTGCCCCACGGCATACTTGGGGGCAGGAACCCCTTTCCTGTCGGCCATGGCCCGGTTGTGCTTGGTAGAGCGGGCGAGGGTGGCGCACGTGGACCTCCAGAGACACTGACAGTGTCAAGCGTAGACCCCCACGGGGGGAACCGCGACCTCCCTCACGGCCATAGGCAGCAGCGGAGGAGTATACCCCAATGACGCCTCAAAAGGGGTGAGTCTGGTAGCTGTGAAGACGGCAGAGCTCATGGCATATTCCACCCAGGTCAGGTGTGTGCTCCAGGCGGAAGGATTCTTGGCCGCTACACATTGGAGAGTGGCCTCCAAGGACTGGTTGGCACTCTCCACCTGCCTGTTGCTCTGGGGATGGTTGCCAGAGGAGAGGCTCATGGTGGTACCCAGAGTCCGGCAGAAGGTCCTCCAAACCTGGGACATGAACTGGGGACCCCGTTCAGACACAATGTCCTATGGAATGCAGTGGAGGCGAATGACGTGTTTGGTGAGCAGGGTGGCCGTCTTCAAAGCCGAGGGAAGTTTTAGGAGAGCCACCAGGTGCACAGCCTTGGAGAAGCGGTCAACAATAGTTAGGATGACTGTCTTTCCATGGGAGGGGGGGAAGTCCAGTTACGAAGTCCAGGGTGATGTGAGACCACGGGTGACCGGGGATGGGCAGGGGATGAAGTAGTCCAGCCGGGGGAGAGGAATCCAATTTGCCCAGTCACAGGTCTGGAAGGCCCGCACATATTCCTGCACGTCCCACCGCAGCGTGGGCTACCACAACACCCGCTGAATTAGGTCAGTGGTGCGAGTGATCCCAGGGTGGCAGGGAAAGTGGCTGGTGTGACCCCACTGAACGATGTCACTACGGAGAGCGGCCGGGACGTACAGGCGGTTCCGGGGGCACTCTGTTGGTACAGGCTCCCGAGACTGGGCCTGACGGACCCTCTGCTCGATGTCCCACATAAGGGCTCCGAGGACGCAGGAAGAGGGAAGAATGGGTTGGGGGTGGGAAGGGGGCGCTACCTCCTTGGAATCAAACTGACGCGATAGCGCATCCGGTTTGGTATTCCGAGAGCAAGGCTGGTAGGTGATAGTAAAGTTGAACTGCTGAAAAAACAGGTTACAATGAGCCTGCCTGGCGTTGAGTTGGCGGGCCGACTGCAAATACTCTAGGTTTTTGTGGTCGGTCCACACGACAATGGGGTGAATAGCCCCCTCTAACCAGTGCTTCCATTCGTCCAATGCCAACTTAATGGCGAGCAGCTCTCTGTCCCCTACATCAGAATTGTTCTCAGCCGACGTAAGCCAACGAGAGAAAAATGCGCACAGGTGAAGCCTCTGGTCGGAGGGTGTGTGCTGTGAGGGGACAGCGCCTACCCCCGAATCAGACGCATCCACCTCGAGGACGAACTGGAGCTGTGTGTCAACCTGAGCCAAGATTGGTGTGTCAGTGAACAGCCCTTTTAATTTGGAAATGGCCTGTTCAGCTGCCTCGGTCCAACGAAAGGGAACCTTAACGGATGTCAGCTGTGTTAAGGGCAGTGCTACCCCACTATAGTTCCGAATGAACCTGCAATAAAAGTTTGCAAACCCGAGGAAGCGTTGAAGCTCCCTGCGGGAGTGGGGAGTTGGCCAATCAAGCACTGCCCTCACCTTGGCCGGGTCTGCAATCAGTCTCCCCTCAGCCACTTTGAAGCCCAAGAAGGTTGTGGAATTGGTGGAGAACTCACACTTCTCTGTCTTAATGTAGAGCTTGTTCTCCAAGAGCCGTTGTAGGATGGCTCTCACATGGACCTCAAGTCCCTCTGGTGAGTGGGAGAAAATCAAGATATCATCCAAATAGACAAACACAAATTGATACAGCATATCGCAGAGAACGTCATTAATAAGCCATTGGAAGATGGCGGGGGTGTTGGTGAGCCCAAACGGCATCACCAAATATTCAAATTGCCCTTGGTGGGTTTTAAACGCCGTCTTCCACTCGTCCCCCTCGCAAATACGGATGAAATGGAAAGTGTTGTGCAACTCTAATTTGGTGAACATCAGTGAGCACTGAAGGAGTTCAAATGCGGAATTGATCAAGGGCAGGGAATGTTTGTCCTTGACTGTAATAGTGTTGAGTTCCCCGTAGTTGATACACGGGCACAGCGAACCATCCTTCTTCCCCACGAAGAAGAACCTGGCCCCGAGAGGAGCCGAAGATGGCCGAATAAGGCCAGCGTTCAGCAGTTCCTTAATATAGTTCTCCATCGCCTCCCTCTCCAGACCAGAAATACTATAGAGCTGACTGGATGGCAGCCTCGCCCCCAGGATGAGGTCCACAGCACAGTTGTAAGAGTGACAGCACTCTTGACTTGCCGAAAACCTCTCCCAAATCGTGTTAAGCCTGGGGAATGAGACTGAGGTCTGGCAGCTTGGCCGGAGGAAGAGAGACAGGGAGAGACAACGAACACTCTGCTGAACGTGAACAATTTGCCAAACAGAATTGGTTCCAGGAGGAGATGGAATTTTGCCCCCAGTTTATGATGCAGTTATGCCTCTGGAGCCACGGATAACCTAGGACCATCGGGGAAGATGAAATTGGAAGAACTAGGAACAAGAGTTCCTCCCGATGGTTTCCGGAAAGAAGGATGGTGATCTGCGCCATGCGTTCAGTGACTACCATAACTTGCCGGCCAGATATGGTGGTAATTCTTTGGTGTTTGGGCAGTTTGAGTGTGGGAATACCCATGTCCTGAACGAACCAGGCCAACACGAAATTGCCCTCTGCCCCTGAATCCACTAACGCCATCGTCCTCCTCTCGACCTCCGGCAATTGCACGAGGGCCGAAATAGAGAAATTACCGGGGGGAGTTAATTTGATCCCGCCCGCCAGACCCCCCATGGTTACTAACGGGCCACGTCTTTTGGCCTCTGGTGGCACTTGTCCCGACTGTGCTTCACCGAACCAAAATACGTGCATGCGCTAGCCCTCCTCCTTTGCCCGCGCTCATTGTTGGTCAACTGGTACCAACTGAGCTCCATCGGCTCAGGAGGAGGACCAGTGCCACCAGAGTCAGTCACCGCAGCGGGCACCCGCTCAGCAGACGGGCGAGAGGAGGACTGTCGCTTCTGCGTGCACTTAGCAGTTATCTAAACCAACAGCCTGATCAATAAGACCATCAAGGGTGTCGGGAACCGCATAACCCGCCAGGTCATCATGAAGGTGAGCATTCAAACCGTGGAGGAATGTGCCGCGTAAGGCAACTTCGTTCCACCCTGAGTCCACCGCTTCGACCCGAAACTCCACCGAGTACTCGGCCACTGACCAAGCACCCTGGCGGAGAGTCATAAGGCGGCTCATGATGTTCCCTTTACTCTCTGTATGGTCAAACACGTGAGAGAAGGCGACCACAGATTGCTCAAACGTGTATACCCACCCCTCAGGGCTGTCTGCCACCACCCAAGCCCAACTAAGAGCTTGATCCCATAGCAGTAGGGTAAAATACTGAATTTTTGCAACATCCCCTGGGTACTCCCCCCTGACCTGTTCCAAATACATGCGCCCCTGATAAAGAAAATCCTTACACTTCCCCACCTCCTCCGTGTACGGGGTAGGTGTGGGAACGGAGGTGGTACGGCACATTGGAGGTTGAACAACAAGAGCAGGCTGAGGAGAAGGATCCAGGGGAGCCGCATTGGCTAAATGTTGCGTGACCATGCCCAATTGCTGCACCATAGTTTGCAGTTGCTGGGACATCATGGCTATCTGACACTCGGTTGCATCTAAGCGATCTAGAGCTGATTGCCCCGATGCTTCTGCACCTGCTGAGCCGAGATCTAGGCTGGCTCATTCTGTCATGACTGTAATTAACAATCAGCTCACGTGCTTGATGCAGCAACAAGAAAGAGCAATCAAACCACAACACACGTTTGAGAGCTTTATTAAATGCCAAAATAGATGCACAGCTACTGAAACAGTCACTCGCCAGAGGAAACGGCCCGTGGAGAGAAGACGAGAGCTATAAATCGAGGAACAGAGTAAGGGAAAATGGCCTGGCCAAATTACCACTTACGTGAGCTCCAAGGAAGAACCGGCAGGGCCCCAACGGGGAATAGATGAACCAGCAGGGTGAAGGGGATGTAGCTGGTGGTGCCTTACCAGGTGGAGGTTGAGTTCCATAGATTGGCGACAAGGTGGCAGGAGAGCGCGCAGTCCCGGAGACACACCCACACGATTGGCAGCAACCTGAAGGGGGAAGAGAATAAACAGGTGAGTAACGTTTCCACCTGTGTGAATGATTATACTTGCTTGTCCTAATAACGGGCAGTATACCCAGACGAGACAGCTTTGAATCACTGGCTGATGAGAGGGAGCAGGTGTGTCTTCACACTCAGGTGCATTGATGACCTGAGGAGAGATAAACGGGAAGGAGGGAGCAAGCTGTCACTGCCCATGAAAGTTTTTTACTTTTCTCTATAAATTTATCTAAATTTGAAACCATTTTCCTCAAATTTGTAATTTCCTCTTCTAAATTGACTTTTCTTGTACATTTGAGTCGTAATTATAAATTTGTGGATTATTTAATGGCTAATTTTTGTCTATTTTTTTAAAATTAATGTTTTTTTTAAATAAATTTGAAACAGACTGTGGTAATTTTTTTTTACTTTTTCCTTATAACAATTTACATTTTTGACAATGACTTTGCTGAACCCGAACAGAATAATTTAAATTAAATTAAATTAAATTAAATCACCCTTATTGTCATTCAACCATACAACCAATCATGTACAGTAGAACGAGATTGTGTTTTACCTCGTCGTCGGCCTCCGTCGGTCTATGATGACCATGGAAGAGAATCCTAAACGTCTACTCTGCTGGAACAGCACCGCCTGTGGCTGAACAGGCCGATGCACGAATGGCAGTCCTTGTCACACAGGTCGCACTTATGGGTGGCCTCCGTGCTGCTGGGTCTGTGGCGGTTCTTCCTGCGGGTCCTTTTTTCATCTGTTTTACCTATCTACTGTGTTAATCACACACACCCCAAGTGCAGAATCAGAGGGCCGCTGCCATGCAAGGCGCCACCACAAATTTCCCTCCTCCATTCCATTATTGCTGAGCACCAAGCTGGTCGGCAGGAAGTTCCACTTTTATATGGTCTTTGGCATGACCCGGCCAGGATTTGAACCCCTGCCTCCCGGGTGTGGGGCGGATGCTCTACCAACTGAGCCACCACTCCGGTAGGGAGTGGGGGCTCAGTTGGAGTAGGGAGTTGGCTACCCTGCAAGACGGGGTCCAACTTCACACAGGTCTCAGCAAGCTGGTAGTAGCATTCGGCAACCCTGCTATGTTTGGAAGTGGGCTGAAGGTGCGTGCACACACACGGACAGGCCTGCTCTGTGCAGCGGTGTTGTGCAATGCAACACTGGCAGGGCAGCAAAGTTGGTAAGAAACGCACATAATATGGCACACGTTTGGGTCCAGACTGACTTGTGATTGGATCTCGCCATTTGAGGAGCCCCGCGCTAGAGAGACACTGTTTGCTGAGTGGAACAGATGCAAGCGGTGCACTGTGGAGCTCTGCGTGGATGATGGTCACCTGCGTTGTTTGCGTGCGCGCTCGGGGAGTGTTATTTAGATTTTTTTTTTTCTTAAATTCGTATTTCCTTAGCATGGGGGCAAAAAACAAGGATGGCAGTCCACCACACAGAAATATTACCAGAGGAAAACCTGAGTGTCTTTTAAATTAGTTCCTTCTCTCTCTCTCTCTCAAGCACAATGGTTGAGCAATCATGCAATTTTACAATTAACCATACACCATTTTCCAAATTTAAGAATGTTACCAAAATTGAGCAAAACATGATTCTATTTTTTTAGCGTTTTACTTTGCAAGATTGAAAATGATTCAAATAAACCAATTTTAAATCAAATATCATTTTATGATTTTTAATATACAGTATATGAAACACCAGACCTGTTTCACAGAGGAGTCGGCAAAACATGATTTTTTAACTTGACTTAAACTACCAGATGCAATGTTTTCTTCCAAACAATTCTGAAGGTAAAGAACATACTGCACAAAATGGGGAGACAAACTAGCTTGTGCTGTCACATTAAATTCATTTCAGCCTTTGAACTGAAAACATTCAGCCCCTTACATCCTGCAAACTTCAAAAAACACATTGTCAGTGAAGTCGTAGGTCATCCAGCTCCTGATCATCACAGTTCACAGGTTTATTTTCACAGGTTTACTGTTCTTGTTACTGGTCAGCTATATTGCACACACTAATGAGAATAAAAATTTACTGACAATGATAAATGCAACCATGACACTTTTAGCAGTGGTATTTGTATGCCTTTTTTGTAAACATAGATTTAATTCTATTTTTTTTTTCAGGATGTCCATATTCTATTTGTTCTGCCCACAGTAAAGTGTGTTTCATAGAAGGTTAAAAATAGTTCACAAGTTCATAATAAAATGTTATAATTCATTTGTAATGATTCATGCTAAAAAAACAGTCATTAGGTTAAAAGTAACTTCTATACAGTCAGTACTGGTTTACCTGTATTTCACGTTGAAGGCGCAGCCAGTAGTCGCTATGATTTATGGGTAGCAGAAGCGGACGTTAGTAAGAGAGAGAAAGAAAAAAAGGAGAAAAGTATAACCTGCCTGTGAATGTCTGAGACGCTCCTCCTGTGTGTCATATCCTTTTCTACACCTTCGAAAGCAATGGCTGTGAGTTTAATGAGTGTCATGTTAACTTTATAAGTTTTATGAGACGTGAACTTGAGATCGTTTGTGAATATGTTGTTACCAGGAATTAGCCTTATCCCAGGAGCTCGCTAGCATGTTTTACACCGAGAGTGCTGTGTATTAGCATAAGTAACGCTGCTACTAGCGATCTAATTAGCATATGAAAAGAGCGAAAACGTGTTGTTTGCCCTTAGTAGCAGCTAGAGTTACTTCTGTGCAAGTTCTCTGATGTTAGCCATTTTTTTGGTGCATTTATTTTTCACTTGACGAAGAGCTAAAATATATTTATTTTCTGTTTATATTTTTCATTTTCACTCGGGCTTTTCATTGAGCTTTTCAAGCCACAGTTGTAAAGAACTGTAAGTTGTCTAGAAGACCGTAATAAAGGAGCAAGACGCTCGGTTTCCTGGCTCATGAAAAACGAGTTTGGCTTGCTGTTGATCTGCGTTCACATACACAGTGTATACAACACGTAGTGATAACAGTACATTATTTTTAAATCCTTCCTGTTTAGCCTTGTTAATACAGGCAGTGCTCTATGATTTCCTGGGCAGTTTGACCAGACTCAGTGAAGCATGTAAGTTTCTTTCCCACAGCCTAGATCTCAGCTGATGTCCAAGTCCTCCTGTCCTCCTCTTCAAATCCATTTTCAATTTCTTGACATGTTCAATTGTCCACTTGTCTTTATCATAGTTTGAGCATTTTTAAAAACAGCTATTTTTTTTTTCTTATTGCTCTTCACCCACAACAAATCTTGGTCTAGCAAAAATATTTAAAACAAATGCAAAGAAGCTGACAAGGCGTAAATGAACAATTAAGAACAGCTCCAGTCTGTTAAACTATTTTTGCAGCTTTACACTGATGACAGTGATTGTTTTTTTTTGTTTGTTTTTTTTTTAACATAAAATTTCCCGCCATCCAGCGTCTGTTTTTAAGTGCTTCTGGTGAAGACTCAATACAGGCAAGTCACTCCGACGTTCCTGGTACTTTACCAGACTCAGTGAAGGACATTAGTGTTTTCTCTACAGCATGGATCTCTGCTGATGTCCAGATCCTCTTCTTTGACGTGTCTAAAATAGACAGAAAAGTGACTAAATTCAGCTGTAATAATAATATGAGATGAATATAGATATTCATATATTCAATATATTTCATATATTCAATATTATAGATGATATATAATAATATGAGATGAATTAAAACAAACTAACAAGGTAGAAACTTTGGTGTTATGGTCATCACTTTCAAATTTTGCACGCTCTTTAGTCCTCTTAGGTGTTGAGGGTCCAGTTAAAAAAAATAATGTTTAGTACGTCAAAAAAAAAAAGACAAGACAGCAAAATGGAAAATTACTAATTACTACTTACTGCTTTATTACAGTTTTGCATGGGTACATCTCAGTTCCCTGAAAATGCATCCACTCTTCCAGTTGTCAGCAGTTGTCAATCAGCTTTAACAGTCGCAACACCATTGTTATACAGTAGTTTGTCTGCACAATGGTACTGCTACTAATAGTAATAAAGACACACTGCAGAGCTAAAGGGTTTTCTCTGTTCCCTGCTACCTGTTTAACACCCGTACAAGCTGTAACATGTAACAGGGTGCTATTTGCTTGTATACTGCACAATACATCCTGCTCAGAGGCACAGAAACCACTTCTAATTGCAGAATGATTATCTGTGTCTGTGTTTTTAAAAGTTCAAATTGTGAAGTCCTTCTTCAAAAATCCAGACAAGAGCACTCTGAGGTGAGGGCAATATCCACCACCTCAGTTTACTTTTAAAATCCCAGTACAAACTGATGGAGAGCAGTTTTAAACTTTTCAATATAATTACTGTGTAAGAACCAAATTCTGATAAGCCCATCATCCACAAATGTACAACAAAGGATACAACCCATAGCTGTAGGTCAGGATCCAAAGGTGAACCCATGGAGCAAGTTTGGTGACCCCAGAGAGCTTTACACATTCTATAGTAAGAGATCATAGGGAGTGTCAACCTTGACCTTTGACCTTTTGACCCCAAACCTGTAGTTGCAGGTCATGGTCTCAGGTTTGGCGACCCTAGTTTTCTTTGTTGTTGAGGTGTAGTTTGATGTTGACCTTTGACCTTGCAATCCCAAAATTATAGTCAGACTTCAGAGTCACAGGATGAACCTGTGCACCGTTTGGTGCCCTAGCTTTACTTGATGTACATTAATAATGCAAAGAGAATGCTGATCTTGACCTTTGACCTTTTCACCCCAAACCCACAGTCTGAGGTCAGGATCCCAAGGTGAACTGTATATCAGGTTTGGTGGCCCTAGCTTTACTTGTTTTATAGTAAATGCAGTAGTTACCATTTGCCATGGTGGAAATGGAATGTTAACTTTGACCTTTGACCCCTTGACCACAAACCCATAGTTAGGTGATGGTGTAAGTCGTCTAACGTGTGTGTATTAGATACAACCACTGTATTAATTTGAAAAGCCTACATTCTCTCTTTGAGTAATTATTGTGTTTAGAAGATTTAGGGAAGAATCTGACCTCTGACCCTTGACCTCAAGGTCATCCGATCAGAACAAAATTGCAATATGCGCATCATCAGAGTATATCAAACCATGGTACCATGGTGTGACAAACATACAAAAAAATGAGAAATCAGGAAGGGGGCTAACACTTTTTCAGTATATTTTTTTTTACCTCCAGTAAGGTGAGGGTTGAGTCTTTCTGAAGGAAAGCGGCAGTTTTTCCATTCCTGAACTTCGACCATTAAAGACTCCAGCCATTTTAAAGGTTCCACGCAGACTTGAATGGCTTGTCCTCGTAACACCATGTTAGAGAAGCTCTCTACCATCAGTATGCACCCACTGGCCTAAAGTTAGCAGAACAGATCAGCATTACAGCTTCCAATCAGCCTGTACAGAGATTTATGATCATGTATATTTCACCAAGTTGATGCTTTGTGCTGACCTGAAACTCTTCAACTTCTTGAAGCCGCTCTTGGGCTTTTCTAAATGGATGAAGCAGCCACGGTACAGTGCTGTCCCTTTACCATTCACACACACATTCACACCTAGGGCCACTTTAGAATCTCCAGTTAACCTAACCTGCATGTTTTTGGCCCGTGGGAGGAAACCGGAGAACTCCCGGAGTAAACCCACGCAGACACGGTGAGAACATGCAATCTCCACACAGATCACTGTTGGTCAGGGGCTGGGATCGAACCACGGATCCCATGGCCAAGGGTGAGTTGCTGTGCTGCCATGGTGCTAACCACTGCGCGACTGCACCGCCCTTTTTTTTATTTTGGGGATCAATAAAGTATACAAAATGCGATGGCAGATGCCTTCTCTGCTGCAACAATAAGAGTCTCGATGGAGTATGGAGGTCTGTTAAAAAAAAAAAAAATACAACACTAATGATATACTGTAGGCGTTACAGTTTGGTATAATACGGGCACAAGTTTCACAATGTCCACTATCCTAACTTTAGCCAGAACTGACATGACTGACAGGTTCAACTTAAAGCCAGCAGTTATTTTTGACTCCAACCTTTTTCATATCGAATATAAATATAAACAACATTTCAATCACTGAGAATTTGTAAATCAACATTGTGGTGAACTAAGACTGATGAAGGAATGCAAAACTTTTGAAAATGTATAAATCCAGGACTGATTTGAGATTGGTCTGTTTGATAATGGAGAGAACAGATTCTGATCTCTGACAGCCATGCCATTAAAAGCCTTCAAAAAGCACATATGACAGTTAATACTGAGAAGGACAGCTTGACATTAACTTTTTTGCTCACCAGCCACTGTCTTCTTCTTCTTCTTCTTCTTCTTCTTCTTCTTCTTATTATTATTATTATTATTATTATTATTATTATTATTATTATTGATTTGATCAGAGGTTGGCAACCAACTTACAGGTGCATCACCGCCATGTACAGTACTTCACTCTATATCATCAATCTATCTGGTCAGGAGCTGTAGTTCTATCATCATTGCTGTGTCCAATCGAACTTCAACTCTCTCTTCAGACATCACTCTTCTTCGTCTCCTCGTACTTCTCTCTTTATCATCACTTCACTCTATATCATCATTCTACACATGTGGGCCACCAGCCACTTTGGCTAGTGATTTTCCAAAGTTACTAGCAACGCAGCATTTTCACTAGCCACAATTTTGTTGTTGGAAAATGTTTAATATGATCAAATTTGACTATCACATGCTAACCACAACTTGAACTAAATTTACAACCTTTTTAAATGTAAATGACAGATACATGAAAATAGCAAGAGAAACGCTCTTTAATTATTAACAGCAGTAAATACTGTAAAGCAGTCGAGAAAAATATTGCAATGAGAGTGAAGTACAGGTAGATTTGGGGTCTGTCCAAATTCTTATTTGTACCTCTTCCCCTTTGCTTACCCCCACTCCTTGGTCCTTTAACTCAAAGGCCAAGGAGTGGGGGTTGAAAATGACCCCTATGAATTGGGACGCCCTCTCAGGGCTGCACCACGTCATTAGTAGTTGCTGATGGATTGGATCCAAATGGACACTACTAACTACTAACTAACTAATCTGCACTTATATAGCGCCTTTCTAGTCACAAAGACCACTCAAAGCGCTTTCACTAGTACTAACCCTCTATTCTAAGGGCCTATAGGAAACAGATATCTAGGGACAATTTAGAACAGCCAATTAACCTAACCTGTTTTCACCAGAAAAAAAGAAGAAAACATGATGACAAAAGTCTCATCTTAAGGAGAAAAATGTCTCAGATTTACATGAACAATTCCAATCAGTAGAAAAAGTCTGAAATTTCCGAGAAAAAAAGCTGTAAATTCATAGAAAATCTTTGATGTAGCATAAAATAGAAATATTAATAAATAATAAATATGATCAGGTATGAATTATTTAATTTATATTGGTGTATTGGAATCTGAACTCAAATCTCATTTCATATACACCAGAAAAGTTAATAACACTCGTAAGGGGCACCAGCTTCTATCTTTAAGAAGCAATTTAATCTTTAATTTCACTTTATACCTGCTAATAGCTAGCACTGTGGCAGGTTCAGTGTGCTTGTTGCGACTTTGTTGCTGTTTTTGGAACGCATAGTGTGCAAACTCTTTCAGCTGACTTATTGAGTTTGACCTTGGGTTAGCTGTAACTCCCAGGTAATGACTCACAGTGGGATGGAAGTTTTGGATGAAGAGGGTCTTGAAATTGTGGTCTTCTTCCATCCCTGGTGTATTTTGAGATCCAAAATATGCAAGTAGGAGTCTCTGGTAGTAGGCTTGTGTTGGCTCTGAGCGTCCTTGCTTCACGGCTAGGGCTGCGGTTAGCCCTGCCTGTAGGCAGTCGTCGGAGAACTCCTTTTCGATGGCTTCGCGGAGCAGCGTGTAATCTGCTTTGATGTTTGTCGGCTGTCTGTCTATGAATTTTGATACTGACCTGTTAGATGTTAGTTTAATCAGATAGATGTGATCGTCAATTGTAGCATCAGGGTGCTTACGCAGGTAGTAATCAATGTCCTGTAAATAGACTTTGGCATCAGGTGAACCCGTAGGTCTTGGATCAAATTTGGTGATTTTTCGCGCAATCTTGTCAAGGTCGTGATCTGAAGGGGCACACGCACGCTGTCCACGCGGTCGTCCGTATTCGAAATTGGAATCGGGCGAGGGAGCGCGGTGGATGTCCCGGTGTTCATGTCTTTCCTTTAGGAGCAATTGACATTCCTTGTAGTCCTTCTTCACATTTTCAAGTTGACCTTCAACTCTTCTGAGTTCCTTCTTTGTGTCTTGAAGGGCATCTTCAAGTTCATTGTTGTCTTGATGAAGCGCGTCATTGTTATGCATCAACCTTTCCTTTTCTGACTTGGCACGGTCCAAATCTCGTAATGCTTCATCCAGTTGATTTTGAGTTTTGTCATTCTCCTCTTGAGATTGTTCCAAATTTTCCTTCAGTGTTTCATTCTCTTCTTGGAGAGATAAGATCGTTGTTTGTTGATTTGCTAGCTCGTTCTTGGCTACCTTTAATCTTGCGACTAATGTTAGCGCAAACTTACCTAACACACTGGTGAGGTCCTTGCCTTCTGGTGGTTTTTCAGTGTGTTCATTCAAAAGTTCTTCAGTGAGTTGCTCCAATTCTTCGGGCTGTGTTTCCTTGACCCGTGTTGTGAAGCTAGAAATTAAATTAGAAGTCCATGCTTCCAATGTTGTTTGAAGGTCATCCAGTTTGGTAAATTGGTCGGTTGTCTGATGACTCATCATGTTTTACCGCTGTTGTTATTTAGCCTTTTAAAAAAAAAAAAAATCAACTGGTTGATTATTCTTAAATTTGTTCAACAAGGTTTAACCTTGAGATTTTATTTTACAACTGTGATAATTGAAAGTTCCTTTAGAATTTGTTTCAACTTGTAGGCTTGCAGGATGGGAAATAGAATTTTGAAATAATTTAGAAATGTAGAAATGCTTCAATTAATTCGTTCATTGAAACTGTATTGATAAATAAAGTTGAATTGAAATTGGATTGAATTTGTTCTCTCTTGATTGTGATCTATAAATTTCTTATTTACAGAATAATCAATGTTTGCACCTTGTTGACTTTTCTTTTAAATCCTGGGAAAAATTTGAAAATTATGCTGGTTGGTTAAATGTTTTTCTTTTCCTGTAGAGAATGCATGAATCAGAAATGATACAATGAGTTTAAATAACACCTAGAGCTTCTCTTAAGCGTTAATTGCTTGATGTGGTTTTCTAAATTTGAGAAAGAGGAAAAATTATAAATATTCAATAAGTCTGTAAATTTGTAAAAATGCACAGGACTAATCCTACTTAAATGCTACTCTTGAGTAAACATCAGCATTAGAATCCTTAAACTAAAACTGGGTTTCTGTGGGAAGGGAATCACACCATATCACATTTAAAAACAGCAAAATGAGCACACATATAGCTTCAAAGTTTGCAACTTTTTGCTTAAAAGTGTGTAAATATGTTTGCTTTTAGCTTAAAAAGATTATAATATGTGGTTATATAAGTGATTAAATACAATAGGGGTGTTTATAAATGTCCCTGCTATAGGTATTGATGCAATGAGTGGGATTTCACCACTGAGAAAAGCTTTCAGAAGCCAACAGGTCCTTTTCCTTTTATTCTTGGCATAAAAGTTTGGATTAGTGTTAAATTTAGTTTATTCCGAATAATATGAATGGCTTTGAAGTTACTTTGAAGACTTAATTTGGTTATATATCGTCTTTAAAGATTAGAAGTTTAAATAAAAATTGCAGTCCCTATGTTCCACCACAAGATGGAGGCAGTTTTCGTCTGCACTTCCAGAAGAGGAAACCCAATGACGTCACAAGGAGTCAAGGATCTCTACTCAAAATGGCGGCTACAGGGAACTCTACCTAGACTTAAGATGGCGTCGCTGAGCCGATCTACACATGCGCAGTTTTTTTGCACAGCTTGACGGTCGCGTGCGCGACTGAGCGTGCTCGTGCCACGTGGATGCAGCTCAAGCTTCAGTCCATAAAACCACGCCTTGCTTTCCAAAGGCGGGAAAACTTTGGTCTCCCTAAACTTTATTCAACAAGTTTATACAATGCTTAATTCAATTAAATCCCCAAGGGTTTGCTTCGCCTGCGGGGTTTTGAAATAACGGGGAAAACAAATAGGATTTCTTCACTATTTTGTTCCCAGGCCTATTTTAATTATTCAGCGTGTAATCACGCTAAAGCATGCACTGAACAACAACAAAAAAAAAACTGACTAGGGTGCAGTGGGGTCTCTTCACCCACACCTTCTCTTGGTCAGCAGACACACACACACACACACACACACAGCAGTAATCGGGGGGGCGAATTCACCCACTCCCCCTCGTGACACAGAGACAGAGACAAAGACTGGCTGCAGGCAAATGAACCACCTTTGTGAGTTAAAATTGACCAAAATCCCACACAGCTTATGTATTAATTTCTTTCACTCTGAGTTGTGTCAAGTTCAGCCAGGCCTCACACGGGGCACCAATAAATCTGTAGCATAAAATAGAAATATTAGTAAATAATAAATATGATCAGGTATGAATTATTTAATTTATATTGATGTATTGGAATCTGAGCTCAAATCTCATTTCATATACACCAGAAAAGTTAATAACACTCGTAAGGGGCACCAGCTTCTATCTTTAAGAAGCAATTTAATCTTTAATTTCACTTTATACCTGTTTAATCACTCAATAAATTAATCAATAATCAGTCTCAAAAATTTTCCGTGAATTCGATACCTGGGCTTGAAACTGACTCAGAATGAAATAAATTCCCAACAACTTCTCTCATTTTTAAATATTTATTAAATGAAATGATTAACAGACATTGCAGTAATTTCATTAATCATAAAATCAATCTTGTAAATGATAGATTAACAATATCAATATTTTCGGAACCAGGGTTAACTTGAGAAACCAATTTCTATACGTTTGAGTTAACAGATAATGGAATCAACGCAAATTTATGGAGAAAGTTTACTAATTATGTGAAAAGTCCTTGATTCATCTTAAGAAAATAAAAACGGAATTTTAATGAAAAGAAGAGTTATGTTAAGGGCTTCTTAATTTGCATCTGATTAGATACACAAATTATTACCGAACCTCAGACGTTAATTCAGCAGTTGAATTAAAAGTTTGCAGCTCACGTGATCCTCGGTCGATGATGGTTCTGTCGTCGTCCTCAGCCCAAGATTTCGTGGATGTTAGGGGAAATATCTGCCCGCAGATATTTCAGGGTCCACAGTTCGACCTTTAAAGTCAAGCAGTCAAAGAGGCTGGATTTTGGCTGTATGACCCAGAGTTGAAACTGGGCTAGATGATGACGACTTTTCTTCAGCGTGTGATGAACAGCCTTGATTCCTCAGCTGCACGTGATGTGGGAGCTGCGTCTTCTCAAGAGGTCTTTGATAATAATTAAAAGATATCTAATCCGATCTCAAATTAAAAGGCTTCGGACTTTAGATAAAAATAGTAGCTTCTGGTGGGTGCTTGGTCAAGAAAAATAAAATAAAGTCAAGATTAAGTTTACATTAAAATCAAACAAACGGTGGTTTTACAGAAAGTTTAACAAAGAAAAAGTGATGAATAAAAATTGGAGTTTAACTCCGATTAAGAATTGAGCTCAAAGAAATAGGAATTCCTAGGTATTTAAGAGAAAAAGAAAAAAAACAAAGTTACATAAACAAATTACGAGTTATCTGCTCTGTGTTCAGAAAAGCGACACGTGGTCGAAGTCTTTGTTCAGACGGTCCTTTGTTCTTCCTTGCTGTGTGTAGACAATGGAGAAGATCAGAGAAAGGGGGAGCCGGAAAGAGGATCTGGAGCAAAAGAGAGAGCAGCCGAAAAGAGATCCGGGGAAGAGAGTCCGGAGCAAAAGAGGCAGAAGCAGGGGTCCCTCTTTTATTTAAGTTCCGCGGGCTTCCAGGATCTCAGCCAATGAGAGTCCTTTGTGGGAGGCACAATGAACTTTCCATCCAATGACAAACAGTCTATTGTTTGGAGCTCTTTGGGATGAAGAGTTGTCATGCAGAGATTGGCTGTTGGAGTCACATGTGATATCGGTCCAAATGAATACACACAATTTTAAATACATTGGAATATACACACTTATGTATAACTAAACTAACCTTAGTGTATCTTATAAGCAGTGCTTCTAAATCAACATGCAGGAATAAACATTCATTTAAACATTAACATGCATATATATAAAATCACAGATTAATGCATTTCACACAAATTATTGATTTTCCACATCAAAAACATCAGAGTCCATCTGCATTTTCATAGTTCTGAAAAGAATCAAGGTTTAGAATTGAGTTTGTAATAATGTACTTTAAAGTTCACTGGTTAAATCCAGCATGTCCAGAGTTTAAGGAAATTAGCTGAGTTGTGGGTCTGTGTAGGTTTTATGGGGGCAATATAAGTGAAGCTAAACATTGGGGACATTCCTTAGGTTGGTTTTAACAAAAGAAGGGGGATTTCAGCTGTGGCCTGGAGGAAGAAAATCCATTTTTTTGTCTTACTCCTGGGTGAAACAAAAATGTCTTTAAGCAGAAGAATAATTATTGCTGAGCCAAAGTGAGATGATGCTACATTGACTAGAGGGCCGTTTTTGGCCGCCTAGCCACGTTTTACACCCCTGGACCAGCACATTAAAGATACATTATTAGAAGTTTTACTTTCATGAACTAGCTGTGTATCACAGACGTCATAGATCATAACAGATAAACAAAAGTTCACCTCAGAAGAAGCTTCATTTGCTCTTTAGAGTAACATAAAGTTTAATCACTTTCTCTCTCTGTGATATAAAACCTTAAATTTACACAATTGTGGACAGTAAACAGGAACTTCTTGCTCTAAGAATAATCCTATTTAACCACAGAGGTAGGAGCTGATGTGGGGGGAGAGTGCAGGTTATTCTCACCACTGGGACAACGGGGGGATCAGGGGCAGTTAGCCCCGTGATCTGATCACTGAGAGCGGCTGCGGTCAGTTCATCTCCGTTTCTCTCCAGACTGGAAAGAAAATGAGCTCACCTGCAGAGCCAGAGTCCTGAGCTGCAGCTGGCTGACAGTGGACCAATGAGAATACACTGTGTGTGCATGCAGATAGTGCTTAGGGGACTCTGAATCTCGGAAACACCTGGAAGTGCATCTGCCAAGACCTTCTCACAGTGCTGCTGGAAGTCTTCAGTGCAATTCAAGAGTTCCTAAAGATGGCATAAAACTCAGTTTTTGTCTTCAGATCCATTAGCTGTTATTTGATGCTTTTTAGTACACTCATGTTGCCCTAATAATCAAGAAACTGTGGAGAGAGGAGTTACCAGGCCGGGCATTCAGAGCAGATGAACTTTATTCACTCTCTCACATCTTCCGGGATCAGAAAACATTAACCTCATGTAGCAGAGACTCTCTTTTATATCACAACACTCACAAGTCCCTGCTACCCGAGGTCCTGCATTACAATTCATTCCCGCATGACAATTCCTTTTGTCCCCCAGCCCTTTAATCCCCATGCTCTTCCATCAGAGGAAATTACTGCATCTCCATGTCTTTCAGTCTGAGATGAATACCACAGCATGGGTCCCCTATACCCCCCCCCCCCCAGAGTCTCAGACTGAGTGTTAACCCTCACGTCCTTTCAGCTTCAGCCTCCACCCATAGCTGCTGTAACAAGGGGTCTTCGGCTCCGCGGCGCTGCTGTGCCGATGGGGGGTTCCTGGGGGTGTGTCCATCTGTGGGTGGACAATGGGGGGGGACATTCAGCATACTCGTGTGACTGCTTTGATGAATCGTTTACCTGGGGAGTTCTCAGGGGGGGTCTTCCGCGCCGAGGAGCTCGGGCCAACACCACCTGCTTGTCTGCTACCACAAAGGCGGGCTTAAGCCTGTCTATACAGATTCTCTCCCGGCGACCCCCCAAGTCTAACACAAAATGTTTGTCCCCGGGTTCCAGCACTCTAAACGGGCCATTGTTGGGTGGGAGCAATGGGGGCCGGTGGGCATCGTGCCTGACAAACACGAACGCCGCGTCCTTCAAGGTTTTTGGCACAGAAGTGCAGGGAAAACAGTGGTGGGCCAGGCCAGGTAGCGTCCCTGTGTCTGCGCTATGCCGTGAACGTGGGGACGGATGGGTGTTCAGCGTGAGGTTATCTTGTAAAAATTCTCCAGGGAGCCACAACAGCAGAGAAAAAAACAGCTCTGCTGGGGAAGCTGCCAAATCCTCTTTCGGTGCGGAACGCAACCCTAATAGAACCCATGGCAACCGGTCCACCCAATTTGCATCCGTAAGTGAAGCCCTGAGCACTGCTTTCAGTGACCTATGGAAACGCTCGCATAACCCATTGGCCTGTGGGTTGTACGCGGCCATGCAATGAATTGAGACGCCCAGGCTCCGGGCCATCGTGGACCAGAGGTCGGAAACAAACTGAGGGCCCCGATCGGACGTGATATCCAAAGGGGTGCCAAAACGTGCCACCCATGTTGTCAAAAAAAGCGTGTGCCACGTCTGTGGATGCGGTGGAAGCTAGCGGGACTGCGTCTGGCCATCATGTGGTGTGGTCCACCACTGTCAGGAGGTGCATGAAACCCTGCGATGGCAGGGGGGGGGCCCACGAGGTCCACGTGAATGTGGTCGAACCTCTTAGCCGGGATATGGAACGGCTCCAAGGGGGCCTTTGTGTGCCTGTGCACTTTGGCTCGTTGGCACGCTACGCAGGCTGCAGCCCACTCTTTCACCTGTTTATGCAGGCTCAGCCAGACCAACTTCGCTCCCACCATTTTGACTGACGCGCGCACTCCTGGGTGTGCCAGGGAGTGAACGACTCAAAAACGTGGCGGCACCAAGCATGTGGGACCACTGGGCGCGGGCATCCTGTGGAGAAAGCACAGATTGGGGGGGCCCCCTGTCTTGCAGTACCCTGCCCTCCAGCGTTAACCCTGTTGGTCCAGACTGGAGCGCACGCGTCCGCATCGCCGATCTGCTCAGTGGCCATCGCCGTGTAATCTATCCCTACGTAGACTGGGGCCACTAATGTGCACGAGAGGAAGTCCACCACCACGTTGAGTTTACCGGCCACATGCTGAATGTCGGTCGTAAACTCCTGGATCACAGCCAGCTGTCTCTGCTGCCGGCCCGACCATGGTTCCGAAACCTTGGCCATCGCGTACGTTAGCGGCTTGTGGTCCATGAACGCAGTGAAGGTGTGCCCTTCCAGCCAGAACTGGAAGTGGCGTATGGCCAGGTAGAGAGCCAGTAAATCTCTGTAGTGAGCGCTATCCGAGCCGCCGGGTCCGGGTGTGCCAGTAGTGCGGTGTTTGCCAGGGCTGTTTTAACCTCAGAGAATGCCTGATCCCGTGTAGGAGTCGAGTCGACTCTGTCTGCCGGTTTCCGTTTCTTGAGCGCGGCGTACAACGGCTGCATGAGCAGGGCTGCGCGGGGGAGGAAACGGTTATAAAAGTTAACCATCCCCAAAAACTCCTGCAGCGCCCTGACCGTCTGAGGCCGGGGAAAATTCGCCACTGCGCGCATCTTGTCCGGCAAGGGTATCGCTCCCTCCGGTGAGATGCGGTGTCCCAAAAAATCGATCACCGTCATGTCGAACTGGCATTTTGCCGGGTTGGTTATTAACCCGTGCTCCTCTAACCTCTAGAAAACCATCCTGAGGTGGGTTACGTGTTCGTCCTCGGATGGCCACCAGGATGTCCTCCAGGTAGATGAATACAAATGTCAGATCGCGCAACACCGCATCCATCATGCGTTGGAATGTCTGTGCTGTGCGTTTTAACCCGAAAGGCATGTGTAAAAACTCAAACAGACCAAACGGGGTAATTACTGCCGTTTTAGGTATGTTCTCTGTGTGTACCGGGACCTGGTGGTAACCACGGACCAGGTCTATCTTAGATAAAATACGTGCCCCAGCGAGGTGAATGGAAAAATCCTGAATATGTCGGATCGGGTAGCGGTCGTGCGCTGTGGCCTTTTAGGTATGTTCTCTGTGTGTACCGGGACCTGGTGGTAACCACGGACCAGGTCTATCTTAGATAAAATACGTGCCCCAGCGAGGTGAATGGAAAAATCCTGAATATGTCGGATCGGGTAGCGGTCGTGCGCTGTGGCCTTTTTAAATCTGTGGAAATCTCCGCAAGGTCGCCACGATCCCTCGGCCTTAGGGACCATATGTAATGGGGATGCCCATGGGCTGTTTGATCATCTGATGATGCCCAGCATTTCCAAGTTGGCAAACTCCTTGTCCGCTTTTGCCAGTTTAGCTGTGTCCAGGCACCAAGGTCGTGTGAAAACGGGTGGCCCGGTGGTGGTAATAAAGTTCTCCACCTCGTGTTTAATGATGGCCACCGAAAACATCGGGACCGTGAGTGCTGGGAACTGGGTGAGTAGTGTGTGGAACTTACCACCTGGAGCTGTGACGTTGGCTAGCGTTGATGGCCCAGTTCCTCGAGCTGTACAGGGGAAAGAATCAAAAGACATTGCATTAATCAGGCATCTGTTAGCAACATCGACTAGTAGTCCGTGTGCACACAAAAAAATCAGCGCCTAAGATTGGAAAACTGCATGCTGCTATGACGAATGTCCACTGGTACGTACGGCCGTGCAGGGATACAGTCAGTGTCCTCTCACCAAAAGTCTTAATGTCTGAGCCGTTTGCGGCCATCAGCTCGGGGCCACTAGTTCCCGCTAGCCGGTCGGCGTAGGACAGCAGGATGAGGCTCTTTTGGGAGCCGGAGTCCATGAGGAACCATCTCCCCAAGCGTGAGTCTGTCACGTAGAGCACCTTGCTTTCTTCACCAGCGGTCACAGCCTCTACTGACTGCTGGTCCTGGCATTTCCCGAACGCTTGAATTGGCACGGTGGCACGCATTGGCGTGCGTTCTCTCCAAAACGGCGGTGGTAGGAGCAGAGCATGTCTCTCTGCCGCTTCCTGGCCCCCGCTGCCGCTACCATCGCTGGCTCCTCGCTTCCGCTGGATGTCTCGCTGGGTTCCGACACCGCTGCGTTCACTGTGAGGGCTCTGGTGGTGAGGATGATCCGATCTGTCTCCTGGGCTAGCACACGGTAGTCACGCGCGGCCAGCAACGGCGAGTTGGCAAGGACTGCTCTAGCCACCGTTGGGAGGTTCCGGAGGAAAAGGTGGGCAAATAGAAAATGCCCGTCGTCCGTGCCCATCAACGCCAACATCTTCTCTATCAGTTCGACCGCCAACCCGTCTCCTAACTCTGAGCACATCAGGAGCCTCTCCACTCTCTCACAGTCCGAGAGCGTGTAGTGCCGGGTCAGCTCGGTTTTGAGAGCCCCGTATTTGTCGCGGGCTGGGGGCTGTTGGAGCAGGCTCGCTACTTGCTGAGTCGTGCGAGCGTCCAGCGCTGCGACCACATAGTAATATCTGGTGTCATCTGCCGTTATTCCCCGGAGCGCGAACTGGGCCTCGGTGTGGAGGAACCAATACTTTGGGTCGTGCAGCCAAAAGTCTGGTAGTTTGACCAAAACGGTACACGCATTGCTGGGGCTTCCCGTCCGGGTCATCTCCGGGGTGTTCGCCTCGTGTTCCATTATTCGTCAAGGGTCACCAGTGTGGAGAGAGGAATAACCAGGCCGAGCGTTCAGAGCAGATGAACTTTATTCACTCTCTTACATCTTCCAGAATCAGAAAACATTAACCTCATGCAGCAGGGACCCTCTTTTAAATCACAACACTCACACGTCCCTGCTACCCAAGGTCCTGCATTACAATTCATTCCCGCATGACAATTCCTTTTGTCCCCTAGCCCTTTAATCCCCATGCTCTTCCATCAGAGGAAATTACTGCATCTCCATGTCTTTCAGTCTGAGATGAATACCACAGCATGGGTCCCCCATAAAACCTGCAAAACAGAACTTCGCAGTACACGTGCTAAATTTTACTTTCCTTTTTTACTGTTGCAGGTACTTACATTTTTAAGTTTAAATTGCTATGTAAGTCAGACAAAATCTAAGTTAAACAAGAGTAGACACAGGTCATAATCAGGCAGCTAATTTGTAGAGTGATAAAAAAAAAAATACTGTTTTATGGTAGCAATAGAGTATGATTTTTTTTCCCCTTAGCTTACCGTTAACAGAGGCACCTGAGGGAGACAGCAGGGGAGGTTCTTCAGCTGCTTCACAAATGAACTGAACTCTTCTTCAGTGAGCTGGCTCCATGATTTCCCACTGCCGCAATGGTACCTGCAGAAAGTGTCCATTAATTAAATAAATAAACCATATTAAAGGCATCTAGGAACATGTTTAAATGACAAAATTGTCACTGCATCACACACAAAAAAGGGGAAATCTTTCTCTATTCTGTGGTCTGAAATACACTTTACATTACCTGGTCTGCCTCTTCCCATTAAACAGCTACTGTGCCACAGAGGCACTTTTCCGCATCTTTTGTGACCAGGCGTAGCCGACGCAAAAGGCAGTTATCAGGAAATGGCTTGGAATCCAATTCAGCAAGAAGGGCACGGAAGATGGTGAGACCTGAGGAGCGAATCAGTATGTCACAACTTGGCAAATTAACTGAGATGACACTGAACATTTACTTGATTGTGATAATTTCCTGTAAGTGCATTAGCGTCCATTAGCATACTCTTGAAGTGAGCATCTCGATTCATGACCATAATTTGAGGTTGAACTTCACAAAACACCATGTTGAACAATATGGGACCTTTAATCATGCTGAAATTGCTGATAGATGTAAAAGTTGTAACTAGAGGGGACTCAAAGAGCCCATAACTCCGCCAAGCCTCCGTTCCTCCTTTTGACCTTCCCTCTATCCCTTTTTCGATCCATATCAACATCTATCTGTACATTGCAAGATATGACCTTGGTGGAGGTATGCATTCACAGATCACCTCCAACATCTAATGAGTTCATCTTTAGGTCAAGGGCCACCTCTGATAAAAATTTCATCCAAATCCATCCTGTAGTTTTGGAGTATTGTTGCCAACATTCTGAGAAGATAAGAGCCTTGGTGGAGGTATGCATTTTGAGATCATCACCAAAATCTAGTCATGTGCTCAGGGTGCCATTACACACCTTTCCTGGAAATTTGATTGAAAGGCACTATATAAATGCAATCCATTATTATCATTATTAGAAAGAAAAACAACAGCAAAAACAATATGACTTCATTATAATAATAATGTACTTCAGCATTCAACACAATCATCCTCCAGCATCTAATATCAAAACCTCAGACACTTGGGACTCAAAACCTCTCTCTGTAACTGGGTGCTGGACTTTCTCACAGGGAGGCCACAGAATGTGCGGATTGGCAGCAACACCTCCCAGACCATCACATTGAGCACAGGGGCCCCACAAGGGTACGTGCTCAGCCCACTGCTCTTCACCCTGCTGACCCATGACTGTGTACCAGCCTACAGCACCAACAACATCATCAAGTTTGCAGATGACAGGACGGTCATTGGCATCATCACCAACAACAATGAGGCCAACTACAGAAATGAGGTGAGCCAACTGGTACAGTGGTGTAAAGACAATAACTGTTTCCTGAACTTGGGAAAAAACAAAGAGATTGTGGTCAAATTCAGGAGGGGACACACACAGCACCCCCCTCTGATCATCGATGGAGCAGCTGTGGAGAGGGTGAGCAGCACCAAGTTCCTGGGGGTACACATCTTCTCTGAGGACCTCTCCTGGTCCAAAAACACCACATCACTGGCCAAGAAGGCTCATACTCGACTCCATTTCCTCCGCAAACAGAGGAGAGCACAAGTCCCACCCCACATCACGTGTTCTTTCTACCGGGACACTGTTGAGAGCATCCTCACCAGCTGCATCACGGTGTGGTATGGAAGCTGCACCACCTCCTGCCGGAAGACACGACAACGCACAGTGAAAGCTGCCAGCAAGCTCACCGGTGCCGCCCTGACCCCCTCTTGGACAGCTACCTCACCCGCCTCACCCACAGAGCCATCAGCATTGCAGGAAGAACCTCCTAACCCTCACACCCACTCTTCAGCCCCCTGCCCTCAGGGAAAAGGTATCGGAGCCTCCGGGACAGTTCCACAAGACTGCTAAACAGCTTTGTTCTTCATCAGGACACCCCCCTTCCCCAACGCACTCACCCACACAATAACTACCTCAGATGGTGGCACAGAAAGACTGGCACACCAACAGTAATACATCTGCTGCTGGATAGATAGACAGATAGATAGATAGATAGATAGATAGATAGATAGATAGATAGATAGATAGATAGATAGATAGATAGATAGATAGATAGATAGATAGATAGATAGATAGATAGATAGATAGATAGATGGATGTACTTTATTGATCCCAAACTGGGGAATTACAGTGTAACAGCAGAATGTCAGTAGACAACAAAACAACAGGAACACACGCATGACAGACAAAGGGATTACCCATAGAAATTAAAACTAGCACGACTATAAAACCTATATACATCATAGCTTAATATATGATGACCTGTATAAATGCATGAATCATCCCGTTGCACAATAAAGGACTATCGGGAGCAGAGTGAAATGTGAGGTGCCAGTTAGACTGTAAGGTGCAGTGTGGTAGCATTGTTATGACCAGAATACAACATCATACTGAGTTGTTGTACAGTGAAATGGCATGCGTCAGGAAACATTCCCTGTACCTGGCCGTTCGACAGCAAAGCTGTAGTAGTCAACTGGAGAAAGTGCTCCGCTGTCTGTCCAGCGTGTGGTGGAGGGGGTGATAAGGATTGTCCATGATGGATCGCAGTTTATTTAGTGTCCTCCTCTCCACCACTGTCTCAAAGGTCTCCGGTCTGAGACCAATTACAGAGCCAGCCCTCTTGATAATCGTGTCAAGTCTGTTGGTATCTCTGGCCCTGATACTGCTACCCCAACAGACAGCAGCAAAGAAGATGGCACTGGTGACAATGGTCTGGTAGAAAAGCTCCAGCATCCTGCTACACACGTTGAAGGATCTCAGCTTCCTCAGGAAGTAGAGTCTGCTCATCCCCTTCTTGTGCACAGCATCGGTGTTGGATCTCCAGTCCAACCCACTGCTGATCCTGACACCCAGATATTTGTAGTCCTCAACCACTCCAACATCACCCCTGCCCCCCCCCCCCCCCAATCTGCAGTGGCTGAGAAGGTGTCTTCCTCCTCCTGAAGTCAATCACCATCTCTCTGGTCTTGCTGACATTCAGCCTCAGGTGATTCTGCTCTGTCCACTCCACAAATCTGTCTACCAGTGCCCTGTACTCCCCCTCCTCTCCTCCTCCTATACACCCCACAACAGCTGAGTTGTCAGAGAATTTCTGCAGGTGACATGACTCTGTGTTGTACTGAAAGTCAGTGGTGTATAAAGTAAAGAGAAAAGGAGAAAGCACAGTCCCCTGTGGAGCTCCCGTATCACTCGCCGCCACTCCAGACAAGACACTGCCCAGCCGGAAAAAACTGTGGCCTGCCTGTCAGGTAGTCAGTAATCCAGGAGATCACAGAGCTGTCAACCCCCATCACCTGCAGCTTCTCACCCAGCAGCAGCGGCTGGATGGTGTTAAAGGCACTGGAAAAATCAAAAAAAGTGATTCTCACAGTCTCTCCTCCACCATTCAGGTGCAGATGGGCTCTTTGCAGCAGGTAGATGATAGCACCTTCAACTCCTAAATGGAGCTGATATGCAAACTGCAGAGGGTCCAGCCACATCTTCACCTGTGGCCACAGGTGGGCTAAGACCAGTCTCTCCAGGACCTTCATCACATGAGATGTGAGGGCAACTGGTCAATAGTCATTCAGGTCCAGTGGAGATGACTTCTTGGAGACAGGGACAAGGCAGGATGTCTTCCACAGCACCGGTACTCTCTCCAGACTCAGACTCAGGTTGTACAGGTGTTTCAGTACTGGAGCTAGCTGGTTGGCACAGGTCCTCAGGGTCTTTGCGGAGATGCCATCAGGGTCTGCCGCCTTCCGCTGGCGGAGTTTCTCAAGCTGTTTCTTCACCTGGTCTGTAGTGAAGAAGTTAGGGAGGGGTCTGGTGCTCCCTGAAGAGGAGGAGGGGGGAGATGGAGAGAGGTTCTGCACAGGAGGGTGGGTGGGGAGGGGTGTGTGTTGGTCTGGTTGTGTTGCCGGGGTGACAGTCTGTGAGTTGAACCTATTAAAAAAGCAGATTCAGTTCCTCAGCTCTCTCCTGGCTCCCATATGGCTGCCCAACTCTCCCCTTGCACCCAGTTATTTGTTTCATTCCCTCCCACACATCTTTAGCATTGTTTTGCCTGAGTTTGTCTTCCAACTTCCTCCTATAATTGTTTTTGCACCTCCTCAGCATCTCTCTCAGCTCATGCTGCACTCCCCTCAGCTTCTCCTTGTCTCCAGCCCTAAAAGCTCTCTTCTTTTTGTTCAGAAGTGCTTTCAGGTCACTGGTGACCCATGGTCTGTTGTTGGAGAAACAGTGTACAGTCTGAACTGGCATGGTCATGTCTTCACAGAATCTAATGTATTCTGTGATGCAGTCAGTCATATTGTCTATGTCCACCCCATGTGGCTCACAGAGTACGCCCCAGTCTGTCGTCTCAAATTCAATTCACTTCAATTCAGCTTTATTTATATAGTGCCACATCTCAACAAAGGTCATCTCATAGAACTACAAAATGCAACCCCCCCCCCCCCAACAATTTCAGAAAGACCCAACAATCAGACGATCTCCTGTGAGCAAGCACTTATCGACGTGGAGAGGAAAAACTCCCATTTAACAGGAAGAAACCTCTAGCAGAACCAAGCTCATGGAGGGTCAGTCATCTACTGTGACTGGCTGGGGGTGAGGGGATAGAGAGGACGAAGAGGACAGACATAAAGAACATGAAAGAGTGAGAAACCAAGCACATTACTGGCGGTCATCCAGCAGTCTGAATCTATTAACAGCAGAACAGAAGCGGGGATAAGAGACATGAAATCCCTCCCTAATTGTAGGCTAAATTGAAAAGGAAGGGTTTTACCTTGTTCTTAAAAACAGAGACCGAGTCTGACTCCCGGACCAAGAGTGGTAACTGGTTCCACAGAGAAGGAGCTTGATAGCAGAAGGCTCTGCCTCCCAATGTACTTCTGGAGATTCTGGGCACCACAAGCAATCCAGCATTTTGGGAGTGTAGTGCTCTATTAGGATGATAGGGTAATATCAGATCTTTTATATATAAGGGGGTCTGATTATTAAGAGCTTTGAAAGTGAGAAGCAGGATTTTAAACTTAATTCTCAACTCTATGGGAAGACAATTAAGGGAGGACAGAACCGGAGAGATATGATCTCTCTTTCTAGAACCAGTTAAAACTCTTGCAGCAGCATTTTGGATCAACTGAAGACTTTTTAAGGATATTTTGGGACAACCTGATAATAACAAGTTACAATAATCTAGTTGAGAGCTGACAAAGGCGTGGATCAGTTTCTCAGCATCATTCAGAGACAAGATGCTCCTAATCTTGGCAATATTGCGCAGATGATAGAAGGCAGTCTTAGAAACAAATTTAATATGTGAATTAAAGGATATATCTTGATCAAAAATAACTCCAAGGTTCCTCACAGAACTTTTTAGAGTGAGAGTGGCGGCATCCAAATTAAGAATTTGATTTAGAAAGGAATTGCTAAGGTTTTTTTGGGCCAACAAGAATGATCTGAGTTTAGTAGCAGAAAATTATAAGTCATCCAGGCTTTGATTTCCTTAAGACAAGCATCTAATTTGGCTAATTGATTACAATCATTGGGCTTCATTGACAGGTATAGTTGTGTGTCGTCTGCGTAACAATGAAAATGTATACAGTGCTTTCTAATGATATTGCCTAACAGAAGCATATATTAACTAAAAAGAGTAGGGCCTAACACAGATCCCTGTGGAACTCCGTGACTGAGCTTATAGTTGGAAGAAAATTCATCATTGATGTGAACAAACTGAAGTCTATTGGACACATAAGATCTAAACCACTGCAGCGGAGTTCCATTTAGTCCAACATAGTGTTTTAATCTATCAAGTAGAATGTCATGATCGATAGTGTCAAAGGCTGCACTAAGATCTAAAAGCACAAGAACAGAAACAAGTCCATTATCAGATGCGATAAGGAGGTCATTAGTGACCTTCACTAAGGCTGTTTCAGTGCTGTGATGAACTCTGAACCCAGATTGAAACTCTTCAAATAAACCAATTCCCTTCAAGTGGTCAAACAATTGGGCAGCAACAACTCTCTCTAAGATTTTTGAAATGAAAGGCAGATTAGAGATTGATCGATAGTTAGCCAAAACTCCTGGATCGAGCGTTGGCTTTTTGAGTAAGGGTTTAATAACAGCAATTTTAAAAGCCAGTGGTACATAACCCAGAGTTAAAGAAGCATTAATTATGTGGAGAATACAGCTACCAATAATTGGGAAGACAATTTTAAATAACCTGGTAGGAATAGGGTCCAAAAGACAATATGAAGGCTTAGATGAGGAGATTATATTATCCAACTCTTAAAGGTCAGTTGGAGTAAACTTATCTAAACAGATTTCAATTGAGGGAGTTGTAGTAGTTAATGTACTTGAGTTTACGGTAGAAAGAATCTGACTGATTTTATCTCTAATAGATAAAATTTTATTATTGAAAAAGTTCAAAAAGTCCTGACTAGAAAGTAAAGGGGGATGTAAGGATTGACCGACTCCTGACTCTTTGTCAGCCTGGCTATAGTGTTGAAAAGAAACCTGGGGTTATTCTTATTCGCTTCTATTAATGCAGAATAATAACTTGTTCTAGCTTTTCTAAGAGATTTTTTTATAAATAAAGAGATGATTTCTCCACGCTAAATAGAACTCATCTAAATCAGTAGAACGTCATTTCCTTTCCAACTGGAGAGTCTTCAGTTTTAAGCTACGAGTATCTGTGTTAAACAAAGGGGTTAGAAATCTCTGGTTAGACTTTTTCTTTTTAAAGGGGCAACAAATCTAGAGTTCGATGCAGAGGGCTGTAACACTATCTACCATGCTATCAATTACAGAAGGAACAGGCTCTCCATCTTTTATTTCCATTGTGTTGACCCATGGTATAGAGGAGACAATCTGCAAAAGTTTGGTAACAATGTCATCTGAAAGACATCTGCTGTAGTAATATTTTTCTTTAGGAGTCAAATAATCAGAAATAGTGAAATCAAAGGTGAACAGCCAATGGTCTGACAGTACAGGATTATGAGGAGACACTACAGATTTTCTATATCTATACCAATGAGTCAAAATGAGGTCCAATGTATGGTGGAGATAATGGGTAGAATTGTCTATCTTGGAAAACCCCATTGAGTCTAAAATTGAATTGAATGCCTTTTTAAGACAGTCACTATCTACATCAACATGTATATTAAAGTCCCCTACAATAATTATTCTGATTTCAGCACTAAATCAGCTAAAAATTCAGCAAATTTGGATAAAAAACTCTGAGTAGGCCGAGGGAGGACAGTACACTATGGCAAAGAAAATTGGATTCAAGCCAAGATAGCCAACATGCCCCACACTGAGGACCTGGCCCTCAAAGGAATTAAAACATTATTTTTGCTTAATATTAACTAGTAATTTAGAATGGAAAATTGCCGCTACTCCACCTCCATGACCAGAACTTCTGGGATTATGATAGTTTAGATAACCAGAGGGAGTTGATTCATTCAAACCACCATAATCATCTTGCCCTACTCAAGTCTTTGTGAGGGATAATAAATCAATCCGATGATCAATTAAAAGATCATGGACTAAAAGAGACTTGGGAGTTAGAGACCTAATATTTAATAAACCACATTTAATTTTTAAATTATGAGGAGGATCAGAGGCCAAATCTCTAAATTTAGAGGCTTGAGGTTTGATCTGAATTTTACCAACATTTTGTGTAATCAATTTGGGATGTTTATTCACCATATTTTTATTAACTTTTTTATTAACTTTGGGAGGCGCAGACAAGGGTTCTCTAAGGGAGAAGATGGGGCTAAGTTGGGGGGGGGGGATGAGGAAGAGCTGCAGAAAGATGTGTATTTATCAAGTTGTGTTGTATTTTTCTTGAGTTATAACATTTTGGGTAACGGGAGACAGACACAATCTCTGTAGAGTTATAAGTCGAAGACTGATCAAAACAATGAGGATTATTTGGATTAATGGGATTAATATGAGAATTGGAAACAAGACAAAAAAAGGGCTGATTGGCAGACCCAGGAACTTCAGAGTGAGTTAACACACCAATTTTCAGTCACTGTACTAAAAAACAATGAATGGAATAGAACAGATTCTCCCTTAAAACACATGCACCAAGTCTATTAGAATGGATGCCATCAGGCCTCATAAGTGATGGGCAGTTCCAAAACAAGTTAAAATTGTCTACAAAACCAATGTTAAAAGTAGGACATGTAGAACACAACCAAGTATTAAGACTGAGAGTTCTGCTAAAATAATTGCAACCTCAAAGCCAAAGGCCCAGAGATAAACGCACGTCTGCCACAGTTCATAAGAGTGGACAGAAGGCTCCTGAAGTCACTCTTTAAAATCTCCGATGCTGCATGTGGGATGTTATTGCATCCAACATGTACTATGACAGTTTTAATGTGGGGGAATTCATTTAGTAGGTCAGGGGCAAGAGCCTCAATGTCAGACACTCTAGCCCCAGGAAAAAATCTCGTGATACAGTACCTGCTTCTGACGTTCCTCATAATCAAGTCACCAATTACCAGCGTCATCTGGGGGGGGGGGGGGGGTTGTCGGTGGATTCTGACGAGGTGAATAATTTTGTTCATGGTGTTGTGAAGGCGGGGTGATGCGCTCTCTTCTATTTGTAGCTGATGTGTTATTTGGCACACCTAGAGTCGTCTTAGTCCGGGGTTTGCGGGTTTGAGCCGCCGCTGAAGGACAGGAAGGAGGAGGAGGGGTAGCCATGGGCGGATGGCCAGCGTCCAGGTGGGGAAAATCCTCCAGAGAAAGGATATCAAATTTATTTTCCAGGAGCAAGGGAAGAGAAGAGGCTCGGCCCTGTCTGGCCGATCGACGATGACTGCCGGCTGGTCCAACCAAGGTCCAGGGCGCACATTGAGTGTGAGAAGACCCAACTGGGGCTTTGGGTTTAGCCGCAAGACGAAGCCAGTGTCTGTTGCTATGGTCCTGGACATCTGAAGAAGCCGGAGCAGGGGTTGAAGCGGATAGAGATGCGCTGAACTCCCCTAGGTAGGTAGCCATCTCTGCCAGCTGCGAATCGGTTGCCGGCGCAGTTGTTCGCCCGAGAATAATGGTGTCAAGATGGTCTTCAGCCTCCCGAATCTTATAGAGGCTGGAGAGTCTCGCTTCCAATTCAGAAACCTTACTAAGGAGGGATACACAGCGGATACACGTCGGGAATGGAGCCATGGTGTTCCAGGCTCCAGGATGGCCAGGTGGATGGCCAACCAGTCAGCCAAAAAAAGCTAAAACAGCTAAAAACAGGTTAGCTAAAAACAGCTAAAAAGGCTGAAAGCAGTCTTGTAGTGCATCAGCAGCCTCTTGTGTCCACCTCCTCACAGTCCGTGTATAAGCAGGGTCCCTTTGCACAAGGGGAATGTACTTGGGTGTTAAGATGACCATGCAGTGATCTGATTTGTCAATGGGGGGGAGTAGAGCTGTGGCACTATATGCATCTCTGACATTGGCATACAAAAAAACAGTGTTTTGTTTTTTCTGGTGGGACAGTCAACAAACTGGTGAAAGTTCGGTAATATTTTTCCCACTGAGACATGATTAAAAACACCCGTGATGGCCATAAATGCATCGGGTGCTTCTCCAGTAATGTGGCTGCAGTGGAACTGATGACGTCACAAGCCACCGCTGAGTCAGCTGACGGAGGGACGTAGACAATAATATTTAAGGCACACTTCATTTCTCGTGGCATATAATGATGTCTCATACTCACAGCCAGCAGTTCAATGTTCGGGCTGCAGCACTTTTCTTTCACATGAATGTTTCCAGGATGACACCACCGTTCATTAACAAGAAGTGCCACTCCTCTTTTTCCTGCTACTTATCACATCTCTGCCCCCCCCCCCCCCCCGGTATAGTGTTGAAGCCAGGTATCGCTATGTTAACATCCGGGATCTGTGAGTGTAACCACGTCTCTGTTAAACACATGATACTACACTCACGATACTCCTTTTGCGTCCTGACCAGCGCTGTAAGCTGGTTTTGTTTCCCAGCGATCGCACGTTCCCGGGGATGACCATCGTTACAGCCAGCTTATGCTTCCTCCTCCTCACCTTCACTCCAGCCCTTCACCTGCAGCGTCTCCTCTTTAGCTCATTCGGGATGAGGGTCTTCGCTGCCGGTTGCAGCGCTCCAGGCTCCAGCCTCCAGCCTCCTCAATGCAATCAGCTGTTTGCGTGTGTAAACAATGCGTCTGCCTCCACCTCTGTTGATCTCCATTGCCCGAGGAAGAGAAAAAAACTAGAGAAAGACCGGGCTTTTTTTTTTTTTTTTTTTTTTTTTAATGGCGCCGGAGGCAGGGCGGCCATACCAGCAGCAACTCTCTCGTGTCTTTGTGTTTCTATCTGTTTATTCCTGTATATAGTGTGTCTCTTATTAACCAGGGCTCTGTAGGAATACTCGGACTAAGACTGGACCAACTTTTTTTTCTCTATTTTAGCCGGTCTTTTTCTAGTTTTTTCTTTTCTTTTTCTCTTCCTCGGACAATGGAGATCAACAGATGTGGGCGAGGATGCATTGTTTACATACATGAACAGCTGATTGTGCTGAAGAGGCCGGAGCCTGGAGCGCTGCGGTCGGCAGCAAAGCCCCTCTTCCCGGATGAGATGAAGAGGAGACACCGCGGGCAAAGGGCTGGAGTGAAGGTGAGGAGGAGGAAGAGGAAGCATAAGCCAGTTGTACCGATGGTCATCACTGGGAACGTACGATCGCTGAAAATAAAACAGATGAGCTTACAGCGCTGGTCAGGATGCAAAAGGAGTATCATGAGTGTAGTTTCATGTGTTTTACAGAGACGTGGTTACACTCACAGATCCCGGATGTAAACATAGCGATACCTGGCTTCAAGGCTATACGGGGGGACAGAGACGTGAAAAGCAGCAGGAAAAAGAGAGGAGGAGGAGTAGCACTTCTTGTTAATGAACGATGGTGTCATCCCAGGCACATTTATGTGAAGAAAAAGTGCTGCAGCCCGGACATTGAACTGCTGGCTGTTAGTATGAGACCTTATTATATGCCGTGAGAAATGAAGTGTGCCTTAATTGTTATCGTCTACGTCCCTCCGTCAGCTGAAGCAGCGATGGCCTGTGATGTCATCAGCTCCACTGCGGCCACAATACTGGAGAAGCACCCGGATGCATTCATGGCCATCACAGGTGATTTTAACCATGTCTCAGTGGGAAAAACACTACCAAACTTTCACCAGTTTGTTGACTGTCCCACCAGAGAGAACAAAGCATTGGATTTCTTGTATGCCGATGTCAGAGATGCATATAGTGCCACAGCTCTACCCCCCATTGGCAAATCAGATCACTGCATGGTCATGTTAACACCCAAGTACATTCCCCTTGTGAAAAGGCAACATGCTTATACACGGACTGTGAGGAGGTGGACACAGGAGGCTGCTGATGCACTGCAGGACTGCTTCGAGACGACGGACTGGAGCGTACTCTGTGAACCACATAGGGTGGACATAGACAATATGACTGACTGCATCACAGAATACATTAGATTCTGTGAAGACATGAACATGCTAGCTCAGACTGTACACTGCTTCTCCAACAACAGACCATGGGTCACCAGTGACCTGAAAGCACTTCTGAACAAAAAGAAGAGAGCTTTTAGGGCTGGAGACAAGGAGAAGCTGAGGGGAGTGCAGCATGAGCTGAGAGAGCTGCAGAGGAGGTGCAAGGACAATTATAGGAGGAAGTTGTAAGACAAACTCAGGCAAATTTACACTAAAGATGTGTGGGAGGGAATGAAACAAATTATTGAGTGCAAGGGGAGAGTTGGGCAGCCATCTGGGAGCCAGGAGAGAGCTGAGGACCTGAATCTGTTTTTTAATAGGTTCAACTCACAGTCTGTCACCCGACCAACACAACCAGACCCCCACACACCCCTCCCCACCCACCCTCCCATGGAGAACCTCTCTCCATCTCCCCCCTCCTCCTCCTCAGGGGGCACCAGGACCCTCCCTTACTTCACGGTGACTACAGATCAGGTGGCGAAACAGCTGGAGAGACTCCGTCAGCGGAAGGCTTCAGGCCCTGATGGCATCTCCGCAAGGACCCTGAGGACCTGTGCTAACCAACTAGCTCTGGTACTGAAACATCTGTACAACCTGAGCCTGAGTCTGGAGAGAGTACCGGTTCTGTGGAAGACATCCTGCCTGGTTCCTGTCCCCAAGAAGTCATCTTCATCAGATCTGAATGACTATCGACCAGTTGCCCTCACATCTCATGTGATGAAGGTCCTGGAGAGACTGGTCTTAGCCCACCTGAGGCCACAGGTGAAGACGTGGCTGGAACCCTCTGCAGTTTGCATATCAGCCCCATTTAGGAGTTGAAGATGCTATCATCTACCTGCTGCAACGAGCCCATCTGCTCCTGGATGGTGGAGGAGAGACTGTGAGAATCACTTTTTTTGATTTCTCCAGTGCCTTTAACACCATCCCGCCACTGCTGCTGGGCGAGAAGCTGCGGGTGATAGGGGCTGACAGCTCTGTGATCTCCTGGATTACTGACTACCTGACAGGCAGGCCACAGTTTGTCCGGCTGGGCAGTGTCTTGTCTGGAGTGGTGGCGAGTGATACGGGAGCTCCACAAGGGACTGTGCTCTCTTCTTTTCTTTTGACCTAATACACCACTGACTTTCAGTACAACACTGAGTCATGCCATCTGCAGAAATTCTCTGATGACTCAGCTGTTGTGGGGTGTATAAGAGGAGGAGAGGAGGGGGAGTACAGGGCACTGGTAGACAGATTTGTGGAGTGGACAGAGCAGAACCACCTGAGGTTGAAATTCAGCAAGACCAGGGAGATGGTGATTGACTTCAGGAAGAAGAAGGTTCCTTCTCAGCCACTGCAGGTTAGGGTGGAGGATGTGGGAGTGGTTGAAGACTACAAATATCTGGGTGTCAGGATCAGCAGCGGGTTGGACTGGAGATCCAACACCGATGCTGCACACAAGAAGGGGATGAGCAGACTCTACTTCCTGAGAAAGATGAGATCCTTCAGCGTGTGCAGCAGGATGCTGGAGCTTTTCTACCAGACTGTTGTCGCCAGCTCCACCTTCTTTGCTGCTGTCTGTTGGGGTAGCAGAATCAGGGCCAGAGATACCAACAGACTTGACAAGATTATCAAGAGGGCTGGCTCTGTAATTGGTCTCAGACCGGAGACCTTTGAGACAGTGGTGGAGAGGAGAACACTAAATAAACTGCGATCCATCATGGACAATCCTGATCACCCCCTCCACCACACACTAGATAGACATCAAAGCTCTTTGTCCAGTAGACTACTACAGCTTTGTTGTCGAATGGCCAAGTACAGGAAATCTTTCCTGCCACATGCAATTTCACTGTACAATAACTCACTATGATGTCGTATTCTGGTCATAGCTATGCTGCCACACTGCATCTTACAGACTAACTGGTACCTCACATTTCACTCTGCTCCTGATAGTCCTTCTTTGTGCAATGGGATGATTCATGTGTTTATATGGGTCATCATATATTAAGCGATGTTATAGGTTTTATAGTCGTGTTAGTTTTTACTTTCCATGGGTAATCCCTTTGTCTGTCGTGTGTGTTTCTGTTGTTTGGTTGTCTACTGTCATGCTGCTTTTACACTGTAATTTCCCAGTTTGGGATCAATAAAGTACATCTATCTATCTATCTATCTATCTATCTATCTATCTATCTATCTATCTATCTATCTATCTAAAATACAGAAAAAGTTTGTCCAGTCTTAATCCGAGTCTTCCTATCGAGCCCTGGTTAATAAGAGACACGCTCTATACAGGAATAAGCAGATAGAAACACAAAGACACCAGGGCGTTGCTGCTGGTACGACCGCCCTGCTTCCGGCGCCATAAAAAAAAATAAATAAAATAAAATAAAATAAAATAAATATATATATATATATATATATATATATATATATATATATATATATATATATGTCTATGAAAAGAAAAAAAAGTATGTCTCTGTACTTTACTGCAACCATTTGCAGGAATGCCATGTCTGCTGCTGTCTGTCATTGCTATACTGATCATGTGCACTCCTATCTGTCACTGTCTGCACCTACAATACTGCATTGAACTTGGTACTATGAGCGTAAAGCTGAGCATCCACCAAACGTGTTTTTCAGCAGTGGGTGCCTATTTTCTATTCATTCTCTATGTAGACCAGCATCTACAGCGCTGAGTGCCCTCGGTGCTGAAATGCTCTCAGCGGTGGCTGCTGTTTTGGAAAAAATTGGAAAAATTTCTGGAGTTTGAAAAACTTTCAACTTTTCAGACTGCAGCTGAGCTCATCAATGCCAGACCTTTCTAAGCAGCCAATCAGGAAAAAGAAGGGAGGGACATAGGATGCTGGGACAGTTTGTAGTCAGACTCCTGTTTTCCCCGTCATCATATTTTACATCCAGAGCTGCTGCCAATGCCAAAATGCATTTCTTGTCCATGGTTATTTAGAGACTGCTATTAAAAAATAAGTAGAAAGTCTGACCATCGGAAAAGTCAGCGGAAGTGCTGAGCAGTGAGTGACAAGCTGTTGCTGCGGTACAGCCACAGACTTTTTTTTTTTTTCCAGAGAGCAGTGAACAAGCACTGAAAAAAAGACATTCATGGCGGTCAGGTGACAAAAAACACGTTTGGTGGACACACAGCCTTACTGCTTTACTTTTCTGTATATAAGATTGCTGGATTTCATCGTTTATCATTTATCTTTATTTGCACTATGAGTAGCATTACTGTACATGGACTGCCGTTGCTTTTCCAGCCTTATTCCTTTTCTTTATGTTGTGCACACCACTGAAGAGAGAGACGGACGCTGTTTCAATTCTCCTGTATGTACATATAGTAGTATTGGCAAATGAAAATCTTTGAATCATAAGACTGTCATAATTGTATTGACCATACATTGGGGCTGGGCAATTCCACCTTAAATCAACATCATGGTTTATTGAATCCTTCAGGTCATTTTTTTTTCTCTCCTCTGTTCTCCATTACAGTTTACTGACAGGGTTCATAATTATTAAGCAATATCACACAGCAGTGTGGTATCATACCATTCTTTTGCAGTTATCAATGACAAATTCACATAGTATCCATATTATCTACGGCAACAACCTTCTAAGAACTATGACCATGACAAAGGCATAAACGCTCACCTCTGACGCCGACAGATGCAGAAATGTTCCTCCAAGCATTTACTTTCAAGTATTGATCATGATATCCTTTTAGTGTCAGATCAAAGAGTACCGGGTTGTTTGATGAAGCAAAGTTCAGTCTCTCCGAACTGGTAGAAAATCCCTAGTAATGTTATTTTATTTTTATTTGTTTGTTTGTTTGTTTATGTATTTTTTCTAGTAATTTATTTTTATTTAAATTTTTGTTGATTTTTTTTCCCTTTTTTTCACCTGCCTCTCTTTGCTGTCTGGTATTTTGTATGTGTTTAATTGCACACACATTTTGCCATTTCTGTGCTGTATATGGTTATTGTTAATAAAATTAAAAAAAAAAAAAAGTTCAGCCTCTCCTCCGTCTGTCACCTATTGTTGTCGTCTTCCTGTACCGGTGTCCTAGGTCCCACCCTTTCTTAATTCTGGTTGGCTGCTTAGAAAGGTCTGACATTGACGAGCGCAGCTGTACAATTCAATTCAATTCAATTCAACTTTATTTATATAGCGCCATTTCACAACAACAGTCATCTCATAGCACTATCAACTGTAGGGAGGACCCCCACAGTTGCAGAAAGACCCCAGCAATCAGGCGATCCCCTGTGAGCAAGCACTTGGCGACGGTGGAGAGGAACAACTCCCTTTTAACAGGAAGAAACCTCCAGCAGAACCAGGCTCAGGGAGGGGCAGTCATCTGCTGCGACTGGCTGGGGGGTGAGGGGACAGAGAAGAAGAAAAGAACAGACATGTAGAGAGCAAACAGCACGATGGGGACTCATTCTATGGGAGAGAACAAACAAATGTTAATGACCAGCAAAAAAAAAATATTTCATAGAGAGTGAGGAAAGGAGTGAGGCCCAGTGCATTACTGGAGGTCCCCCGGCTGACTAAACCTATTAGCAGCATAACTAAGGGAGGGTTCAGAAACACATGATCCCTCCCTAATTGTAGGCTATATCAAAAAGGTAGGTTTTAGCCCTATTCTTAAAAACAGAGATCGAGTCTGACTCCCGAATCCAGATTGGCAGCTGATTCCACAGGAGAGGAGCTTGATAACTGAAGGCTCTGCCTCCCATTGTACTTTTGGAGATTCTAGGTATTACAAGTAAACCTGCATTTTGGGAGCGTAGTGCTCTGTTAGGATGATACGGTAGTATCAGATCTTTTAAATAAAAAGGAGCCTGATTGTTTAGAGCTTTGTAAGTAAGAAGAAGGATTTTAAACTTAATTCTAAACTCTATGGGAAGCCAATGAAGGGAGGCCAGAACCGGAGAGATATGATCTCTCATTCTAGTACCTGTTAAAACTCTTGCTGCAGCATTTTGGATCAGCTGAAGACTTTTTAAAGATGTTTTAGGACAGCCTGATAATAAAGAATTACAATAATCTAATCTCGAGCTAACAAAAGCGTGGATCAGCTTCTCAGCATCACTCTGAGACAAGATGCTCCTAATCTTGGCAATATTACGCAAATGATAGAAGGCAGTCTTAGAAACAAATTTAATATGTGAATTGAAGGACAAATCCTGATCAAAAATAACTCCAAGGTTCCTCACAGAGCTATTAAGAGAAAGAGTAACTGCATCCAAACTGAAAGTTTGATTTGGAAAGGAATTTCTAAGGTTTTTTGGACCAACAAGAATGACTTCAGTCTTATCTGAATTTAATAGCAGGAAATTACAAGTCATCCAAACTTTGATTTCCTTAAGACAGGCTTCTAACTTGGCTAATTGATTAGTATCATCTGGCTTCATTGACAGGTATAATTGTGTGTCATCTGCATAACAGTGAAAATGTATACAGTGCTTTCTAATAATGTTGCCTAACGGAAGCATATATAAACTAAAAAGAGTAGGGCCAAGCACAGATCCCTGTGGAACTCCATGACTAAGCTTTGAGCTGAGAGAAAACTCATCATTTACATGAACAAACTGGAACCTATCAGATAAATAAGATCTAAACCACTGCAACGAAGTTCCATTAAGTCCAACATAGTGTTCTAATCTATCAAGTAGAATATTATGATCAATAGTATCAAAAGCTGCACTAAGATCTAAAAGGACAAGTACAGAAACTAGTCCATTATCAGATGCAATGAGGAGGTCGTTAGTGACCTTCACTAAGGCTGTTTCAGTGCTATGATGGATTCTAAACCCAGATTGAAACTCCTCAAATAAATCATTTCCCTGCAGGTGGTCAAATAATTGCGTAGCAACAACTCTTTCTAAGATTTTTGAAATGAAAGGGAGATTAGAGATTGGTCTATAGTTAGCTAAAGCTCCTGGATCTAGCGTTGGCTTTTTGAGTAAGGGTTTAATTACAGCCGTTTTAAAAGCCTGCGGTACATGGCCTAAAGTTAATGAAGAATTGATTATATGAAGAATAAAGCTACCAATAAGTGGGAAGACTTCTTTAAATAACCTGGTAGGAATAGGGTCTAAAAGACAAGTTGAAGGTTTGGATGAGGAAACTATTTTGTCTAACTCACAAAGGTCGATTGGAGTAAACTCATCAAGACAGACATCAATAGAAGGAGTTGTAGTAGTTACAGTATTTAAATTAACTGTGGGAAGAATCTGATTGATTTTATCTCTGATGGATGAAATTTTATTATTGAAAAAGTTCATAAAGTCCTGACTAGTAAGCTCTAAGGGGATGCTAGGATTGACAGAGTCCTGACTCTTTGTCAACCTGGCTACAGTACTGAAAAGAAACCTGGGATTATTCTTGTTCTCTTCTATTAATGCAGAGTAATAACTCGTTCTAGCTTTTCTAAGAGATTTTTTATAAATTAAAAGATGATTTCTCCAAGCTAAATAGATTTCATCTAAATTAGTAGAGCGCCATTTTCTTTCTAATTGACGAGTCTTCTGTTTTAAGCTACGAGTTTCTGTGTTGAACCAAGGAGTTAAAAATCTCTGATTAGACTTTTTCTTTTTTAAGGGGGCCACCAAGTCTAGAGCCTGATGCAAAGAAGCTGAAACACTATCCACCATGTTATCAATTACAGAAGGAGCAAGCTGTCTATAGCTTATTTCCGTTGTGTTGACACATGGCATAGAGGAAACAATCTGCATAAATTTGGAAACAGCATCATCTGAGAGGCATCTACTGTGATAATATTTTTCTTTAGGAGCCAAATAGTCAGAAATAGTAAAATCAAAGGTTAACAGACAATGGTCTGACAGTACAGGGTTATGAGGAGACACTACAAGATTTTCTATTTCTATGCCATATGTCAGAACAAGGTCCAATGTATGGTGGAGGTAATGAGTAGAATGTCCTACTTTCTGAGAAAACCCAATCGAGTCTAATATTGAATTAAAAGCCACATTAAGGCAGTCACTATCTACATCCACATGTATATTAAAGTCCCCTACTATAATTATTCTATCAGATTTCAGCACTAAATCAGCTAAGAAATCAGGAAATTCGGATAAAAATTCTGAATAGGTTGATGGGGGACGATAAACTATGGCAAATAAAATTGGGTTTAACCTGAAATTGCTAAAGTGCCCAACACTGAGGACCAGGCCCTCAAAGGAATTATAACATGTTTTTTGCTTTACATTAACTAGTAATTTGGAATGGTAAATTGTTGCTACTCCTCCTCCACGACCAGAACTTCTGGGATTTTGACAGTTTAAATAACCAGAGGGAGTTGATTCATTTAAACCAACATAATCCTCTTGTCCTAACCAAGTCTCTGTAAGGGAAATTAAATCAATCTGATGATCAATTAACAGATCATGGACTAACAGAGACTTGGGAGTTAGAGACCTAATATTTAATAAACCACATTTAATTTTTAAATTATGAGGAGGAACAGAGGCCAACTCATTCAATTTAGAGGCTTTATGTTTAATTTGAGTTTTACCAATATTTTGCTTTATCACCTTGGGATGCTTATACATTATATTTTTATTTACTTTGGAGGGAGCAGACAACGATTCTCTGATGGGGAAGTCAGGGGCTAAGCTGAGGGGTGGTGGATGAAGAGGAGCTGCAGAGAGGCGTGTAAGACTGAGACTCTGCTTCCTGGTCCCAACTCTGAGTAGTCACGGTTTTGGAAATTTGGATAAAAAAGATGCCAGATTGTTAGATAAATGAGAAGCACCATCCAAAGTGGGATGAATGCTGTCTCGTCTCATAAGACCAGGTTTTCCCCAAAAAGAGCTCCAATTGTCAATGTAGCCCACGTCATTTTTAGGACACCACACAGACAGCCAGCGGTTCAAGGATGACGAGCGGCTGAACATGTCATCACTGGTCAGATTGGGGAGGGGTCCAGAGAATACTACAGTGGCTGACATCGTTTTTGCAAAGTCACACACCGATTCTATATTAAGTTTCGTGACTTCCGACTGCCGGAGACGGATGTCATTAATGCCGGCGTGAATAACAATTGTGGAATATTTACAGTTACTTTTAGCCAGCATTTTCAAATTTGACTCGATGTCGCCTGCTCTGGCCCCAGGAATGCATGTGACTATGGCCGCTGGAGTCTCTAGGTTCACGTTTCTGACTACAGAGTCGCCAATGATCAGAGTTTTTTCCTCAGCGGGTGTGTCGCTGAGCGGGGAAAAACGATTAGAAACGTGAACAGGTTGGTGGTGAACCGGGGCTTTGCGACTAGGCTTCCTTCTCACCGTCACCCACCCAGTCTCCTCGCTGCTGAGGAGAGCCGGGGAACCGGTGACAGGGGGGGCTAAGCTAGCTAGCTCCGCTGCAGCTAATGGGCGTCCGTCGAGATTAACTGGCGCAGACGGTGTTTCAATGCAGCGGAGCCGGGATTCCAAATCAGACAACCTCGCCTCGAGCGCCTCAAAAAGACAACATTTATTACATTTACCGTTATCACTAAAAGAGGCAGAGGTGTAGCTAAACATCTGACAGAGAGAGCACACCAGAGGAGGAGAGGAAAGTAGTCCTCTACTCTAGTAGTAGTACAGTAGTCTGACAAGCTAAACCTTTTTCAGCCCTGAGTACCACAACAAAAAGCGGCCACTGCTCAAAGCGTTTCAGCGCCAAGGGGCATTCAGCACTGTAAACGCTGGACTACATACAGAATGAATAGAAAATAGTTGCCCACAGCAGGAAAAACGAGTTTGGTGGACACGCCCCCTAATACTTTTCCTGCAGTGTTTGGTTTCGGGGTTGCTGAGGCGCATGGCCCTATGGCGTGACCATGCACATATCTGAGTGGACACATCTTAAAAGGGCAGTACATGCAAAGCACCAGATTAATATATGAAATAATATTCCAAAAATTCCTGCATCCACATCGTCATCCAGATCACTACTAACATCTAATAACCTGTTCCCCGTGCCATTACACACCTTTCATGAAAATTTCATCCAAATCTGTTAATTACTTCTTGACTTATGTTGCTAACAGACAAACCAACCAACGCCACTAAAAACATTACCTCTGTCCTCCCTTGGAAGAGGTAATAAATGGTGTTCATCATTAGCCGTAGTGAATGCACGTAAAATAAATAATTCACTGCAAACTAGTGATATGCTCAGAATTAAATGTCACCACATCTCCCACTGAAGAGCTGAAAAAAGGACAATTACCCTTCCTCCAGAAAGCTTATTTTGGGCCTGATTTTAAAATAGGCACTTGCTGTGTACCCCTTTTCTTGTCCAGTTTAGCCTCTAGAGTCTCAGACACTCGGGAGGCCCATTCGTCATGAAGTTCGGCTCGCTTCATCATGGGGAGCAGGTTGTCCAGCGTGTATCTGTAACTACAATAGTACAGCAAGCAATGAATTATTGGGTAACACAATACAATACAAATCTAATTATTTTCTAATTAAAGAGTTCTAAAATGTATCTTTACAGTTACATTCATATTTACTCTGATGAATAATAACTTACTTCAGTGTGTAGTTTGTGATGGGGCAGGAGCAGAAGTCATTGATGTGGTACAAGCAGACCAACACTCCAGGGCTGCAGGGACAGGTGATGGCAGACAGATAGCAGGTGGTCCTGCACTTGGCACAGTGCCACTCGTCATCCTGGAGGTGATTGTACTTTGCCTCCTTGCTTTGCAACACTCCCTGAAGGTGGGAGAGAACAAGTGTGATGTAGTGAATGGTCTCAGAAACCATCGTCACACTTCAGGGTCAAGGGTGGACCTGTATACCAAGTTTGGTTCAGGTTCAGGTTACTTTATTTGTACCCATAGGTAGATTTGTTTGGTGCCCTAGTTTTAGTCATTGTACAGTAATAAGGCATAGGGAATGTTAACCTTGACATTCTGACCCCAAACTCATAGTCAGAGGTCAGGATCCCAAGGTGAACTTGTATGTCAGGTTGGGTGGCCCCAGCTTTATTCATTTTATAGTAATAGCAAATGTAGCATTTACCATAGTGCAACTGCAATGTTAACTTTGACCCCTTGACCTCAAACCCACAGTTAGGTGAGGGTGTAAATCATCAAGAGGTGTATTACATACAACTACTGTATCAATTTGAAAAGCCTACATCATTTTTTTTCAGTAGTTATTGTGTTTAGAAGATTTTGGAAAAATTTGACGTGTCCTTTGACCTCAAGGTCATCCGATGAGAGTGAAGTTTCAAAACAATCAGAACAAAACTATAGGAGGAGTTTATTTCACAAACGTGAGACAGACGGGTGGACAGACGGACAGACTGCCCCATAACAATCCCCCTCTGGTCTTCGCTCAAAGGGGTCGAAGATCTGATTTTTTAATAACAGTCTGAACAGCACACATCCAGTTTTCTCACACCAGACCCAGGGCACTTTCATATGTGGTCCTAATTCAGATACGTATCTGATATTTTCCAAAGCGACCTCAGTCTGAACTGTCATGTGGCATTTCATCCGACTTTTTCTTCATTGAAGTGAGACAGACGCTACAATTCTGTGGTGAAGGATGCAGCAAGCACGGCAGACACAGCTGATTTGTGCTCTCTTTTCAATCAATCTTCTTCCCTTTATCACTAGATTGTAATTTTGTCAGCACCGACTGCACAACAGCTTAAAAATTTCTGGGTTGCTCGGGGCTGACACCGTCAGACATTACAGGCGCACAGTAATTGCACATTTTCTAGACGCTGCAAATTCCTTTTTCCCTGTAAACAGCACACCGTGAGTCCTGGCCGCTGTAATATCTAAAATGTAAAGTTAATACCGACATGGCTGTGGAGCGGAATGGCCAGATATGGGGATACGTAGGAACACAGTCCAGGAGTGGGGAGTCTGTGGTGGCTTCTCCTTCCTGTGCAGGACCAGTGTTACACCTCTGGTACTAGTTGCACTATTTATTTATTATTAACCTTATTTATATAGGTAATCTCATTGAGACATGGGGTCTCATTTTCAAGAGAGCTGTTTAATCAATCAGTTCTGTTAAAGCAGAGCTGATCACAGTGGTCATCTAGCGAGTAGAGGAATGAAGCTGCTCTCATATTTAATTTGCGCATAATCATTCCTGAATGATTTTAACATTTATGTTGCTGCGCTACATCAAGGTGAAGAAGTTCTGGCCCCCTCAATTGTTCGGGGCTCATATCTACTTCCCTAAACACAACGCTGTGTCTGACGTTATGTTTTCTTCTGTGCATGCAGGTCACTTCATAGCTGTAGACCGTTCACACTGGAGTCTGATGGGGATCGCATTTAAAATTATAATGTGAACGCCCAAACACACACACACACAAAAAAAAAACGAATCTCAGGAAAAAATCAGAATTGAGCATTAACACCTGCATTGTGACTGTAGCCTAAGATTTTGAATCAGAACAACTTCCAGTTCAGCCAAGAAGTGAGAAAATAAGGGAGTGAAAATGCATCCATTGTATTTGGTCTAGTATAACATTTTTGTCATCAGAGATGACACATCCTGTGGTGTGTCATTCCTGATGATATTAAAAATGACACGTTTGTTACGTTTTTAAAACGGTAACGTTCAGGAACTGTTTCAGTCCACATCCTCCTGTCCAGAGGTAGAAAGAAATAGCCCATAAACTTTATTCTGAGTTGATAGTAAATCTGTCATCCAATCTGTCATCCATTCTGCCCTTACGTCAACAACTGATTGATTATAAAATGCAGTCATATTAAATATAAAGAAATACTATCTACCATTTCAATGTTTGTGAAAATGTAAACTTCTGCAAATTAATACCCTCCAATATGAGCTTTGACAATGACTGTATGAGTAAGGAAAAGAAACTAATTGCAAGTCAGCTGGTTCAGATACAGTGTGTGGGGGGCGTGGGGGGGGGGGGGGTCAAAGGAAACCATGTAGAAAGCAGGTTAGGTTCAAAGAGACTGTTACCCCAGCAATAGACTCGGCATTTAAGTTAACTCTCTTTCTGCCTTGTCCAGATTTTTATGAGAAAAAGAATTCTGTCCATATTCGCTAAGCTGTTATAGCTCACGCAGAGGAGTATGACACTGGTCACATCCCACAAGTAACAATAGCCTTAAGTAGTGATGGGCTACATCACAGCCATGCAATAAAGGAAGGCGTTCAGAAACTCAAGCTCTCAAGTGCTTTTCTGTTAAGTAACAACAGTAAATTCTTTGTAGAGATGATAATGATCAGGAGAAATCTGGCTAATGTTTTTAATCCAAAATGACTTGCACATCTGGGGGGACAGTAGACACAACTAGTATTGCTCAAGGAGTAGTTAAACTAGGAAAACAGAAACCTTGACCACCACAATGTCTGTCACTTAATTCAGATTACTGAAAAAAATGCTATTCATCTTTAAGTCTTGAAGTTATTAAGTTACTTTTAAATTCCACCCATCCATCCATCTTCTACCGCTTTTCCGGAGGTCCGGGTCGCGGAGGCAGCAGTTCAAGCAGAGAAGCCCAGACTTCCCTCTCCCCGGCCACCTGCTCCAGCTCTTCAGAGAGGATACCAAGGCGTTCCCAGACCAGCTGGGAGACATAGTCTCTCCACCGAGTCCTGGGTCTGCCCCGGGGTCTCCTCCCAGTGGGACGTGCCTGAAACACCTTAAGTGGGAGGCGTCCAGGAGGCATCCTAATCAGATGCCCATACCACCTCAACTGACTCCTTTCAATGTGGAGGAGCAGCGGTTCTACTCTGAGCCTCTCCCGGATGACTGAGCTCCTCACCCTATCTCTGAGGGTGAGTCCAGCAATCCTACGGAGAAAGCTCATTTCAGCCGCTTGTATCCGCGATCTCGTTCTTTCAGTCATTACCCAAAGCTCGTGACCATAGGTGAGAGTAGGAACGTAGATTGACTGATAAATCGACAGCTTTGCCTTAGAACTAAGCTCCCTCTTCACCACAACAGACCGGTACAACGTCCGCATCACTGCAGATGCTGCTCCAATCCGTCTGTCGATCTCTCGCTCCATTCTCCCTTCACTCGTGAACAAGACCCCAAGATACTTAAACTCCTCCACTTGGGGCAGGAGCCTGTCCCCAACCCAGAGAGGACAATCCACCTTTTTCCGGCTGAGGACCATGGACTCGGACTTGGAGGTGCTGATTCTCATCCCAGCCGCTTCACACTCAGCGGCAAACCGTCCCAGCAAGAGCTGTAGGTCATTGCTGGATGAAGCCAACAGGACAACATCATCTGCAAACAACAGAGATGAGATCCTGTGGTCACCAAGCATGACACCCTCCATTCCCTGGCTGCGCCTAGAAATCCTGTCCATAAAAATTATGAACAGGATCGGTGACAAAGGGCAGCCCTGGCGGAGTCCAACTCTCACTGGGAATGACTCCGACCGAGTGTTGGCAATACGAACCAAACTCTTACAACGGTCGTACAGAGACCAAATAGCTCGTAACAACAAGCCCGATACCCCATACTCCCGAAGCACCCCCCACAAAAATCCACGAGGGACGCGGTCAAATGCCTTCTCCAAGTCCACAAAACACATGTAAACTGGTTGGGCAAACTCCCACGAACCCTCGAGAATTCTCGAGGTACGTTACTTGGTACGTTACTTTTAAATTACTTAAGAGAAATCAATAAATTCTATATCTTGTTGGGGAATGTGTTGGCAACGTTTTAGTGGTGGCCTTGTTGATAGAGCATCTGCTCCACAACCAGGAGGCTGGGGGTTCAATCCCCAGCCGGGTCATACCAAAGACCATATAAAAATGGTACTTCCTGCCTTCTAGCTTGGGGCTCAGCATAATAGAATGGAGGAAGGAAAAGTTGCTTGTTGTGGTGCCTTGAATGGCAGTGACCCCTCTGATTCTATGTGTGATTAACATTGTAGATAGGAGAAACATAATTTCATTCTATTGTACATGATTGGCTGTATGGATTGAATGACTAAACTTTGCTTCTTCCTCTTCTTAGATGTAAGTTTTAAGAGGAACATTTGCACATCTTTGAAATAAAGAATAAGGGTCAGAAAACCACAAATAATTGTTTATTTTAAGAGTGCCTTTTTAGCTTTTGTGTGTGGAAATGGCATAGGGTAAACTGGAAATGTGGACATAAATGTCATGACCTCAGTCTGTGGAATACCTGTGATAGCATAGTCACCATCCCCAGGCTCATCTGTGGTCCACTGTCCTTCCTTGAATGTTGGGGATCATATCAGAAGAAAAATAAACATTTCATTAAAATGGGAAAAAAAAAATATGCACCTTGTGATCCTGGAAGAGAAAAAGCAAGATGCAGTGTTCTTCAAACAGTAGAGTCAGTCCGTTTTCACCCTGTTGCTTAATTCATCCATCGTAGTAAAATTAAAAAAGACCCATTATAAAAACTATAGTGTCTTCACTCTCATTCAGCTTGCTAAAGTCCCTTTATTTTTTTTTTTATTTTTTTTTTTGCAGAGCTCTTGGAGGAAAAACATAGTAGGAAAAATTGAAGCACTTTTACCATTTTGCAATTTTACCCATTTTGGGTTCTTTATATGCAGAGAATTAGTGCAAGCTGATATTTGCAGGAGCCAAGTCAGTTAAGTTGTAAATTTCTTTTTCTTTTTGTTTTTCTTTTGGGTTAATTTCAATACAGTGAAATCTCCTCAACTCCTCTGACTCCAGTTAATTATTTTGCATTACACTTAAGTACTGTCTACCTCTCCAAACCTAGACACTGGTCCGTTGTTCTGCTTCAAAATCTGAGACTGGCTCTGGGAAGTACCAGTTACAATAGTCTCACCCACCCACACACACATACACTCACAACACACTGACTAATCAGCCTACCATATACAGTGCTGTGAAAAAGTGATTGCCCCCATCCTGATTTTTCGTTTTTTGTATGTTTGTCACATTTAAATGTTTCACATCCATCCATCCATCTTCTTCCGCTTAATCCTTTTCAAGTCACGGGGGGGGCGGGGGGCTGGAGCCTATCCCAGCGTCTTTGGGTGAGAAGTAAGTTACACCCTGGACACATCGCCAGTCCATCACAGGGCCAGCACAGAGAGACAGACAACCATTCACTCTCACAGTCATACCTAAGGACAATTTAGAATCCCCAGTTTGATGCCAATTAACCTAACTTGTATGTTTTTGGCATGTGGGAGGAAAACAGAGAAATCCCGGAGTAAACCCGCACAGACACGGGGAGAACATGCAAACTCCACACAGATCACTGTTGGTCGGGGGCTGGGATCAAAACCAGGATCCCCCGGCCAAGGGTGAGTTGCTGTGCCTAACCACTCTGCCTTTCGGCTTTAGGAACACATCATAGAGGCTTGCCCGCTCCAAAGACTGGAAGGAGGATTACACACCCTCCATACAGCAAACCAGGAGGCAACTGCTTGGCTTAAGGACTTTGCATTCGCTAAATAAATAAATAAACCACTCTGCCACCGCAATCAAACAATTTTAAATTTTAGACAAAAATAACACAAGTAAACACACAATGCAGTTTTTAAATGAAGGTGTTTATTATTAAGGGTAAAAATAAATCCAAACCTACCCTATGTGGAAAAAGTGATTGCCCCCACCACTGTTAAAACATAACTGTGGTTTATCACATTTTTGGAAAGCTGAGTTCAATTTCTCTAGCCACACCCAGGCCTGATTACTGCCACACCTGTTCTCAATCATGAAATCACTTAAATAGGACCTGCCTGACAAAATGAAGTAGACTAAAAGATCATCAAAAGCTAGACATAATGCTGAAAGAAATTCAAGAACAAATGAGAAAAAAAGTAATTGAGATCTATCTGTCTGGAAAAGGTTATAAAGCAGTTTCTAAAGCTTTGAGACTCCAGCGAACCACAGTGAGAGACATTATCCACAAATGGCAAAAACATGGAACAGTGGTGAACCTTCCCAGGAGTGGCTGGCCAACCAAAATTACCCCAAGAGTGCAGCAACAACTCATCCAAGAGGTCACAAAAGACCCCACAACAGCATCCAAAGAACTGCAGGCTTCACTTGCCTTAGTTAAGGTCAGTGTTCATGACTCCACCATAAGAAAGAGACTTGGCAAAAATGGCCTGCATGGCAGAGATCCAAGATGAAAACCACTGCTGAGCAAAAAGAACATAAAGGCTAGTTTCAGTTTTGCCAGAAAATTTGATGATCCCCAAGACTTTTGGGAAAATACTCTGTGGACTGACGAGACAAAAGTCGGACTTTCTGGAAGGTGTGTGTCCCATTACATCTGGTGTAAAAGTAACACAGCATTTCAAAAAAGGAACATCATACCAACAGTAAAATAGGGTGGTGGTAGAGTAATGGTCTGGGGCTGTTTTGCTGTTTCAGGGCCTTGAAGACTGGCTTTGGTAAATGGAACCATGAATTCTGCTGTCTACCAAAAAATCCTGAAGGAGAATGTCCGCCCATCTGTTCATGACCTCAAGCTGAAGCACACTTGGGTTCTGCAGCAGAACAATGATCCAAAACACACCAGGAGGTCCACCTCTCAGTCCTGCAATTGAGTGACAGCAAGATGGCCACGCCGCCTGTGTTTCTGGCTGCTGGTCGTCTCCAGTTGTTGCCATGTTTGTTTGTCCTTCTTTTGGTTGTGTTATTGTGTCTGGATCATATACAATCAGTTATTGTTTATGATTGCCATGTGCTGTTAGATATTCGATCTTCCATGGTAGGTTTTGGCTGTCATAATCAGAAGGGAAGATCTTTCCATCGGTCTCTGCGTTTGCAGCTTCCCATTGTTACCTGGGATCCCCACTGTGGTTTGACCAGCAAAAAGTGATCCAAACCTTGGGGAAGACGTGCAGGTGCCACGGTGAAATCCAGATGGCTTGCTCGGCTCTGCCGTGTTGCTCGCTCCACCTGGTCTTCTCAGAATTCTGCAGCTGGCCTCTTTCCTGGATCCTGGCCCTCGGGTGTGCCCGGAGTGAGGCTATCATTTCTCCGGCCTGTTTTCCCTGTTCTACCATGCCAACTGGCCTTCTCCCTGCTTCAAGCCAGGAAATCCCCTGCAAGTAGCGGGTGCCTACACCAACTTTCACCGGCCCCCATACCTGGCGAGACTGCTACTGTTACAGAGCCCATCCAGCTGGCGCTGCTTAACGCACATTCCATCTCAAATAAATGATTCTTTTTGAATGATTTGTTCATCACTGCAGGGCTGGACTATTTACTTCTAGTTGAGACTTGGCAGAGAAGTGAGGAATTTACCTCCTTAATTGAACTTTGTCCAGCGGATTGTACTTTCTCCTTTGCCCTGAGATTGACAGGCCGCGGTGATGGTCTGACCATCGTGAACTGGAGCTGCTTTGTTACATGGACAGTGAGCCATGGAACTTTTTTACCATTTGAACTAATGATTTTAAAAATCAGCTCCTCAGACCCATTTTATTGTGTTTTAATCTACCGCCCTCCAGGAGTTAATGCTTCTTTTTTTTATCTGAGTTTAGTGATTTTTTTAACTTCCATTATTAAATTTGAGTGGATTTTATTACTTTGGAGATTTAAATATTCACGTTAATGATCTCAACGACAAGTTTGCAGTTAATTTCTTGAGTATTATTGAATCATTTAATTTTGTTTTGTTTCTATCTGGCCCTACACATATCAAAGGAAATACACCTAGTCTTGTTTTTACACTTGGACTTAATGTGAACAACGTTCAGACTAAGGAGCTTCTTGTGTCAGACCATTTTTGTGTTCTTTTTAATTCATCATTTAAATCAGTCTGCTACATGGTAAGGCATGTAAAATTCTCTTGCATGGTTGACCGTTTTTCAGCTGCGAAATTTTCTGCTGCCTTTGACAGCAGTGTGGTTTTATCCTCTGATGAAGACACTGAGACCTTGGTCTGCTCTTTTAACTCATACTGTTCAAGCATATCTGATGTAGTTGCTCCCCTGAAAATCAGGACTGTCGGTGTTGTTAATTCATCCCCCTGGTTAAATGAAGATCTTTGTTGTTTTAGACGTAAATGTCGGAGGGTGGAAAGACTGTGGAAGTCCACTAAACTTGAGGTGCATTGGTTGTACCTTAAGGAACTGTTAATTGAATTTAACAAGATGATTTAAACGACAAGGACTTATTTTTCCAACATCACCTCCTCCAATAGTAACAATCCAAAGATCCTCTTCAGCACAATAAACAATATAGTTAACCCTGTTACTTCAGCTCCCCCTGTTCATTCAATTAATGACTGTAACAAGTTGCTTTCCTTCTTTGTTGACAAGATTACTACTGTTAGGGCTGGTTTTACTCATTCCTCCCCCCAATCCTTGATTGTCCCAATAGACAGGACATTTTAAGTTATTTCACCCCAATTTTTTTTGAGGATTTGTTAGTGTTGGTGAGCTCCATGAAATCCTCCTCCTGCCTTTCAGATATTTTGCCTACCTCAGTGTTGAAAGATGTAATTGGCTCAGTGGGTACATCTCTGGTTAATATCATTAACAGTTCACTTGAATCTGGTCTGTTTTTAAAAACTTCAGGCCAATTTCTAAGCCTCTTTTTGTTTCTAAGCTTTTAGAAAAGAGTTGTTGCCAAACAGCTCACTAACTTCCTGATTGAACACAATATTTTTGAAAAATTTCAGTCAGGTTTTCGTCAGAAACACTCAACAGAGACCACTCTTCTCAGGGTGTCAAATGATAGTTTAATGTCATTGGACACTGGCAAATGCTCTGTTTTACTGTTATTAGATCTTACTGTAGCATTTAATACTATTGATCATTATATTTGGTTACAAAGGCTTAAAGATTTGGTAGAGATTTCTGGAAAAGCCTTGGGTTGGTTTTCCTCCTACCTTTCTGGTAGGAGTTTTTCTGTGGCTGTTTGCCCTTACTTATCTGACTCTGCTCCTTAAACCTGTGGGGTGCCTCAGGGTTCTATTCTGGGTCCACTTTTATTTGCCCTGTACATGCTGCCACTTGGTTCTCTCATCAGCAAATTCAAAGGTGTGTCTTATCACTGCTACGCTGATGATTTACAGCTGTTTTACTTATTTATTTTTTTAATTGACCATGTTGACAATTTAAAATTATTCATGATTATCTGTCTCCAATTAAGGACTGGATGTCTAGTAACTTTCTACAACTTAATGCTGACAAAACTCAAGTCCTTATTGTAGCACCTGATAATCTAATTCCTAAGATGGTTAATAGCATTGGTTCATTAACCCTCTGAGTGTGAGATTTTGCGTGCCCCTAGTGGCAGAGAATAGCGCTGCACCTGTCATCTCACTCTGACATCCCCGGCTGCACTGGAGATTTGTACTGATTTGTACTGATCTGCCAGTTTCAGAAGGTGGCAGACACATGTTGGAGGACTCAATGAATGACACGTTATACGATAAGATAAGAAGAATAAGAAGAATAGAAGAATAGAAGAGTAAGTAAGGAGAATAGAAGAATAGAATAGAATAATAATAAGATAAGATAAGAATAATAAGATGAAGAACCCCTCATTTCCTTTTCCTGTTTTCATCCTTTTAGCCCAGAAAGCTAATATGGCTGCTGTCCATCGTTGTGCACCATCACTTAGACGGCTTTGCACACGGAAAATAGCTGCGGGACACAAGCAAAATTTATGTGGGATAATCATAAGACTTTGCAGATGTGGTAGACAGCGTAAATGACAGACAGAACCCCCCCCAAAAAACGACCACGATGGACTAAAACACAGTGACCATGGCAGTGAACGAGTCCTCTTAGCCACTTGTAAGTGATGAATTTCTTTGTTTTTTTGTTTTTTTTTTTTTTTACAGTGTACTGATTTCTTATTCATATACTTTGAAGATAAGATGATAACGTACCCCAGTACAAAAAAACAGTGTCAAAAGACTGAACCATTTTTTGTGTAAATATGTCCAAAGTCCGCTTTTGACTGAGTTATGTAATTCAATATAGCTGCTGTGGCATTATGCAAATAAGATGCATAAAATCACTCCTATCTGAAACTTTGGATCATATTTTACCTTTCTAATTGACAGTAAGCCATTATCTCTTACCACTTTCAAGTTATAGCCTTGGAAATCTGAACTATTTTCTTGACAAAAAATATTCACCACTCTTAACCACTCGGGGTTATGTCGCAATTCGGCGACAGTCACACTCAAAGGATTTAGCCATTTTTGACCAATCGATGAGTTTTGATCAGCACGTCAAATCTTTGACCCGGAGTTGCTTTCTCCACCTCAGGAATATCTCCAAGCATAGGTCACTGGTTTCCTACAGTCAGTTAGAAACTATTATTCCTGCATTTGTTTCTTCACGTTTCTACTACTGTAATGCTGTCTTCACATGCCTCAATAAATCCTCATTACACCGCCTACAGTTAGTCCAGAACTCTGCTGCTAGATTACTGACTAGGTCCAGTAGATTCTGTCATATCGTTCCCGTTTCAGCCTCCTTGCATTGGCTTCCTGTAAATTATAGAGTTGAGTTTAAAGTTCTTGTCCTTACTTACAAAGCCATTCATGATGAGGCACCTTCTTATATCAGTGACCTGCTCCATCTATACCGTCCCAGCAGGTCTCTCAGGTCTTTTAATCAGACCCTACTGGTAGTCCCTAGCACTAGGCTCAGAACCAAAGGCGATAAAGCCTTTGCTGCAATTGCTCCCAGACTTTGGAACTCTTTACTATTTGAACTTAGATCTGCAAATTCCATTGATGTTTTTAAGAAGCAACTAAAGACCTGCGGCGGCATGAAATAAAGCAGCGTTGGTGTTGGTTTTAAGCAGGTTTATTAAATCATACCGCCATCACGAGCTCCGCCTGGCGCCGTGCATGCGCGCCGGGAGCGAGACGGAGGCTCTCAGCAGAGTGTGTGTCAACAGCAGCAGTTGAAGAGTGAGAAGAGGGTTTGAGTTACAGAGTGTGCAGCATATATACCCAGTTACAACAATACATGAAAGAGCATTTCACAGCAGTTGGTATGGGCATGTCTCTAGGTCACAGTAAGGACAGGATGCATGAATACAATGCATGAAAGGCACATTAACATCACAGCAGTGCAGCGGAAAGGAGTAGGTTCCTGGTTCGAATCCCCAGGCTGGCAGGGGTTGGAACCTTTCTGTATGGAGTTTGCATGTTCTCCCTGTGCTGTGTGGGTTTACTCCGGGGGCTCCGGTTTCCTCCCACAATCCAAAGACATGCATGTTAGGTTAATTGGTTGTTCTAAATTGTCCCTAGATATCTGTTTCCTATAGGCCCTTAGAATAGGGGGTTAGTACTAGTGAAAGCGCTTTGAGTGGTCTTTGTGACTAGAAAAGCGCTATATAAGTACAGGTTAGTTAGTTAGTTAGTTAGTAGCGAGCTGTCTGTTCTTAGTCTGTTGTGAGGGTTTTCCCAAACCCGCCACAGACCCACCTTTTTAGCTTGGCGTTTTATTAACTATGTGTTGATTGTATTTTTATGTGGTTTTTGCTGTTTACTTTGTTCTTTTACTGTTTTATGTGCCTGTACTTTTATTTGCTTTGTAATTGTATTTTACTATCTTTTTTGTTTCTTGTCATGCTAAGCACTTTGTGACTTTGTCTGTGAAAAGTGTTCTATAAATAAACTTATTAAACTTATTATTACTTCTGCTTCTGAATGGCTTTGGAGTGGCCTAGTCAAAGTTCTGACCTGAATCCGAGTGAGATGCTGTGACATGACCTTAAAAAGGCGGTTTATGCTCGAAAACCCTCCAATGTGGCTGAATTACAACAATTCTGCAAAGATGAGTGGGCCAAAATTCCTCCACAGTGCTGTAAAAGACTCATTGCCAGTTATTGCAAATGCTTGATTGCAGTTGTTGCTGCTGAGGGTGGCCCAACCAGTTATTAGGTTTAGGAGCAATCACTTTTTCACGCAGGGCCATGTAGGTTTGGATTTTTTTCTCCCTTAATAATAAACACCTTTATTTAAAAACTGCATTTTGTGGTTACTTGTGTTATCTTTGTCTAATATTTAAATTTGTTTGATGATCTGAAACATTTAAGTGTGACAGACATACAAAAAAATGAAAAATCAGGAAGGGGGCAAACACTTTTTCACACCACTGTATTAAGTGTGTACATAGACATACTTTTCAGTCAGTCAACTTTTCTATTAAAAATCCATTTTTTAAAATTAATTTTATGTAATATTCCAGTTTTTTGAGAGACTGAATTTGGGGTTTTAATGACACTTGAAATATATCACTGTCATGTATCTGAGCATTGTTGTCAGCGCTCAGACTTCCTTTATGTATTTTTCAGTATTTTTCTGTCTGTTATCATTATGTTTACTGTTCTGGTGTAATATTGGTTTCTTTACCTTCTGAGCCCTTTCCCCTCCTCAGTCGCTCTCACCAACTACCCAGGCTGTCTTCTGCCAGCTCAAGCTGCATTAGGTCACTTACCCACTCTACTCCCCGCACCTGTGCCTCATTTGAGTACCTGTTATTTAAACACTGCCGGCTCATTGTTTCTTTGCGTCAGCCACAATTGTGTTTAGACTGGACTATCTCCCTTTGAACAGTCTCCCCCTCCTCTTCTCCAGAGTTTTTTGCAACTCTGGAGACTTCTCTCTGTGTAAGTTATTCTTGTTTGCTTTTTGTATTGTCTACACAGTTATTTTTGAACAGTTAAGTTTTTTTTTTCTTTTTCTGTTAAAAAATGTCCTCACTGCAGTCAAACCGCTTGAGTTTGTTTTTGCCCAGGAGGGGCGTTCATGACAATCACTTTGTGTATAATGAATCTATATAATACAGGGGTTTCATTTTTTTGAACTGAATTACTGAAATAAATCAACTTCTAATGACATTCTAATTTATTGAGATGCACCTGTACTGTACAGCAGCATGTTGTTTGATGCATTAAAATGACCCATCACCTTTGCTTGAATCTAATGACATTTTCCTTCCACCATACAGTATATCTACAAATACTGTCAGAAAATTGTGGTCATAAGTGATCTCAGAATGCTTTCATCTGATTACAAACCTCAACTCTCAACTTAACCCGGTCCTGAAAAAAGTTTTGAGTTCAGCCTATACAGCGTGTGATCTGGCCAAATAAAAATTTAAATAAAAGGAGATCTAGCCCAATAAAAAGTGACCCAGCCTTCTGACACTGTAAGTTCTGACTGAGGCCTCAGCTTACCTTGCTAAGCCAATAGTCTGGCTTCATATTACAGTCATCAGAAGAAATCACGCAACACTTCCAAGTCTTTTTATAAAGTAATCATTGACCTGGACAAGCCGTCCCTTCCCATCACATGAAATTCCACCAAAGAAGAAGAGGGAGATTGAGACATATCAGTTAGGGGAGTCTGCAAAGGTAAATCTAAGCTTATAAGACATCATAGATGCCAGGGAGGGATATCTTCAAAGTGGAAAGACCTGCAACAAATCTGAACCTTCTCACAAGTATTTGACCTTAAACAATTTCCAAGATCAATCAGAAAGTCATGGGATCTATCCAAAGCATCCAACCACAGGCGTTTCTCATCTGAATAAAGGTCAGTATTCATGAATCTATAACGTCAAACACTGCATCGATAAAAGAACCAAACAAGGCTCAACAAATTTTTCTATAGCATACCTAAGGACCCACAATTTTTTTCAACAAGTTGTTGACAGGCTGTTGAGTCAGAAGTACAACTTGTTTGGAAGACCAAAGTCCAATGCAAGAGAAATATATTGTTGTGATCCCCTGCCTATTTGAAGCAGGAAGAATTAAAATCCAAATGCAGGAGGTAGTTGTGTGTATTTATTGTGCAAAACAGTATGAACAAACAGTCCAGGAAAACAAGCAGATGAATGGCACCAGGAGTACAGGGAAAAACTGCGAGGACGCTCTACGGCCACAAGTGAGTATAGAACAGGAGAAGAATGTCCCAAGGCACAGGCAGGCGGAACTGCACCGGGGGGAGCGAATAAGTGAGCCCAGGAAAAAACCTCCAGACGTGACTGGAAGGCAGGGGCGAAGTGAATAGTACTCATGGGGCTGGAGCAGTCTGAATTAGTCCAAATACAGTCCAGGGTGTAGAACAGAAGCCAAGGTAGATGAAGAAACTAATGACATGCAGAGTGAGGCGGTACCATATAACAGGCAGGGCATCTAGTCATGCATGCATTGAGCAGAACAGTATAAACAACAAACACAGAGAGCGCAATAATCCAGCAATTCACTCGCGCAAACACAGGGCTTAAATAATACCAAACATAATGAGGAGAGTGATTGCCGGTGTGTGAAGAGAGAATGAGTCCGTAGGAATGTGTGAGCTGGACTGAGTGGACACAGGTGTATGTGTGTGTGAATGCCTATGAGCATGTGAGTGAGGATGAGTGTGTGTGTGTGTGTGTGTGTGCAAGAATGTGCACGAGTGAGTGCAGGATGAAGGTGGGCAAACTTGAATGTGTGTATGTGCGTGCTTGAATTAACAGAGAAGGAACACAAATGATAATGATAGACAGCTGGTATGGCTAGCAGGGAAAGGGAGGTGTGGCTGTAAGCTGGCAGAGAGCCAAGACCCATAGGCTCCTAAGGATCTGCCAGGAGCAAATAAGGAAACCAACTGCGCAAAGGAAAATAAAGCCACACGTCATGGAGCTGGATTGGAATCGAATCCAGTCCATGACATATATTATCATCACTTCACTAATATTCTTGGCCATCTCAAGGTGGGAACAGATTGATATTTGAGAAAATTATTCTTTTTACTAAATGATTGTCCCAAAAAGGACCATCTTTATTATTCTATGACATGGGATAGTCTCCAGCCCCTCCGCGACCCGAAAAAAGGATTAAGCGGAAGAAGATGAATGAATGAATGAATGAATGAATGAATGAATGAATGGCAGGTTTTATAAAATATAGCTTTTAATTCATCAACAGACAATGCATAAATACATACCTATCTACTGTATAAATGCACCAAATCTCTGTGTGTGTGTGTGTGTGTGTCTGTCTGTCTGTCTGTCTGTCTCTCTGTCTCTCTGTTCCTCAGATATCTCCCAAACTGGTTGTCAAACTGGCTTCAGATTTTATAAGTGCTTTGCTGAGGTTAGAAGGGTGTGCCTCCCTGAGTATGGAGTTTCTCAGTCAAAATATGTAATTTTTATCAAAAGTTTAGCCACCGCTCTTTCTCTTCATGCCCTGGCTTCAGGAAGTGTGGGCGGGGTTTTGGATTGACTCCATGCTTATTGGATAATACGCAGCATCATGAGCAGTCAGTCACCACAGCGCTTCGCAAACAAAAAAAAGAAGTGAAAAGCAACAAATTTGACAAGAAAGAGAAATAGTGAAGATGTAATGCTTAAAAAAATTATACTATTGTCATGAACTGCCCTTTTTAAGGGCTAAGAAGGACACCAAGCACACGCTGTGAGTTTGCACATTTATTAACAAAAAGACAAACACAACATAAAACACTAAACTTACATATAATGAGGAGATGAAGGCGCCAGAGGAGAGCAGGGCTCACAACCAGGAGGGAGAGAACAGCCTACGAGAAAAACCGTCTCAGGCACTCGGACACGCCGAGAGAAAGAATGTTAAATGCATGAGTGAACTGTGAGTGTGATAGTTTGTTTTTAAGGAGCAGTATCTCAATTCCTTTACATTGTTTATTAGCAATGGAATGACAATAAAGGCACTTTGACTTTTGACTTTGAAAAGAGATTTATTCAGCCAGAGCACACCTGGAGAGAAGCCGGGCTCACAACTGAGGGAATTGGAAAAAGGATAACTTTACCTGGTCAGAGCGCACCGTTCACCTCTATGGCAAACCCCAAAACACTCAGAGTCTGACTGAGAACTATTGAAGAGGATAACAGTAGGACATGACAGCAGTGGAACATTGACATACCCTTAAATAGGAAAATGGGGCAATCAAATGCCAGCAAGGACCCGGGGTCTCCCTAAAGAGCGCCGGTGTGGGAGAAGCAGCAGGTGGAGCGCAGGGAAGCAAGCCCAGCCCTCCCAGTCAGCGGTAGATGGGAGTCCCTGTGCAGGACTACTACTTGCTGCCACCGATGGCGCTCCTCTCGGTGTGCTTGCACGGCTATCTAAAAATTAAGAGTTAATAATAATACCACCATGACTGTGTAGCAGAATGCCCAGATCAACGGCATATCATATGCGGCCACATGCACAGTTTGACTAAACGACAACCGTCACCAAACTGGACGCAGAAATGCCCAAATTATGAAATAAATAATTTTAATTTAAATATTTAGTGACAAATGGGCAACAATTATGCAACAGTTGCATCCAAACAGGTCATTCTTCTGTGTGTAATAATGTTCAGTGTTTTGTACTTATAATATTCCTAAAATATAAAAGGATGCATTAGAATGGATCTCAAATATTTGTAAATATGTCCTGTTATAGTACTGCATGAGTTTATTGACGATAGACTATAAACTACACATATAAACTGAAACAACTGTGTTGATGACTGGACGGCTTCCATTCCCCAAAGTGCAAGATACAACACCTATTAATATAACTCATAAAAGATCACACAAATAAGTGAGCTGACAAAAAAACAAACAAGGGTTCTTAAACAGTCGCTAATATTGGACTTCCCATTGATTTTCAATAATTCTGTAATTAATATTCACACACTCAAATAAATCTTAGTGCCATTCAGTCCCTTTTATATTTGTCAAAGTCTAACGTGTGAGTGCCTACAAATAAGGATACAATTCTTTGTATTCCACTTTCAAACAGCCAACATTTGGGCCTGTAAAGCCTAATTGGGCTATCTGTTTTCAGACAAGAATACTTGCTTTCTACGGGCATGCACTAGTATACAAAAAAAAATTTAAAAAAATCGTACAAACATACTATGTATGCAATACTTATAACCATAAGAAAGAACACCTTGACCAAGACAGCACCACTGTGTGAGGCTTGCAGTCTGTTGTATCTATGCCTTGCTGGTGTGTGATTGCCACACATTTCTTTATATAAAATAAATACTTTTAAAACAAGATCTGGTCGTCAGCCTGGGGTGTGGTGCTGTGTCCTCCCCTAGTCCCTGCTGATACTGTGGGTAGTGCCATAAGGGTCATCTGTGTGTTATTGCTGAATGGATGGGTGACGGGACAGGGGAGGTTGAACATGACTCCTCCCCCCGTGGTGCCTTTCCTGCTTTGTGTGTTCACTCACTTTCACCTCATCTGTGCTGGTGGTGGATGCGTGCTGTGCCAGGTTTGGTGTAGGGCCGTTCTGCTCATTGCGGCGGCTGGTGGGGCGGTGCCTGGTTTGTGTTCTGGCGGGTCTGTCCTCTCCTGCCCCTTTGCTGTAGGGGGAGTCAGTGGCGGTGCTGCTTTGGGGCTGTGTTCTGGCTCTTTCTTCCTGGGTGCATCCCACTGGGGTGGTCCTGCCGGTGCAAGCTGGAGGTTTGGCTGTAGTGATGAGGGGCTACCTTGGTTTTGGCTGGGGCTCTCTTGTCTGTGTGTCTCGTGGTGGTGGGTCATGTGCTCCTTGCTGCTTGTGAAGACAAGGCTGGTTTTCTCCGGGTCGGGGCTTCTTGGTTAGGGGCCATGCTCCCTTGGTGGGGTGGTGAGAATTCACGGGTCATGGGTTTGGTTGTCCATCAGGGTTGTCTGTTGGTTTTCCTGTGTTGCCCTCTACTCATTTACATTTGTATGTAAGTCTTTGTTTATGTATATTGTGCATATTTATTCTCCCCACACACTCACATGGACACACACACACACACACACACACACACACACACACACACACACACACACACACACAGTATATGCTTTGTTTATATGCTGATGTAATTCTCCTAACACGTCATCCACTTAGCACCGTACAGTGGATATGAAAAGTCTACTCACCGCTGTTCAAATGCCAGGTTTTTGTGATGTAAAAAGATGAGACCAAGAGAAATCTTTTCAAAACTTTTTTTTTTCTTCCCCTTATTAATGTGACCTACAACCTGTACAACCCAAGTGAAAACAAAACTGAAATCATTTAAGGGGAAAAATAATAATAAAAAAAAAAAACCTTCAATAACCTGGCTGCATAAATATGCATAACCTTAAACTAATACTTTCTTACAGCACCTTTGGCTTTTATTACAGCACTCAGTCTTTTTGATTCAGAGTCTTTCAGCATGGCACATCTTGATGTGATAATATTTACCCACTCTTCATTCTTCTATGTGAGGGCATCTCCTGTGTACAGTCCTCTTCAGATCACCCCACAGATGTTCGATAGGATTCAGGTCTGGATTCTGCCTGGGCCATTCCAAAACCTTAATCTTCTTCTGGTGAAACCATTCTTTTGTTGATTTGGATGAATGCTTTGGGTCATTGCCGTGCTGAAAAATGAAGCTCCTCGTCATCTTCAGCTTTCTAGCAGAAACCTTAAGGTTTTGTACCAACACTGACTGGTATTTGGGACTGTTCATAATTCCCTCCACCTTGACTAAGGCACCAGTTCCAGCTGAAGAAAAACAGCCCCAAAGCATGATGCTGCCACCACCATGCTTCACTGTAAGTATGGAGTTCTTTTGGTGATGAACAGTGTTGTGTTTGCGCCAAATATACCTTTTGGAATTATGGCCAAAAAGTTCAACCTTGGTTTCATCGGACCATAACACATTTTCCCACATGCATTTGGGAGATTTCAAATGTGTTTTTGCAAAATGTAGCTGGGTATTGGATGTTTTTTTTTAGGAAGATAAGGCTTCCATCTTGCCACCCTACTCCATAGCACAGACATATGAAGAAGACAGGAGATTGTTATCACATGTACTAAACTGCCAGTACTTGCCAGAAATTCCTGCAGCTCCTTCAATGTTCCTATCGGCTTCTTTGGCAGCATCCCTGACCAGTTTTCTTCTCGTCTTTTCATCAGTTTTGGAGGGACGTCCAGTTCTTTGTAATGTGACTGTTGTGCCATATTTTCTCCACTTGATGATGACTGTCTTCATTGTGTTTCATGGTATATTTAGTGCCTTGGAAATTCTTTTGTACCCGTCTCCTGACTGATACCTTTGAACAATGAGATCTCTCTGATGCTTTGGAAGCTCTCTGCAGACCATGGCTTGTGCTGTAAGACGTGACTACAAAAATGTCAGGAAAAGCCTACTAGAACAGCTGAACTTTATTTGGGGTCAATCAGAGGCACGTTAAATGGTGGCAGGCGTGTGCTGTCTCCCATTTAACATGAGATTGAATGTGATTGGTTAATTCTGAACACAGCCCCAGTTATAACAAGATGTGCATATTTACGCAAACAGGTGTTTGTAAGTTTTTATATTTTTATTTTTCCCCTTAAAATATTTCAGTTTGTTTTTCAGTTGGGTTGTGCAGGTTATAGATCATACAGGAGTGGTGGTCTAGTTGATAGAGCATCTGCTCTACAACTGGGAGGTTGTAGGTTAAAGTCCTGGCTGGGTCATACCAATGACCATATGAAAATAGTACTTTCTGCCTTTTAGCTTGGTACTCAGCTGTAATAGAATGGGGGAAGGAGAAGTTGTTTGTGGCTGCGCCTTGCATGGCAGTGACCCTGCTGGTTGTAGATGTGATTAACATTGTAGATAGGAGAAATGTAATTTTGTTCTACTGTACATTGGCTGTATGGATTGAATGACAATTAAATAAAATTAAATTAAATCACCCTTATTGTCATTCAGCCGTACAACCAATCATATACAGCAGAACGAGATTGTGCTTTACCTATCTACTGTGTTAATCACACACACCCCAAGTGCAGAATCAGAGAGCCGCTGCCATGCAAGGTGCCGCCACAGAGTTCCCTCCTCCATTCCATTTATTACTGAGTACCAAGCTGGACGGCAGGAAGTTCCACTTTTATATGGTCTTTGGCATGACCCGGCCGGGATTTTTTTTTTTTTTTTGTTACTTATTTGTACCCGTAGGTAGATTTGGTTTGCAGTCTGGTGACAAGCCACCGGCTGCTGGTCGCTGCGTGCGCGAGCGCCCTAAACCTACATGTTTTTGGTATGCGGGAGGAAACCGGAGAAATCCCGGAGTAAACCCACGCAACACGGGGAGAACATGCAAACTCCACACAGCTCACTGTTGGTCGGGGGCTGGGATTGAACCCACGATCTCATGATCCCCGCGATCCCCCGGCCGAGGGTAAACTGTGCTGCCACAGTGCTAAACCACTGCGCCACCGTGCAGCCCAGGATTTGAACCCCTGCCTCCCAGGTGTGGGGCGGATGCTCTACCAACTGAGCCACCACTCCGGTAAGTTGGCTTCTTCTTCTTAATGGAGGAAATAGTTTTGAAATGATTTATCTTGGTCTCATTTTTTACATCACAAAAACCTGGCATTTGAACAGGGGTTTGTAGACTTTTTATATCCACTGTATATACTGTATGTTTCATTTGCCACTATTAATGATTCTCACCAAAAATGATAATAATCACATTGGTCATCACAATAAAGCTACTTTGATGGAAATGACAAGTTTTATTCAGCTATGGCGGCCCCATGCTGTAAAAGAAGCTGGAAATACAAATTGAATCATAAAAATAAATAAATAAATAAATAAATAAAAAACAAAACAAAACAAAAAAACACGATTTGGGGGATCAAAAATAACATTGTCCTATTCTGTTGGTATCTACTGTATATATATGTATATACTGTATATATATGATACATACATATATATATATATATATATATATATATATATATATATATATATATATATATATATATATATATATATATATATATATATATATACTGTATATACTGTATATATATGTGCTTAATAAGAGTATCTCTATTTTTTGTTTCAAGAAGTATTATGCAAACTTCTCTGTAATTTCTGAAATGGATTTTAATAAAAATATATTGGAAAAAAACAAAGGAGGAAACCCAGCGTTTGGTGATGTCCATGGGTTCCAGACTTCAGGCAGTCATTGCCTGCAAAGGATTCACAACAAAATATTGAAAAGTAACATTTTACTTAGGGTTATGTTTATTTGTCCAATTACTTTTGAGCCCTTGAAATGAGGAGCATTTGTATAAAAATAGCTACAATTCCTACATGTTTATATATTTTTGTTCAACTCCTTGAATTAAACCTTAAAGTCTGCACTTCAGTTCCGTTGTAGTTGTTTCATTTCAAGTCCAATGTGGTGGCATGCAGAGCCCAAATCATGAAGATTGTGTCACTGTCCAAATATTTCTGGGCCTAACTGTAAATCCAAACAACACTAAACTAGAATCACAATTGAACAAAACCAGATATAACATACAATACATACAAACAGAACTTAAAATTCAGAGACCATCACATACAGTATGTGGTGTTCCTGTTATCCTCTATGGAGCCAGGGAATTAATTTTTTATGGCATTAATGTGATGCATAATTTTTTCTGGCTTCACAAAATGAATGTTTTAATGCCTTTTTTTTTATTATTACTTATTTTGTACCCGGAGGTAGATTTGTTTTGCAGTCTGGTGACAAGCCACCAGCTGTCGGTCGCTGCATGCGCAAGTGCCCCTTATCTCTAACCTGCATGTTTTTGGCACGTGGGAGGAAACCGGAGAAATCCCGGAGTAAACCCACGCAGACACGGGGAGAACATGCAGACTCCACACAGATCACGATCCCCGCGATCCCCCGGCCGAGGGTAAACTGTGCTGCCACAGTGCTAACCACTGCGCCACCGTGCAGCCTTTTATTGTTCTTATTAATACTTTATGTTAAATGGGAATGAATGACAACTGTATGACTTCGTTGCTGATATACTTGATATATTTGTCGATCCTGATCGCTTCCTTGGAGTAAATACATGCAATTTGGGTAACGTTGGCAGATCCCACTATACAGGATGAAGACAGAAGGAGACTCACTTACTCACACAATAGTTTCTTGGATCTTAGGACCATCTTCAGGGATCTACAAGTTAACGTCAACTTTTCTGAGCGAAATACCTCAGTGTCTTCTAAGGAGCTACAGTATCCCACCAAATGTAATTGCAGGAAATGGGGATCCAGAGCAGGAATTAAAAACAATTAAGTGTTAACGAGCAGTTGGACAGGTGTACCTAATAAAGTGGCCGGTGAGTGTATATTGGCCCACCTACTGCACTCACTGGCTGTCGCTCCTCAGTGAAAGCGCTCCAGAAGCTGCCGAAAGCGGGCAGTTGTCCTGGTGAGACTGAAGGTCTTCTGGAGATCCTCCTGGGAGTTCGATCATCACGTCTTTCCCAGTGGTTGTCGTCCATCTCAGCAACCTGCATCTCTTCAATGGATTTGACCTGTGGTTCCTGCCAGGGGCGGACTTAGTCCATTTGGGGCCTAAGGCAAAGACAGAAATGGGGCCCTACTTTTTCTTTGTATTACACTTTCTTTTCACTTTTTTGGGTATGTAGCGTGACCTTAAGTTCCAATTTATAAAATTATTCTTTGCTGAAGAATTTCTTTTTTTCAATTCAAAAGTCTGGCTTTTGAGACTGCTTCTCTCACCCAAGAACTAGAGCTGTAACCCTATCCATCGGCCATAAAGTGGAAATTAATCCCTTTCTTCAAGACTCTTTTGGCAAAGGAATGTTCTAATTGACAGTTTTATGATCAACATAGTCAAGACTTTGGAAGCCAAGACTCTCCAGTAAACAACCTGTTTCACTGTGCCATCTGGTGGACGAATCAGGAATATTTATTTTTTTTTCCCTTGCAGTGGAATTTATGCCTTATGGACAAATGAACTAATCCATATTCTTTTTTTTAAGACAGCAGCTGCTACAGAAGATATGATTGAACTCTGGGATGGGCAATATGGGTTTCAGATGCTTTTATTGATATGATTCAATTTGATATGATTGTGATATGTTCTGCCATTTTCAGGAAGAAATTAATGTTTGCATGCTTATTATCACAAGTTAATTACAGTAGATGTAGATGCAGTTTCTGCTCCTTTATTGAGTAGAATATCTTAGTCACTAAAGTTTAAGGAAATTATGCTTTATTCAGCAACATGTGTCTTAAAGGGGATTTCACTCTCAGATCAAATGTCTCTCTCTCCCTGTCCTCTCCCCTCTGTTCTGCAGGAGTCCATAGCTGCACTTTAACTGACCAATAGAGTTCAAAACTTCATTGTATTTCCCTTTTTAGGTTTAATTTATGATCCTTGTTGGAAGAAGCTCAAATACAATTGGGCCACCTCAGGTCTCATGAAGTTTTGGGACCACCCTGCAACACTAGAGAAAACTTAAGTTTTATTGCTCTTTGTTCAGAGTCTGCTCGGGTGTGGTTGGCCAAAGCTGTGAGCAGCTTTCTCTTCTCCTCCAATTTCTCCTATCTTTTTAAGAAGGGCCCAGAACCTGTCATGCTCTGTGTAAATCCTGTTTCTTTCTGTAAAATTCATTTTTCTTATTTTATTCTTCTTTTTCTTCAAATCATTGTGCAAGAATGTTTTGTTTATTTTTTTAAAGCTTAAACCAACTCATTTAAACCACCACCATCGGAAGAAATGAGTTTGTGATGTAATTTGACTTTCTGATTAGACTTTGCACAATAAACCAATTCCTTCTTCAGTGCATAAGAGAGGACCTCGCCCAGTTTGCTGGAGACCAGCCTTTGTGATCCAGGGAGGAAGCCCTAACAGTGGTATGGAGTCTCCCCACAGACCCACGCTGGTCAAGTGAAACAGAATCCAATGGACCCACCTGCTACCCATTGGGACGCAAAGTTTCTGCGGCTGACGGTCTGCTATGTAATTTACACTTATCTTCAGAATATTCCTGGTATAAGTTCTTTGAACCTAATTTTATGCAAACACCCATCAGAATCTCAAAATGCATGTTGTCTTTCATTAATCTACGCTGTTTTTCAGAGTAAAACAAATTTTCTAAATTTTTTTTATAAAGTTAATTATCATTTTCTTCATAAAATCACATCCACTTTTCTCAAACAATGCTATTTTATGGTTTTCCAATTTCCAGTATACTGACAAATTAAACCATGCTTCATGTGGTTCTACAAATGCTTGGTTCATAAGTAACTCAGTAACAGTCTATGATGCCCATGATACATGTAAATTCTCTGTTTTAAAGTTATGCAAATATGTTAACCTATTCTGACATTCCTTATTAAATCATTGAAATACATATGGGAGTTATTGTTTGATTTCATGTCCACCTTCTTGTTCATCAGAAACAAGAACTCACACAAGGGTTTATTATGAGACTGATCAAATATTTTCAATAGGATTATTAACTAAGGCTTAATTTACCAAATGCTAAATTCTTAAGCTTAAGTCTTTGTGCATAAGAGTTTCCACCTCTATAAAATGTGGATGGTGCCCTAACGAGGAATTGAGTGTGATGAAAGTAAATCTTCATTCCTACTCACATTCATATTTACACTAATACGTGTACCAACATTAAATCACCTATAAAACCCGTTAATTTCACTACATTTTATGGTGCTGCCCATGTGACGCTCTGATGAAATCTGAAATGGACATGAAATTATGATTACATAAGCTGTGTGGTATAGTTTGATCTATTGCACAAAAGAAACTTTTTTTTTCCTTCTCTGTATCTGGCTGCCCAGCCAGGTGCATGTGTTTGCCCCCCCTTGCTCTTATCAGCTGTGTGTGTGTGTGTGTGTGTGTGTGAGAGAGAGAGAGAGAGAGAGAGAGAGAGAGAGAGAGAGAGAGAGAGAGAGATTTTTGATTTTTAAAAGATCTTTAATAAACACACTTGTCCATCAGTCAATACAATTTCTATATCATGCTATGTTACACAGAAAATTAATCCCCCAAAAAACGCCCCCAAAAAAGCTGTCCATCATGAACTGAACAGAGGACATTCTCCAGGGACCAGAGGGTCCTGAAACCTTCCACATCCCCATTCCCCATAAAAAACTGAAAGTCCAGCCTGATTCTGGCTTTAAGTAACCTCACAAATAAAATTTTGACATCAACATCATTCTCAACATTTTCAAGTTTTCTTCTCCGGCTTACATAGGTAGCCAACTTTGCCTGTCCTAAAACAAAGTTCAGTAGTTGACACTTCTGCTTAAAACGACGATTGTACATAAAACCACAAATGAAAACCTGCTTAGAGAAAACTTCCTTAAAAATATGAAAAAGTTTTGTGAGAAGTTCAAAGAGGCCACTCAGGCGCTGACATTCAATAAAACAATGAAAAACAGTCTCCCTAGAGGAACAAAAAACACACTGATCACTGACACTGCTGTTAATCACAGAAACAAAAGCATTGACTGCTATAATACCATGCAGGACCCTCCACTGTAAGTCTCCATGCCTCTTAGGGAGAGGGGCTTTGTAAAGAGCCCTCCAGGCAGGCCGATGCCCTTTTCCTAGTTTAAAATAGGCTCTCCAAGGAGTGTCCACACAGGTGTTCAATCGGTCCTTGTTGAGTGCCATCACCACCAGTCTGTAGAGTGCCTTACCACTGGCTCCTCCAAAGTCCACACCAGTGGGAGCACAGAATGCCAGTAAGGAGCAAGGAGCGACGTCAAAGTCCATATGGAGCATGAGAGAGGGAAAGGGGTCAGTGCTTTCTGGCTGCAGCGTGCCATTGCTAAAGTCCAAGAGTAGGGAGTGCTCAAGTCCATGAAGCTCCTGTTTCCAGTGTGCAAGAAGACCATCGATGAAACGATTCGACCTGACACCAAGATGAGCTGCTAAAGCTGAGGCGTTGTTGAGGCCAGGACCAGCCAGTTCCACCACTTGCTTCAGAGTGAGAATGTTCCTGGAACACAGCCTATCAAGGAAGGTCCTTCCAACTCCCGGCAGGACACCAAGGCGACCACCAAAAACCAGCGGCTCCCTCAACAACCAGTAGAGGGAATCGCATGGCCCTCTTTGTTTTTTAAAAAGAGTCCACACTGAAAAGAGACTGCGGTAAAAACTGGGTAAAGACAGTGCATTAGAGTTCTTAAAATCCATTAAAAACACAGGGAGGTCTAGCCCAAGCCCAAGGACTCTCTGTAAAATAACACAGGCCAAAGGCCTCCATACCAGGTCCTGGGGGCCCGTCAGCAGTCTCTGTATGAAAGTCAGTCTAAAAGCAGCACCTCTACTAGCTAAATGAATCACTCCTTGCCCCCCCTCCTCTTTGGGAAGAAATAACAGGGCTTGAGGAACCCAGTGGAGTCCACCCCCCCAAAAAAAGTCCACCAAAACAGACTGAATTTTGGACAACAAACCAGCAGGGGGGTCCATGCACATGAGGCGGTGCCACAGGGATGAGGAAACAAGATTATTTAAAATGAGCACTCTTCCTCTAAAAGATATTCTTGGCATTAGCCACTTCCACTTGTTTAGTCTCCCGTTAATCTTCTCTATGACCCCATCCCAATTTTTTTGCTCAAACTGCTGATTTCCAATAAAGACGCCAAGATACTTAAAACCTCCTTTTTTCCAAATCAACCCACCCGGCAGCGTAAGCTGATTTTCTAGTTTCTCCCCCACCATCAGAGCCTCGCTTTTTCCCCAGTTTATCTTTGCAGAGGAAAGTTGGCCAAAAAGATTGACACTCCTAACCAGAACGTCAATGTCACTCTGCTTGTTTAGCAGAATGACTACATCATCTGCATAGGCCGACAGCTTGAACGTGGTGTCACAGCCAGGAAAAGTAACTCCTGATAGATCCCTTCTCAGGCAGTGAAGCAAAGGCTCTATGGCGAGGGAGTACAGCATCCCTGAGAGAGGGCAGCCCTGCCGAACCCCCCTCTGGACTTTTAAAGGGGCAGACAGGCCCCCATTTATCTTCAGCACACTCTCAATGTCACTGTACAAGACCCGTATCCTGGCTATGAAGCCTGGGCTGAACCCAAAAGCTGTTAAAACTGTCCATAAATATTGGTGTTCAACCCGATCAAACGCCTTTTCCTGGTCAATTGAAATCAAACCAGTTTCTACCGCCAATGAACCAGAGACCTCCAAAATATCCCGAATTAAAGTGACGTTGTCACTAATCAGCCTGCCAGGCACACAGTAAGTCTGGTCTACATGAATGAGCTCGCTCATCACCTTTCTCAGTCTTCGGGCCAGAGCTTTTGAGAGAATCTTGTAGTCTGTGCAGAGCAGAGAGACTGGCCTCCAGTTCTTTAGGCTCTGGAGGTCCCCCTTTTTCGGCAACAGTGTGATGATGGCCCTCCTGCAGGTCGTGGGTAGGGTCCCCCTTTCCAAGCTATCTTGGAGAACCTCCAGCAGGTCTGGACCAAGCAGGGGCCAGAATTCCTTAAAAAAGTCCACAGAGAGACCATCTATGCCTGGTGATTTTCCATTCTGGAGGCTCATTAGCGCCGTATGCAGCTCAGACAGAGACAGTGGAGCATCCAAGCCGGCAACAAGGTCCTCTGAGAGCACTGGAAGACCATCAAGGAAAACCTGGCCCAGTGACGTGTCCTCCCTCCACTCTGCTCTAAACAATTTACTGTAAAAGCTAGCAGCGTGTTTCCTGATCTCTGCTGCTGTGGAGATTGTTCTCCCGTCATCGCCCAACAAGGAGTGAATGAGCTTTCTCTGTCCATTTTTCCCCTCCAGTCCAAAAAAGTACTGGGAGGGCGAGTCCATCAGAGCTACATCCATGTAGCGTGAGCGGACCAGAGCACCCTGTGCGGTGACCCCTAGCAAGCTAGCCAAGGCTGACCTTTTTGACTTGAGAGCCTCTAAGTGCTCCTGTTTTCCTGTAGAACTGAGCAACTCCTCTAGTTCTACCACCTCAGTCTCCAGAACTTTCAAGGATTGGGTCAAGCTACGAGTGACATTTTGAGTGTACTGTTGGCAGAGTTGTTTTATCTGGGCCTTACCAAAATCCCACCACAATTGGAGAGAACTAAAAGAGGGTTTTGGTTCCCTGTGTGACTTCCAAACATCATGAAAAACCTCTTTAAAAAACACATCATTTAAAAGTGTATTGTTAAAATGCCAAAAAGCACTCCTACACTTTACATTTTCAATAAACACAGAACAAAACAGCAGGCAGTGATCAGTGAAACCAACAGGACAGATACAACTATTTTTAAAAACACTCATTTGATGTTTAAAACCATAAAAACGGTCTAACCTAGCCATAGATAAAAGGTTATCTTTGACATGGCTCCAGGTGTACTGCCTCTGGTGCCCATGATGTGATCTCCACACATCGGCCATTTCATGTGTTTTCACCAGTTCTCTCAGCCTATTGGCAGAAGCAGGGTGAGGCTCCTGATGGTTCCTGTCTAGTCTGTGGTTTAATGTACAGTTAAAATCACCCCCCAGAAATAAAAAACTATTTGGATCACAGGACTTAACCGTGTCCGAAAGCACGTCAAAGACCCTGATCCTCTCTGCTCTCTGTGTTGGCACATACACGTTTATAAAAACGAAGTTCACGTTTTCAAACTGTACCTTTAATAAGAGGAAATGACCTCTCACCACCTCTTCTACCTCATAAGAGACAGGCACACAACCCCTAGAGAAAAGTACAGCCACCCCCCCACTGCTACTGGATTTGTGGCTAAAAAAAATGCAGCCATCCCACTCTTTTCTCCAATGGCTCTCAATGTCCACAGTGCTGTGAGTCTCCTGGACCATCAGCACGTCAAGTGCCTTTAAATTAAAAAGCTTGTATAAAGAGGCCCTTTTTACATCATCCCTGGCCCCATTAATATTGAGAGTGCCAATTCTAAGGTGGGGCATTAAAAAGGATAAAAATAGGGTACAGTAAAAAAACACACACATAGCATAAAAGGGAAGAAACAAACTAAGAGTCAACATGACTGTTAGTAATTTGTGATTTCAGTTTGACAACCAGTTTCTTTAAACGAAAAATTTCCTGATCAGTAAAAGTCTCATTCCCATCATTCGGTTTCATCAGCTTGCGAGCTGATGCCACAAATAACTCCAGATCTGGAAAGTAATTTTCCACTTTCACAGCTCTACTCCCCTTGGTCACCTGGAGAAAATGCCTAATTTTGGAAAAACAATAGGAGCTTTGCTCCTCCTGCGTCTGCGTCTGCATCATTTCAGACTCAGCTCCACTTTCATCAGAGACGCTCTCATCTAGTAAATCTAACTTCCCAACCCTACTAGATTTAGCAGAGCTCTGTAAGTTTTCAGCACTTTTTCTTTTTTGTGCAGCTTTAAAAGGATCCTCTTCAGCAAAACTACATTCCTGCATTTCTTCATGAACTGCAACGTTTGTCATGCAGTGTTTGCTCTGTGTGTCCCCTACAGCCTCAAACCGCTCCTCCCCCGCCTGCAAAGTCTGTTCATTCACGTTCCTTCGTTTAACTGCACTTTTACTTACACCCTCCACCTGTTTACCCCGGGCGACAGGCTCGTCACAATGATCAGAGCTGCCGCCAGACAGAAATTCCCCACCATCACTGTTTGGGGGGGCAACTACCGCGCCCGCCGCGGCCACCCCAGCAGAGGCGGCCGCGGCCGCCCCAGCACAAGCGGACGCGGACGCGGACGCCCCCGCAGAAGTAGAAGCGGACGCGGATGCGGCCGCAGTCGCGGCCGCGACCGCCCCAGCAGAAGCGGGCGCCGCAGCGGCATCCGCCGCACCACATGTAGCGCTACCCTCCGGACCACCAGAAACAGCGGCGTCACCTTTCTTACCGCCAGTGCTCTTTGTGTTCGCCTTTTCAGGACATGACCTAATAAGATGGCCTTCTGCGCCACACGCAAAACACTTCATGGTTTCAGATGTTGCAAACACCAAGTAGCTAAAGCCGTCAATCCTGAAATTAAAAGACGCGTTCAGTTCAGCAGAGCTGTCTTTCAACACCATGAAACACTGCCTCCTATGACATACAACATGCTTCAGCAGGGGTGATTTACTACCCAGAGAGACCATTCTGATAGGGGAAACAACCTGGCCAAAACGGGACAACTCTCTAATCAGCTGATCATTTTTAACGAAAGGAGGAGCGTTTGAGATGGTGATCCTCCTAGACGGGTTCGCCAGCGGTAAAACGGGAGTAAAAGTGTCACCTATGACCACTCCCTGTGCCACCACCTGATCAGCTTTTTCAGTCGAATCCAGAAAGATCACAATTGCGCTGTTCATCCTCGATGCTGATTTTATGCTGCCATGCCCAACATCCTGTCCTACAGCGAGGCTGGCCTCCTCCACAGAACAGGGAACTGTCGGGAGGATTCTCACACCATGACGCCGGGTTAAGCGCTCAAACTCCACACCACCATCAATCACCGGCATGATGCCGGCCGGGAAAAACCGGCAGCAGAAGCTACCGTTCCCCACCACACTCACTCCAACACTCACACCCCAGCACACACACACTCAACCCACTATATTAAACACACACACCTCAAACACACAAGATAGAGAAAAAGTTAGAAAATACAAAGTTTAAAGTACTCACTCGGCACCACTCCACACCCCTGCTCCCACAAACGCCCACGCATGCGCACGAGAGAGAGAGAGAGAGAGAAAGAGAGAGAGAGAGAGAGAGAGAGAGAGACAGAGAGAGAGAGAGAGAGAGAGAGAGAGAGAGCACAAAGGGGAGGAGGTGAATTCATACCCTACTTGCCCCACTCAGCCGAGTGTCTGTGTGTAGAAGCGCAAGAAGGAGGAGTCATAGACACCCCCCCCCACACCCGCCACTCGCAGCTCCACTGACCAGACTGTTTTGGGTTTTTTTTAAAGCATGTTATAACTTCAATAAAGCATTATTACATGCTGATTAATTAAAATAGGCCTGGGGACAAATAGCAAAGAAATCCTATTTGTTTTCCTGTTAGTTCAAATCCAAAAGAGAAGGAATCCCTGTGGAAATTAATTGAACTGACCATTGTGTAAACTAGTCTTCAATGAATAAAGTTTTAAGGAGATTTAAGCTCTTCCACTTTTGAAAAAGCAAGGCGTGGTGTTGTCGATAGAATCGCGCCCGCATCCACATGTCATGTGCATGCTCACAGTCGCACGCATGACTGACAGGCTGCCCATGAAAAACTGTGCATGTGTAGATCAGCCGAGCAACGGCATCTTAAGTCCACTTAAAGTGAAGTGCCCTTAGCTGCCATCTTAGAGTAGAGACCCTTGACCCTTAGTGACATCATTGGGTTTCCTCTTCCAGGAGTGCAGACGAAAACTGCCTCCTTCTTGTGGTCAAACATAAGGACTGCATCTTTTATTTAAACTTTTAATCTTTAGAGCCGATTTATAACTAAATTAAGTCTTCAAAGTAACTTCAAAGCAATCCATATTATTTGGAATAAACAATATTTAACATCAATTTAAAGTTTCTATACAAAAAGAAGTGAAAAAGAAACTTATTGGTTGCTGAAAGCATTCAGTAGTGGGCTCCATTCACTGCAAAGATATACATACAGTAGGAACATACAGTATAGCTAGATAGATAGATAGATAGATAGATAGATAGATAGATAGATAGATAGATAGATGTACTTTATTGATCCCAAACTGGGAAATTACAGTGTAACAGCAGCATGACATTTGACGGCCAAACAACAGAAACACACACGACAGAAAAAGGGATTACCCATGGAAAGTAAAAACTAACACGACTATAGAACCTATATACATCATAGCATGGGCAGCACGGTGGTGCAGTGGTTAGCACTGCTGCCTTACAGCTAGAAGGTTCCTGGTTTGAATCCCCAAGTTGGCAGGGGTTGGAACCTTTCTGTGTGGAGTTTGCATGTTCTCCCTGTGCTGCGTGGGTTTACTACAGGGGCTCCGGTTTCCTCCCACAATCCGAAGACATGCATGTTAGGTTAATTGCCTGTTCTAAATTGTCCCTAGATATCTGTTTCCTATAGGCCCTTAGAATAGAGGGGTAGTATTAGTGAAAGCGCTTTGAGTAGTCTTTGTGACTAGAAAAGCGCTATATATGTGCAGGTTAGTTAGTTAGTTAATCATAGCTTAATATATGATGACCCGTATAAACACATGAACCATCCCATTGCACAAAGAAAGACTATCAGGAGCAGAGTGAAGTGATGTATCAGTTAGTCTTGGTCTATGACCAGAATACAACATCATAGTGAGTTATTGTACAGTGAAATTGCATGTGGCAGGAAATATTTCCTGTATCTGGCCGTTCAACAACAAAGCTGTAGTAGTCTACTGGAGAAAGTGCTTCGCTGTCTATCTAGAGTGTGGTGGAGGGGGTGATCAGGATTGTCCATCATAAAAAAGCATCAATATTGTCTTTAATCACTTATGTAACCACATATTGTAATCTTTTAAGTTAAAAGCAAGCATATTTATACATTTTTAAGCAAAAAAATTACAAACCTTGAAGCTATATGTGTGTTTATTTTGTCATTTTTAAATGTGACATGATGTGATTCCCTCCCACAGAATACCCATTTTAGCTTAAGGATTGTATTGCTGATGTTCACTCAAGAGTGATCTTAAAGTAGGATTAAACCTGTACATTTTAACAAAGAGATTTAGTGATTCACTGAATATTTATCAGGTGTTTTTTTTTTTTCTTTCAAATTTAGGAAACCACATTAAGCAATTAACACTTAAAAGAGGCTCTAGTGTAGAGGAGCTTGGAAATGAAGAGGCAATTTGGTTTAAAACTCGGGCCGAGCATGGAATAGAAGCAAAGGACAGTGCATTAACCAGGCGCCTATTTGCTAGATCCACTAATAACCCATGTGCACACAAAAAATCTGCGCCTAATAAGTTAAAACTCACCGCCGCTACAACAAATGTCCATCTGTAGCTGCGGCCGTGGATGAGGAGCTGCAGGCTCTTTTCACTGAACGTGTCGATGCTAGAGCCGTTGGCTGCCACGGCTCCGTTGCCCCGGGTGCCCGTGGCTCGATCTGCGTGGGAGGGCATGACGAAACTCAGCTGGGCTCCTGTGTCGATGAGGAACTGCTTGCCCGTGTGTGTCCATCCGTCACGTACAACAGCTTGTTTTTCTCGCCGAGAACCGCTGCTGTTAACGGCTCTCGGCTTTGGCGTTTTCCCGAAATCGCAAATTTGCAGGGGGGAACACATTTGCGGGCCTTCTCAGCGAAGCGGTGGTGATAATAACAGACGTCACTCTGACTGTTACGTCTTGGCCGTGTCGCTGTCACAGTGGGCTGGTTCTGCTCCGTGGGTTGCGGTTCCTCGTGGCTCGGGGCGTCAGTTTTGAGGTCTGCGGATGCTGCTGTGGGTGTCAGCTCCTTGCAGGCATTGATGAGCCGATGAGCTTCATTGGCCAGCGCGCAGAAGTCTTGGTGGTTGTTGCACTTCATGCTGGCGAGTGTCCCTCTCATGTGTGGCAGCAGCGTGCTGAGGAAAATAAACTGGAAGAGGAAGTTGTCATCATCCTCTTCTTTGAGCTGTAGCAAATCCTCCATGAGGGCTTTAGGTTTGCACCCTCTGTGGCCGTAGACGGCCAGGATCTTCTCGGCTCTCTCTTCCGCTGATTGGACGTAGTTCGCCACGATGGTTGCTTTGAGCGTCTCGTATTTGTCCCGGGCCGGTGGTCGCCGGATCATGCTCCGCACACACTTCGAAGTGGCGGCGTCGAGTTTGGAGACAATATGATAAAATTTGGTATCATCAGCTGTGATGCCCGCCAGTGTGAACTGGGCTTCAGCCTGCTGAAACCAAGAGGCGGGGTCTTCTTGCCAGAAGTCTGGCAGCTTGACAGCGACGGCATTCGTGCACACCATCACTGCTGTGCCCGCCGGGTGAGAGTGCCCTGCCTCGGCTCTCACGGCGGTGCTGGTGCTCGGTTGAGCCCTCTCAATCTCTTCTGCCGGGGGGAACAGTTGTCCATCTGTTCCCTCGTCTGCGTGGCCGCTGGCGTCTGCCTGGGTTGCCACGGATGAGTCGCTTGCGGGGGAACGCCTCCGGTCCATACTCGCGTCAAGGTCACCAGTGTAGAGGAGCTTGGAAATGAAGAGGTGATTTGGTTTATAAGCAAAGTTTTAATATTCAGCTCTTCTAACAAGTCTCATCTGGTGCAGAGAGTGGCAGAAGGGAAAAGAGACAGAAAGTCTCCAGCTCACTGACTTTGTACTGGCACACAATAAAAGACATGCATAACAAAGGCTGACATCCCTCATTATCTTAATCCCCCCATTGTCTTGGTATTTCCTCTCCTCGCCTTAGGGGGTGAGGGTGGCTCCTCCGGTCTCCCCCGCCGCGTCCGGGAACGTCTTTGTTCTTCACTCGGCGGGTGAGAGCCCTTTGTCCCTTCAGAGGTGTGAAGTCCTTTACATATGTAATCACCAAACATTTCCACATGCTTCAACATATGTAGGTTATGGAATATATGGTTAATATAGACCACACTAGGTGTTATTTAAACTCATTGGGTCATTTCTTGGTTCATGTTTTCTCCACAGGAAAAGGAAAACATTTAACCAACTCCCATAATTTTTAATTTTTTTTTGTCAGGATTTAAAAGAGAAAAGTCAAAAGGTGCATTATTCTGTAAATAAGAAATTTTATCGATAACAATTAAACAAATCACTACTAGCATTAATTCTCAGAAATCCTTGGTACCAAAATATTCAAACAAATCACTTGTTTCTAATCTGTAAATAACTAAAACATTTAATGCTTCAAATGAAAATAGGCTTTGTAGAGGATGCCTTTCACAGACGAGACTGAGTTTATTTCTCAGGATAGGTTTATTGAAGGGTTACATCCTCTATCAATCACAGAATCTCGAAAAGAGGCAGAGCAATCGTCCTTCACAGTTCTTATACTCTCCCCAAGTCACACACCCCAAACCTACAGTCCTTTAGCAAACATACAGCCCCCGAGACTCCTTGGCGTCCCCATTGTCTCTTATCCTTCTAGCCTCCGGGGCTCCTGCTGGGACATTCTCTCCAACTTCCCATCTCCTGCCAGACCAACTTCACACCTGCCGTAGGTCTCTGCAGGGTCAGGTCCTCTTTGTCCATTAAGACGTGAAGCCTCCAAAATATGCACCGTCATGCCTGCTAGATATACGTGGGAAATATGGATACAATATATGCGCCCTAAACATGCGCTATATAACCCCCCCCCCCCCAAATGTCTAAATAAGGACAAAGTACACCCCAATGTGCATAGAATCATCTCATATCACACAGAACAGAAAATGGCACAACATATCACACTTCCGACTGCTTGGGCTTCAACCTCGTGCCATATCTGCTGTAAGCAGGTGTAGCATCATCTCACTTTGGCTCAGCAATAATTATTCTTCTGCTTAAAGACATTTTGTTTCATCCAGGAATAACACAAAGAAATGGATTTTCTTCCCCCAGGCCACAGCTGAAATCCCCTTCTTTTGTTAAAACCAACCTAAGGAATGTCCCCAATGTCCGGCTTCACTTTTATTGCCCCCATAAAACCTACACAGACCCACAACTCAGCTAATTTCCTTAACCTCTGGACATGCTGGATTTAAACAGTGAACTTTAAAGTACATTATTACAAACTCAATTCTAAACCTTCATTCTTTTCAGAACTATGAAAATGCAGATGGACTCTGATATTTTTGATGTGGAAAATCAATAATATGTGTGAAATGCATTAATCTGTGATTTTATATATATGCATGTTAATGTTTAAATGAATGTTGATTCCTGCATGTTGATTTAGAAGCACTGCTTACAAGATACACTAAGGTTAGTTTAGTTATACATAAGTGTGTATATTCCAATGTATTTAAAATTGTGTGTATTCATTTGGACCGATATCACATGTGACTCCAACAGCCAATCTCTGCATGACAACTCTTCATCCCAAAGAGCTCCAAACAATAGACTGTTTGTCATTGGATGGAAAGTTCATTGTGCCTCCCACGAAGGACTCTCATTGGCTGAGATCCCGGAAGCCCGCGGAACTTAAATAACAGAGGGACCCCTGCTTCTGCCTCTCTTTTCGTCATCTCTTTTCGGCTGCTCTCTCTTTTGCTCTTTTGCTCTTTTGCTCCAGATCCTCTTTCCGGCTCCCCCTTTCACTGATCATCTTCTCCATTGTCTACACACAGCAAGGAAGAACAAAGGACCGTCTGAACAAAGACTTCGACCACGTGTCGCTTTTCTGAACACAGAGCAGATAACTCGTAATTCGTTTATGTAACTCTGTATTTTTAATGCCTTTTTTCTTTTTCTCTTAAATACCTAGGAATTCCTATTTCTTTGAGCTCAATTCTTAATCGGAGTTAAACTCCAATTTTTATTCATCACTTTTTCTTTGTTAAACTTTCTGTAAAACCACCGTTTGTTTAATTTTAATGTAAACTTTAATCTTGACTTTATTTTATAATATTTTTCTTGACCAAGCACCCACCAGAAGCTACTATTTTTATCGAAAGTCCGAAGCCTTTTAATTTGAGTTCAGATTAGATATCTTTTAATTATTATCGAAGACCTCTTGAGAAGACGCAGCTCCCACATCACGTGCAGCTGAGGAATCAAGGCTGTTCATCACACGCTGAAGAAAAGCCGTCATCATCTAGCCCAGTTTCAACTCTGGGTCATACAGCCAAAATCCAGCCTCTTTGATTGCTTGAATTTAAAGGTCGAACTGTGGACCCTGAAATATCTGCGGGCAGATATTTCCTCTAACATCCACAAAATCTTGGGCTGAGGATGACGACAGAACCATCATCGACCGAGGATCACGTGAGCTGCAAACTTTAATTCAACTGCTGAATTAACGTCTGAGGTTCGGTAATAATTTGTATATCTAATCAGATGCAAATTAAGAAGCCCTTAACATAACTCTTCTTTTCATTAAAATTCCGTTTTTATTTTCTTAAGATGAATCAAGGACTTTTCACATAATTAGTAAACTTTCTCCATAAATTTGCATTGTTTCCATAATCTGTTAACTCAAACTGATAGAAATTGGTTTCTCAAGTTAACCCTGGTTCTGAAAATATTGATATTGTTAATCTATCATTTACAAGATTGATTTTATGATTAATGAAATTACTGCAATGTCTGTTAATCATTTCATTTAATAAATATTTAAAAATGAGAGAAGTTGTTGGGAATTTATTTCATTCTGAGTCTGTTTCAAGCCCAGGTATCGAATTCACGGAAAATTTTTGAGACTGATTATTGATTAATTTATTGAGTGATCAAACAGGTATAAAGTGAAATTAAAAATTAAATTGCTTCTTAAAGATAGAAGCTGGTGCCCCTTATGAGTGTTATTAACTTTTCTGATGTATATGAAATGAGATTTGATCTCAGATTCCAATACATCAATATAAATTAAATAATTCATACCTGATCATATTTATTATTTATTAATATTTCAATTTTACCCTACAGATTTATTGGTGCTTCCCGTGTGAAGGCCTGGTTGAACTTGACACAACTCAGAATGAAAAATTAATACATAAGCTGTGTGTGATTTTTGTCAAATTTGAACTCACAAAAAAAAAGGTGGCTCATTGTCTGCAGCTCTTTGTCTCTGTCTCTGTGTCACGAGGGGGAGGAGGTGAATTTGCCCCCCTGATTACTGCTCTGTGTGTGTGTGTGTGTGTGTGTGCTGACCAAGAGAAGGTGGGGGTGAAGAGACCCCACTGCACCCTAGTCAGTTTTTAGTTTTTTGTTTTTTTTTTCAATACATGCTTAAGAAGCATGATTACACGCTGAATAATTAAAATAGGCCTGGGAACAAAATAGCAAAGAAATCCTATTTGTTTTCCCCATTATTTCAAAACCCCGCAGGCGAAGCAAACCATTTGGAATTTAATTGAATTAACCATTGTATAAACTTGTTGAATAAAGTTTAGGGAGACCAAAGTTTTCCCGCCTTTGGAAAGCAAGGTGTGGTTTTATGGACTGAAGCTTGAGCTGCATCCACGTGGCACGTGCACGCTCAGTCGCGCACGCGACCGTCAAGCTGTGCATGAAAAAACTGCGCATGTGTAGATCGGCTCAGCGACGCCATCTTAAGTCTAGGTAGAGTTCCCTGTAGCCGCCATTTTGAGTAGAGATCCTTGACTCCTTGTGACGTCATTGGGTTTCCTCTTCTGGAAGTGCAGACGAAAACTGCCTCCATCTTGTGGTGAAACATAGGGACTGCAATTTTTGTTTAAACTTCTAATCTTTAAAGATGATTTGTAAACCAAATTAAGTCTTCAAAGTAACTTCAAAGCAATTTATATTATTCGGAATAAACTAAATTTAACACTAATCCAAACTTTTATGCCAAGAACAAAAGGAAAAGGACCTGTTGGCTTCTGAAAGTTTTTTTCTCAGTGGTGAAATCCCACTCATTGCATAAATACCTATAGCAGGAACATTTACAAACACCCCTATTGTATTTAATCCCTTATATAACCACATATTATAATCTTTTAAGTTAAAAGCAAACATATTTACACACTTTAAGCAAAAAGTTGCAAACTTTGAAGCTATATGTGTGCTTATTTTGCTGTTTTTAAATGTGATTTGGTGTGATTCCCTTCTCACAGAAACCCAGTTTAGTAAGGATTCTAATGCTGATGTTTACTCAAGAGTAACATTAAAGTAGGATTAATCTTGTGCATTTTGACAAATTTACAGACTTAGTGAATATTTATAATTTTTCCTCTTTCTCAAATTTAGGAAACCACATCAAGCAATTAACACTTAAGAGAAGCTCTAGGTGTTATTTAAACTCATTGTATCATTTCTGATTCATGCTTTCTCTACAGGAAAAGAAAAACATTTAACCAACCAGCATAATTTTCAAATTTTTCCCAGGATTTAAAAGAAAAGTCAAAAAGGTGCAAACATTGATTATTCTGTAAATAAGAAATTTATAGATAACAATCAAGAAAGATCACTATTGGCTTCAATCCTAAGAAATCCTTGGATATCAAATACTCAAACAATTCACTTGTTTCTAATTTGTAAATATTTTAAACATTTAATGCTTCAAATGAAAATAGGCTTTAACAAATAAGACCAAAGGAAAGCCTTAACTTTAAAAGAAAGTGGAAACTTATAATTTTAACTCTTTAAAGCATTTAGCCTCTTTTGTTTTTGGATTTCTTTTGTAAATAAAATCTTCACTTTCAAAGTGAAGTTCTGCAAAATTCCAAAGCTAGTTATTGATGACAAATTCCAATACTAGACTTGAAGATCAAAGGAAAGAAGTCAATCCACGCAACTGAAATTCCTGTTTTGTTTTGTGAAACAAATTCAATCCAATTTCAATTCAACTTTATTTATCAACATACAGTTTCAACGAACAAATTAATTGAAGCATCACTACATTTCTAAATAATTTCAAAATTCTATTTCCCATCCTGTAAGCCTACAAGTTGAAACAAATTCTAAAGGAACTTTCAACTATCACGGTTGTAAAATAAAACACTCAAGGTTAAACCTTGTTGAACAAATTTAAGAATAATCAACCAGTTGAATATTTTTTTTTTAAAAAGCTAAATAACAACAACGGTCAAACATGACGAGTCAACAGACAACCAACCAATTTAACAAACTGGATGACCTTCAAACAACATTGGAAGCATGGACTTCTAATTTAATTTCTAGCTTCACAGCACGGGTCAAGGAAACTCAGCCCAAAGAATTGGAGCAACTCGCTGAAGAACTTTTGAATGAACACACTGAAAAACCATCAGAAGGCAAGGACCTCACCAGTGTGTTAGGTAAGTTTGCACTAACATTAGTCACAAGATTAAAGGTAGCCGAGAACGAGCTAGCAAATCAACAAACAACGATCTTATCTCTCCAAGAAAAGAATGAAACACTGAAGGGAAATTTGGAACAATCTCAAGAGGAGAATGAAAAAACTCAAAATCAACTGGATGAAGCATTACAAGATTTGGACCGTGCCAAGTCAGAAAAGGAATGGTTGATGCATAACAATGACGCGCTTCATCAAGACAACAATGAACTTGAAGATGCCCTTCAAGACACAAAGAAGGAACTCAGAAGAGTTGAAGGTCAACTTGAAAATGTGAAGAAGGACTACAAGGAATGTCAATTGCTCCTAAAGGAAAGACATGAACACCGGGACATCCACCACGCTCCCTCGCCCGATTCCCGCTTCGAACACGGACGACCGCGTGGACAGCGTGCGTGTGCCCCTTCAGACCGCGACCTTGACAAGATTGCGCGAAATATCATCAAATTTGATCCAGGACCTACGGGTTCACCTGATGCCAAAGTCTATTTACAGGACATTGATTACTACCTGCGTAAGTACCCCAATGCTACGACTGACGATTGCATCTATCTGATCAAACTAACATCTAACAGGTCAGTATCAAAATTCATAGACAGACAGCCAACAAACATCAAAGCAGATTACATGCTGCTCCGCAAAGCCATTGAAAAGGAGTTCTCTGACGACTGCCTACAAGCAGGGCTAACCGCAGCCCTAGCCGTAAAGCAAGGACGCTCAGAGCCAACACAAGCCTACTACCAGAGACTCCTACTTGCATATTTTGGATCTCAAAATACACCAGGGATGGAAGAAGACCACAATTTCAAGACCCTCTTCATCCAAAACCTCCATCCCACTGTGTCATTACCTGGGAGTTACAGCTAACCCAAGGTCAAACTCAATAAGTCAGCTGAGAGAGTTTGCACACTATGCGTTCCAAAAACAGCAACAAAGTCGCAACAAGCACGCTGAGCCTGCCACAGTGCTAGCTATTAGCGATGCATCTAACACCTTGGAGTTGGAAGGAGCCCCTCACTGTACTCCACCTCTTACACCGCGAGTACATCAACAGCCGAAGCATTTTTCCAACCGACCTCATCAAGGTCAAAACCACACCAGGTCCTCTGGATATCACTTTGGACCAACTTTGCGAAAACCCGACTACCGTCGTAGACCATATCCACGGGATAGGTCACGAGAACACGATACGGACTATGATGACAGATACTACCATGATGACAGATACCGATATGAAGACACGCGTAACCGCGACAAATGGTCTCCATCCCATCACAGAAGCTCAGAAGCAGAGACCTATCACAAACCTTGGAAGGAAGAAGAAACTCCTACATTCAGTAGAGAAGCTATTGAAATTGTCCAACACCTCCTAGCAGAGATTCAAAACTACAAAGAGAATAAAACTGCTAACATTCTAGCTATATCAGCTGTGCCAACTCAAAACAAGCGTTCCAAACGAAGGAGACGCAAGAAGAAAATCCCTCATGCAAATGAGGAAGGACCAAAGGACTCAACGCAGTCCTGTGCTGTTATGGCAGCCCAACCACAGGTCACAGACCACTCCTCTAACATGTCGCAACTCTTTGTCGAACCAGCGGTTCCACAATTCCTATGCGATTTAAACGAGAGGGGGGTGGCACGGAAATTCTACCTTCCACTGACCCTTGAAGACATGGTGTGTCAGGACGCTGTTTTAGACACCGCTGCTGACATCACTCTCATGTCACACACCCTTTTTGACAAACTATGTGTAGCCACTAACCGCGCTAACAGACATTTGAAACTGGAACCCTGTTCATTTGCTGTGCGACCATATGCGCTCACTAAAACAACTCTGTTGGGCGTATCACTACTGAACATGTCCATTGGACCCATGACCTTGACACATCCAGTCTACGTGTCCAAACTTGACGCCATTCCATTACTTGTTGGCAAAGACCTACTGAACCGTTTTGAGCCACTGATTGATTTCAAGAACCTCAAACTATGGGCTCAAATGCAACACCCTCACCCATTTGACCCAACAAGAACAACTGAATCACAGTGCTTTGTTCTAAACACTTTGGACACTCCAAGTCTCACACAACTAGCACTGTTGGAACAACTGCAACCGATTGAAAGCGACCGCCAAGACCAAGTTGAGTACTGTCCTAAAGAAGTCAAAAGTCACCTTCAAATACAAGGTCACACCAAACACTCAAATGACCTTGAAAACTCAACGGCCGAGCAGAAAACCTCACACGGCCCCCTTGAAACCCTTGATACCCATGATTCAATGGTGGTGTCACATTTTGAAACCCACCCACCCACCCATGAGGCCTAAATGGTCACAAGAGCCACACCAACCGGCTCTCTACACACTCTGAAACCTCAAATTTTTGCGACAACAAACCCAACTTTTGCAAACGCAAGGCGCACAGTCACCCAACCTTGCAACCAAATGATCCATAAAACCGTCAAACACCGGTCGGATAAAACGGTACATGCGCTACCCGCATCTAAACCCTATGACATACCAAAACTGAAACCACTTCATGCGACACAATCTTCTCTGCAGCTATGCAATGGCACTCCTGATCATGCTTCCGACGAACCATCATCGCCACCGCTCAGAGTTCCTCGAAACCAGAGGGGGGTGATGACTGCCAATGCCTATAACATTCCAGCTGCAGAACACAAAAGCGTCAAAACGACATACAAAGCTCCCAAGGCTATATCTCAAAAACATTCGGACCGATTCACCAAACGACACAAGGCGTACAACGATTGAAAGCTCTGCTGCACGGCTGCACGCTGGCGCAGTGGTTTAGCACTGTGGCAGCACAGTTTTACCCTCGGCCGGGGGACCGCGGGGATCATGAGATCGTGGGTTTGATCCCAGCCCCCGACCAACAGTGAGCTGTGTGGAGTTTGCATGTTCTCCCCGTGTTGCGCGGGTTTACTCCGGGATTTCTCCGGTTTCCTCCCGCACACCAAAAACATGTAGGTTTAGGGCGCTCGCGCACGCAGCGACCAGCAGCCAGTGGCTTGTCACCAGACTGCAAACCGAGTCTACCTACGGGTACAAATAAGTAACAAAAAAAAACAAAAAAAAAAAAAACCTCTCGCATGACAAACTGCGAAGGGGGGACAAGATCTTCCACCCCACACTTGTACCACAGACACCTGAAATAAATTCACAGGAAAGGAAAATCACTCCTAAATTCCTGCCCAAGTGGATGAATCCACACATTGTCAACAACAATCTTTGGCCACCCAAGAGCCAAATCCAGGACCCCATTTTCAAATTGGCTCACCAAAATCAGAGTAATCTTTATCAAAACCCCATGGGACTTGTCAGGTACAACACTGTCAAAGTAAGTCCATAAATAAGATTAAAATGAAACCTACATCTGACAAATAACTGTAGCTAACTACTAGCCTCAGGTACACTCAGTCAAATTTCTCCAATCAGTTAACTGCATCAAAACCTCCAGAAAGGAAAGGGTATATTAAAACCAAATTAGCCCTTAAACTAATTTCAAAGACCTCTGTAAAATCTAATAAACTTCAATCAACTTACTGTTACCAAATAGTATACACAAGACATTCAACACCATTAGCTTGAGCTAATAATCTTAAAACTCCCATCAAAGGTGAAAAACAAGCAGAAGGTTTAGAGTTCAATCTCTTAATCTCTACTCTGTAATTTCCCAGTTTTGGGATCAATAAACTACATCCATCTAAAAGAAATCATTCCACCTCTAAGAGGAATTTTCATTTGCCAACCAGGTATCTAAAGAAAGATCAACAAGAAGATTAAGATCCAAAACCACTCACTTTTGTTTGCCAAGATGATGGTCCTCCTGTTTATCAGTTTAGCCATCTGCCTAGCAATCACACCCACTGTTACCCAGTCAGAATTGGGCCAAGCCAAAACGAAAGGTCAAAGATCCTCGGGTGGATTCTTAATAACAGCCTCATCGTTAGAGCCTCTAGTTAACCTTAGCATGCCCACTGTTAACTCGGTCAACACCGCTAAACCGAAACGCCAGGTTGTCGAACCACAAATGGTTACCAAAATCTTACAAGACACTGTGTTGGTTTTGAATGCTTGCTCCGAAGCTTCAGTCAAACTCAACAAGGTCTTGAACTCTTTGCTCTTTGTGTTAAAGGTTGACAATGCTCACACACAGCCAATGTATATTTTACTCTCAGAAGTAGCTAGAAACATTAGCTTTTCAGTTAATGCTTTAGCAATGAATATGCTCTCTCATCATATCCTTTTTGCAGTAAATCCAAATTTACTTCTCATTGCCATCCAAAGAATGATAACGACATCCTATGCTCACTCAGTTTTTCTGAACAAAAGCCTCAAACACCCTATGATTTGGACATCTGTGGAACCATGGTTTAGTCTAACTAAACAAATTAAATTTGAACCTCCTTGAGTCACCTCAATGTTGATTAGTCTGAATCTACCTCAAAGACAAAATAATTTATTTTTGCTTTTGATTAAGATTTTTGGATACATGCATGTGTATATACAAATAATCCTTTCTACTTTATTTAGATTTTATGCACATTTAAACTATTTTTGAAATTTTGAATAGATATTTTTCAGCAAACCCAAAACATTTATATCAAGTATGTCAAAACCCACATACTCCTAGTTCATTTTTTTTTGTACCCTGAATTTTTAAGTCTTTACAGGCTTATACAGAACTTTAGTATATCCTAGACAATTGTACAATGTTTATATTTGGTCATGCCCAAATTATTTTTGAAATTTCCAGAAGTTTTGCAGAAAACCAAATTTAAGGACCTACACTTTGGAATAGATACCGTTTACAAGCTTAAGACGTATCGACATCAGAACTTTAGTTCAGCATTTGGATCAAGCTTCGCCAAATTGGAATTTGATGCCTAGGATTGCTATCAACGCTGAATCGTCACCATTGATACCAGAGGGGGGACTGTAGCATCATCTCACTTTGGCTCAGCAATAATTATTCTTCTGCTTAAAGACATTTTGTTTCATCCAGGAATAACACAAAGAAATGGATTTTCTTCCCCCAGGCCACAGCTGAAATCCCCTTCTTTTGTTAAAACCAACCTAAGGAATGTCCCCAATGTCCGGCTTCACTTTTATTGCCCCCATAAAACCTACACAGACCCACAACTCAGCTAATTTCCTTAAACTCTGGACATGCTGGATTTAACCAGTGAACTTTAAAGTACATTATTACAATCTCAATTCTAAACCTTCATTCTTTTCAGAACTATGAAAATGCAGATGGACTCTGATGTTTTTGATGTGGAAAATCAATAATATGTGTGAAATGCATTAATCTGTGATTTTATATATATGCATGTTAATGTTTAAATGAATGTTGATTCCTGCATGTTGATTTAGAAGCACTGCTTATAAGATACACTAAGGTTAGTTTAGTTATACATAAGTGTGTATATTCCAATATATTTAAAATTGTGTGTATTCATTTGGACCGATATCACATGTGACTCCAACAGCCAATCTCAGCATGACAACTCTTCATCCCAAAGAGCTCCAAACAATAGACTGTTTGTCATTGGATGGAAAGTTCATTGTGCCTCCCACGAAGGACTCTCATTGGCTGAGATCCCGGAAGCCCGCGGAACTTAAATAACAGAGGGACCCCTGCTTCTGCCTCTCTTTTCGTCATCTCTTTTCGGCTGCTCTCTCTTTTGCTCTTTTGCTCTTTTGCTCCAGATCCTCTTTCCGGCTCCCCCTTTCACTGATCATCTTCTCCATTGTCTACACACAGCAAGGAAGAACAAAGGACCGTCTGAACAAAGACTTCAACCACGTGTCGCTTTTCTGAACACAGAGCAGATAACTCGTAATTTGTTTATGTAACTCTGTATTTTTAATGCCTTTTTTCTTTTTCTCTTAAATACCTAGGAATTCCTATTTCTTTGAGCTCAATTCTTAATCGGAGTTAAACTCCAATTTTTATTCATCACTTTTTCTTTGTTAAACTTTCTGTAAAACCACTGTTTGTTTAATTTTAATGTAAACTTTAATCTTGACTTTATTTTATAATATTTTTCTTGACCAAGCACCCACCAGAAGCTACTATTTTTATCGAAAGTCCGAAGCCTTTTAATTTGAGATCGGTTTAGATATCTTTTAATTATTATCGAAGACCTCTTGAGAAGACGCAGCTCCCACATCACGTGCAGCTGAGGAATCAAGGCTGTTCATCACACGCTGAAGAAAAGTCGTCATCATCTAGCCCAGTTTCAACTTTGGGTCATACAGCCAAAATCCAGCCTCTTCGACTGCTTGAAATTAAAGGTCGAACTGTGGACCAACATCCACGAAATCTTGGGCTGAGGACGACGACAGAACCATCATCGACCGAGGATCACGTGAGCTGCAAACTTTAATTCAACTGCTGAATTAACGTCTGAGGTTCGGTAATAATTTGTATATCTAATCAGATGCAAATTAAGAAGCCCTTAACATAACTCTTCTTTTCATTAAAATTCCGTTTTTATTTTCTTAAGATGAATCAAGGACTTTTCACATAATTAGTAAACTTTCTCCATAAATTTGCGTTGTTTCCATAATCTGGTAACTCAAACTGATAGAAATTGGTTTCTCAAGTTAACCCTGGTTCCGAAAAATATTGATATTGTTAATCTATCATTTACAAGATTGATTTTATGATTAATGAAATTACTGCAATGTCTGTTAATCATTTCATTTAATAAATATTTAAAAATGAGAGAAGTTGTTGGGAATTTATTTCATTCTGAGTCTGTTTCAAGTCCAGGTATCGAATTCACGGAAAATTTTTGAGACTGATTATTAATTAATTTATTGAGTGATCAAACAGGTATAAAGTGAAATTAAAGATTAAATTGCTTCTTAAAGATAGAAGCTGGTGCCCCTTACGAGTGTTATTAACTTTTCTGATGTATATGAAATGAGATTTGATCTCAGATTCCAATACATCAATATAAATTAAATAATTCATACCTGATCATATATATTATTTATTAATATTTCAATTTTACCCTACACAGGTTTCGATCTGACTGTAGCCGTTTCTTGCATCTGTGGATTAGAGTCGTTAGTACATCCTTGTGAAGGCTTAGAACAGTGTCTCCCCGGCGGCCTGCCGAGACGGGGGGCCCTGGCTAACTGCACTTGTTCATCAGCCAAAACAAAAGCGGGTTTGAGTCTATTAATGCAGACTAATTCCTTCCTGTCACCCAAATCGAGAAAAAAATGTTTTTCCCCAGTTTCCAACACTCTGAACGGTCCATCATAAGGCGGTCTTAAACCTGGCCTCTGAGCATCGTGTCTGACAAAGACAAATTCTGCGTTCTTTAAGGTCTTAGGCACAAAAACACGTGGGAAACTGTGATGAACTGGGCCGGGGAGGGTGTTTGATCCCGTGTCGCTCTGCAGCAGCTGAGCGGGTGGGCGATTTGGTGCGGGGTTCTCTGGAAGGAATTCGCCCGGTAACCGGAGGGGTTGGGCAAAACTAGCTCAGCCGGAGAGGCTTGCAAATATTCCTTAGGTGCTGAACGCAACCCTAATAAAACCCATGGAAGTTTATCAACCCAATTTGTGTCCGTGAGAGCCGCTCTGAGGGCTGCTTTCAATGACCGGTGAAAGCGTTTGCACAAACCGTTGGCCTGGGGGTTATAAGCGGTAGTGCGGTGAATTTTCACCCCCAGACTGAGTGCCATGGATGACCAGAGCTCGGAAACGAATTGGGGACCCCTGTCAGACGTTATGTCTGACAGGACTCCAAAACGCGCGACCCAAGCCATTAAAAACGCGCATGCAACGTCTGCTGCTGTAGTTGACACCAGGGGGACCGCTTCTGGCCAGCGCGTGGTGCGGTCCACCATGGTTAGAAGGTGTGTGAACCCCTGCGACAGCGGGAGGGGTCCCACCAAGTCGATATGCACGTGGTCGAAGCGTTTGGCCGGGATGTGAAATGGTTCTAAGGGGGCCCGTGTGTGCTTGTGTATCTTTGCTCTTTGACACGCTGCGCAGGCTGCGGTCCATTCTTTGACCTGTTTACGCAGCCCCGGCCAAACAAATTTTTCTCCCACCATTTTGATCGATGTCTCCAAGGGGCAGGGGCGCCCCGTGGAGACATCGCAGATTAGAGGGGGCACACCTATCTGCTGCACCCTGTGCTTCAGCCTTAGCCCTGTTGTCCCAGACTGGAGCGCGCGCACATCCGCATCATTAACCTGCTCGGCGGCCATGACTGCATAATCTAAGCCCACGCAGACCGGGGCTTTGAGCGCTTCCGCGCCGCAAGCCTGGCCCGCGTCCACGGCCACCGTGTCTGCCACCTGGGGGCCTGGCATTGCAACTGCATGCGAGAGACAATCTGCCACTACATTGTGTTTACCCGCCACGTGTTGAATGTCGGTAGTAAACTCCGAAATCGCGGCCAGCTGTCTCTGCTGTCGGCCCGACCAAGGCTCTGGAATCTTGGCCATTGCAAATGTTAATGGTTTGTGGTCTACAAACGCGGTGAAACGGCGCCCTTCCAGCCAGAACTGGAAGTGGCGGATGGCCAAATGCAGGGCTAAAAGTTCCCTATCGAATGTGCTGTATTTCCGCTCGTTATCGCGCAATGTTTTGCTGAAAAACGCAAGCGGTTGCCAGCTCCCTGCTACCAGTTGCTCGACAACTGCCCTAACTGCTACGTCGGAAGCGTCCGTGGTTAGCACCATGCGAGCTGTTGGCACCGGGTGTGGCAATAACACAGCGTTCGCCAGGGCCGACTTGACCTGGGAGAAAGCGCGCTCCCGTTCCGGGGACCACTCGACCTTATTTGCAGGTTTTTGCTTCTTTAGTGCCGCGTACAGTGGGTGCATGAGCTGTGTCGCGCTGGGGAGGAAACGGTTATAAAAATTGACCATCCCCAAAAATTCTTGCAATGCTTTAACTGTCTGCGGTTGGGGAAACTCCGTTATCGCGCGTACTTTATAGGGCAGCGGGACCGCTCCTTCTGGAGAAACGTGGTGGCCCAAAAAATCGATTTGCGCTACCCCGAACTGGCATTTCGCTGGGTTAATTACTAACTCATGCTCTGTCAGCCTCTGAAAAACCGCTGTGAGGTGGCGTTCGTGTTCGTCTTCGGATGTACTGGCTACTAAAATATCATCCAAATAGACGAACACGAAAGGGAGGCCGCGTAACACCGCATCCATCATACGTTGGAACGTCTGTGCGGCGCCCTTGAGGCCAAAAGGCATGCACAAAAATTTGAAAAGCCCAAAGGGGGTTATTACTGCCGTTTTGGGTATGTCTTGAGCGCGGACTGGGACTTGGTGATAACCGCGCACCAAATCTATTTTGGAAAAGATGCCCGCCCCCGCCAAATGTGCCGAAAAATCCTGGATGTGCGGAATGGGGTAGTGGTCGTGTGCTGAAGCATTATTTAACCTGCGGAAATCACCGCAAGGCCACCACGAGCCGTCGGCCTTAGGAACCATGTGCAGCAGTGAAGACCAAGGGCTGTTAGAGCGCCTAATGATGCCCAGTTTTTCCAAGTTTGCAAATTCCTCACGTACGATGGCCAGTTTAGCTGGGTCCAAGCGCCGAGCTTTTGCAAAAACAGGGGGGCCAGAGGTAGTTATGAAGTGCTCGACCCCGTGTTTGGCTACTGACGCTGAAAATGTTGGGACCGTGAGTACTGGGAACTGATTGAGTAGTGCATGAAACTTACCACCCACAGCTGTGACATTGGGATGTGCAGAAGGCCGGGCCACCCGAGCTGTACAGGAGATACAATTTCTATGTGATTTAAACGAGAGGGGGGTGGCATGGAAATTCTACCTTCCACTGACTCTTTAAGATGTCATGTGTCAGGACACTGTTTTAGACACCACTGCTGACATCACTCTCATGTCACACAACCTTTTTGACAAACTACGTGTAGCCGCTAACCATGCTCACAAACATTTAAAACTGGAACTCTGTTCATTAGTCGTGTGACCATATGTGCTCACTAAAACAACCCTGTTGGGCTCACTAAAACAACCCTGTTGGTCATGGGTCCAATGGTCCATGACCTTGATGCATCCGGTCTGTGTCCAAACTTTACTCCATTCCATTGCTTGCTGGCAAACTGAACCGTTTTGAGCTACCGAATGATTTCAAGAACCTCAAACTATGGGCTCAAACGCAACATCCTCACCCATTTGACCTAACAAGGACAACTGAATCACAGTGCTTTGTTCTGAACACTTTGGACACCCCAAGTCTCACACAACTAGTACTGTTGGAACAACTGTAACCAATTGAAAGCGACTGCAAAGACCAAGGTGAGTACTGTCCTCAAGAAGTCAAAAGTCACCTTCAAATACAAGGTCAAGCCAAAGAAGCAAATGACCTTGGAAACTCAATGGCTGAGCAGAAAACTCCAAACGGTCCCCTTGATACCTTTGATTCAATGTTGGTGTTACATTTTGAAACCCACCCACCCACCCCTGAGGCCTGCATGGTCACAAGAGCCACACCAACCGGCTTTCTAGACCCTCCAAAACCTCATTTTTGTGATGATGGACCCAACTTTTGCAACGCTAGGCACACATTTACTCAAGCTCGTGACGAAATGATCCATCCATAAAACCGACAAACACCAGTCGGATACAACTGTACACACGCTCCCCGCGTCTAATTCCGTTGACATACTGAAATTGAAACCACTTCCTGTGACACAACTTTCTCTGCAGCTACAAAATGGCAACCGTATTCTTGCTTCCGATGAACCATCATCGCCACCGCTCAAAGTTCCTCGAAACCAGAGGGGGGTGATGACTGCCAACGCTCAAAACATTCCAGCTGCAGAGCACAAAAGCGAATCTCTTTGCGATGCGCCGTACGTTCTCCGTTCCTATGCCTTCCCCATATGGGGGGGAGGTGGGGAAATGTAAACCATTCCTTCTTCAAGTGCAGATGTACCTGGAGCAGGTTGGGGAGGAGTATCAGGGGGATGTAGCCCGGATGCAGTTTTTCACCCTGTTGCTCAGGGATCAAGCCCTGGAGTGGGCCCAGTCCACTCTAGATAACCCTGAGGGGCGCCGATATACGTTTGACCAATTTGTGGCCACATTTAATTGCACGTTTGGCCAGACCAAGCATCAGGGCAACGTCATGAGCCACCTACTGACCCAGGGTACCCGGTCGGTAGCTGAGTACTCGGTGGAGTTCCGGGTTGTGGCGTCCAAGTCAGGGTGGAATGAGACTGCGTTATGCAGCGCGTTCCTCCATGGGTTGAACAACCAACTCTGTGATGATCTGGCGGTTCATCCTGTCCCGGAGACACTTGATGACCTCATAGATCAGGCGGTAGGGCTGGATAATTGGTACCGTGAACGTGCAAAGGAGCATGGCCCCACCCCTCGCCCGCACGCCGAGCGCATATCCACCGCGGTTACTGGAACTGGCGGCACCGGTTCTTCACCCGAACTGATGGAGCTCTCTCGGAGTCTAACCGATGAGGAGCGTTGTCGAAGGCAAAGGGCTGGCGCGTGCATGTACTGTCGTTCACACAACCACAGTCTGGACGAATGCCACCAGCAGCCAAAAGATGCGGCCCATTAGTAACCATTGGGGGTCTGGCGGGCGGGGACCAAATCTACTCCCCCCTATAATTTTTGTATTTCAGCCCTCGTTCAGTTGTCTGGGGTCGAGAGGAGGGTTAGGGCACTGAATGACTCAGGGTCGGAGGGTAATTTCGTTTCTGCTGCTTTCATCAAGCAGGTGGGCATTCCCACGCGTAAATTGCCCCACAATCAGAGAGTCACCACTATATCTGGCATCGAGCTCACGGTGGTCACCTTAAGCAGAGTGCCTATATCCATCCTTCTTTCCGGGAACCACCGGGAGGAACTTTCATTCGCCTCGAGGAACGCGTATCATTTGGTCCGCATTCACGAGGGCGATGAATGGAAGATGGCCTTTAAAACACATCAGGGCCACTTCCGGTTTGGACGCCATGGTGATAGCAACTTAACGCTGAACCTCCCAGATCCAATCCAAGGAAAACATCGTCAAAATCAGACTTAACGGATTTTTGGAAGAATAAAAATCAAAAGACAAAAACACCATGCCTAACCAAAAACAGAAGAAACTGACATTCCCCAGGTCAGGACGCGTAGCGGCTGCAGAATCTGATCCCGAGGACCTCCGTTCAGGAGGTGAGGACCTGGACCTAGCTAACAAAAAGATTAGCTTGAAATCGCTATTTGATGAATTACGACGATTTCGGGCCGAATTTCATGAATTCAGAGAGGAACTAAAAAGGACGAACAGCAGAATGGACCAGGCCGAAAACCGAATCTTGGAAGCTGAAGAAAGAGTAAAAGTGCTTGAAGATTCTATGCTGGATATACACAGAAAACAGTCAAGGCTGGAGGCTAAGCTAACCAACCAAGAAGGAAGACAGAGATGAGACAGCATCAGAATTCACGGTCTGAAAGAAGGAGCTGAAGATAGTTTCAACACAGTGGCGGAATGCGTGGAATCCTTATTGAGAGAGAAGTTGGATATTCCACAAACCACTGATTTGAAGATAGAAAAGGCCCATCGTACATTAGCCGCAAAGCCAGCGGCAGAAGCCCCCCCCGCGTTTGGTGGTGGTAAGATTCTCCGATTTCAAAATAAAACAAGAGGTTGTAAGACGGGCTTGGCAGAAAAAAGGATTTATGCATCAAGAGAGAAAAGTCTTCGTGGAGCACGATTACGCCCCTGAGGTTCTTAAAAAGCGACGGGAATATAACGACGCCAAAAAGGTTCTACGGGAACAGAATCTACGCTTTCAGACACCATTTCCGGCGAAGTTAAGGGTTTTTTACAGTGAAGAGTCATGTCTCTATAATTCAGCGGAAGAAGCAACAATTGACATGGCGAGAAGAGGACTCCAGGTAACGGTGTTTAAACCCGCAGCGAATCTGAGCGAAAAGATCAGAGCTCAAACGTGGTCCACTCAGAGACCTTCAAAATCCACGGGCCAGCAGCGGGAAACCCAGCCCCAGAGCTACAAAGATAAGCTTTCCAGTTCCAGGAAGGAATAGCGACCTTTCTGTTTCTTTTTTCTTTTCAGTCATTCTGCACTTCCATCCCCCCTCCTACAAGGTAACAAACATTAAAGGAGGTGCAGAATCAGCATGTGGTAAAACCTTTCATGGAGCAGTTATAGCATTAGAAACAAATGTCTTCTTAATTTAAAGGGAAAAAAAAATCTTGTTAAAATAGAAATGTAACAATGACCCACATGTTCTCTCCACACTAACAAATACTGTATTAGAGTGAATGTTTGCTGTGATGGGGGTGGGAGGGTGCACACAATCTCATAGGGTATAGGCATAAAAAAAAAAAAAAAAATCATTACAAATTCGGATTGGGATCTGAAATTCACGTTAAAAACATGGGACAACTGGGCCCTCAACACGTAACCGAGTTTGAGGAATTTCCCTCAGAGCCTACACTCCATCAGGGCTCTTACAGGGTCTTTAAAGAGACCCCAGCTCAGGATGTTTTTTTTTGACAGTTTTTTGTTTTAAAGTTTCGTACACTATGTTCTTAATGTTTTTTATGTTCTTAATGTTCTTTCAGTTTCTGAGTAGCAAAAAAGAGGGCCACCACACTGTTATACTAAATAAGAAAATACAAAGGAGAAACAGGGTGTAACCAAAATACCCTCATATAATGTAAAAGGAATCCTGAATCCAGTTAAAAGATCCAAGATTCTACGCAAAATGAAAAAAGACAAAGCAGAAATAATATTTTTACAAGAAACCCACCTAACAGACGTGGAACACACTAAACTCAATAGACAAGGGTTTAAAATGATCTCTTCATCTTCATAGAAATCAGGGAGGAGGAGGGGAGTAGCGACATTGATATCAACCAAAATTACATTTGAAAAAAAATCAGAACACAAAGATAAAGAAGGGAGGTACAGTTTGGTAATTGGGCGGCTAGAGGGAGAAGATATCACCCTGCTGAATGTATATGCACCACCAGGGGCTAAATGGAAATTTTATAAAAATGTATTTGACCTAATGATAACTAAAGCCCAAGGTTTAGTGATATGTGGTGGAGACTTCAATCTAAGACTGAATCCATACTGGGATGCAACAGGTAATTCTTCACATCAAAATAACACTCAAAATAGGAAAACTCGGATGCTACTAAAAGAAATGGGAATCTGTGATGTATGGAGGGAATTCAACCCCAATGTAAAAGATTATACTTTTTATTCAACACCACATTCATCTTACTCAAGGATTGATTACTTTTTTATGTTTAATAGAGACATTGGAAGAGTAAAAACATGTAAAATAGGACTGATGGATCTCTCTGACCACAGTCCGATCTATATGGACTTAAACATCCAAAAATACACAAATAATACATTTTCCTGGAGGTTGAATTCAAATGTCCTGAAGGGGCCACTGAAAGATGAATTGGAATCAGATATTTTCAGATATTTGGAAGAAAACGATAATGGAGAAGTATCCCCTTTAATACTGTGGGATGCGTGCAAAGCTGTAATAAGGGGAAAAATTATTGCAAAACTGGCAACCCAAAAGAAACTGAGACAAGAAAAACTAATCACACTAGAGTCAGAACTCAAGAACCTAGAAAAAGAACACAAAGACAACACTCATTCCAATGGCTCGCTCAAGATTAAAAAAATTAAAAATCAAATAAATGAGATCTACACATTAGAAATCCAGAAGAAACTTACATTTCTGAAACAAAAACACTATGAAGCAGGCAGTAAATTGGCAAAATTACTAGCCTATAAATTGAGGAAACAAAAAACAGAAAGAGCAATCTACAAAATCAGAGACCCAGTATCAAAGGAAATAAAATTCAGAATTCAGGATATTCTTAAAAGCTTCGAGAATTACTACAAGAACTTATACTCCCACAAAAAACATAAAAACGCATCCGAGACATTCCTAAACACATTAAACCTTCCCCAACTTACGGAATCACAAAATAAAACACTACTGTAAGAAATACAACCTAAAGAATTGGAAAAAGCAATTATGAAACTTAAAGCTAACAAATCCCCAGGAGCAGATGGCTATACAGCAGAATGGTACAAAACCTTTAAACAGCAACTATCTCCTCTCCTCCTGAAAACATTTAACTATGTCCTCCACACAGGGGAAATCCCTCCTCCTGGAGAGAAGGGGTCATTGCAGTTATACCTAAACCTGAAAAGGATAAACTAGAATGCTCCAACTACAGACCAATCAGTGTATTAAATCAGGACTATAAGCTTTTTACCACTATCCTTGCCAAAAAGTTAGAAAACATACTGACAGACTTAATTCACTTAGACCAAACAGGTTTTATAAGACAAAGAAAGACACAAGACAACATTCGACGCACTTTACACATAATTCATCATATAAAAAAATATAACTTAAATACAGTCATATTGGGATTAGATGCGGAAAAAGCATTCGATTTGGTTGACTGGTCTTTCCTATATAGAATCTTATCCAGTTTCAATTTTCATAACAACTTCATTAGAACTATACAGGCATTATATAAAAAAACAACAGCTAAAATAAGGATTAACGGTAATTTATCATCATCTTTTGAGCTGGAAAGAGGATGTCGTCAAGGCTGCCCCCTGTCTCCACTGCTCTTTGCAATCTTCATAGAACCTCTGAGCCAATGGATAAGACAAAATCAAAAAATTCAGGGTGTTACACTTGGTCAGAAGGAACATAAAATAGCACTCTTTACTGATGACATTTTAATATACCTAGGGCAGCCAGACACTTCTTTACCAGAACTAATCTCAGTTTTTTCAGACTATGGAGATTTATCGGGGTACAAATTAAACATGCATAAAACCCAAGTTTTAACATTCAACTATGACCCAAATCATTATTCACTAAGTGAACTCAAAACTAACTGGGAGTTGGAATCTATGAAATATCTGGGGGTCAATATCCCGAAATAACTCGACAAAATTATAACACTAAACTATGATCCACTGGTGACAAAAATAAAATCTGACCTAGCAAGATGGAATATGATACCATTCTTAGGTACTGCACAAAGAATTGAAGCAGTCAAAATGAATATACTTCCACGTCTTCTATACCTTTTCCAAACAATACCGGTAGAACCTCCCAAAAAAACATGGCAGGAGCTGGACAGAAGGATCTCAAGATTCATATGGCAGGGCAAGAGACCTAGAATCAGATATAGAACCCTACAGCTAAACAAAGACAAAGGTGGGCTCGTGCTGCCAAATATCAGGGACAATTTTATAGCTGCACAAATTAAAACTTTAGTAGAGATATGTAACCCAGTCTACACTGCACAATGGAAGGAGATGGAAGGCCAAATAACAAGTGACATCCCCCTACAGGCGATAATAGGGAACAATGCCTTACCTAAACTCTTGAATAACACTAACCCGTGGATAGAGACCCCGCTAAAAATTTGGTTTAAGATAGTCAGAGAGAATCAAGCTAAAGAGCCCTATCGACTTCTGCAATGGATTGCCTATGATCAAGACTTTACCCCCAATAAAATAGACACTAGATTTAAAGAGTGGACAGAGAAAGGGCTGATAAAATATTACGATTTTTTTAAGGGGCAAACTTTAAGAAGTTTTGAAGATTTGAAAAAACAAGGTCTAATAAATCAAGATCTTTCAGCTTAGACACCACATAAACAATATACTTAAAAAGGAGGATTTGGAAAAGGCCCAGTCAGGTGTTCTGAAGGTCTTCTTAATGGCATATAAAGGGATCCCAGGGATCAGATACATTTCTAAAATATACCAAGGTCTTCAAGACTTAAAAGGAGACAACACATCATATATAAAAGAGAGATGGGAAAAAGAGGGGAATTTCACTTTACAATTGGAAATATGAGAAAAGCTAAATAAACAGCAATGGAAAAGTACCTCATCCCTGCAGTGGAGAGAATTTGGATGGAAAAACTTGGTAAGATTTTTCAGAACACCTGCACAAAACAAATTTACCCATAAGGGGTTGAACTGCTGGCCCTTGTGTGGTGAAAAGACTGCAAATCATTTTCATGTGTTTTGGTCATGCCCAGTTATCCACCAATATTGGACCAACGTACAGACAATATTGGGGAAAATATTCAAAATAACAGTTCCCTTTTCTTTTGTAACTTTGTATTTGGGTTTACTACCGGACTCACTGGAAAGACGAGGAGATAAATGCTTATTCAATGTTTTAATATTGGCAAGTAAAAAAGCCCTAACTAAAAAATGGATGCTGAAGGACTGTCCTACACCTGAAGACTGGATTAACGTGATTCAAGACATTTACTTGATGGAAAAGTTGACATTCGCACTGAAACAGGACATGGATGGGTTCATGAACTTTTGACAACCCTGGATCGCATATGTGTCTTCCATTAGATCTAATCTTTGACAAATACCATTTCAATAATGGTCCCGCTCTTTGTTCCAACACTACTCAGATGCTCTTTTACTTTTAATTACTTAATTTTCTGTTTGTTTGTTTTTTGCTGTTCTGTTTGTTTGTTTATTCGTTTTTTTTATTTAATTATCTTTAATTTCTCTTTTTCTTTCACTTTAAAAAAAGGGGGGTGTTGTAATAATTATCCTACCAATGTTGTCAAATAGCAAAAAATAAGGGAACGTGTGATGAAAATGTAAACAATGCAATGCTGTAATGACCTGTATACCCTTTACAAAAACTTAAATAAAAAAAAAACACATCAGGGCCAATTCGAATACTTAGTGATGCCATTCAGGCTCACTAACGCCCCCGCCGTCTTCCAGAGGTTAATTATTGATGTCCTCCGCAAGATGCTTTATCAATTCGTGTTCGTCTACCTTGATGATATTTTGATTTTCTCCCGCTCACCAGAGGAACACAAGGTCCATGTAAGGGCTGTTCTACAATGGCTCTTGGAGAACCATCTGTTCGTGAAGGCCGAGAAGTGTGAGTTTTCTACACCATCCACCACCTTCTTGGGCTTCATCGTGGCTGAGGGTGAGCTGATTGCCGACCCAGCCAAGGTAAAGGCAGTGTTAGATTGGCCATCACTCCACTCCCGCAGGGAGCTCCAACGCTTCCTCGGTTTTATGAACTTCTATTGCAGGTTCATCCGGAACTACAGTGGGATTGCACTGCCTTTAATGCAGCTGACCTCCATTAAAGTCCCCTTTCGGTGGACTGAGGCAGCTGAACTGGTGTTTCACAAATTAAAGCGCCAGTTCACTGAAAGACCCATCTTGGCCCAGGTAGACACGCAGCTTCCATTTGTCCTCGAGGTGGACGCGTCTGATTCGGGGGTTGGTGCTGTAGTATCGCAGCGCACACCCCCCGATCAGAAGCTTCGCCCATGCGCATATTTCTCTCGGCGGCTCACACCAGCTGAGAGGAATTATGACCTAGGGGACAGAGAGCTGCAGACCATTAAGTTGGCCCTTGAGGAGTGAAGGCACTGGTTAGAGGGTGCTGTTCACCCCATCGTCCTGTGGACCGACCACAAGAACCTCGAGTACTTGCGGTCAGCGTGCCGACTGAATGCCAGGCAGGCTCGCTGGTTGTTATTCTCCCAGCGATTTAACTTTAATATAACTTACTGGCCTGGCACCCGGAATACCAAACCGGATGCGCTCTCGCACCAGTTTGATTCCGAGGGCATAGCCTCCCCTTCCCCCCAAACCATCATGCCACCTGCATGCGTTATTGGAGCCCTTACTTGGGATATCGAGCGGAGGCTTCGCCAGGCCCAGTCCCAGGATCCTGTGCCAGTAGGGTGCCCCTGGAACCATCTGTACGTCTTGGCCGCCCTCCGCAGCAATGTTATCCAGTGGGGCCACACCAGTCGCTTTGCCTGGCACCTTGGTATCGCCCGAGCCATTGATTTCGTCAAGCGGGCATTCTGGCGGCCCACGCTGCTGTGGGACATCCAGGGGTATGTCAGATCCTGCCAGATGTGCGTCCGGGGTAAGACTGACCCCCCCCCCCCCCCCCAGGACTCCTCCATCCCCTTCCCATCCCTGGTTGGCCGTGGTCCCACATTGCCGTAGATTTTGTGACCTGGTTGCCCACAGCAAAACAGTCATTCTGACCATTGTGGATTGCTTCTCCAAGGCTGTCCATCTGGTGGCCCTCCCCAAACTCCCGTCGGCCTTGGAAACAGCGGTCCTTCTCACCGACCACGTCATCAGAATCCATGCCATCCCTATTGACATTGTGTCTGACTGGTGTCCCCAATTCATGTCCCGGGTTTGGAGGGCCTTTTGCCGGATGCTGGGAATGACGGTGAGCCTCTCATCTAGAAATCACCCTCAGACCAATGGGCAGGCGGAGCGCACCAACCAGTCTCTGGAGGCTGTCTTGCGGTGCATAACAGCCGATAACCCCTCGTCATGGAGCACACACCTGACCTGGGTTGAATACTCCATGAACTCTACGGTATCCTCCGCCACCAGACTAACCCCCTTTGAGGCTTGAAGACCAAGGGATGTCTCGCCTGCTTGCTTACCGTGACCTCATCATTGAACTACAATGGCCCACAGCAGCTGGAGAAGTGGATGCAGAGGTGTCACCCGACGATGATCTGGTCATAGTAGTTCCTGTGACCACTGGAGCTGCAGCACCATCAGGGAAGAACCATCCGACATCACCATCTGTAGTTCCTGACCCAGGGTTAGTCAGACTGACTGAACTTACGTCACTGTTGCCATGTAGAGAGTACAAGATTTATGGTGGTCAAATCTCTAATTTTGATTCTGATTTGAGTTACAATAACTTGTGCAAACAGCTTGATGAAGGGCTAAATGAAGAGTTCACAGAGGCTGAGATTATCAGAACGGTGTTTAAGATAATTAAGCCTGGTACCTTTAAAGATATGCTTGTAACCAAGGATAGCCTTACTGTAGCTGAGTTAAAACGTCTCTTAAGGACACATCTACTCGAGAAAAGCAGCACTGAATTATTTCAGGAGCTGAGTAATGCTAAGCAAAATGAAAAAGAAACACCACAACAGTTTATGTATAGACTAATGGGGCTAAAGCAGCGTGTGTTGGTTGCATCTAAAAACAGTAGTGTGTTTCATTATGACGACAAGTTGGTACAAGGTGTGTTTATCCATTCACTGTATCAGGGTTTGAATGAAAAATATTCTTATGTTAGGAGAGACCTTAAACCTCACATCTCCAACACCAGTGTCACAGATCAGAATCAGAATCAGAATCAGAATCAGAATCAGCTTTATTGGCCAAGTATGCACAACACATACAAGGAATTTGACTTTGGCTAAAAACTTGCTCTCGTTGTTCAGGTGAAGGATTTAAATAAGGATTCAATGACAACCAGAGTATGTACAGTAAATTACAGTCTGTCCACGTTTCTATAAAAGGATGCAAATATATACAGGAATATATGCAGTTATTTACTCGGACTAACCACACTTTGCAGAAATATATGAAAAAATATACAATCACACAGTATTTCAATGTGGACTCAGATTCAGTGATATAATGTGAATGAAGTAAAAAGCAGTGTGAGAGTTATGTGCAATGTAATAATGGATGAAAAGTCATGAGTACAGCAACAGGTAGGACTAGGTGAATGTTAGGAGTTCATCAGAGTGATGGCTTGAGGAAAGAAACTGTTCCTGTGACGGGTGGTTTTGACCTTCAGTGATCTGTAACGACGACCAGAAGATAGAAGTTCAAACAGTTTGTGGCCGGGGTGTGATGGGTCAGCACAGATGTTTCCCGCCCGTTTCCTGGTTATGGACCGATATAAGTTCTCAATGGGGGGTAGGTCGGTACCAATGATCCTCTCCGCAGACTTAATGATCCGCTGCAGTCTGGTCTTGTCCTGTTTAGTGGCAGATCCAAACCAGACAGTGATGGAAAAGCAGAGGACAGATTGGATGATGGCGGTGTAGAAGACAACCAGCAGCTCCTGAGGCAAATCAAACTTCTTGAGCTGACGCAGAAAAAACAACCTCTGCTGGGCCTTTTTCCGGACAGTGTCAATATGAGAGGACCACTTCAGGTTCCGGGAGATTGTGGTACCCAGAAACTTGAAGGAGTCCACAGTGGACACTGTGCTGTTGAGGATGGTGAGTGGGGGGAATGAAGGGGGGTGTCGCCTGAAATCCACAGTCATCTCCACCGTTTTGGCTGGGTTAAGTTCAAGATGGTTCTGGCTGCACCAGAGGATCAGCTGCTCCACCTCCCGCCTGTATGCAGACTCATCATCATCCCGGATCAAACCGATGACTATGGTGTCGTCCGCAAACTTCAAGAGCTTCACCAAAGGGTCCTCTGAGGTGCAGGTGCAGTCGTTGGAGTAGAGGGAGAAGAGCAGTGGGGAAAGGACACATCCTTGGGGGCCGCCAGTACTAATTTTTCGGGAATTATGCTCGGGATTTTTCGGGAATTATGCTATGAGCTCCATCCTGGAGCTCATAGCAAATTTTGTTAGTGAAGAGACAGAGAGATTGAGTAGGTTGGGACAAAGCCACAAACACAAAGTCACCAGTGTTAATGCGGCACAGGTAGAGACAGATCAGAGCTCGATTAAAATGCACACTGAAGTCCAAGCTAATCGTGTAGCCATCCAGGAGCTGACGGCACAGGTCTCCTCCCTAACCAAGAGTTTAGAAAAGGCCCTAACCCCAATGGTAAATACAGTAAACACCAGTCCCACAGCACCTGTCCCTAAACAGCCAGCACTGAAACCCGCAGTGAAAGGAAAATGCCAAAAGTGTATCGCCCAAGACACTGAGCGCTGCACACACTGTTTTCGATGTGGAGAGGAGGGGCACAGAGCTATAGGGTGCCTGCAGAAAAGCAATGTGTCGGGAAACTGGAGGAGGTCGCTGGGGAGGGACCACCAGTGACTGAACCACCAGCAGAGTCCCACAACACTAAAAGACTGAACTCCGAATAGACTACTGCCAAGTCCCAAAAGTCACCCAACACAAAGCGTGTGGCACAGCTCATTGGCGGTAGGTGTATGATCAGTTGCCAGTTAAATGGAGTAAACCTACAGATGTTATTGGACAGTGGCGCACAAGTAAGCATTGTTGAAAAGTCATGGGTACAAGCAGCCTTACCAAATGTGAAAATACAGCCACTCGAGAGCCTACTCCCAGGCCATCCACTCGAAACCACCGCAACCAATGGGACGGATGTTCCGTTCGAGGGGTGGATAGATGTCCTGCTCGAGATCACAAGTTCACAGTATGGTTCTGTATCCTTGTATGTTCCAATGCTTGTCAGTCAGCAGCATTTAAGCACTCTGCTGCTGGGCTTTAACGTGATCCAAGAGATAATAATGGCAAACAGTGAACAAAGTGACGATATTAGCTTAGTGGGCTTACTGTCGGAGACTTTAAAGGTCCAGAAAGGTAATGTTGAATCACTCATCTCTGTTGTCCACACCAAGTCAACAGAAAATGAACCAGAAAGTCCAGTGGTGAGAGTTGGAAAAAAAGGACTCACTGTTCACAGTAGCCAAATCTGTATGGTAAAATGTCACATCAGAGCATTTCCCGGAGGAGGAGAAATGTTGTTCGAGCCAGCTGTGAAATGTAACTTACCTGATGGGTTGGAGTTATTCCCAGCTCTTATTGATGTACCCGCTGGTGCTTCAAAAAATGTCAAAATCCCAATCCAAAACTCAACAAAGCACAACATTTTTCTAAATCCAAAGACTGTTTTAGGACTTATTTCAGAGATCACTGAATACAAACCTGTAAATGTTTGTTCCAGTGCTGAAAATGCAACCAAAACTACAGACAAGCCATTTTGTCACTCTGCTCAAGTGACATGTGACAGTCAAGGTGAGGGTGAAGAAACATTAAGCACTGCCCCCTCACACCTGAGATGGCACCCTAATGTCAATTTAGACCATCTCTCAGAGGGTGATCGGGAGGTGGTTCGGCAGATGCTCTATGAACAGTCTGATGTGTTTGCTCATGATGAAGGAGACATTGGATGTATTCCTGGACTACAGCTAAAAATCAACACCACTGACAACACACCCGTGCAGAAAAGTTACAACTCCATTCCAAGACCACTGTATAAAGAGGTGAAGGAGTATGTTCAAAACCTTTTAAGCAGGGGCTGGATCAGGAAATCAGTGTCAAACAACTCGTCGCCAGTAGTGTGTGTGCGTAAAAAGGACAATACTTTGCGCTTGTGTGTTGATTTTCGTGAGCTGAACCGAAAAACCATACCTGACAGGCATCCGTTACCACGGATACAAGATCTACTGGACAGTCTTGAGGGTAACTCCTGGTTTTCCATATTGGATCAGGGAAGTGCCTACCATCAGGGTTTTGTAAGTGAGGAGTCAAGACATTTAACTGCTTTTAGCACACCCTGGGGACTATACGAGTGGGTGCGGGTTCCATTCGGGTTGTCAAACGCACCGGCCGCATTCCAAAGGTGTATGGAGGGGGTGTTAGAAGGGATCAGAGACGAGTGTTGCGTGCCTTACTTGGACGATGTACTGTGTTACTCCAAAACCTTTGATGAGCACGTAGAACACCTTAAACAGGTTTTGTGCAAAATGCGACAACACGGCATAAAACTTCAGCCAGCCAAATGTGAACTGTTCAAAAACCAGGTACGCTACCTGGGTAGGCTAGTGTCGGGAGAAGGAGTCCAGATTGACCCAAAAGACTTGGATGCTGTGTTCACTCTGAAAGACAAGAACCCTCGCACAGTCGGAGAACTCAGAACGTTACTGGGTTTTCTCAGTTATTACCGATCATTTATTCAAGATTTTTCACGTCTGGCGAGACCCTTGTTCGAACTCCTCCAGAGCACTAATGAAACAAGCAATGACAATAAAACAGCACCAAAAAGGAGCAAAGGACAAACAAAGAAAGGGGACAGAAACCAGCTTCCTTCTTGCACACCAATAATATGGACCAGTGAACATCAGGAAGTTGTGTCAAGATTTGTGGACATTCTGACTAATCCTCCCATTCTAGCCTATCCCAATTTGGACCTTCCATTTGTATTGCATACAGATGCGTCAAACAAAGGCCTGGGAGCTGTCTTGTATCAAAAACAAGAAAACAAACTTAAGGTGATTGGCTATGGATCCAGAACTCTCACACCGACCGAGAAGAATTATCACTTACATTCCGGTAAACTAGAGTTTCTAGCTCTCAAGTGGGCCATCTGCGACAAATTCCGTGACTATCTGTATTATGCACCGACTTTTACTGTCTATACAGATAACAATCCTTTAACCTATGTCCTCAGTTCAGCCAGGTTGAATGCAGTGGGTCATAGGTGGGTCGGGGAGTTGGCTGACTTCCATTTTGATATCAAGTATAGGCCAGGGAAAAGGAGTGCAGATGCAGATATGTTGTCCAGACACCCATTAGATCTGCAAGAGCAAATGAATGAGTTCACAGAGACAGTTTTACCGGAAGTAGTGTCCGCAGTGTGGCAAGGGAGCAAGGCAGCACAAAACAGTGATGTGCCATGGATTCATGGCATTACAACTGAGTTCTAATGACAACAATGTGCCAACTGACAGTGTTTTGAGCATGACACCTAAAGACATCAACGCTGCTCAACAAGACGATGAGTCAATTAGAGAAGTAATCTCACTCAAACTCAAAGGATGGACACCAAACGATAAAGATAAACGGACAATGAGTAAATGGACACGGAGACTACTGTATGAGTGGAACAAGTTGGAAGTTGACAATGGATTATTGTACAGAAAGACAGAGCACAGCAAACAACTTGTCCTACCTGAACAGCTAAAACCGATGGTGTTAAAGAGTTTACACAATGACATGGGTCACATAGGGTGTGATAAGGTGATACATCTGGCCTGTGAGCGTTTCTATTGGCCATATATGCAACAAGATGTTGAAGATTATGTAACAAAAAAATGTCCGTGCATCAAACGAAAACGCCCAAATGTTCCCCAGAGAGCTCCAATGGGATCTATCACAACCAGTGCTCCCTTTGAGTTAATCTCCATCGACTACTTACACCTTGAGCCAAGTAAAGGAGGGTATGAGTACATCCTCGTACTAGTGGACCATTTCACTCGTTTCGCACAGGCATACCCTACAAGGAATAAATCAGGCAAAACAGCTGCAGAAAAGATATTTCAGGATTTTATTCCTCGTTTCGGGTACCCTGAGAAGTTGCATCACGATCAGGGATGTGAGTTTGAAAACAGTCTCTTCCACAGATTACAACAACTGTCTGGAATTTCTCACTCACGAACCACTCCATACCATCCGCAGGGCAACCCCGTGGAGCGCCTGAATCGTACACTACTCCAAATGCTTCGTACCCTACAGGAGGAGAAAAAAAGTGAATGGAAGGATCACCTACCCCAAATTGTACATGCTTACAATTGTACAAGACACGAGTCAACAGGTTATTCTCCATTTTTCCTCTTATATGGCAGAGTCCATATAAGAGGAAAAATTACGCTAAAAAATGGGCTGATAGGATGCGTGTTGCTTATAAAATCGCTGCAGAAAACAGTCAAAAGTCTTCAGATAAAGGCAAAAAGCAGTACGACAAACGCTTAAAAGGTGTCACACTCCAACCAGGCGACAGGGTGTTGGTCAGAAACCTCCCTGAAAGAGGAGGCCCAGGGAAACTGCACGCTTACTGGGAGTCAGCAGTACATCGCGTAGTTGAGAGAGTGGGAGATGGACCAGTCTATAAAGTACAAGCAGAGAGAGGCAGCCAAGTGATGCGAGTGTTACACAGAAAACTGCTGTTGCCTGTAAATGACTTGCCTTTAGAAGAAGAACTGCCTGCAAAAGAAAAGACAAAACAGAAACGGAAGAAGAGGACAGAGACAAATCCTAACAGTGACAACACAGACAATGACAGCTCGGAGGAAGAAGAGGAAAATACTTACCGCTACAACCTCCGTAGCCAAATCCCATGTTACAGACCCGTAAATCCTCAGCAAAATGCCTCAAATCTCCCAGACCAAAACACTCAGCAACCAGTACCTGTCATGCCAGAGCAAAATCCTCAAAATCAGCAAAGGCTTCGAGCGACAGCTAGAGAGTTCTGCCCACCAGTAAGGCAGGAACCGGTCCCCGTTCAGCGGGATGCTGAGGAGCAAATGGATGGACCAGCTTTGCTGCAGGAAGAACGTCAAGGACAAGTGGAGGTGATGGATGGAGAACAGGAGGAACTGAGAAGGTCACAGCGGAGAGCAAGGCCAGTAGAGAGACTGACCTACGACATCCTGGGACAGCCATCGTACCAGCCTTGGACTGCAGACGTAAGACCTGTCCTACTCCCTACCCCTGTGCCGCTAACTCAAAACTACATGCCATTCCACTACCTCACCCAACCTCAGTCCCATGGTTATAACTGGTACACTCTCATGCATTAAGTCACCCTAGAACATGAAATGTCGGGAGACATTTATTTGAAGTGGGGGAGAGTGTAGAGGGTTGGAAATAGTTAATAGTTATGTAAGAGGTGAAAAAGACATTTGGATAAGAAAATTAAAAAAAAAAAAACAGGCACCCCTACAATTTTATGTTATTCCTTAATTGTTTATTTTTCTACAATGCATTTGTAATCCACCTGGTTCCATTATAACTCATGTGAGTTGAGTGCAGTTCCATACGCCAACCAATAGATGGCGCATGTCACACAGTGATAGAGAGTAGACTCACGCACGGGAGTACGAAGAATAAACTCCTTGTGTGAAATAACGAAACGTGTTCTGCCGATTCTCTATCACAGGTTGGTAAATACTAATAATTCAAGAGTGCAATATAAACTGTAAGAGTCCTAGGATGTCCGAGATTATATTGTGATACGTGTGAGGCGAAAAGCGGGTTTGTAAGGGTATTTCTGTTAAAGTTGATGTGTTGTTGTATAAGCTAACCTGCTAATGTTAATGATCGAGTGTATGGGACGTGCCACAACAGTGAAATCCGCCCACGTTAAGAACCATTTGCTTACTTTATTTAAAGACAGTTATGAAACGGTTTTCATACAGTACGACATTTACTGGTTTGATTTGCCACCAAGTGTGCATATTTCGGGTGTATTACCGAATACCAGGAATACTATTGTAAGTGTGTTAGGTACACAGTGGCCAGGTCAGTGAATTGTTAAGAATAACACCACATGCTGTACATTTATGACAGTGCTTAAAATGATTAATGTAAATGTAAGTTCATGGGTTATTGTTTAAAATATAAATATTTGAACAAGTTAAAAGCTATATACATGGGAAGGAGATAAAACCAATAATTCATTTCATGTTAGAGTAATTTGTTAAGAATGTTAAGTATACAGTTAATGTCAAATCAGAAATTGTGATAAATGGACATGATTGGGTTTTGTTTAATGGTGATGTGATCAGACAAGAGAGAAACTATGGACTTTGATAGTAAATACTAGTCAGTTGATGTTGGTCATGTGAATGACTTGAACGAAGAATAAACTCCTTGTGTGAAATAACGAAACGTGTTCTGCCGATTCTCTATCACAGGTTGGAGAGTTAACTTCCACATGCACGTTTCTTCCTCCTGGGCCGCTACCCAGGGGAGCAACAGAGGCGTCGTTGGGGTACATGCCGCCTCTTCTCCCTATGGCCAAGAGGGAGGTTTCGGTGCCATTCGTAGGGGTGCACAGCCAGCGCTGACGGCATGTCTGGAGATCCACTCAGGCCGCCCTGACCCGCACCACAGAATGCACCCTGGCCGCTGCTGATCGTAAGTGGGTGCCGGCCCCCAAGTACGTCATGGAACAGCAGGTCTGGCTGGCGGCTAGCCAGATCCCTCTCAAGGATAAATCCAAGAAGCTATCCCCCCACTTTCTTGGGCCTTTTCCCATTGCCCGGGTAATCAACGATGCGTCGGTCCAGCTTAAGCTGCCCTCGTCCCAACAGGTGAACCCCACCTTCCACGTCAGCAACATCAAACCCCTCTCGACCAGTCCCCTTTGCCCCCCCCCCCGAGCCTCCCCCTTCTCCCCGTATCATCGATGGCCACCTGGCCCACACTATTCGACGGATTCTGGATGTTCGCCGCCGGGGTCGGGGCCTGCAGTATCACATCGATTGGGAGGGTTACGGGCCAGAGGAGCAATCCTGGACTCCCTCATCATGGGTACTGGACAATGAGATGCTCCGGGCTTTTCACTGTGCCCACCCGGACAAGCCCTCCGGACCGCCAGGAGGTGTCCCTAGAAGGGGGGGCCCTGTCATGGGCAACGGGAGCGCGCCCCTCTCCTCCGGTTTCATCTCCTCCAGCTCATCACGGCACCTGAGGCAGAAGACCTACCTGCACCTGCTCATCAGTCAGCGTACTTAAGGAGGTCTCCTCCCCACAGTCTACGCTGGCTCGTCTGGTTATGCTGCTCTCTTTTTCGGACTAGCTTCAAATCGTTTGAAAGATTAGCACATCGTAAACCTTCTTTTTTCTGTCCTCTTCAGGTTGCTGCCACCGTGTAGGTGTGTCCCCGGGACTTCACGCGCTCTCCTGCTCCACCTCACAACTCATCAGTGACTTCATGTCCCCGGTCAGGCACCATCAGCTCCACTACTCCCCCTTACCCTACCGGTTCGTCTATTCCCCGCTGGGTCCTGCCAGTCATCCCTGGATTTCCCAAGTAAGTGGCAATTTGGCTTGCCCATTTTCCCCTTACTCCACTCCTCAGCTCACGGCTCTTGTCTTCTCTCCACAGGTCCTCTCCTCTGGCGAGTGACTGATTCTGTAGCTGTGTGCTGCTGTGTTTTGCTATTAATAAATTGTCAAACGTGCCCCTCTGTATGGTTCATCCTGTGTTTGGCGTCGTGCATGAGAGCTGTCAAAGAACTTAACACGCCATGACACCTGTAGCTGCTATAAGAACATACTAAATCAGGACAGTGATTTTTTTTTTTCAATTGTTGGTTAAAGTTTAGATCACAATGTTTACAAAACAAGAGAAAAAGTGTATTTTAGCACAAACGTTAGTGTTAAAAAATTATTTTTAACTTGTTTAGGGTTTTAATTGGAATGTGGGACAAGATGAAAACAAAGAGTAAATAATACCTTGACCCGGACATTTTTAAAGTCACCTGAAAGAGAAGAAGCTGTTTAATCTAACGATACCAAACATTCTATGGACTTCAGTCCCCAGCTGATTTTAAATCAGTTCATAATGAAGGCAACATGTAATCACAACTTCAGAAAAAATAAAAGAAAATCAGCAACACAGAAAAGCTCAAATTAAAAAAAAACAAAAACTGCTCCAGATTACCAAGAGAAATTCGGAATAGCAGATATGATGTGGGGAAGTTATTTCATTTTGCCCTGTGCATTTTTACACATTATTGAGAAATGGCAGAGAGCTGTGGCTGAGGTGCAGTCAAAGACACAGCGCATAAGACAGCTGCTCTGGAGAGGGGACGTCTTTCTGCACTTCTAAATATTTTTAAATCATAACTTACCTTTGTGAAAATGCCATGAACACATGACTATGTGAGCAGGAATATTGTCGAAACTGATGTTTTTCCTTCTGACTGCTGCAATCCATTCCATCAGATGCCTCTTTTTTAGTTCGGAGGCCCAGTTATCTCCACTTTTTTTTCCAGGTTGGGAAGTTAAAAAGCTTACACCATTATCATTTTTTTTTTTTCCACGCCAATCATGAGAGCAGTTGTTGCATTGGAAAATGCAGCAAAACTTCCCCTTTCTAGCATTGCATCATATTCTGATGAATAATAAAAACACACTGAAGCAATCCTCTCAAAAACTTCAGCTTAACAGCATTTGTTGCTCACTACTTAACAAAGACAGGACTGACCACTTTTTTATGTAACCACTTTTCCCATAATTCCTTGCTGTTTTTCCATCGGGTGACGTCACCACCCATTCCCCATACCTGGTTTAATGACCATGGTATCACTGTACTTCACTGGCCAGCAAATTCTCTTAACCAAAGCCTCATAGAGAATCTATGATGCGTTGTTAAGAGGAAAATGAGAGACATCAGACCCAGCAACGCAGATGAGCTGAAGGCTGCTATAAAAGAAACCTGAGCTTCCATAACACCTCAGCAGTACCACAGGCTGATCACCGTCATGCTACACCACTTTGATGTAGGACCTCATGTACAAGGAGCCCTGACCAATTATTGAGTGTGTACATAGACAAACTTTCCAGTAGGCCAGCATTTCTATTAAAAATTAACTTTTTTAAATTGGTCTCATCTAATATTTTAAATTTTTTGAGAAACTGAATTTTGGGTTTTGATTAGCTACAGTCATGTGAAAAAATTAGGACACCCTGTAAAAGCCTGTGGGGTTTTTTAAAAACATATTTGGACATATGGATATTTAATATCAGTGTATAAAATACTGGGAGATTCATGTAATATGACTAAACAATTAAAAATTAATTACAGACTTGTTTTCAGATTTTCTGTAAAATATAATTCTAAACAAATAGTGAGGAATAAATTAGGACACCCCTCATCTTTTTGAGGACACCCCCACATTCATCCCCACTTAAAATGATTAAAATAAATGTTAAAAATGCAAATAAAAACAAAAAACAAGGTTAGACATAGATATGTGAACATTTCTTAATAAAGAACTGAATATTTAATGGGGTGTCCTAATTTTATCACATGACTCTATAAGTCATAATCATCAAAATTAAAATAAACACTGGAAATATATTACTCTGCGTGTAATGAATGTACAGTATACAATATGACTTTCACTTTTTGAACTGAATTACAGCAATAAATCAACCCTGTTGATGATATTCTAATTTATCTAGGTGCACCTGCACATAGTTTACTGGTGATCAATAGTTTGTGTTTCCTGTTATCACTCTGCTGCAGGGGGTATCAGCAATTATACAATAGCTCACAAAAGTGAGTACACCCCTTACATTTTTGTAAATACTTTGTTATATCTTTTCATGGGACAACACTGAATATATGACACTTTGATACAATGCAAAGTAGTCAGTGTACAGCTTGTATAACAGTGTAAATTTGCTGTCCCCTCAAAATAATTCAACACACAGCCATTAATGTTTAAACCGCTGGCAACAAAAGTGAGTACACCCCTAAGCAAAAAATGTCCAAATTGTGCCCAAAGTGTCAATATTTTGTGTGGTTACCATTACTTTTCAGCACTGCCTTAACACTCTTGGTCATAGAGTTCACAAGAGCTTCACAGGTATCCACTGGAATCTTGTTCCACTCCTCCATGATGACGTCATGGAATGTTAGAGACCTTGCACTCCTCCACCTTCCGTTTGAGGATGCCCCACAGATGCTCAATAGGATTTGGGTCTTCAGACATGCTTGGCCAGTCCATCACCTTTACCCTCAGTTTCTTTAGCAAGGCAGCAGTCATCTTAGAGGTGTGTTTGTGGTCATTATCATGTTGGAATACTGCCGTGCGGCCCAGTTTCCGAAGGGAGGGGATCATGCTCTGCTTCAGTATGTCGCAGTACATGTTGGAATTCGTGGTTCCCTCAGTGAACTGTAGCTCCCCAGTGTCTGCAGCATCCATGCAGCCCCAAACCATGACACTTCCACCACCATGCTTGACTGTAGGCAAGACACACTTGTACTCCTCACCTGGTTTCCACGACACACAGTTGACACCATCTAAACCAAATAAGTTTATGTTGGTCTCATCAGACCACAGGACATGGTTCCAGTAATCCATGTCCTTTGTCTGCTTGTCTTCAGCAAACTGTTTTTCTTTCTTGTACATCATCTTTAAAAGGGGCTTCCTTCTGGGATGACAGCCATGCAGACCAATTTGATGCAGTGTGCAGCATATAGTCTGAGCACTGACAGGCTGACCCCCCCCCCCCCCCAACCTCTGCAGCAATGCTGGCACACTCATACATCTGTTTTAAAAAGACAATCTCTGGATATGACGATCAGCATGTTCACTCATCTTCTTTGGTAGACCATGGCGAGGCCTGTTCTGAGTGGAACCTGTCCTGTTAATCTGCTGTATGGGTTTGGCCACCTTGCTGCAGCTCAGTTTCAGGGTGTTGGCAATCTTCTTATAGCCTAGGCCATATTTTTGTTGAGCAACAATTCTTTTATTCAGATCCTCAGAGAGTTCTTTGCAATGAGGTGCCATGTTGAACTTCCAATGACAAGTATGAGAGAGTGTGAGAGTGATAACACCAAATTTAACACACCTGAGACCTTGTAACACTAATGAGTCACATGACACCAGGGAGGGAAAATGGCTAATTTGGCACAATTTGGACATTTTCACTCAGGGGTGTACTCATTTTTGTTGCCAGCGGTTTTGACATTAATGGCTGTGTGTTGAGTTATTTCGAGGGGACAGCAAATTTACACTGTTATACAAGCTGTACATGACTACTTTACATTGTATCAAAGTTTCATATCTTCAGTGTTGTCCCATGAAAATATATAATAAAATCTTTACAAAAATGGAAGGGGGGGTGTACTCACTTTTGTGAGATTCTGTAATTCCTTACAGAATATGGCACCACCGTTTGCCATGAAAATGTTAGCAATGTTCCGTTTATACAGCTCTGGAAAAAATCAGAGACCAGTGCAAAATCTTTCCTAATTAACATCAGTCATGTATGGCAGCCATGAAATTTCATCATCTGTTAAATTCCATCACAAGGACACCTTGTTCTACTTCAGGAGGTACTAATTAGGTGATCACCTAAGCAATGTAAGATACACGAAAGCTGTGAATGAAATCAGAGTTGTTCCACAAATACAGATTTCTGAATATTGTAGTTTAATAAGCCGTGTGATGTGACACTGACACTGCTTCAAGAGGTCAACACAATGGTGAAGCAATTAGATTACCACTCAGTAACAAAAGACAAGTCAAACAGTGATTGGATATGTTTGTTTTTTGTCACTAATTGATTTTAATGTTTGTGTCAAGCATGGAAGTCATTTGGTCATAATTTAATGTTTATTATTTGTGTATGGCAGGGGCATGTTGCAAAAAAAAACCAAAAACAAAACGTTATGTAAAGACTTCCCAATGTCAGAAGTCCAAAGGAGGCTGATGGACGTCCTACAAAGACGCAGCTTCCTTACCTGAGCAGCATTTTTCTCAGTACTACAAACTGAAGTTTCATCCGTGACTAAGACCTACGTAACTCCTTCCTCCAAAAATGCCATTAGCAAGTTGAAGTCCTTCGTTAGATGATTGCACCTTGCATGTTTATTTAATTTCCATTTGGTTCATAATTGCTTGTTGAAATATTTTGGTGACTAATGTTGTTATGAGTGATGGACTCATTGTTCTCAAAACATTTGATGCTGATTTTTAAATTAAAATGTTTGAAATAAGAATGTTTTTTTTGTGCCCTATTTTAAGACAAAGTCAGTAGTGCCATGAGGTAAGATTTCTTGTATGCACATTTTGCTAATTTTCATTCAATTCTAAGGTATAAATTCTTAAAGTGAGGAAAAAAAAGACAAAATATGCTGTTTGAAGAAATTTTGTCTTGTTCTAAGCATTTCTGCTCATATGTTAATCTTATATCAATAAATAAAGTCTATAAGTCAATAAAATATTAATTTTATTCTAGTTTTAAGGCAGTGCAAGAATTATTTTCTAATTTCCAGTGTCTTTTCACTTGTTCCTCTGACATGGCAAGTCAGATTTCTAGTATTTTGATCTAGACTTTAACGTTTATTAATTTACTTTTTAGCCCATGGACACTAATCAGAGCCTTTTTATTTCTAGATTGGCACCATCTTATTTTAAGAAACACTGTCAAGTAAAATTATTCTTGTTTCATGGACAGATAATTTGACCAGAATTAAGTAATTTTATGCTAGAATTAAGTGTTTATTTCTTGTATTTTGACTAATGGGCATGTGCCTAGGAGCGAGGATAGTCATTGGCTACAGAAGGCTCTAAGCTTTCCAGTGTCTGGCAAAAAAAAAAAAAAAAAAAAGCAACAAACACGGCATAGACCTTGCCGCACACGTATGAAGATGAAGACAACAGAAGACATCAGAACATCGGGTCTTGCCCATACAGACATGAGTAGCTGGAAGACTTGGAGAAGGGCCATAAAGGAAATGAAATGTCCAGCCCCACAGAGAGAGAAGAATGGACTGTCAGTGGTGAAGATATCGTGCATGTTAAGTACGGGATGCCATTACCTTCATATCACTACGTGATAAACTTGCCACTCACACACAGTGTTGCTGAAAATGAAGTTAAGACTGCTAAGATTGCGCAGTGTGTGACCTGCTCACACTGGACACAAACAGAGATGGACGTGGCGGTCTGACGACCTGGAGTGACTCATGCTGCAAGGAAATTTTGATCTTCACAGATCAAGATAATGTTTCCTTGAAAGGGCTTTAAAGTTTTAGACACTTTTACTCAAAAACTTTGTAAAAATCTGGATCAGTTCCCCTCTTATGCAGGTGAAGATTATGTGACACAAGCTGATCAACAAAGCACTCTGATTTTGCATTCATTTTCTTCTCTGTTTGTTTCCACCAGATGAAAGAGTGATTGATTCCCATTCCCATCAGTTAGAATTAGTAATGCTGCTTTATACAGCCAGCAGTGCGAGGGAGCATTGTAGGCAGCTATTTACTGGAGAGGATGTGGGGAAGTCAAAACCATACAGTTTCACTAATCAATATGGAAATTTGAATTTGCATTAAATAGGGCTCATCGGCTGGATGATGTGCCATGCTAAAAATGAGGCAGCGGTGATAAGTTTGGCAGTTCTGAAGTTTGGGATGGTTTCATGTGAAGCTCTCTTTAATCTCCTCAGGCCTATTGGCTCATTAAAAGTAATCATTGTCAATCTATCAAGCAGAAGACCCAAAAGATCTTATCTTTTATTTTCATGCATTTAAATTGATCTACTTTGAACATTAAATCTGCTGCAACAATAATAATGCTGCCTTAGTTTCTGTGAGATGTTTGCTATTATGATGTGAGAATATATGTAAAGTCATGATGCTTTAAAAACATGCAAAACTTCAAGCACAAATTTTATTGGGTCAAATCTGCAGTGGCTGCAAATACTGAGGACATGTGATCTTTTCAGGTCATTTCCTCCTCCAACTGACTGATCAGTCAGTGTGTGCGTGGCACTGTGTGTGTTCACAGTTTGGCAGTGGGTGAAGCAGTTCTCACGTGGCCAGGATAGAGGCCTCATGGTGGCAGAAGCATATGATCAGACTCCCCAGCCAAATCCTGCAGCTCCACAGTCAAAAGTGGAGGATGTCAAGGACTGGCACTTTATAGAATGGACAAGCATACAACCCCAGCTGGTACTTTCACATAAATACCAACCGGAGATATACTGCACCAGACATTTATTTACTAAGTGTATTTCTTTGACAACAAAATCTCAATGATTTTCTCCAGTAAATTTATTGAATAATATAGCAGTGCAATGATAAAACAGGAAACCTATGACTACTCACGATGAAAGAGTAAAGGCTCACACATGCAGAGTTGCACCTGTGAGGACTCGTACACCTGCAATGCTTGCAAGCAAAAGAGAAGAATAAACTTTAGCGTTAGATGTGGAGCCACTTGGCTCTACATCATGATTCTTTCATTCACGTGTATATGCATGGAAGTACATATTTCAGAATGCAAAAAAAGAAAAAAAAATCTATATAATACAGTATATCCAGTTCATAACAATCACAGTACCAATACAGTAGCCCTTGTCTTTTCAGGGCATCAATTTAAGGCAAGTGTTTTGTGCATCTGTTAGTTTCGGTTTATCACATGTGTCCAATGACCTTAAGGAAGCATCACCTGTAAATGTAGGGCTGCCTTGTGTGGGTCTTCTTTAGAGTTGTGTCCTCAAATATAGGGCTGTGAGAAAAACGTATTTGCCCCATCTTGATTTCTTAAATTTTTGTATATTTGTCACACCCAGATGGTCAAATACATTTTTAGAGAGCAATAACTGGAGTAGATACAAAATGCAGTTTTTAAATGATGATTTAATTTATTAAAGACCCAATCCGGTGGCTATAAATCCTCTATAAAAACAAATCTAGATTGTCTCAAATTGTATCTTATGCTCTTTTTTCTAAAAAAAAAAAAAAATCCGAAAAAACTTTCATTGTCTTACGGGTTTGTGTCAAAATATTTTCACTGCTCCCCTTCAAACTCCAGAATCATTGACTAGACCCAACCAACAAACAAGGCTAATAGTGGCTAGTGCTACATTAAACAGCATAAACTCTGTCACAAAAAGACTTTAGTTATATGCACGATGGCCCAGGAAAAGGACTGAAGCTGCATCGGTCCTTAAAAGCAGTTTAATGGTAAAACCCACCTTAATTTGGGTAAAGTTTTTTAAAGCAGTTTGTTAAAAAATGATAACTAGCCTGAAGGATAACTTCACTTTGGCCAGAAAGTCCTGATTAGCTCAATACTACCCATGTGCCAGCACCAGGAATAGCTACGTCACCCAAAACGCTCCGTCTCAACTCACCTTTTCTCAGGGGGTGGGGCTTAAGTGAAACTTAAAAGCAAAAAAACAGAGATATGAGACATCTGAGCGATTTCACTCTTGATATGTCTTGTAAGTCATAAAAAAATATGCTACAGACATGCTAAAAAAAATGGTGCAGTATGACTTTGAAGGAAAAAAACTAAAATACAAGAAATCAGGAAGGGGCAAATACACAGTAGGTCTAGTACCTTTTCACTCTAGTCAGCTGACAATACTTGTCAACAGGTTGGTGACCCAGCAAAATGTAATATCTATCTATAAGTGCAAGGAATCTCTGTCTATTTGTGTGTGTGTCTGTGTGTGTCTGTTCCACGCATATCTCTGGCTTCTGATTACTTCCGGCACCACACGAGTAGGCTGCCTTTTTGCAACAGCAGATCAATTTCTTCCTATTTCTATTTACTATCTGACTCTCTTGCTAATCTTTCTGATCCAGCGACACCTTTATTCCATCACAGACACGTAGATCGCCCAAATGTCTCCTGAGCCACCGGACGGAGCCATTTTTTCTTGCAGGAGGCAGTACAATAGAGACCAGCTGTTAGCACTTAACCGGCCCACATTGCTAACGCAAAAACTCGACATACCGGGAGAAATAAGACGGAAACGGCATGGATGTCGAGCTGGAGTAAGACGGCGGGAGAGGAATGTAAGGTACAGACCCGTCCTCCCATCCGTTATTATGGGGAATGTACGATTGCTACTCAATAAGACTGACAAGCTAGCGGCTATCTCCCGCTATGAGAGCATCTTCAGAGAGAGTAGCTTGATGTTGTTTACTGAGACGTGGCTAACAGAACTAGCAACAGATGCTAACATCAAACTGGAGGGTTTCCACGCAATACGGGTAGACCAGACACCAGACAGTGGGAAGACAAGGGGTGGAGGAGTTCAGGTTCAGGTTCAGGTTCAGTTTACTTTGTTTGTACCCGTAGGTAGATTTGTTTTGCAGTCTGGTGACATCCATATTTACAAGCCACAATTACATTCAACATAGACACAAACGCAGGCACACATGAAGCTGACTATAAACATGATAAAAATACTCAAGGCTCCATCAATCAGGGTATAAAAAGACAAAGAGATGGGAGAAAAACCAGAGGTAAGAGAGAAGGGTCATATTAAAAAGTTAAAAACTAGTCAAAGACGTTAAAAACTCAAAGGTCTAAAACCCAATAAAAGATTTAGAACCCAAATAACATCCTACAAAAATAAGTAAATATAAAATGGAGTTAATAAATAGGTACCTAAATTATGTGCAATATATTGTTACAACTTGTTCAACTCTTTGACAACAGCAGGAACAAAGCTGTTTTTGTAGCGCTGCATTTTACTTTTTGGGACTCAAACCTCCGTCTTGAGGACAGAAGCTGAAAGTTGCAGTGCAAAGGGTGGGAGTCATCATTTAAAATGGAGGTAGCCATCCTCTGTACTTGTCTGGTGTACAGGGATGTCAGGCTCAGCTTTGACTCACCAAGCAAACGACTGGACCATCTAACTACCTGATCCAAGGATTTCCTCTGTTTCAGCTTTATCTGACCAAACCATGACACTAATGAAAAGGATAAAACAGATTCAATAAAAGCCCAATAAAACATTGTCATTATGGTTCGGTCAGTTTGGAAGCATGCAAGTTTTCTCAAGCAATGCAAAAGTTGCTGACCCTTTTTGCACACCCTTTCACAGTTCTCTTCAAAGTTTAAATTACTATCAATAATCGTCCCAAGTTATTTGTAGGATTGTACACATTCGGTGGTCTGGCATTTTAGTACGGTGACTTTGTGCCTGGGAGTTTTCCTCCTAAAGTCAATAATCATGTCTTTAGTTTTTGTCATATTCAGCTGCAGATAGGAATCCTCACACCAGTGAACAAAATCATCAACTACTGGGCCGTGGCCACTCTCACCATCCTGGAGGAGACTGACAATAACTGAGTCATCAGCATACTTTATAATGTGTCTGTTGTCATGTCTGCTCTGACACATGTTTGTGTACAGGATGAAGAGTAGTGGTGACAACACACACCCCTGAGGAGAGCCAGTAGAAGAGCACTTTAAGTCAGACAATGTACCATTGACCCTTACTCTCTGCGTCCTGTTGGTTAAGAAATCCAGAATCCAACCCACCAGATTATTGCTCAAATCAAATTGTTGAAGGAGCCTTTCAACTAAAATATGAGGTTGGATTGTATTAAAGGCGGAGGAAAAGTCCACAAATAAAAGCCTGGCGTGTGTCCCATTAAAATCCAGATGTTTAAAAAGCATGTTAAACAGAGTGACAGTGGCATCCTCCACTCCTCTTTGAGGCCTATAGGCAATCTGCAGAGGATCCAATGCATGCTCAGTCTGCTTTAGGACCTCACATCTGACCAGTTTTTCAAAAATTTTCATTAAAATTGAAGTCAAAACAACTGGTCTAAAGTCTTTTACCATTTTAGGACAGCTGGATTTTGGAACGGTAACAACCACGGCTTCTTTCCAGATCTTAGGCACATGTTGTGTCTGTAAGGACTTATTGAAAATGTAATGAAATATAGGACTCAGTTCATGTGCACAGGACTTTACCAAGCACCCACATATATGATCAGGGCCCTGACTTTTGTTCACTTTTACAGCGCAGAACTCCCTTTTAATATCCTACACCTCAATATTAAAGTGCTGATTGTCTTTGAGTTTCTGTTTCAAATCTTGGGTTTCAGTGCTAAAATCAAAGGAGTCAAAACGACCATAAAAACAATTAAGAGCATTAGCCAGCTCTGTGTCTGAATTAAAACCATCTAAAAACACACAATTACTGCGCTCTGTGCTCTGAAGGCCTGCAATAGTTTTCATACTGGCCCAGGCTGAACCAAGTTTCTTTGTTGGAGTGATAATGTATATCAATAACAGCTGGTGTAGACCGGGACATATCACGGTTAAACAACAACAATGCAACAAAGACATTGAGTTGCTACCTGTTAGCATGCGGCCTACCTATTTCCCGAGGGAATACTCACGCAGAATCTGCATTGTTATTTATGCAAATCCGACGGCGAACGCTGGGACAGCGGGTGACGTCATTCACTCAGTAACTGGCAGGCTGCTGACAGAACACCCAGATGCTCTTCTCCTCATCTCAGGTGATTTCAACCACATTTCACTGTCCCCCATTCTACCCACGTTCACCCAGTATGTCACACTAGAGATAATAAAACACTGGACTTATTCTATGCAAATACTAAGGAGGCATACACCTCTACACCACTCCCCCCACTCGGGAGATCGGATCACAACTTGGTTCATCGGTTACTGGAGTGGTGGATCAGTTGGTAGAGCATCCGCCCCACACCCGGGAGGCAGGGGTTCAAATCCCGGCCGGGTCATGCCGAAGACCATATAAAAGTGGAACTTCCTGCCATCCAGCTTGGTGCTCAGCAAAAATGGAATGGAGGAGGGAAATTTGTGGCGGCGCCTTGCATGGCAGCGGCCCTCTGATTCTACACTTGGGGTGTGTGTGATTGACACGGTGGATAGGTAAAGCACAATCTCGTTCTGCTGTACATGATTGGTTGTACAGTTGAATGACAATAAAGGGTGATTTAATTTAATTTAATTTTTTAATTTAATTTAATTTAGATCGCCTGCCAGTGTACAAACCCCTAGTACACAGACAACCTCCGGTCATGTGCACAGTGAAGTTATGGTCTGAGGAGGCAATGGACGCTCTAAAGGACTGTTTTGAAACCACTGCCTGGGAGCAGCTCTGCGATCCGCATGGTGAGGGCATCGATGGCCTCACTCACACCATCACGGACTACATCAGCTTCTGTGTGGACAACACCATACCCAGCAAAACCATACGGTGTTGCTCGAACAACAAACCCTGGATCAACCTTGAGATAAAAACACTTCTGAGAGAGAAGAAGAGGATCTTCAGGTCAGGGAACAGGGAGATGCTGAAGTCCGTACAGAGGGAGCTGAGGAGAAAGATCAGAGAAGGCAAGGACAGCTTCAGAATGAAGATGGAAGACAAGCTGCAACAGAGCGACATCAGTGGTGTCTGGAGAAACCTTAAAACCATCTCTGGGCTCCAGAATACCTCCCAGGCCACGGGGGGCAGGGAGTGGGTGAACAATCTGAACCTGTTTTTTAATAGGTTTGACCAACCGCAGCCCCCCCAACTGCACAACAACCCTGCTGCCTCTAAAGTCATTGAGACCTGCTGTCCACACCCCACTCCACCAACACCCCCCCACTCCCAGCACACAGCCCCCCAACCTGACCCTCATTAAGACCCAGGTGAGGACGGAGCTGAGGAAGTTCAAGGCGAGGAAGGCCTCGGGACCGGACGGCATCAGCGCAAAGCTCCTCAAGTCCTGTGCAGACCAGCTGTGTGGGATTGTGGAGCACATCTTCAACCTGAGCCTGAAGCTGGGGAGGGTACCACAGTTGTGGAAAACATCTTGTGTGGTACCTGTACCAAAGACTTCCCACCCCAAAGACCTGAACAGCTATAGACCAGTGGCTCTGACGTCTCACATGATGAAGACCCTGGAAAGACTGCTCCTTGCTCACCTCCGCCCCCTGGTGGGACCAGCGATGGATCCACTCCAGTTCGCCTACCAGCATGGCATTGGGGTGGAGGATGCAGTGATCTTCCTCTTTCACCGTTCTCTGTCCCACCTGGAGAAGCCCGGGAATGCGGTGAAGATCATGTTCTTTGACTTCTCCAGTGCTTTCAACACCATCCAATCAATGATCCTGAAGGACAAGCTGCTGTGCGCAGGGGTGGACCAACACCTGTCATCATGGATCCTGGACTACCTCACTAACCAGCCACAGTTTATGAGAACCCGGGACTGTGTGTCCGACAAAATCATCGGTAGCACGGGGGCCCCCCAGGGAACAATTTTGGCTCCCTTCCTGTTCACTCTTTATACTGCGGACTTCTCACACAACACAACACACTGCCATCTACAGAAGTCCTCTGACGACTCTGCGATCGTCGGCCTCATCTCCAACGGAGATGAAGCTGAGTACAGAGGACTTATCCAGGACTTCGTGGACTGGTGCCATTGGAACTGCCTCCAGATCAATGTGAGGAAAACTATGGAGCTGGTTGTGGACTGCCGCAGGCAAGGACAACCCGTCACAGCACCAGGGAACAGACATTGAGATAGAATATGCCCTAGTCATATTATAATGCAAGGATTCTCTGTCTGTCATTCTGACTGTTCCTCGCATATCTCTCGAACTGTTTGTCAGATTGACCTCAGATCTGATACGTACTTTGCTGAGGTTATGGGGGTGTGCAGCCCCGATTTTCAGCCTTCCCAGATATGTGGAAGTTTAGGAGGGGAAATCTTTATTGAATGTCCATAGGGGAGCTATTAAATGAGCACAGAGGTGACAAAGCTATAACCATTGGGAGTTTGGGGCTGAAATTCACAGGGCAGGCTCTTGAGGCCGGTGGGATAAAATGATAAAAATTTGGGCCTGATCCGAGCTCCAGAACTGGATCTTCCTTTGAAGACCTTATAAGGAGTTGCTCAGAACTCCTGATCCCAGTATTCTTATGAGTTCTTAAAAGGAGTTCTGAACAACTCCTTATAAGGTGTTATTCAGTTCAGCAGGAACTCAGCAACTCCTTATATGGTCATGTGACCGGGCACTGCACCAATTTAGTTTGATTTCATATGTGTGAAATGACACTACAGGGTAGGTCTATTCTTTTCTATATTGTCCTCATGTGAGGTGCTTAGCAAGAGTTAACTGGGTATGTTTGGAAGTGATTATTTTTCTCGGCAGAGCAAGATAAATGGTTACATTCTTTTTAAAATAATAATATTTTGTCCTGTATTGCTGTCTTGTAATAAAATGCTTGTGGAACTGTTGTATAAAATAAATATTACACTCAATCATGCAGTATTTGCAGAGGGCCTGCAACAAATAACAGCAGTTAATATATTTATTGATACTGCACTCCCTCTTTTGTAATATTGCTTAAATAATCTTAACATGAACAGCATCTTCTGAGATCTTTAAAATGAACATGCTGTGAACTTACCAGCCACATTTGCTGAGTTTCTGAAGAGACTGAAGGTTGGCTGCTGCAGGTCCTGTATGGAACAATAAAGAACTACAGGTTTCATACCTCTGGCAAGCCTCCGTCTGTCCCGCCGTCCCTCCATACCGGTGTCCACCTTGGCATGGATCATCTCCAAAATCTAATGGGTTCATCTGTAGCCCAGTGGCCACCTTTGGTGAAAATTTCATCAAAATCCATTTGGTAGTTTTTGTGTAATCCTGTTAACAGTCAAACAAAACACCCTGATCACTTTACCTCCCTGGCAGAGGTAAAAACTAATGTGCCATGACAAATGTCAGGATAAGGTAAAGTAGAAATCAGTAATCAACAAAAGAATAAAAACTGGCTTAATCCCTATAAATTATCTGATTTTTAAAAGTAATGCTATGCTGATATGCCTTGGTTATACAGTAAGGTTCTGGGTAAATTTCAAAGGATTACATAGTTGATGGAACAGAATGAGTTTATTTTAATTGTTTCTAAGAGCTTGCCAGCAGCAAGTGATTTGAATGATTAAAGTGACTCAAAATACATGTAAAGTACTAAATGCTGCATAATGATTTCCTGTAATTAGACACAGTTTATGGAACAAAAGATTGTTTACATAAATTTAATTTAGCACTATGTACGACCATCGGTGCTCGAGGAAACGGTGTGGATGACCATGGGAGCTGGAGCGGGGGGGTCTACTTTGCGTCGCTGGTCCCTATTATGTCCTTAATCTTGGTGTTCAAGGAAGAGGCCGTGAATACAGTTGAACGCTGTTTATTATAACAAGAACCACACAATACCAAGTGCTCTGTACAAGTGGATGGTCAGTGGTCGAAGAGACCCTGTGTCTTCCAGCCGTGCCCTTTATACCCCAGGTGACGGCGGAACCGGAAAGGCGGGCCATCACCTCCCACTACACCCAGTGCCATCTTTTTACACTACATTTTCCCCTCCCCTTAGAAAAATGTCAAACACACCAATTAGGCCCTCCCAAATGTAAATCCAACTCATACACTAATAGCAAAACACCTATGTACAGAAATAAATAAATGGGCCTATCCATTCACACAAAATAAACTAGAGGGGGCCAGGTAAACTGGCAACCCACCTCACATGGCGAGACAGGTTAGTCTGTAATTTCCTGTAATTGTAATTTCTGTAATTTCCCAGTTTGGGATCAATAAAGTACATCTATCTATCTATCTATCTATCTATCTATTCTGCTGTCTTTGGAATTGGAAGTCCATAAAATAAAATCAGCCTTGTCCCTAAAACTAAATTAATCCCATAATACACCAAATTACATACACACAGAACCAGAAACATCAGAATCAGAATCAGAATCAGATTTATTGCCATTGTTCATGTAGTACACAAACTAGGAATTTGTCTCGGTGCCATGCTGCAACATTAAAAACATGATGAGATAAAGAGATAAACTAAAAACTAAAAGACTAAAAACATGCAATAAGTGTAGAATAATAAGTAATAATAATAATAATAATAATAATAATAATAATAATAATAATAATAATGAGTAATACTAGTCAAGGCAGTTTTAAATAAATTAGCAAGTAGCAGATAATATGGGGTACCACAGTGCAGTCGATAATGCAACAGAAAAACAGTGATGAACGACATGAGCTGCTGTATATAGTGCACGAGAGTCAATAAGTCATTGACTCTCATAACAGTTGATGTGTACATTCATAAATCATTGCAAGCCCCCACCCCAAGACACCCACCCCCAAAACTCGGACAAACCACAGCAAACAAAGTAATACTAAAAGTGTTGTATAAACAGTGTTGAGGTTCTTTTTTTTTTTAAATACACCGGGCAAATGCAAATAGTACATATCAACAAAGTGACTTTAGAGAGAAAATGGCACATAATTTTCAACAACAAACATTATGCTGATAACACCCCCTTTAAAGTCACCTTTTAGTCTTTCCTGGAGGCTCACCCCTTGGATTTCCATCTCGCGGATCCCATCCCGAGTGTCTTCACCTCTTCTTCTCTTGGGATGAGCCGTGCTGGCGCCTCCTCTCATCTACATGCCGCAGCTCATTAGGGTGCCTCCAAGACTCATCAGACAGCCCGAAGTAGCCATCTTCCCAGGTAGCCACCACTCCCAGCTGCCCATGGTCATCACGCCGCTTTTGTTGCTCATGTATCCCTCTTGCCCGAGCCTCCTCACTGGGCCGGACCTCATCCCCGACTGGCAGGGGAGCCTGACTTGGTCTTGTGTGTTCACGATGTCGTGACTGGGCTTTCTTACTGGGCTGAGCCGTCCCGCCAACCTGATCCAAAGCCCTCCTTGAATGAGGATGTCCTGTGTTCCGTAGAACCGCGCCAGCAGGTCCTGCCCCTCTTTCCTTCACCCTGACACCAGCAGCATTCCTGGGGGTTCCACTGTGCCATCCAGCTCCCACATCCAAGGCCGCTTAGACACTGGCATCGGAGCCCTCCCATGCTGGTTCTCCGCACTGCCAGTATTCATCACCTCCCAAATCACAAGGCCAATCGTCTTCCAACCACGTCATCCTCCACGTGCAGAGCAGGCTGGTCCCATAATCCACAGCCCGGCCACTCTTCTCCAGCACCACTGGCGATCTTGAACCCAAGGCCGTAGAACAAATCACATCCTAAGATGTTCGACCAAGAGGCAGTCACCAAGAATTGGACTCCAGTCACCACCGACGACTTGTACCTCGCCGTCAACTTCAGCAAACCCACGATTTTCATCTTGCTTCCTCCATAGCCATAGCATGTTGTTGTGAACTCCCTTAGGCAGCATTGTGGAAACAGCTTCTTCACAGTGGGCAAACTCAACACTGAGGCCACCGCTCCCGTGCCCATCAGCAACAACACTTCCACGCTGTCCAGCAACATGTTGCAGAATATGTGCCCATCTGTACTCGGAGAGACGGAATGAACAACTGTAAGATCCACAGCGGGGAGATTCGCTCCATATCTTCGGTCCTCCCATTCAAAATTACTGCAGGCTCTGGTGAAGTGATGCAGAAGACCACATTTCCCGTACTGCTTGCTCGTCGCCAGACACTCTAACTAACTAATTAACTAACTAACTAACCTGCACTTATATAGCGCTTTTCTAGTCACAGAGACCACTCAAAGTGCTTTCACTAGTACTAACCCTCTATTCTAAGAGCCTATAGGAAACAGATATCTAGGGACAATTTAGAACAACCAATTAACCTAACATGCATGTCTTTGGATTGTGGGAGGAAACCAGAGCCCCCGGAGTAAACTCATGCAGCACAGGGAGAACATGCAAACTCCACACAGAAAGGTTCCAACCCCTGCCAGCCTGGGGATTCGAACCAGGAACCTTCTAGCTGTAAGGCAACAGTGCTAGCCACTGCAACACCGTGCTGCCCACTCTCTTGTCTTGTACATGTGCCTGGTGGACCCACAGCAATAACATCTTGGCATTCCCAGGGCAGACCTAATTCTTACAGCAGTGGCGTATTCCTCTTCATCTGCGCCGCCTTTGCTGTCCAGGTCCACGGCCAGTGCTTTCACTCGTGGTTTGCTATCCCGCAGCGTGCTTCTCTCGCTGAGGTCTTCAGACAGCCTCTCCGCTGCCTCAAACTGCTGCGCTATCTTAATGGCCATGGCTAATGTCAATTCACCTGCGAATGTCAGGAGCCTGGAGCGTGCTGCTGAGCAGAGACTGTGGTCTGCCAATTGGTTGTGGACTATCTCCTCCTCAAGGGCTCCAAATTGGCACACCCCAGCCAGCTGATGTAGATGCCCAACATAACATTTCACCATTTCCCCATGTCGCCTGTCCGGTGGTGGCACTGCCGAAACTGGATTTGCCGGACTATCACATTTTCCGGGGCATGAAAGTAGTGCGCCACTAGCTCCACCATGTCCTCATATGTGTCAGCCACTCCCAGCATGTCCAGGATCCTTTGACCCTCCATACCAAGATTATTGGACCAAAATTGCTCTCACATGCTGTTTTTTTTTTTTTAATTGCCAAGGTTAAGGGCCACCAGAAAATTCTGGAAAGCCGTGTACCACCTAGCCCAGGGGATCAGCGGCTCACCCAGAACCTCCAAAAATGGCCGAAAATCAGAGAAAGCCCACTCCATACCTGTTTACCTCCTCACCAAATGTTATGTCCTTCATCTTGGTGTTCAAGGAAGAGGCTGTGAATATAGTTGAATAGTTGTTTACTATAACAAGAACCACACACAATACCAAGCACTCTGTACAACTGGATGGTCGACGGTCGAAGAGACCCTGTCTCTTCCAGCCGTGCCCTTTATACCCCAGGTGACGGTGGAACCGGAAAGGCAGACTGTCACCTCCCACTACACCCAGCACAATCTTTATACACTACAGTCCCCTCGCTCGAACCTTTTACATGCCCTGGCAAAATGATGCAGAAGTCCGCACTTGCCGCAGCTTTTTCTTCTTCCTGGACACTCTCTAGCCTTATAACGGTGCTTGGTGGACCCACAACCCAAACACTCGGGCAATCCCGGAGTGGACCTTATCTTTACAGCAGTAGCGTACTCCTCCTTATCCTTCACGCTATCATCGCTGTCCGGGTCCACTGCCTGCACTGTTGACTGTGATTCAAATTGGCAGAGTGTAGCTCTCTCACTGAGGTCCTGTGATAGCTATTCTGCTGCTTCACACTGCTGAGCTAACTTGATGGCCATGGCTAACGTCAGCTCGACCCGAGTGTGTGAGGAGCCTCAACCGTGCAGCCGAGCAAAGAGTGTGCTCCACCAAGTTGTCACAGACCATTTCTTCCTCCAATGTTCCAAACTGGCAGTGCCCAGCCAGCTGATGTAGATCTGTAACATACCGCTGCAGTGACTTGCCGGTCCGCTGTCGGTGCTGCTGAAACTGAATCCTCCAGAGGATGTCGTTTTCCGGGGCGCAAAAATGTTGCGCCATTAGACTCAACCACATCATCAAAGCTGTTGTTATCACTCAAAGTACTAAGGATGCATTGTCCCTCCATACCCATATTGTGGACCAACACTGCCCGTGCCCAAAACTTCTCCAGTTTACTAAGGTTCAATGCCACCAAATAGTTCTGGAATGCGGCGAACCACCTCTCCCAAGGGACCGGCAGCTCACCGGGAATCTCCAAAAACTGACGAATAGTAATAATTTCAGTGTCCATACTTTTATCCTTGTCACCAAATGTTATGTCGGTAAACAAGAACCAAGGATGAGGCTGGATGTAGAACAGAACACGACTTTACTGCAGACTCACTACCACAGTACAGACGCTCCCGTCAAGCAGAGGTGAGGTCAACGAGATCGTCCCTCTTCTGCACAGCCCTCTTATACTCTGGGTGGTGGCGGAACTGCTAACATGGAGCCACCACCCATGTCACACAATAACACATCCTATGAACAACACAACAATGAGTCCAAGTCTCAGACTCAAGTGTCACAATGAACCCCTCCAGAGTCAAGGGACCCCCAGACCGGAGAAGAGGTTGGGTGGGAGGGCCAACCAGAGTCCAAGGTCCCCCACACAGAGAACCACAGCCAGTTTGGTGGCATCCCACTGTCCATAGACCACCAGATGAAAGAGCACTGTGTATCGGGTTGCCGACCAGTATTCAAAAGCCACCAGACTGAGGCCACCAGGGTGGCCTCCCAAAGTCCATGAGCCACCAGACTTAAGCGCAAGGTGCCGTAGGATCATAGAGTTCAGGAGACAACAGAAGGGAAGCTTTGGCCACAGGGAGAGACTGCAACTGGGGAGCATGGACCACAGAGAAAGACAGCACCTGAGGAGCATCAATCACAGAGAGAGACTGCGACTGGGAAGCATCAACCATTGAGAGAGATTGCAACTCGGAAGCATTGACCACGGAGAGAGACAGCAAGTGGGGACCATCAACTACTGAGAGAGGCTGCAACTGGGGAGCGTTGGCCACAGATAGAGACTGTGACTGGGGAGGGTCGACCATGGAGAGAGACAGCGACTCAGGAATGACGACCATGGAGAGAGACTGCAACTGGGGAGTGTCGAGCACAGAGACAGCTGGAGCTGGAGCATGCACCTTTGAGACAACTGTTACAGAAGCCTGCACCTCTGAGACAGCTGGAGTTGTAGTGTTCACTTTGGAGACAGCTGGAGCTGTAGTGTCCACCTCGGAGAAAGCTGGAGCAGTAGCATGCACCTCAGAGACAGCTAGAGCTGGTGTGTGCTCCTCAGAGACAGCTAGAACTGGTACATGTGCCCCAGAAACAGCTGGAGCCAGTATGTGCACCTTGGAGACAGCTGGAGCTGATATGTGTACCCCAGAGGCAACTTGAGCTGGTATGTGAACCTCAGAGAAAGCTGGAGCAGAACCATGCACTTTGGAGACAGCTGAAACAGAAGCATGCACCTTGGAGACAGCTGGAGCTGTAGCATGCACCTTGGAGACAGCTGGAGCTGTAGCATGCACCTTGGAGACAGCTGGAGCTGGTACGTGCACCTCGGAGGTAGCTGGAGATGGCATGTGCACTTTGGAGACAGCTGGAGCAAAAGCATGCACCTTGGAGACAGCTGGAGCAGAAGCATGCCCCTCAGAGACAGCTGTAGCTGTAGCCTGCACCACGGAGAATGTTGAAGTTGTAGCATGCACCTCTGAGACTGCTGGAGTTGTAGCGTGTACCTCGGAGACTGCTTTAGCTGTATCATGCACCACGAAAATTGCTGGAGCTGTATCATGTACCACGAAGACAGCTGAAGCAGAAACATGCCTCAAAGAGACTACTGGAGCTGTAGCCTGCACCTCAGAGACTGCTGGAGCTGTAGTGTATACCTTGGAGACTGCTGTAGCTGTAGCATGCACCTTGGAGACTGCTGGAGCTATAGCCTGCACTTCGGAGATAGCTGGAGCAGAAGTGTGCACCATGGAGACTGCTGGAGCTGTAGGGTGTACCACAGAGAATGCACGAGCTGAAGAGTGCACCTTGGAGAGAACAGGGGTTGAAGTGTGCACCACAGGGAAAACTGGAGTCGGAGAAAGCACCTTCATCTCGGACGCAGCCACCTCTGATGGGGAGGAAGAAGCACAATTAGAAGTCTGGTCCACACCACTACCACCAGCAGAAGAGCTCAGTGGGGAGAACTCAGAACTAGATGGAAGCTGTAATTGGGTCTCCCCATCAGGAGCAAGACAAGCCCGCTCTAATATAGATGTTAAAAAAAAATAAAGAAGAGGCATTGCCTTCACTCCTGCTCTTCTGCAGGCAAGGACCCTCACAGCTCTGCTGCATGAGAGGGGACATGAAATAGAAAAATACTAAAAATTACAAAGGGAGTCTGAGCACTGGTTCAGACACATGCCAGATTCCTTCTGGGACAACAGCCATGCTGACCAATTTGATGCAGTGTGCGGCATGTGTTCTGAGCACTGACAGGCTGAACCCCCACCTCTTTAACATCTGCAGCAATGCTTGCAGCACTCATACGTCTATTTTAAAAAGACAAGCTCTGGATATGATGTTGAGCACGTGCACTCAACTTCTATGATCGAGCATGGCGAGGCCTGTTCTGAGTGGAACCTGTCCTGTTAAACCGCTGTATGGTCTTGGCCACCGTGCTGCTGCTCAGTTTCAGGGTGTTGGCAATCTTCTTATAGCCTAGGCCATCTTTATGTAGAGCAACAATTCTTTTTTCAGACCCTCAAAGAGTTCTTTTCCATGAGGTGCCGTGTTGAACTTCCAGTGACTAGCACAAGAGACTGCGAGAGCGATAACACAAAATTTAACACACGTGTTCCCCATTCACACCTGAGACCTAGTAACACTCATGAGCCACATGACACCGGCAAGGGAAAATTGCTAATTGGGCAAAAATTTGACATTTTTTCTTCGGGGTGTACTCACTTTTGTTGCCAGTGGTTTTCACACTAATGGCTTTTTGTTGAGTTATTTCAAGGGGACAGCAAATTTACACTGTTAAACAAGTTGTACGCTGACTACTTTACGTTGTATCAAAGTTTCATATTTTAAGTGTTTTCCCATGAAAAGATATATTTAAATATTTACAAAAAATGTGAGGGGTGCACTCATTTTTGTGAGATATTGTATGTCAGGGATGTCAGACTGACATATATTGTGTAGAGTAACAAATAATTACATGGACGCAAGACAGCTGGGAGACAATCCGGGCTAAACAGCAACACATGTGAGGGAAAGTGTCTATCGGTATGGAACACATAAGGGACTGCGAACAGTAGGTAAACAAGTACAGGGGATACATATGAGACATCCACAGAAGTGCATGGAAGACACAGAACAATAGCAGCAGGGACAACGGGGATGCCACAACAGAATAAGGACTGAGGACACAAAGGACAATAATAATAACAAGGGGTAACACAATATCCATGGTGATTGACAGGCTGACAGATGAGGTCAGGCAGGAGTCTCTGTGGACCATGATGTTTGCAGATGACATTGTGATCTGTAGTGAGAGTTAGGAACAGGTAGAAGAGAACCTGGAGAGGTGGATGCCCTGGAGAGAAGAGGAATTAAAGTCAGTAGAAACAGGACAGAATACATGAGTGTGAATGAGAGGGAGGCAGGTGCAACATTGAAGATGGAAGGAGTAGAGGTAATGAATACAGTAGATGAGTTTAAATACCCAAAGTCAACCATCCAAAGCAATGGAAAATGCACAAGAGAGTTGAAGAAGAGAGTGCAGGCAGGGTGCAGTAGATGAGTTTAAATACCTAGGGTCAGTCACTGTGTTGTTTGTTGACATGGTGTGTACCACACTAAACATGGACGAGAAGAAGCAAAGGAGAGAGTTGTCTCAGGAGATTAGAAAGAAAATTACAGACAAGCATGTTAAAGGTAAAGCCTATAAGACCATCTCCAAGCAGCTTGATGTTCCTGTGACTACAGTTGCACATATTATTCAGAAATTTAAGATCCACGGGATTGTAGCAAACCTCTCTGGACATGGCCACGGGAGGAGACGGATAATACGAATGGTAACAAAAGAGCCCAGAACAACCTCTAAACACATTCATGGTGAACTCCAAGGTCAAGGTACATCAGTGTCAGATTGCACCATCCGTCGTTGTTTGAGCCAAAGTGGACTTCATGGGAGATGACCAAGGGGGACACCACTGTTGAAAACAAGTCATAAAAAAAGCCAGACTGGAATTTGGACTGGAAAAGTCAAACTGCATGTTGATAATCCACAAAGCTTCTGGGAGAATGTCCCATGGACAGACGAGACAAAACTGGAACTTTTTGGCAAGGCACATCACCTCTATGTTCACAGACGCAAAAATGAAGCATACCAAGAAAAGAACACTGTCCCTACTGTGAAACATGGAGGAGGTTCTGTTATGTTCTGGGGCTGCTTTGCTGCATCTGGCACAGGGTGTCTTGAATCTGTGCAGGGTACAATGAAATCTCAAGACTATCAAGGTATTCTAGAGAGAAATGTGCTACCCAGTGTAAAACAGCTTGGTCTCAGTCGTAGGTCATGGGTCTTGCAACAGGATAATGACCCAAAACACACAGCTAAAAACACCTAAGAATGACTAAGAGCAAAGCATTGGACTATTCTAAAGTGGCCTTCTATGAGCCCCGATCTAAATCCTATTGAACATCTGTGGAAGGAGCTGAAACATGCCGTCTGGAGAAGGAACACTTCAAACCTGAGACAACTGGAGCAGTTTGCTTATGAGGAGTGGGCCAAATAACTGCTGAGAGGTGCAGAAGTCTCATTGACAGTTACAGAAATCATTTGATTGCAGTGATTGCCTCAAAAGGTTGTGCAACAAAATATTAAGTTAAGGGTACCATCATTTTTGTCCAGGCCTGTTTCATGAGTTTGTTTTTCAAAATCATACTGTTGAACCACAATTCAAAAGCACAGTCTGATTTTCACTGGTTATATTTTCATAGAATTTTTATTTATTACCACTTTTGTCAGATTCAAGTTATTTCTGTGACCATTGTGTTTTTGTTTTCTTTCATTAACAGAGGGGTACCAACAATTTTGTCCACGTCTGTATGGTTTAGAGAGGGTGGCACTGACAAAAAGACAGAAGATGGAGCTAGAGGTGGCAGAATTGAAGATGCTAAGATTTTCATTGGGAGTGATTAGGAGGAACAAGATTAGAAATGAGTATATCAGAAGGACAGCTCAATTTGAGTGGTGCGGCGACAAAATCAGAGAGGCAAGGCTGAGATGATTTGGACCTGTGGAGAGGAGGGATAGTGGATATATTGGACAAAAGATGTTGAAGATGGAGCTGCAATGCAGGAGGAAAATAGGAAGACCAAAGAGAAGATTTATGGATGTAGTGGAGGAGGACATGGAGAGGGTTGGTGTTACAGAGAAAAATACAAGGGATAGAGTAAGATGGTGGCAGATGATCTGCTGTGGTGAGCCCTAAATGGAGCAGCCAAGAAAAGAAGAGAACAGCTGCTAAAATGCCATTACAAAGCAGCAAACGGGTATTTAAAGCTGCTGGTTCCTCTGGATTCCCACGAAACTCAAGGTGTAGGATCCTTCAGAGGCCTGCAGTTGTGTATAAACCTACTCTTCGACCGCCCCTAACCAATGCTCACAAACAGAAACCATTGCAGTGGGCCCAGAAATACATAAAGACTAATTTTCAAACAGTCTTGTTTACTGATGAGTGCCGTGCAGGATCAGAATCAGATTTATTGCCATTGTTCATGTAGTACACAAACTAGGAATTTGTCTCGGTGCCATGCTGCAACATTAAAAACATGATGAGATAAAGAGATAAACTAAAAAACTAAAGGACTAAAAACGTGCAATAAGTGTAGAAAAATAAGTAATAATCATAATAATAATAGTAATAATGAGTAGTACTAGTCAAGGCAGTTTTAAAAAAATTAGCAAGTAGCAGATAATATGGGGTGCCACAGTGCAGTTGATAATGCAACAGAAAAAACAGTGATGAATGACATGAGTCTGGTTGAGCTGCTGTACAAAGTGCACGAGAGTCAATAAGTCACTTAATGTTCAGCAGTCTGATGGCAGAGGGGGAAAAGCTGTTCATGTGATGGGAGGTTTTAGTCCGAATGGACCGAAGTCTTCTACCTGAGGGGAGGGGGGCAAACAGTACGTGACCAGGGTGTGAAGGATCGGCTATGATCCGGCCAGCACGCCTCCGGGTCCTGGAGATGTACAGGTCCTGGAGAGATGGGAGCTTGCAGCCAATCACCTTCTCAGCAGTGTGCACGACGCGGTGCAGCCTTAGTCTGTCCCTGGCAGTGGCTCCTGCATACCACACAGTTATGGAGGAGGTGAGGATGGACTCGATGATGGCCGTGTAGAACTGCACTAACATCTTGGTGGGTAGCTTGAGCTTCCTCAGCTGCCGCAGAAAGAACATCCTCTGCTGGGCCTTTTTGATGATGGAGCTGATGGTTGGCTCCCATTTGAGGTCCCGGGTGATGGTGGTGCCCAAGAAGCGGAAGGAATCTGCAATGGTGATGGGAGAGCCTGTGATGGTGAGGGGGGGCAGGGGGGTTGTGACTTTCCTGAAGTCCACAATCATCTCCGCTGTCTTCAGAGCGTTCAGCTGCAGGTTGTTATGGCTGCACCAGGACACCAGCTGGGCCACCTCTTTCCTGTAGACGGACTTGTCGCCATTAGAGATGAGCCCGATGAGGGTGGTGTCGTCCGCAAACTTAATCAGCTTAACAGACTGGTGGGAGGAGGTGCAGGAGTTGGTATAAAGGGAGAAGAGTAGGGGGGAAAGTACACAGCCCTGGGGTGATCCAATGCTGATGCTAACAGAGTCCGAGACAGACTTCCCCAGCCGCACATGCTGCCTCCGGTCCATCAGGAAGTCGGTGATCCACCTGCAGAGGGAGTCAGGCACGTTGAGCAGGGACAGCTTGTTCTGGAGCAGATCGGGGCAGATGGTGTTGAATGCGGAGCTGAAGTCCACAAACAGAATCCTGGCGTAGGTTCCCGGGGAGTCCAGGTGCTGCAGGATGGAGTGGAGGGCCAGGTTGACTGCGTCGTCCACAGACCTGTTAGCACGGTAGGCAAACTGCAGCGGGTCCAGGAGGGGTGTGGTGATGGACTTGAGGTGAGACAGGACCAGGCGCTCAAAGGACTTCATGACTACAGAGGTGAGCGCTACAGGTCTGTAGTCGTTAAGTCCAGTAATCCGTGGCTTCTTGGGGACAGGGATGATGGTGGAGGATTTGAGGCAGGTCGGCACGTGACATTGCTTAAGGGAGGTGTTAAAAATGTCTGTGAAGACAGGAGCCAGCTCTTTCGCACAGTGTCTCAGGGTGGAGGGAGACACACCATCCGGCCCGGGGGCCTTGCGCGGGTTCAGTCTGGAGAACTGTCTGTGCACGTCCTGCTCACTGATGACAAGGGCAGGGGGGGAGGAGGAGGAGGAGGGGGGGACCGCTTTTGATGAATTAGGGGCTGAGGAGGCAGTGGAGCTGGGTGGAGTGGGTGAGTTGGACACAGCTGACGAGGTGTCAAAACGGGCGTAATGTTGGGACAGTTTTTGACAAAGGGCTTTGTCATCCTGACCTTTAGAAGCCTGAGGCCGATAGTTGGTGATTTGCCTCAGTCCTCTCCACACAGAAGCCGAGTCATTAGCAGTGAACTGCTGCTAGAGTCTCTCAGAATACACAGATTTAGCTCTCCTCAGCTCTCTGTTAAACCGATATTTGACCTCTCTGTAGCGGTCCCTGTCTCCACTTTTCAACGCTGCTTCCTTCTCCTTCCTGATCTGTCTGTCTGTCTGTCTCTGTCACCCTGGTGCACGATGGGAGAATGTTCTCCTCACAGAAGTTGATATATGAGTTCACAGTGTATGTGTACTCATTAAGATCATGTGTGGCTCCTTTAAACATGCCCCAGTCAGTTATTTCCATGCATGTGTTCAGTTTCTCTCCAGCTTCACTGGTCAATTTCTTCGTAGTGGTCACAACAGGTTTAGTGAGTTTCAGTCTCTGTCTGTATGTGGGGATGAGGTGGACCATCACGTGATCAGATAGTCCCAGCACAGCGCGGGGAACAGCGCGATATGCGTCCTTCACTGTAGTGTAACAGTGATCCAGCGTGTTATTTCCTCTGGTTGGACATTTAATAAACTGTTTGTAGCGGGGGAGCTCGTGACTCAGATTGCTCTGGTTAAAATCGCCCACCACAATAACCAGGGAGTCTGGAAAGTTCCGCTCCGTGAGTTGGATGTGATCCGCGAGCACGCGCTGAGCTTCGCGCGTGTCCGCGTCGGGAGGGACGTACACAGCGGCGAGGATGAATGAGGCAAACTCCCGCGGGGAATAAAATGGCTTGCAGTTAATAAAAAGAAATTCCAGGGCGGGACAACAGTGTTTGGAAATCACCGTTACATCAGAGCACCAGCTGTTGTTAATATAGAAGCACACTCCTCCTCCAATAGACTTACCGGAGAGCTCTGTGACGCGATCAGCACGAAACAGCTGAAATCCCTCGAGGCTGATCGTGTCATCTGGAATGTTCCTTTTAAGCCAGGTGTTCCTGGCTTAAAAGGAACACCCTGGATGGTCAACCCTGGATGGTCCACATGGATGGAGTAGTGGATGGTTGGTGGATGGCCACCATGTCCCAACAAGGCTGCAACGTCAGCAAGTAGGTGGTGGAGTCATGTTTTGGGCCAGAATCATGGGGAGAGTTCTGGTAGGCCCCTTTAGGGTCCCTGAAGATGTGAAAATGACCTCAGTAAAGTATGGAGAGTTTCTGACTGACCACTTTCTTCCATGGCACTAAAAGAAGAACTGTGCCTTCCGTAGCAAAATTAGCTTTATGGATGATTATGCACCGTCTCATGTTGCAAAGAATACCCCTCTGTAATTGGCTGCTATGGACATACAAGAAGAGAAACTTATGAACAAACTGAACAAACTGATCAAGAAAGCTAGCTCTGTCCTGGGGCAGCGCCTTGACCCAGTGGAGGAGATAGGAGAGAGAAGGACGGTGGCTAAACTGTCATCTCTGCTGGAGTCCGAGTTCCACCCTATGCAGGATATAATGAATGCACTGAGGAGCTCATTTAGCAACAGACTACATCATCCCAGGTGCACAACCGAGAGATTTCGCAGGTCCTTCCAACCAACGGCTGTCAGACTGTACAACCTAAGCAGGGCTGCTCGCAGAGATAGCAAAAAGACGTAACAACCTAATAGTTTTGAATGCAAAAGATGCAATAGACTTACACAATGGTCCCCTCCGGCATACAACTAGGAAAATACTGGTCGCTATGGAGGGTGAGAATATGTATGGGTACATAATCATACCATGTAGGATAACTAAGTAGACGGTTGTGCTGTTTCATCCCATCTAGCAACAATGCTCTGCACTGTGTGTGTTTATATATTTACATATTTATTCCATCTAGCAACAATGCTCCACACTGGGTGTGTTTATATATCTATATATTTATTCCATCTAGCTACAATGCTCCGCACTGTGTTTATATACTCATATATTTATTCCATCCAGCTACAATGCTCTGCACTGTGTGTCTGTATATATATATATATATATATATATATATATATATATATATATATATATATATATATATGTGTGTGTGTGTGTGTGTGTGTGTGTGTATATATATATATATATATATATATATATATATATATATATATATATATATATATATATATATATATATACATATGTATATTAGCTGCTCTTTTTTTTTTTTTTTTTTTTCTTGCCTTCTGATTGTTGCTCTGAGTGTTGCTATCCCTGTGCTGTTGCAATTCTGGAATTTCCCCATTGTGGGACTAATAAAGGCTTATCTTATCTTATGGTGGGGCCCCCATCCTCCCATGACCTCAACCTACTGAGAACCTTTGGAGCATCCTCAAGCAAAAGATCTATGAGGGTGGGAGGCAGTTCACATCAAAACATCAGCAGTGGGAGGCTATTCTGACATCTTGTAAAGAAATTCAAGCAGAAATTCCCCCAAAATTCACAAGTTCAATGGATGCAAGAATTGTGAAGGTTATATCAAAGAAGGCCTCCTACAGTTAGGCCCAGAAATATTTGGACAGTGACACAATCTTCATGATTTGGGCTCTGCATGCCACCACATTGGATTTGAAATGAAACAACTACAACGAAATTGAAGTGCAGACTTCAAGGTTTAATTCAAGGGGTTGAACAAAAATATATGATTAAACATGTAGGAATTGTAGCTATTTTTATACAAATGCTCCTCATTTCAGGGGCTCAAAAGTAATTGGACAAATAAACATAACCCTAAGTAAAATGTTACTTTTCAATATTTTGTTGAGAATCCTTTGCAGGCAATGACTGCCTGAAGTCTGGAACCCATGGACATCACCAAACGCTGGGTTTCCTCCTTTGTGATGCTTTGCCAGGCCTTTACTGCAGCTGTCTTCAGTTGTTGCTTGTTTGTGGGTCTTTCTGCCTTAAGTTTTGTCTTGAGCAAGTGAAATTCATGCTCGATTGGCTTGAGATCTGGTGATTGACTCGGCCATTGCAGAATATTCCACTTTGTTGCTTTAAAAAACTCCTGGGTTGCTTTTGCAGTATGTTTTGGATCATTGGTGAAGCGCCGTCCAATCAACTTTGCTGCATTTGGCTGAATTTGAGCAGAAAGTATATCCCTATACACTTCAGAATTCATCCGGCTGCTTCTGTCTTTTGTCACATCATCAATAAACACAAGTGACCCAGTGCCACTGGAAGCCATGCATGCCCATGCCATCACACTGCCTCCACCATGTTTTACAGAAGATGTAGTGCTTTGGATCATGAGCTGTTCCAATTCTTCTCCAAACTTTCTTCTTCCCATCATTCTGGTACAGGTTGATCTTAGTCTCATCTGTCCAAAGAATGCTGTTCCAGAACTGGGCTGGCTTCTTCAGGTGTTTTTTGGCAAAGTCAATTCAGGCCTTTCTATTTTTGAGGCTGATTCATGGTTTGCACCTTGTGGTGAATCCTTTGTATTTACTTTCATGAAGTCTTCTCTTTATGGTAGACTTAGATACTGATACACCTACGTCCTGGAGAGTGTTCTTCACTTGAGTGGATGTTGTGAAGGGGTTGTTCTTCACCATGGAAAGGATTCTGTGATCATCAATCACTGTTGTCTTCCGTGGATGTCCAGGCCTTTTTGAGTTCCCAAGCTCACCAGTGCACTCTTTTTTTCTCATAATGTACCAAACTGTTGATTCAGCCATTCCTAACATTTCTGCTATCTCTCTGATGGATTTCTTCTTTTGTTCAGCCTCAGGATGGTCTGTTTCACCTCCATTGAGAGCTCCTTTGACCGCATGTTGTGTGTTCACAGCAACAGCTTCCAAATGCAAATGCCACACCTGGAATCAACTCCAGACCTTTTAACTGCTTAATTGATGACAGGTTAACGAGGGAAGAGCCCATGCAGCCTTGTTTTTTTTTTTTTTTTTTTTTTGCTATCGGTCATGGTACAGCTTTGCTAGGTGCATCTCTGCGTTTCATTAGCTGGAATATTAAGGGTATGGGTCACTGTCAAAAGATCAAAAGTTTTTAATCACTTAAAACAATTAAAATCCTCAATAATGTTCCTGCAGGAGACCCATCTTTGGATAAAAGATCACCATCGGTTGCACTGCTCATGAGTGAGTCAAGTTTTTCATTCAGAGTTTAACTCTAAATCAAGGAGGGTTGCTATTTTCATAAATAAAAATGTACAATTCTCTGTTACTAACATTATAGCTGATAAAAACGACAGATATGTGATAGTTGCTGGTACTTTGATGCAGAAAAAGGTTTTGTTAATTAATGTAAACTGGCCCGGCCAGTTTGCCCCGGGCCACTTTGCTCCGGGCCAGTTTGCCCCTGCTCCCCCGGGGCAAACTGGCCCGGGGGAGCCGATTTGCCCCGCAGGAACAGCTGCCGCGGGTTATTTGAAGGACACAAATAATTGGAAACTCTTGTGCCTGTGTGATCTCTCTATCGAAGATGTTGAAGATTTATACCTCTTTGGAGCAATGGTCATCGAAATTCTACTGATTGGATCTGGGATTGTTCTGGTGTACCGCAAATTGAAGAAGATGGACGGAGCCTATCAAAAAGCGGACCCGGCGAGGCTCATCCATCAAATTGACCAACTGGGCACGACTCTGACAGCGGCTAATGGAGAACTGTACAGGAAAATGGATTACATCACGATCACGCTGAGAGCCGTCCATGATTCGATTTCAACGTCCAGCCATGAAGGATTTGAGCACTGAATCTGTAAGAGAATAAAAAGTTTTTTCTCTGAAGTCAGTGCTATTCAACCTGTTTTGACGCCCTCAGCACACAGTCCTCCAGATTATCTTCAGTATACTTGTTTTCATAACATGGCGGGCAGCATTTGACTCTCAAGGACAGCCAGCTGTCTGGCAAACTATTCCATCTGCCGTGCCAAGGACACGCGCATCTGCTCAGACGGTAGACATAACATCTGCTGCGGAAGAGACTTTTGTTGTTCTCCAAATGATATCATTGATTGCACTCAACACACACACTCACACTGACTCACTATACTGACTTGAAGATTTATTCATTCACTGCTCTCTTTGTGTCATTGTATGGATTCTATTGTCTGCTAATTGTGCATTGAGAGTTTTTTTCTTGTAATCATAATATCGATCACATATAAACGTTATTCTGACAATCAATGCTTTTTTCTCTCTCTCCTATTGTGTCCCCCCCCCCTCTTCCCCATTGCTTCCTGTTCTTTCTCTGCTGACAAGCGCCTCATGGCTGCCGCGTCATTGAAAATGTCACCTGATGTTCTCAGTGTCAAGTCAAATCCCTCGTATATTTACCAGTTATTTACTTGTGAATGTACTTGGCAATAAATCTATTTCTGATTCTGATTCTGATTCTGATTCTGTACTGTATATGCCCCAAACATTGACGATGTTGAATTTGCAAATAAATTATTAAGTAGACTACCATTTCTGAATTCATATTTGTTTATCTTAGGGGACGACTTAAATTGTGTCTTTGATCCATCACTAGATCGATCTAATCCCCGTAATTTAAACAAGTCGTTAATGTCTCAAACATTTTCTGATTTCATGACACAGAATGGCTTTGTCAATCCTTGGAGATCCCACAATCCAACCAGTAAAAAATTCTCCTTCTTTTCTAAGGTGCATCATTCTTATTCTAGGATTGATTACTTTTTTATTGACTGTACTCTAAATTCCTGTGTAGTTTCCTCTGATTATTTAAGTATAATAATATCTGATCATGCACCATTACTATTAGATATTCAGTTGGGTGCCTATAAACGTTGTCTTCCCTCGTGGAGGTTTAATTCTCTTCTTTTAGCAGATAAAGAGTTTTGTGATTTTATTTCTAATTCAATTGACGAGTTTTTGTTGTTTAATAAAAATGATTCTACTTCATATTCACTACTATGGGAGACACTTAAATCCTACCTTAGAGGACAAATCATTTACTACACTGCACTTTCTAATAAGAGACGTCACGCTAAGCTTACTGAACTCACTTTTGCTATCAATAATATTGATCAAAGACATGCCTTAAATCCTACACCAGAATTATTTAAACAGCGCATGGAGGTACAATCAGAACTTGATCTAATTTCAACCCAAGAAGCTGAAGGGCTATTATTACAAAGTCGTGGAACTCATTATGAATATGGCGACAAAGCAAGCCATCTAGTGGCACATCAACTACGGCGTCAAGCGAACTCTCAGATTATAAGTAGTATTCAGAATATCCAACATATAATCACGACGGATCCTAATGAAATCAATGCCACATTTAAAACATTTTATTCTTCTCTACATACGTCAGAGTTCCCAACAGATTCATATAACATGAACACATTTCTTCATGACCTCTCGAATCCTGTAATTGACTCGGATACAGCAAAAAGCCTGGATTCCCCACTCTGCCTTGTCGAAATAATTAATTCAATTAAAGCAATGCAATTAAACAAAGCACCTGGCCCTGATGGGTTTCCCATCGAATTTTATAAAAAGTTTATAGAAAAATTAGCACCACTACTTTTAGCTACATTTAATGAATCATTAGAACGAAGTACTCTTCCTCCAACTCTAACACAAGCTTCTATTGTTTTACTTCATAAAAAGGACAAAGACCCAACTTTATGTAGCTCTTATAGACCACTATCATTGCTTAATGCTGACGTGAAAGTGTTAGCCAAAGTAATTTCCTCCCGTTTGGAGAAGGTTCTCCCTTTGATTATATCTGAAGGACAGAACGGTTTTGTTAAGGGACGACAATTATTTTTTAATATACGTACTCTCTAATTTTTTTTTCTTCCGGTTCCGGCGCCACATGAGTTGGCTGCCTTTTGCAACAGCGGCTCAATTCTGAGTCTTTTTATCTTCCTTCTTCTTTCTGATCCGGTGATAACTTTCTGATCCGGCACACCTTTCACTCTATATATATCACGGACACACAAATCGCCCCAAAGGTCTCCCGAGTTGGCGGACGGAGCCTCTGTTTACAGCAGGAGACGATACAGCAGGGAAGAGCTAGCTAGCACTCCATCGCCACCCGGTGCTAACGGAGAAACTCGACATACCGGGAGAAACTGAAGCGAAAACGACGCAGGTGCCGGGCTGGAGTTTAGGCGGCATGCAAGAAATATAAGACAGAATACTAAAGAGCGATGGCAAGAACCAAGCAGACCACCCGTAAATCTACTGGAGGAAAAGCCTCCAGGAAGCAGCTGGCCACCAAGGCTGCTCGAAAAAGCGCTCCGTCCACCGGTGGAGTGAAGAAGCCTCACCGTTACAGGCCCGGTACCGTGGCTCTGAGAGAGATCCGTCGCTACCAGAAATCCACGGAGCTGCTCATCCGTAAGCTGCCCTTCCAGCGCCTGGTGAGGGAGATCGCTCAGGACTTCAAGACTGACCTGCGCTTCCAGAGCACCGCCATCATGGCTCTGCAGGAGGCCAGCGAGGCCTACCTGGTGGGTCTCTTCGAGGACACCAACCTGTGCGCCATCCACGCCAAGAGGGTCACCATCATGGCCAAAGACATCCAGCTGGCCCGCCGCATCCGCGGAGAGAGCTTTGACTTTCTGCTGCACATCCACCAACCACAATGCTTTGCACTGTGTGTTTATATATATATATATATATATTAATATGTACATATGTATACTAGCTGCTCTTGTTTTTTCTTGCCTTCTGATTGTTGCTCTGAGTGTTGCTATCCCTGTGCTGTTGCAATCCTGGAATTTCCACATTGTGGGACTAATAAAGGCTTATCTTATCTTATCTTATCTTATCTTATTTTATGCAAAGCAGTCATCTGATTTACCAGAAACAGTAATATCGCTAGATGCTGAAAAAGCGTTTGACAGAGTAGAGTGGGAATATTTGTTGGCGGTTTTGAGGAAATTTGGATTCAATGAGAAATTTGTTTCTTGGATTCATCTCCTTTATACATCCCCGAAAGCAAGGGTTCAAACTAATGATATGTTTTCCGATTATTTTCCTCTTGGACGTGGCACACGGCAAGGCTGTCCATTATCGCCCTTGCTTTTCACTATTGCCATTGAACCTCTGTCCATTGCGTTGCGGTCTTCCAATTCTTTTAGAGGTATTTTCCGAAATGGAACTGAACACAAGTTGTCATTATATGCGGATGATTTGTTGTTATATGTGTCAAATCCAGTTAGTTCTATCCCCAATGTCTTGAGTATCTTAAATAATTTCAGTTCCTTTTCCGGTTATAAATTGAATTTGGAAAAAAGCAAATGCTTTCCCATCACTACGACTGCCTGTGATCTTCAACAGTCTGACATACCCTTCAAACTTAGTCACACAGGATTCAATTATCTTGGTATAAATGTGACACGCTCTTTCTCTAGCCTAGCTTCAGCCAATTTTTCTCCCCTTATTGCCAAAATAACCTCCGAAGTCAAGCACTGGCGAAATCTCCCTCTTTCACTCTTGGGTAGGATTAATGTTGTCAAGATGAATATCTTACCAAAATTTCTTTTTTTATTTCAATCAATTCCTCTTTTTCTGCCTAAAAATGTTTTTGATTCTCTGGATAAGATCATTTGTGGCTTTATCTGGAATGGTAAACCGCCTAGGGTTCGAAAAAAAAATTATTGCAAAGATGTAAACTTAGCGGGGGACTTGCATTACCTGATTTGCAATCATATTATTGGGCGGCCAATATACATAAAATCTGTTATTGGTTAAAGTCTTTTTGCTCCCCATGGTGTAGAATGGAATTATCATCCTGTCGTGAGTCGTCAATACCTGCATTAATTTTTTCCTCTTTGCCTACAAAACCCTCTTTGTATACGGACAGTCAAGTGGTTCTCAACACATTAAAAATCTGGTTTCAGTTTAGGCGGCACTTTGGTTTTGTAGCTGCCTCCTCTTTGTGTCCTTTAACTAAAAATTATTTGTTTCCCTCGTCTCTCTCAGATTCGTCTTTCTCCGATTGGCAAGACAGGGGTATTGAACATATGAGGAATTTATATACATCCGGGCTTTTTGATAGCTTTACCAATTCATCTTCCAACTATAACTTACCTGGCACCCATTTGTTTCGTTATTTTCAAATTCGTAACTTTGTTTCTAAGTGTTTCTCCAACATTCCTTCTATACCTCCTGATCAGCCCTGGGAAAGTATAGTTTCACACGGTCCACAACATAAAGGGCTGATATCTAATCTTTATAATTCCATTTTAACATTAAATGATGAATCAAGTGTCAAAATAAAAAAAAATGTGGGAGAAAGAATTGGGTATACAGGTGACTGAAGAGCTTTGGGAGGATACCATTAACAGAATTAGAACGTCTTCCTCATGCGCTCATCTTAGCTTGATTTAGTTTAAAGTACTATATAGAGTCCATTTTTCAAAATCGAGACTCTCTGAGATTTACCCAGAAGTTGATGGTAGCTGTGATAAATGTAAGGGATCTCCCTGTCACCTTGGTCACATGTTTTTTCTTTGTCCTGAATTATACAGTTTTTGGTCTAGTTACTTTACAATTATCTCCACGGTTCTTCAAGTGACTCTGCTGCCTTCTCCATTTATTGCCATATTTGGGATCCCCGACTCATAGGTAGTTTTGAATTCGGCACAAAGATATATTGTGGCCTTTACATCCTTAATAGCAAGGCGTACTTTATTGATGCATTGGAAATCTGTCAGATATCCCTCAATTTCCCTATGGCTCAAGGATATGATGTTTTTTCTAAAACTTGAGAAAATAAAATATACGATAAGAAGATGCACAGAAAGGTTTTACCAGAAATGTCAATGTTTTATATCTCACTTTTCTAATCTAAAAGTCTTACCCATCTAATTATGTCAGCATGTGCCTTGTCATATATATACATATATTTGTACTTTTTGTGTGTGTGTGTGTGTGTTTGTCTCCTATTATACACCTGTTGAGGTACTTCCTCCACTGATTTTGTGAGCTGGGGTGGGGGTGGGGGGTTGTTCTAGGGGTTAAAAAAAATATCTGGTGTTTTAGTGTGAAGTACTTGTTGATGCGCTATTAGATCTTATATACATATATATAAGATATATACTGTGTATATATATATATATATATATATATATATATATATATATATATATATATATATATATATATATATATATATATATATATATATATATATATATATATATATATATATACTGTATATATATATATATATATATATATATATATATATATATATATATATATATATATATATATATATATATATATATATATATATATATATATATATATATATATATATATATATATATATATATATATATATATATATACGTATATATATATATATACGTATATATATATATACCCCCTCATGGATCGTCACCTTATCGTGGTGGGGGGGTTTGCGTGCCCCAGTGATCCCAGGAGCTATGTTGTCCGGGGCAATTTGCCTCTGATAGGGTCTCCCAAGACAAACTGGTCCTGGGTGAAGGGCCAGACGAAGAACGATCCAACAGACTCTCATGATAAATTGTATATCAAGGATTCAGTGTACCCCGCCCGGTATGGGGTTACCGGGGCCCCACCCTGGAGCCAGGCCTGGGGGAGGGGCTCGAAGGCTAGCGTCTGGTGGCCGGGTTTCCACCCATGGGACCCGGCCGGGCTCAGCCCGAAGGAGTTACATGGGTCCGCCCTCCAGTAGGTTCACCACCTGCAGGAGGGATCATGGAAGTCCGGTGCTATGTGGATTAGGTGGCAGTCAAAGGCGGAGACCTTGGCGGACTGATCCCAAGCTTTCTAAACTGGCTTTTGGTACGTGGAATGTCACCTCTCTGGTGGGGAAGGAGCCTGAGCTGGTGTACGAGATTGAGCGATACCGGCTAGATATAGTCGGCCTCACCTCAACACACAGCTCCGGTTCCGGAACCAGTCTCCTGGAGAGGGGCTGGAGCTTGGCCTTTTCTGGAGTTGCCCCGGGCAAGAGGCGACGAGCAGGGGTAGGTATTCTTGTATCGCCCCACCTTGCTGCCTCTATATTGGAGTTTTCCCCGGTGGACGAAAGGGTTGCTTCCCTGCGCCTTCGGGTTGGGAAACGGGTCCTGACCATCATTTGTGCCTATGCACCAAATGATGTTTCAGAGTACCCACCCTTTTTGGAGTCTGTGACTGGGGTGCTGGAGGGTGCTCCTCCTGGAGACTCCATTGTCCTACTGGGGGACTTCAATGCGCACGTGGGCAACGACAGTGAAACCTGGAGGGGGTGATTGGGAGGAACGGCCTGCCCGATCTGAACCCGAGTGGTGTTCAGTTATTGGACTTCTGTGCTAACCACAGTCTGTCTATAACGAACACCATGTTCAAGCATAAGGGTGTCCATATGTGCACCTGGCACCAGGACACCCTAGGCCGCAGGTCGATGATCGATTTTGTTATCGTATCATCAGACCTGCGACCGTATGTCTTGGACACCCGAGTAAAGAGAGGTGCAGAGCTGTCAACTGATCACCACCTGGTGGTGAGTTGGATCCGATGGCAGGGGAGGAAGCCATTCAGACCTGGTAGACCCAAACGTATAGTGAGGGTGTGCTGGGAGCGTCTGGCTGAGGCCCCTGTCCGGGAGGTCTTCAACTCCCACCTCCGGAAGAACTTCAACCACATTCCGAGGGAGTCTGGAGACATGGAGTCTGAATGGGCCATGTTCTCCACCTCTGTTGTTGAAGCGGCAGCCCAGAGCTGCGGCCGCAAGGTGGTCGGTGCATCTCGTGGTGGCAACCCCCGAACCAAGTGGTGGACACCAGTGGTGAGGGGGGCCATTAAGCTGAAGAAGGAGTCCTATCAAGCTTGGTTGGCTTGTGGGACTCCCGAAGCAGCTGAGGTGTACCGGCAGGCCAAGCGGAGTGCAGCTTGGGTGGTTGCTGAAGCAAAAACCCGGGTATGGGAGGAGTTCGGTGAGGCCATGGAACAAGACTTTCGGTCGGCTTCAAAGAGATTCTGGCAAACTGTTCGGCGGCTCAGGAGGGGAAAGCAGCTCCCCGTCCACACTGTGTATGGTGCGGATGGGACACTGTTGACTTCAACTGGGGATATCGTCGGGCGGTGGAAGGAATACTTCGAGGATCTCCTCAATCCCACTGATACGCCTTCCACAGAGGAAGCAGGGTTTGGGGACGAGGGGGATGACTCGCCTATCACAGGGGCTGAGGTCGCCAAGGTGGTTAAAAATCTCCTTGGTGGCCGGGCCCCGGGGGTGGACGAGATTCGCCCCGAGTACCTCAAGGCCCTGGATGTTGTTGGGTTGTCATGGTTGACACGCCTCTGCAACATTGCGTGGAGGTCGGGGGCAGTGCCTTTGGCATGGCAAACCGGGGTGGTGGTTCCTCTCTTCAAAAAAGGGGACCGGAGGGTGTGCTCCAACTTTAGAGGGATCACACTCCTCAGCCTCCCTGGGAAGGTCTATGCCAAGGTACTGGAGAGGAGAGTCCGGCCGTTGGTCGAACCTCGGATTCAGGAGGAGCAATGTGGTTTTCGTCCTGGCCGTGGCACATCGGACCAGCTCTTTACCCTCTCGAGAATTCTTGAGGGTTCGTGGGAGTTTGCTCAACCAGTTTACATGTGTTTTGTGGACTTGGAGAAGGCATTTGACCGCGTCCCTCGTGGATTTTTGTGGGGGGTGCTTCGGGAGTATGGAGTATCGGGCTTGTTGTTACGAGCTATTCGGTCTCTGTACGACCGTTGTGAGAGTTTAGTTCGCATTGCCAACACTCGGTCGGAGTCATTCCCAGTGAGAGTTGGACTCCGCCAGGGCTGCCCTTTGTCACCGGTCCTGTTCATAATTTTTATGGACAGGATTTCTAGGCGCAGCCAGGGAATGGAGGGTGTCATGCTTGGTGACCACAGGATCTCATCTCTGTTGTTTGCAGATGATGTTGTCCTGTTGGCTTCATCCAGCAATGACCTACAGCTCTTGCTGGGACGGTTTGCCGCTGAGTGTGAAGCGTCTGGGATGAGAATCAGCACCTCCAAGTCCGAGTCCATGGTCCTCAGCCGGAAAAAGGTGGATTGTCCTCTCCGGGTTGGGGACAGGCTCCTGCCCCAAGTGGAGGAGTTTAAGTATCTTGGGGTCTTGTTCACGAGTGAGGGGAAAATGGAGCGAGAGATCGACAGACGGATTGGAGCAGCATCTGCAGTGATGCGGACGTTGTACCGGTCTGTTGTGGTGAAGAGGGAGCTTAGTTCTAAGGCAAAGCTGTCGATTTACCAGTCAATCTACGTTCCTACTCTCACCTATGGTCACGAGCTTTGGGTAATGACCGAAAGAACGAGATCGCGGATACAAGCGGCTGAAATGAGCTTTCTCCGTAGGATTGCTGGACTCACCCTCAGAGATAGGGTGAGGAGCTCAGTCATCCGGGAGAGGCTCAGAGTAGAACCGCTGCTCCTCCACATTGAAAGGAGTCAGTTGAGGTGGTATGGGCATCTGATTAGGATGCCTCCTGGACGCCTCCCACTTGAGGTGTTTCAGGCACGTCCCACTGGGAGGAGACCCCGGGGCAGACCCAGGACTCGGTGGAGAGACTATGTCTCCCAGCTAGTCTGGGAACGCCTTGGTATCCCCTCTGAAGAGCTGGAGCAGGTGGCTGGGGAGAGGGAAGTCTGGGCTTCTCTGCTTGAACTGCTGCCTCCGCGACCCGGACCTCCGGAAAAGCGGTAGAAGATGGATGGATGGATGGATATATATATATATATATATATATATATATATATATATATATATATATATATATATATATATACGTATGTGTGCTTAATAAGAGTATCTCTATTTTTTGTTTCAAGAAGTATTATGCAAACTTCTCTGTAATTTCTGAAATGGATTTTAATAAAAATATATTGGAAAAAAACAAAGGAGGAAACCCAACGTTTGGTGATGTCCATGGGTTCCAGACTTCAGGCAGTCATTGCCTGCAAAGGATTCACAACAAAATATTGAAAAGTAACATTTTACTTAGGGTTATGTTTATTTGTCCAATTACTTTTGAGCCCTTGAAATGAGGAGCATTTGTATAAAAATAGCTACAATTCCTACATGTTTAATCATATATTTTTGTTCAACTCCTTGAATTAAACCTTAAAGTCTGCACTTCAGTTCTGTTGTAGTTGTTTCATTTCAAGTCCAATGTGGTGGCATGCAGAGCCCAAATCATGAAGATTGTGTCACTGTCCAAATATTTCTGGGCCTAACTGTAAATCCAAACAACACTAAACTAGAATCACAATTGAACAAAACCAGATGCTACATACAATACATACAAACAGAACTTAAAATTCAGAGACCATCACATACAGTATGTGGTGTTCCTGTTATCCTCTATGGAGCCAGGGAATTAATTTTTTATGGCATTAATGTGATGCATAATTTTTTCTGGCTTCACAGAATGAATGTTTTAATGCCTTTTTTTTATTATTACTTATTTTGTACCCGGAGGTAGATTTGTTTTGCAGTCTGGTGACAAGCCACCAGCTGTCGGTCGCTGCATGCGCAAGTGCCCCTTATCCCTAACCTGCATGTTTTTGGCACGTGGGAGGAAACCGGAGAAATCCCGGAGTAAACCCACGCAGACACGGGGAGAACATGCAAACTCCACACAGATCACGATCCCCGCGATCCCCCGGCCGAGGGTAAACTGTGCTGCCACAGTGCTAACCACTGCGCCACCGTGCAGCCTTTTATTGTTCTTATTAATACTTTATGTTAAATGGGAATGAATGACAACTGTATGACTTCGTTGCTGATATACTTGATATATTTGTCGATCCTGATCGCTTCCTTGGAGTAAATACATGCAATTTGGGTAACGTTGGCAGATCCCACTATACAGGATGAAGACAGAAGGAGACTCACTTACTCACACAATAGTTTCTTGGATCTTAGGACCATCTTCAGGGATCTACAAGTTAACGTCAACTTTTCTGAGCGAAATACCTCAGTGTCTTCTAAGGAGCTACAGTATCCCACCAAATGTAATTGCAGGAAATGGGGATCCAGAGCAGGAATTAAAAACAGAATGAGAAGATGTGGAAAGAGGCTTCTACTTCCAGCTATTCTGTCAAATGTGCACTCACTACAAAATAAAATGACTTAACTGTCTGTACTTAATTTGATTAAGATTATCACCAGATCAGCCTGTTTTGTTTTACCGTGATATGGTTTTAAGAGAATATAATCAGTGTGAACTCAGATGGCTTTTCTGTTAGATGCTTTGAAAAAGACACTAAACAGACACAGAATCAGTGTTGCCAGATGGGAAAAGAAGAAATATTGTAGCATTGCTTCAAAATTATAGTATTTTGATCCAAACTATTGTATATACTAAAATAACTTGAAAAATCACAGGCTAGGACAGTACATTTAAAAACAAAGCTATTCTATATAATAACTGCAGATAACCTACAGAATAAACGCAGAGGCTCGGCCATTTGAGATGAGATCCTGTGGTCACCAAGCATGACACCCTCCATTCCCTGGCCCCACCTTGAAATCCTGTCCATAAAAATTATGAACAGGTTCAGTGCCAAAGTGCAGCCCTGGTGGAGTCCAACTCTCACTGGGAATGAGTCCGACCGAGTATTGGCAATCTGCTGTTTGCAGATAATGTTGTCCTGTTGACTTCATCCAGCAATGACGTACAGGTCTTATTGGGATGGTTTGCTGCTGTGTGAAGTGGCTGGAATAAGAATCAGCACTTCCAAGTCCGAGTCCATGGTACTCAGCAGGAAAAAGGTGGATTGTACTCTCTGGGTTGGGGACAAGCTCCTGCCCCAAGTGGAGGAGTGTCTCAGGGTCTTATTTGCGAGAGGGAGAGAATGAAGCAAGATATTGACAGATGGATTGGAGCAGCATCTGTAGTGATGCTGACATTGTACCAGTCTGTCGTGGTGAAGAGGGAGCTGAGCTCTAAGGCTAAGCAGTCGATTTACCGGTCAATCTATGTTCCTACCCTCACCTATGGTCATGAGCTTTGGAAAATGACAAAAAGAATGAGATTGCGAATACAAGCGACTGAAATGAGCTTTCTCCGTAGGATTGCTGGACTCACCCTTAGAGACAGGTGATACAAACCTGGTGATGAATGAGGCGTCATCACAGAGTTCTTGCTGGACTCTTGGTGGGAAGAGCCAAGCATAGCCATCAGCTGCACCTGAGCTCACCTCGCGGGGCTCCATTGCTGCCGGTGACCCTGACCCTGTCTCTCCACCTGTTTTGTCTGAGTTCTTTCTCAGGGTCACCGAGGTTATTCCAGATCTGCCAGCTGTCTCCGTGGGTCCAGGTTCAGCGCCAGAGATCGTCGTGGGTCCAGCTCCTCCCGCTGAGGTCGTCACAGGCGCTCTGTCCCAGCCCGGTACCTCCATGGGTGCTGCTCCCCACCGGCTGAGGTCTTCGAAGGTGCTGCTTCCTTGGCTGTGGGAGTTGTCATGGGTGCTCCATTCCAGCCCGGGCCTCCGAGGGTGCAGCATTGACCAAGTCCTGGTCCACCGAGGGTGCAGCTGCGGCCCAGTCTGGGCCCATCGAGGGTGCAGCCACAGTCCAGTCTGGTCCCATCAAGGGTGCAGCCTTGGTCCAGTCCGGGCCCACTGAGGGTGCAGCTCCGCTCAAGCCTAGAGCCACCGAGGGTGCAGCTCCACTCCAGCCTGGAGCCACCGCGGGTGCAGCTCTGCTCCTGCTCCTGCCCAGAGCCGCTGCAGGTGCTACAATGTCCCAGTCCAGGACCACCAAGGGTGCTACAGGTCAGGCTGAGGGCGTCATGGTTCCCCCATCTTTTACCAGACGCCGTGGTGGTCCCCTCTCTTCTGCTCGACACCTGTGGATCCCCCTCTTGTGCTAGATGCTGTCGTGGTTCTCCCTTCTGCACCGGACGCAGTCGTGGTTCCTCCTCCTCAGCCAGGCACCATTGTGGTTCCCCCTCCTCGGCTCTCCTTCCCTTCACTGGGCATCTACATGGGGGGAGCCGCCTCCTGGGCCACCTCTTCTGTCTAGGTGGCTGAAAAAATCTGGTCGACTGCCTGACGGACCGAGCCGTTGGTTTGGGTGGCCCATGTTCTCCGGCAGACAACCCATACTCGTACCACCTTGCCGTCTGTCAGGCCTGGGACTTTGATCGGCCGATGAACTATTTAGTTCTTTGGCCTAGGGGGCCTGGCTTAGCCTGGTGATGGCCCTGAGAGGGGTTGTCTCATTCCCTCCTAGCCTGCCCCCCCCCCCCCCCACCATCATCCCTGCGTGGGTTATTGTTGTGCTCCTGTTGGTGGGTGGGGGGTTCTTTCTTTTTCTTTTGATACTACCCCAGGGCGTCTGGGACCCACCCCTTGAGAGGGGGGCTCTGTCATGAGCGGAGTTTCCACCATGCCCAGTGTCGTGGCTTTTTTCTTTATATTTACTTATTTGTTGCATTTTATGCCTTTTTGGGTTTCTGTATTCATGCTCTGTTTGCCATTTTCCTTTTTGTGTTTTAGTTTTGTTACATTTTTATTTTGTATCTATTTATATTTATATTTTGGTAAGCAGGGATTGTTATTTTTTTATATCCTTATTATTGTTCTTTTACTGGCTGACAGCTGTCAGTGGCATGACGCTTCGTGTGAGCGTTGCCCTGCCAGCTGTCAGTTTTGGTTCGCCTTGCTCTCTCTCTCTCTGCCGCAGCTGATCCACATTATGCCTTCCCCTGCCCGTTCAGGTACCCACACTTGTCACTAACTATGTAAAGGGTTTTTGATTCCTATTTAAGGGAAATATTTTCATTTTCTAATTGCCGCTGTCTTGTTTATACTCACCTTGTCTATACCAGAGCCCTACCTTGCTCTGGGGTGCAAAATCTGTAAGTTTTCACCTTCATTTGTATTTTGTGTTTTGAGCACTTTGCTGAACTTTACGCTTGTTGTTTTTTTCACTAAATTACCCAAACTCACAGTTCAGCGTGTGAGTCTCACCTGCCTGCCCTGAAGGACATTTATGACACCCTCTCCATATCCCCCTTCAGTACATCCATGGAATTTTTTCTGTGGTCTTCCTCTTTTCCTCCTGCATGGCAGCTTCATCTTCAACATCCTTTCTCCAATATCTCCAATATCCATCCTATGCACATGTCCAAACCATCTCAGTCTTGCCTCTCTTATCTCCAAACCGCTCAGCCTGAGCTGTCCCTCTGATACACTGATTTCTAATCCTGGCCCACCTAGTCACTCCCAATGAAAATCTTACAATCTTAAACTCTGCCACCTCCAGCTCCACCACTTGTCTTTTTTGTCAGTGTCACCATTTCCAACTCATACATCATCGCAGGTCTCACGACCATCTTGTAAATCTTCCCTTTAACTCTAGCTGGTATCCTTCTGTCAAAAATAACCCCTGACAATCGTTTCCATCCACTCCACCTTGCCTGCACTTTCTTCTTCACCTCTCTTGTCCATTTTTCATTGCTTTGGATGGTTGACCCCAGCTATTTAAACTCATCTACTTTCAATACCGCTACTCTTTCCATCTTCACCATTACACTCACCTCCCTCTCATTCACACTCATGTATTCTGTCTTGCTTCTACTGACTTACATTCCTCTTCTCTCCAGAGAATACCTCCACCTCTCCGTATTCTCTTCCACCCGCTCCCTACTCTCACTGCAGATCACAGTGCTGTCTGCAAACATCATGGTCCATGGAGACTCCTTCCTGACCTCGTTACCTGTCTGTCACCTTGGCAAACAAGAAAGGGCTCAGGGCTGATCCCTGATGTAACCCCATCCCCACCTTGAACCCATCTATCACTCCTACAGCACACTTCACCACCTTCTCACTGTCCTCATACATGTCCTGCACCACCCCCACATACTTCTCTCCCACTCTTGACTTTCTCATAGAGTCCCACACTTTTATCTTAGCACCCTATCATTTGCTTTCTCTAGATCTACAAAGACACAGTGCAAGTGCTTCTTATTTTCTCTATACTTCTCCATCAACAATCTAAAAGCAAACATTACATCTGTAGTACTCTTTCTTGGCATGAAACCATACTGCTGCTCACTGATTGTCACCTCTCCTCTTAACCTGGCTTCAACAACTCTTTCCCATATCCTCATAGTGTGACGGATCAACTTTATGCGTCTGTAGTTGCTACAGCATCACCTTTGTTCTTGAAAATTGGTACCAGAACACTTCTTCTCCACTCCTCAGACATCCTCTCACTCTCCAAGATTGTGTTAAACAATCTGGTTTAAAAGTCCCCTGCCATCTGTCCTAAAAATCTCCATACATCCACAGGTATGTCATCTGGACCAACCGCCTTTCCATTCCTCATCCTCTTCAAAGCTGCCCTCACTCCTGCCATGCTAATCCTCTGGACTTCCTTGTTCTCCATCTTTCCTTCATCCATCCTCCTCTCTCTCTCATTTTCTTTATTCATCAGCTCTTCAAAGTACTCCTTCCACCTTCTCAACACATGCTCATCATTTGTTAGTACATCATCATTTCTATCCTTAATCAGCCTAACTTGCTGCACATCCTTTCCAGCTTGATGTCTCTGTCTAGCTAAACAATAAAAGTCCTTTTCTCATTCCTTAGGGTCGAGCCTCTCATACAACTCACTATATGCCTTTTCCTTTTTCTTTGCCACCTCTCTCTTTGTCATATGCCTAGATTCCAAATGCTACTGTCTACTTTCTTCATATCCCTGACTACCCCACTTTATCTTTGCTAACCTCTTCCTTTGAATACTTTCCTGTACCTCCTCATTCCACCCCCAAGTCTTCTTGTCTTCCCTCCTCTGTCCACTGGATACACCAGATTTCTTTCTACCCGTTTCCCTCACTACTTCTGTTGTACTTTCCCAGTCATCTGGTAATTCTTCCCTACCATCCAGAACCTGTATTAAATCCTTCCTGAACTCTGTGCGACCTTCTTCCTTCTATAACTTCCCCCACTTAATATTTGGCTCTGCCTTAACTCTCTTCCTCTTCTTGCTTTGCAAAGTCATCCAACAGACTACCATCCAATGCTGTTTAGCTTCATTCTCCCCTCCCACCACCTTTGAATATAAATGAGTAAAAACCTGTACTGCTAGCATTTCTTTGCAGCACTCATTACGTTCTGTTGAAAATTAACATATGGATCTCATCAGCAGCAGAAGCAAAAAGTTTATTATCAGGTTATTTGCTGTTTTTTAGCCACGTTCCACTGTAGCCTTTACATAAGTAATATGTTTGTGACTGCATGAAGACAGCTGCAACAGGGCCTCTGTAATATTACACAACGATGAAATAATACACTGAAGGAAAGCAATACGATAATGACTTATGACATTAAAGAGCTGTGACATTTCTAAGCTTCCTTTATTAATGCTGCTCCTGCTGTGATGTATGAGATAGCAGTGAGTTCATTTCAGTATTTTAGGGCCTTACATAACCACAAGTCAGCTTTTTTTAGGCAGAACTCACCAAACTACTTGAACTTGTGAGCAAGCCAGGCCTCTGCCACAGAAAAGGGAGGTAATGCAGAGAAAAAACAGGCAGCACAAGCTCGCCTCACACTCCCCTCTGTGATAAAATAATGAGGTTTGCAGCAGCTGACCTAAACACAAGAAAAAAACAACAACCCTTAATAAAGGCCTCCCCTCACCACATCCACAATAAAAGCTGGAACAAATCAAATATCGTCATGGAGACGTCTCCATCTGCAATGAGCTTGACTGAATAATTAGCTTGAAAATGAATCTAAGAAAATATTAAGGTGACATCTGGAAGGTATTTTGACTGGCTTCCCTGCTGTCCTCCATTTTGTCACCGAAGCAATATCAGTGTTTTATCTTAGTGTCACACATACGTAGATGCCAGTTTCTCTCTGCTGTCTCCACTTTTTGCCAATTTATTTCAACCCTTTTCTCCATATTTCTTCCTGCTTTCTGCCTCTTTCATCATTGGACTTTAATTGGGGCACTTCCTTCTTTTTTTTTACTTCTCTGCTCTGCTCCAATACTCATACTGTTCTCACTTACTCAAAACCTGGAGTTAAATCAAGAAGAATGCTTGTACCAGTGTCTGTTAAAGGGGTCACTGACTGCACTTTTTCCACATATCAATAGCTCACACATGTCTGAATGAAATGTTTGTGACATATTTTGTTCACATTTCTTTATTTTTTTAATTACGGAAGCAAATTTGTTTTGAATTTTTCCTGGCATTCCTGAAGTGTTCTGATTTAAAGCCTATAATTTCAATTAGCCATTAGCTGACTAGCTTTTAGCCTTCAGGTTTTAGCCTCCTTCTTGCTCATCGGAGTGGCGCTGGTTCACTGATCCACAGTCGATGGTGTATCTTGCATCGCTCTGCCCCTCTCACAATAATTTCGTTGTGATTCCACAACAAATCGCTAGCACCGTGCACCCCCTGATCGCCGCAACGGACCTGGCCTCACTTTTTCACACAGGGCCATATAGGTTTGGATTTTTTTTTCCCCTTAATAATAAACACCTTCATTTAAAAAAAACAACAACTGCATTTTGTGCTTACTTGTGTTATCTTTGTCTAATATTAAAATTTGTTTGATGACCTGAAACATTTAAGTGTGACAAACATACAAAACAAATGAGAAATCAGGAAGGGGGCAAACGCTTTTTCACACTGTTGTATACCTTGAGCCACTCTGTTGACTGCGGACTGGTGAACCAGGTGGTAACAGGGATGGTTATTACGATGACTCAGATTGACATGATTTCTGGCCCAGGAAACACGCACATAGGCTCGGGTGAGATTTAAGAGTTTTATTCAGCAACAGGTGTATGTATGCATGAGTGGGAAATGTAAATGTTCTCTTGGGGACAGGAAAGCACCGAGGGCAGAACAGACACCGTACAGCCAGGCAACCCTGAGGACAGAGCAGAGAACAGTGGATGAGCAATTGTCTCAGCGGGATGGTGAAAGTAATAATGTGGCTTACTTGCAGATGTATTGGTGACTGGCGTTGGCAAGAGAAGCTCCCGCCTGGGAGACAGCGCCCTGCTGCGCTCGAAGGAGTGAGGCTAGCGAGGAAAGGCGATGAAGGGATAATTCCGCCGTCAGGAGGATCCACCTGTGCACAGGGGAAGAACTTTGGAGAACAGGTAAGAGAACCTTACGTGAGGATGACGAGTTGCAGCATTGGCCGAGAGGAGTAGGCAAACGCAGAGCTTGAGCGTGGAGATGAGCTGACGGCTCCAGGCCGAGGCTGCGGGCAGAGTAGGCTAAGTAGGTGCAGCCTGATGAAGCACAGGTGTGCACACGGCTGGAGCGGATGACAGGCGGGAGCGAGTTGTGACAGTACCCCCTCCCCCCCGAGCAGCGCCTCCTGGCGCTGGCTTGTCAGGGTGCGCCCGATGGAACACCTCAACGAGTTGCTTATCCAGCACGAAGGAGGGGCGCACCCAGCATCTGTGCTCCGGGCCATAACCCTCCCAGTCCACCAAATACTGCAACCCCCGGTCCCGACGTCGGGAGTCCAAGATAGCAGTGACGCTCCACGCCGGGTGTCCATCGATCATTCTAGGAGGGGGCGGGACCCTGGGAGGAGGACAGAGAGAATTAGACATCACAGGTTTGACCTGAGAAACATGAAATGTGGGATGAACACGGAGGGGGGGGGGCGCCAAACGCACTGACACCGGGTTAACCACCTTCGTAACAGGATAAGGTCCGACGAAACACTGAGCCAGTTTCTTCTTCTCCCCCTTCAGGTTAATATTCTGCACTGACAACCATACCTGTTGACCCACCTGGTAGTGTGGCGCAGGCCTCCTGCAGCAATTAGCAGACTTGGCGTTGCGCGATGCCGCGTGCACCACGGCCTGGCGCGTCTTAGTCCATAGCCGTCGACACCGTCTCAAGTGGGCCTGGATGGAGGGGACTGCCACCTCACCTTCTTCCTCAGGGAACAGTGGGGGATCGTAACCTAGAGACACCCGAAAAGGGGACATCCCAATGGCTGAGGACAAAGTGGAGTTATGGGCATGCTCCACCCAGGGAAGATGAATGCTCCAGGAAGAGGGACTGAGCGCAGAGCAGCCTCCAGCTCCTGGTTGGTGCGCTCACACTGCCCATTAGATTGAGGATGATGTCCCGAAGATAGGCTAACCGTGGCCCCCAGAGCGTTACAGAAGCTCCTCCAGACTTTGGACACAAATTGTGGCCCTCTATCAGAGACAATGTCAGTTGGGATGCCATGCAACCTGAGCACATGCTGCACCAACAGATCGGCCATCTCGCACACCAAGGGAAGCCCAGGGAGAGGCACAAAGTGGGCCGCCTTGGAGAACCGGTCCACAATGGTCAAAATGGTATTATATGAGTTGGAGACAGGCAGGCCTGTGACAAAGTCCAAGGCAATGGGTGACCAGGGCCTCCCGGGGACCAGCAAGGGGTGGAGAAGACCCGCAGGAGGAGCATTAGATGACTTATTCATGGCACACTGAGGGCAGGCGTGCACATAGTTGGAGACATCCTCCCGGAGCCCGGGCCACCAAAAGGACCGCTGGAGAAGATCCACAGACCTGGAGACACCAGGGTGGAAAGCGAGCTTGGCAGTATGAGCCCAGTGAATGACGTCAGCTCGGACTGATGAGGGTACAAACAATTTCCCCGCTGGGCCGCCGCCAGGATCGAGTTCGGACTCCAGTGCCTTCAGGACTCTATCTCTTATGGACCAGGAAACAGCCCCAACAACGCATGAAGCAGGAACAACAGTATGCACCCCCTCTTCTGGTGCTTCAGGGGCGAACAGCCTGGACAACGCATCTGACTTCTTATTCTTGGAAGCCAGGCGGTAAGTAATAGTGAACCTGAACCTAGCAAAGAACAGCGACCAGCGTGCCTGGCGGGCATTCAGGCGCTTGGCCGTCCTGATGTATTCCAAGTTCTGATGGTCAGTCCAGACCACGAAAGGCTGAGCCGCCCCTTCCAACCAGTGACGCCACTCCTGCAGCGCGAGCTTCATGGCCAGGAGATCTCTGTCGCCGATGTCATAATTACGCTCGGCTGAGGAGAGACGCTTGGAGTAGAAGGCGCAGGGGTGCAGCGCCCCATCCGTCGAGGAGCACTGAGACAAAACCGCCCCGACCCCAGTGTCAGACGCGTCCACCTCGACAAAACACTGTCGCTCTGGATCCACAAGAGAAAGGACCCGGGAGGATGTGAATTCCTTTTTAAGGGTCTCGAAGGCCGTCTCCGCTTCCATCGTCCACTGAAAGCGTACCTTAGGCGAGGTGAGGCGGGTCAAAGGGGGGGGTGATGGAACTGTAACCAGAAACAAAGCGGCGGTAAAAATTAGTGAACCCCAAGAATTGCTCAACCTGCTTCTTCGAGGAGGGGGTAGGCCACTCGACCACTGCTTTAACCTTGGCTGGGTCGGGGAGGAGCTGATTGTGTGAGACAATAAAGCCCACGGAGGAGGTAGTATTGGTGAAAAATTTGCACTTTTCAGCTTTAACGTAAAGTTTATTCTCCAAAAGGCGTTGAAGGACCCGCCTCACATGGACCAGAGGCTCCTCCCAACACCGGGAGAAGATCAAAATATCATCCAGGTAGACGGAAACGAAGACCCCCAGGAAATCACGAAGGACATCATTGATCAGGCGTTGGAAGACAGCAGGAGCATTGGTGAGCCCAAACGGCATGACAAGGTATTCAAAGTGGCCGCTGGGCATTCGGAAGGCCATCTTCCACTCGTCACCCTCCCGGATCTGGACAAGGTGATAAGCACTGCGGAGGTCCAACTTGGAGAACCAGGACGCCCCGTGGAGGGAATTGAAGGCCGAGTCCATAAGTGGCAGCGTATAACGATCCTTAACAGTGATGTCATTAAGGGCCATAAAGTCAATGCATGGCCTTAAGGACCCATCCATCTTCGCAACAAAAAAGAACCCAGCACCCAGGGGGGATGAAGAGGGGTGAATAATTCCGGCACTGAGGGATTCCCGAATATAGGTGTCCATGGCCTCCCGTTCTGGGGCAGACAGGCTCTAAAGGCGGCCAGATTGGAGGGGCGCCCCCTGCAGGAGATCAATGGCACAGTCATACGGGCGATGGGGTGGGAGGGATAATGCCTTCGACTTGCTGAAAACCAGACCCAGGTCGTGAAACTCCAGTGGCACTGCAGAGAGGTCCGGCGAGGCGGGGTCAAGGGTGGGTGCAGGCACAGATGGGGCACAGGCCGCAGACTGGAGGCAGGTTCCCAAACAAAAAGTGCTACAAGATAGGATGCTACTGGTCTGCAAATCAAACACAGGGTTGTGGAGGCGTAGCCATGAGTAGCCTAAGATGATGGGCGCCGCAGAGGTGGGAAGGGCATAAAAGCTAAGGTCCTCACAATGATTGCCAGAGATAATGACGGAGATGGGCTTGGTAATATGAGTGACCTTCTCCAGGGGAAAACTGGTAAGAGCGACGAGATGAAGGGGAGTGGGCAAGGCTTGGCACTGGATGCCCAGGCGGGTTGCCAGACTCTTAGAAATAAAACATTGTTCAGCCCCCGAGTCCACCAGTGCATGAGATGCATGACCAATGGAGTTGTGGCAGAGTCTAATTTGAACCTGACATTTTGTGAGCGGATTAGACTGGGTAGCATCCACGAGGCCCCCTACAGTGACCCGCGGATCTCCCCCTTTTGGCTTCACCGGGCAGACTTCCACGGGATGTTGGTCGTCTCCTCAATACATGCAGAGACCCAACTCCCGGCGGCGCTGTTTTTCCGCTAAAGAAAGTCTAGCCCACCCGATGATCATAGCGTCGGGATCATCGGCGACCTCCGGAGGAGGCAACGCCAGAGGGCGAGAGTGAGGAGCGCGGATAGGAGTTCCGTGCGGGCGGCTGAAAGATTTCCGCTCAGCGGCTCGCTCCCTCAGCCTGTTATCCAAACTAATGGCCAACGAAATTAATTCTGGCAGCCGATCCGGCTGGTCCTGGCTGGCCAGTTCGTCCCGTAAATCAGAATTTAGACTCCGGATGAATAGTCTGCAAAGGGCAGCATCACACCAACCAACCTCTTCCGCCGCTACCCGGAAATCGACAGCGTAGTCAGCCGCTAAGCGGCTACCCTGGCGAAGGCTAAGTAGCCGCTCGGCCAACACGCTATCGCGATCCGAATGATCAAAGACCTCGAAAAATTCTTGCACGAACTGGGTATAGGCCAAGGTCGCGTAGCTGGGCTTCGCCATAACAGCATAAGCCCAGGCTAACGCTTGCCCTTCCAGAAAATTAGAAACATACCCAATTCGGCTTTGGTCTGTTTGAAAGTCCCCGGGCACGCGCTGGAACACCGTCTCACACTGTAGAATAAACCCGCGCGCTCTGCTGAGCTTTCCGCTAAAGCGTGATGGAGTGGGAATAGGAGTGAAACGGGTCGGCGGACCCGGGACAGAGGAGCTGGCCTGAGGGGCAGGAGGAACTGGCCCGCCGAGCTGAGATGGAGGGAGTGCCTGCGGAGGATCGAGGCGATCCAACCGGCTAATAATGGAGGTTAGCTGATTGGGGATAACCTGTTGTTGATGAACAATTAAGTGCACCCGAGCCTCGAGATTGGAAAGTCGGCGTACGTACCCGCTGTTCGCTGGGCTGCTGTGCTGGAGCCGTACTGACATGATTTCTGGCCCAGGAAACACGCACACAGGCTCGGGTGAGATTTAAGAGTTTTATTCAGCAACAGTTGTATGTATGCATGAGTGGGAAATGTAAATGTTCTCTTGGGGACAGGAAAGCACCGAGGGCAGAACAGACACTGTACAGCCAGGCAACTCTGAGGACAGAGCAGAGAACAGTGGATGAGCAATTGTCTCAGCGGGATGGTGAAAGTAATAATGTGGCTTACTTGCAGATGTATTGGTGACTGGCGTTGGCAAGAGAAGCTCCCACCTGGGAGACAGCGCCCTGCTGCGCTCGAAGGAGTGAGGCTAGCGAAGAGAGGCGATGAAGGGATAATTCCGCCGTCAGGAGGATCCACCTGTGCACAGGGGAAGAACTTTGGAGAACAGGTAAGAGAACCTTAAGTGAGGATGACGAGTTGCGGCGTTGGCCGAGAGGAGTAGGCAAACGCAGAGCTTGAGCGTGGAGATGAGCTGATGGCTCCAGGCCGAGGCTGCGGGCAGAGCAGGCTAAGTAGGTGCAGCCTGATGAAGCACAGGTGTGCGCACGGCTGGAGCGGATGACAGGCGGGCGCGAGTTGTGACGCAGATCAGAGGAAAATAACAATATAAGTCGTTCTTAGAGCAAGCCTCCTTGTATGAGTGTTAGCTGGGGGGCTAATAGCTCAGGGGCTAATAGGCTACCTTTGGCATCCCTTCCATTTACATGACAGGCAGCTAGGTAGGCCAATAATAGGCAGTGGGTGGGTGTAGCATCATCAGGTGGTTTGGAGTCAAAGCTTATTCCTTTTTAGTGAGGAGGAAGTCTTGGAATTCAGTCCTTTGTCGTTAACCCCCCCCCCCCCCCCACCCGCAAGGAAGTTTGGAGTTACCCTTCCTACATCTATCTACCCAGAGGACTCACATTTTGACAGTTTTACGATATCCTGTCAAGTTCATAATAACAAGCTAACTTGCAAGAATTTCCTCATGAGGACTCAAAAAATTGTGAAAATCCGACATTGCCCTCCTATGGATAATGTAGGAATCTTTCCCCTGAGGACTGAATATTTTCTCTCTGTCCCTTAAAACTATGAATTGTGAACTATAAACTAACTTGTCATTCTCCGCAGACAACATCAGCTATTGAAGAATATGGATAGAGATTAACAGACTCTAATGGGATTGAAATGTTTTTACTGATATTGCAGCAGACTCTAGAGACATAATTCACCACAATATGTGTTCATGTACAGAATGATCTTTTTCACATATGATCTGTTTAGGCAGTTATGGTTGTGCTGTCAGGTTTTCTCATCAGGCACCTATCAAGGCAGCTGGGGGGACCTAAATTAGAGGGAAAAAAGAACTAGTATTTTTAGCTGTTGCTGCCACTGCTGCTTTGAGAAGTAAACGGCACGCCTGCTAATGCAGTTAAAAGGGAGAAATTGACAGTCTCTTCATTCCTGCAATTCCTGCAATATATAGTTTGATGTGTCTTTTTTTATTTTCACAAAGAATTAATGTTTCAGGTCACTATAAATATGCATATGTAATGTACATAGACACATAATTTTGTTCCTTTATTCTTCTTCTTTCGGTTACTTCCTTTAGGGGTCTCCACAGCAGATCATCTGCCTCCATCTCACCCCATCCTTTGCATCTTCCTCTGTAATATCAACCCTTTCCATGTTCTCCTTCACTACACCCATGAGTCTTCTCTGTGGTCTTCCTCTTTCTTCCTGTCTGGCAGTTCCATCTTCAACATCCTTTGTCCAAAATGTCCACGTCCACTATCCCTCCTCTGCACATGTCCAAACCATCTCAGCCTTGCCTCTATTACTTTGTCTCCAAACGGCTAAACCTGAGCTGTCCCTCTGATATACTCATTTCTAATCCTGGCCCTCCTAGTCACTCCCAATGAAAATCTTAGCATCTTCAACTCTGCCACCTCCAGCTCCATCTCCTGTCTTTTTGTCAGCACCACCATCTCCAAACCATTCATCTTAAGTCTCACTACCGTCTTGTAAATATTCCCTATCACTCTTGATGCTACCCTTCTGTCACAAGTCACCCTTGATGCTCGCCTCCACCCACTCCACCCTGCCTGCACTCTCTTCTTCACCTCTCTTGTGCATTTTCCATTGCATTGGATGGTTGACCCCAGGTATTTAATCTCATCTACTTTCACTACCTCTACTACTTCCATCTTCACCAATGAACCTGCCTCCCTCTCATTCACACTCATACATTCTGTCTCGCTTCTACTGACTTTCATTCCTCTTCTCTCCATACCATGACGCCACCTTCCCATGTTCTTTTCCACCTGCTCCCTACTCTCACTACAGATCACGATGTCATCTACAAATATCATGGTCCATGGAGACTCCTGCCTGACCTCATGTGTCAGTCTGTCCATCACCATGGCAAACAAGATGGGGCTCAGAGCTTATCCCTGATGTAACCCCACCCCCACCTTGAACCCATCTCTCACTCCTGCAGCAAACCTCACCATCGTCTCGCTGTTCTCATACATGTCCTGCATCATCCTTACATACAGTACTTCTCTGCCCCTCCTAACTCCCTCATACAATACCAAACTTCCTCTCTTTTCACCCAATCATATGCTTTCTCTAGATCCACAAAGACACAGTGCAACTCCTTCTGACCTTCTCTATACAGCTCCATCAACACTCCCAAAATAAATGTTGCATCTCCTCCTCCTGTTACCCCCACAGTAAAAATATGGTCCAAGGGGGCAGAGGACACACTGAAGGACTGTTTTTAATCCAATGTGTGGGAGCAGCTCTAAGATCCACATTGTAAGGACACCGACAGCCTCACACACACCATCACAGACTACATCAATTTCAGTGTGGAGGACACCATACCCACCAAGACCATATGGTGTTTCCCAAACAACAAACCCTGGATCAACCCTGAGATAAAGTCACTGCTGAAGGAGAAGAAAAGGATCTTCACGTTGGGAAACAAGGAGGAGCCGAAGTCTATACAGAGGGAGCTAGCGAGGAAGATCAGAGAGGGGAAGGACAGCTACAGGAAGAGGATGGATGACAAGCTGAAGCAGAATGACATCAACAGTGTGTAGAGATGCCTCAAAATCATCTCTGGGTACCAGGATACCTCCTCCCAGGCCGTGTGGGGTAGGGAGTAGGTGAACGACCTTAACCTGTTCTTCATCAGATTTGACCACCAACACCTGCTGCCTCCACCTTCATCTAGTCCCGTTGTCCACTGCCCTTCCTTCACCCTCCCCCTTACATCTCCCAGCAATCAGTGCACACCCCCAGCACACAGCCCCCTGCCCTAGTCTGACTCTCACTAAGACTCAGGTGAGATCTGAGCTGGAAAAGATCAAAGCAAAGAAGGCTGCAGGTCCGGACGGCATCAGCTTGAGGCTCCTCAAGTCCTGTGCAGACTAGCTGTACGGGATTGTGGAGCACATTTTCAGCTTGAGCCTGAAGCTGGGGAGTGTACTACAGCTGTGGAAAACATCCTACGTGGTACCCGTATCAAAGACTCCGCACCCCAAGGACCTGAACAGCTACATAACAGTGGCCCTCACATCACACCTGATGAAGACTCTGGCCCACCTCTGCCCCCTGGTGGGACCAGCGACGGACCCACTTCAGTTTGCTTACCAACATGGCATCAGATTGGAGGATGCAATGATCTTCATCCTACATCACTCCCTGTCCCATCTGGAGAAGCCTGGGAGCACTGTGAGGAATGTGAGGAAAACCAAGGTACATGAGGTGGTCTGCAGCAGGCGTGGACAACCCCCCACAACACTGGTAAACATCCAGGGAACAGACATTTAGATGGTGACATCTTACAAGTACCTGGGTGTTGACCTGAACAGTAAACTAGACTGGTTACACAACACAAAAGCACTCTACAAGAAGGGGAAGTGCAGGCTGTTCCTCCTGAGGAGACTCAGGTCTTTTGGAGTGCAGGGGCGCTCCTGAAGACCATCTACGATTCTGTGGTAGCATCAGCCATCACGTTTGGAGCGGTCTGCTGGGGCACTAGCATCACGGCAGCTGACAGGATGGAACAGACTGATCAAAAAAGCTAGCTCTGTTTTGGGTCACCACCTCGATCCAGTGGAGGCGATAGGAGAGAAGAGGATGGTTGCTAAGCTGTCATCTGTGCTGGAGTCCGAGTCTCACCCCATGTGGGACATGCTGAACACACTGAGGACCTCATTTAGTGGTAGGCTGTGTCATCTCAGGTGCTTGACCGAGAGGTTCTACAGATCTTTCCTACCTATGGCTGTCAGACTTTACAATCTAACTGGTACTGCTCATAGACGCCGTATTAAATGTCACAGCTTTGCAAGAGTAGAGATCGTCCCCTCCAATACACATCTTATACAATTACAATTTTAACACAACATAACAAAAATATTTTTTTTGTAAGTTGTCTGTGTTTTTTCAACTGATTTACTGTAAGACAATTTTGCAGCGCTGAATCCGAAAATGACATCTGTTTCTTTTGAACAGGTCAGGTTTTTATGCTAAGTTGTAAGCAGTTGTACAGCAGTTGCACAGTTGTACTGTAAATTGAATAGTAGACAATGATAAAGGTAAGTACATGTAAATTGAATGATACGTCATCATTGTTCAAAATTCAGAGAATTTCAAAAAATAAAGAATTTTGCATCATATAAAGCGAAAATACCCGTACATGTAAACAAAAACGTAAAAAAACATGTGGCCACAGTTCACAAAGTTGACCTGATTGAGCAAAACCAATGTGATTTTCCAATTCAGCACATCAAAATTGTCCTAAATCAGCTAAAAAAACTTCAACAATAAATTTGGTGTTGACCAGTGCTATTGACGGTGGAAACAACACTGTTCACTCAAATGTGAAATATAATGTCCGAGTCTATATTTACCTCCGCCAGGCCAAAGGCCAGGAGGAGGTTATGTTTTTGCCAGCGTCTGTCTGTTTGTCTGTTGGTTAGCAAGATAACTCAAAAAGTTTTGGACAGATTTAGATGAAACTTTCAGGCCTTGTTGGAAATGGTACAAGGAAGAACTGATTAAATTTTGGGGATGATCCGGATCACCATCTGGATACAGGAATTTTTTAAAGGATTCTTCAACATTGTGAGATACGGCCATTTCCAACATGTGCGCAGGCGCAATGGAGGGTGCTGGTCGTCGTGTCTGACGAACACAAACTCCGCGTTCTTCAAAGTTTTAGGCACAAAAACACGCGGACACGGTGTTTCACGTGGGCCCTGCCCACGTGGGCCCTGCCCACCGTGTTTCACACTGTGAAACACGGTGGGCAGGGCCCGCCAGCGTGCCTGAGTTTGCGCTACGCTGCAAAAGCTGAGACGGGCAGCTGTCCGACACCGGATTATTTGGTAGAAATTCCCCGGGAAGCCATAGGGGCTGCGCTAAAAACAAGCTCTCTGCCGGGGAAGCTTCCAAATCCTCTTTTGCCGCAGAGCGCAACCCCAATAAAACCCACGACAACCTGTCTACACAATTTGCATCCGTCAGTGAAGCCCTGAGTGCTGCTTTCAGTGGAGCAGATGGACACAACACCAACGCTTCAGTTTATTACCTCCGCCAAGGAGGTAATGCTTTTACTACTGAACCACTAATCCTATCATTGTGAATCCAGTTGCTAGTCATGTTTTCATGGTCAAGGAATCTGAAAATGTACACACAAACACTGTATGGGGGGGGGGGGACTGTGGCGCTTGGCGGAGGTCTGCGCTCTCCGAGTGCTTTTCTAGTTTTAGTTATATATTGCCAGTAATGTAACTAACTGCATTGCTGTTAATACCATCTAACTGTAATGCTCCTGCACTGTGTATATATACTGTGTACATATGCATTACTGCTTTGGCTAACCAGTTCTTATCTTATTTATTATTGCTCTGAGTGCTGCTATCCCTTTTATGCTGCAATCCTGTAATTTTCCTATTGTGGGACTAATGAAGGCTTATCTTCTCTTCTCTTATCTCATCTCATCTGTTGACTTGTTTTGGAAATATGACCCAGAGGACACAGAGCAGACTCAGAGGCACAAGGCAAGTAACAGAGTTTATTAGTGCTGGTGCTCCTGAGGTGTGTGCGCTGACAGCCGTGCAGGGAGAGAAGGGAAACAGGACGAGCTTAGACAAGGGTCATGAATGGGCAGTGACTAATTAGTTGCAATAATTTCTTACGTTGACTGGAGGGATACTGAGCGTGAGTGAATTTACTCCAGACAACAGTAAGTGACAGAGGACAGTAGGAATCCTGCAGCTTGCTGGGATGTGATTTCAGCAGTCCTTGCTTGTGGCAGGGAGAAGGATGATTGATCACAGCTGTGCTCACAGAGGGCGTGGAGCCCACGTTGACAAGGCGGTTGGTAGATTTCTGTAGAGGAAAGGGGAGAACAGGGGAATTTGAGGATAATAATGCAGAGAGTAATAGTTATGTGTCCTCCCTTAGATGTCCGCTGAGGAAGGAGTCCAAATCAGCCAGGAGGATCCGGGGAACCTATGCACAGGAGAGAACAAGGACTAGAAGACAATTTTCTCCTTACATGATTCCAGGGTTGGCAGGCAATAGGCACTAGGGCTAGAGAGGCAGGTCTGGGAATACAGGGAGCAGGAAGAGGAGGCGGAGGCACCAGGGAATTCAGGCAATCAAAAAGCAGAGTGGATATCAAGTTCAAGAGAGAGGCTGATGGCATGAAAGACATCTGACGATCTCACAACATGTGACAGCCTCTCCACATCTTAAATAGGCAGCTCCGCATTAGCTGCAGGTGAGGCAATTAACCCAGCTGTCCCTAATCAGTGACAGAGAGAGCTGCAGTGGAGAGGAAAAACAATGACACAGCCTCAAACCGTAACAGCCCCCCCCACCCACACCCTCCTTCAAGGGGCACCACCCGTTATCCCCCTTGGCTTGTCAGGGTGTGACAGATGGAATTCTTGTACCATATTGGAGACCTTGAAATAGAAGCCGGGAATCCAGGATTGCTCCTCGGGTCCATAGCCCTCCCAATCCATGAGATATTGGAGGCTCCAGCGACGAACATCCAAGACGTGCCTCACATTGTAAACTTGGTCACCATTGATGATCCTGGAAGGAAAAGGGTTTCAGGGGGACAGAGGGGACTGGAAAAGGCAGGCTTGACATTAGACACATAAAATGTAGGGTAAATGTGAAGTCATGGGGGCAGGCGAAGGCATACAGAAGCAGGGTTAATGACATGGTGGTAAAGGGACCAATGTAGCAAGAAGAAAGTTTGCTTGGAGTTAGTTTTGAGAGAAATATTGGCCAATATTGGAACAGGCCATACCTGATGACCAGGGGTGTAGTCGAGGGGCCGGGGTCCTCCGACGATCGGAGATGGTGTGGTTCTGCTGCGCTGTATGGAGGAGGGCTTCTGTGGTGGTTTTCCAAATGCACTAGCAGCAATGGCTGTGGCCCTGTACTGAATGGACGGTGATTCCACCCTCTGTGAAGGGCAGGGGTGGCAGATTGTAGCCCAGGGAGGCCTCAAAAGGAGATATGCTGGTGGCGGGCGATGCAGCAGAATTGTGAGTGTATTCAGTCCAGGGGAGGTATGAATTCCAGGGCGAGGGGTTCTGGGAGGTGATGCAACAGAGAGCCGCTTCTAACTCTTGGTTTGCCCGTTCCGACTGCCCGTTGGTTTGTGGGTGGAAACCAGAAGAGAGGTTCGCGGAGGTAACTACTGCATTGCAAAATGCCCTCCACACCCGCTAGGCAAACTGTGGACCCCTTTCATATACTATGTCGGTGGGTATGCCATCTAGAAAGACGACGTGTTGCATCAAGAGTTCAGCTGTTTTGAGGGTTGAGGGCAGTTTGAGTAGAGCTATAAAGTGGGTGGCTTTGGAGAAGCCATCGATTATGGTGAGAATGATTGTTTGACCTTTGGATTGTTGAAGTCCAGTGATGAAATCTAAAGCTATGCTCACACAAGGATGACTAGGAGTCGGTAACTACTGCAGCAAACCTGCCAGAGTGGTGGAGGATAATTTTCCAGAAGCACATTGACCCGGAAATACAGTCATGTCAAAAAAATTTGGACACACCTTTGAATAATCAGTTTTTCATTAAGAAATGTTCACATATCTATGTCTAACTTTGTTTTTGTTTTTATTTGCATTTTTTTTAATTTATTTTAGCCATTGTAACCGGGAATGAATGTTGGGGTGTCCTAAAACAGATTGGGGGGGGGGGGGGGTAATTTATTCCTCACTATTTTTTTAGAATTACATTTTGCAGAAAAGTTGAAAAAAAAGTCTTTAATTCATTTTTAATTGTTTAGTTGCTACATGAATATCCCAGTATTTTTAACTTTGCTATTAGATATCCATATGTCCAAATATGTTAAAAAAACAAACAAAAAAAACAAAACAAACTCAGGCTTATGCAGGGTACCCTAATTTTTTCACATGACTGTATTCTCTGGCACCCCTTCTCAGGGAGGGCCACCAAAAGGCCCACCTGGTGTGGAAAATGGTGTGGCCAATATCAGGGTGGCAGGTGAGCTTAGAGGACTGGACCCAATATAGGACCCCCCCCCCCCCCCCCCAACAGCAGAGGGGATGTATAATCGTCCTGGGTGAGCACCCCCCCCCCCCCCCACACACACACACCCCGCCAGTCTTGTTCCTGTTTCTGTGCCCGTCTGACTTGGGCCTCAATTTGCCAGGAGAGGGCCCCTAGGACACAGGAGGAGGGAATTATATTATCATCAGAGGGTGGTGCATGGTCAGGAGAGAACTTTCTGGACAGGGCATCTGGTTTTGTGCTCTTTGAACCAGGTTTATAAGTGAGGGTGAAGTGAAAATGAACAAACAGCATGCATCTAGCCTGGCACGAATTAAGCCATTTGGCAGTCCTAAGATACTATATGAAGAGTTCTTTTGCAAAAACAGATAAATCCAGTAGAGTTCAAAATGACAAAAAAACACTTTTTCATCTGTAGGTTTATAGGTGTCAGTATTTCAAAATCAGCTTCTAAATCATGATCACCTGAAATATGTGTATCTTAGACATAATAAAGCAAAAAATCAAACATCAACTCATTTTTACTTTTTCGCAATTTATTAGTATTTTTTTTTTCAAAAACAGATAAGTCCTGAAAACTATGCTATTTTGTCTGGAACATACTTGAATGTCTATTAGCATCAATTAACTATGATTGACACTAATTTAGGCAAATCCACTCAGTAAAATGGGATAATATAGCTATAATAAAGCTATAATTCAAGATTCAAAGATTTTATTGTCAATACTACTATACGTACAGAACATACAGGACAAATAAAATGGTGTTTCTCTCTCTCTTCATTGGTGTGCACAATATAAAAAGAAAAAGAATAAGGCTGGAAAAAAAAGAAACTCCTTCCCCATATAGTGTACTATATAGTGAATGTGCAGCCAACGGAGCAGTGAGAGAAGAGCCTCACATCACAACATAAACTACCTTAAGATATTTATATTTAATAATTCAGCAAAAACAATTTGACTTCATACATAGTTACTACAAATTACATGCAGGTGTTCATCTTTTTACTACTGTTAATCTGTCACATTTTACGGTCTTACGTGATGACGTCATTAACCGTGCTGGGAAAACAAGCCCAGTAATGCCGTAATTTTGAATGAATAAATGAATGCATTTATTTTATTCGGTGATAATAATAATAAACACATACAATACAATAAGAACACACAAAAGAACAACCAAAAGGGTGTAGGGCTGAAGGTAGTGCTTATATAGTGCCTACCCCATTACAATTTTAAAATCAATAACATAAAAATTTTAGTCTTACCCAAAATCAAAGAAAATCAAATAGAACAAGTGGACAAAAAAAACTTTAAGTTATTACAGATTTATCGCCCAGCATTTATAGTGAGATACTGGGAGATTTTCTCATCTTTGTACAATTTTTTGAATTGCATCAGAGTTGAACATGTTTTAATATTTCCAGAGCAACAGTTCCACAGTTTAACTCCAGTGACAGACATGCAATGATACTTTATATTTGTTCTAACCTTTGGCTTATTAAAAACAGAGTTACCACTTAGCTCATATTTGCTTTCCCTTTTTTTAAACAGTCTCTGAATATTTACAGGTAATTGGTTATTATTTGCTTTGTACATGATTTGAATGACATTATAATCTACCAGATCTCTAAATTTAAGAGCATGCAATTGAATGAATATTGGATTTGTTGGTTCACGGTAAGGTTTCTTTGATACAACGCGTACGGCTTTTTTCTGTAGTAAAAAGATAAAGTTTGTGTTTGTTTTATATGTATGTGTTTCCCCAGATCTCCACACAGTATGTCATAAAAGGAACTATCAGTGAATTATATAAAATGCAAAGAGATTTCTGACACAGGAGATCCTTAACTTTATACAATACGGCAATGGATTTAGACATTTTAGTTTTGACATAATTTATGTGTGATTTCCAGTTTAGTTTGTTATCAGCAATGACCCCTAGGAACTTGGTTTCAAAAACTGTGTCAATTTCAACATTGTTTATTTTAATTTTTCTGTGATTATATAATTTGTGGTTTCCAAATATTATACATTTTGTTTTTCCAAGGTGAATAGATAATTTATTGGCAGTGAACCATTGATTGATTTGTTTAAGTTCATTTTCTACTGAATCCAGAAGCTGCTTAAGATTTTCTCCACTACGAAAAAAAGTTGTGTCATCTGCAAATAAAATACACTTGAGCAATTTAGACACAGAACATAAATCATTAATATACAAAATAAACAGCAATGGACCAGGCACAGAACCCTGTGGTACCCCACATGTCATCTTCAGCAACTCAGAGTCTGTATTATTCACATGAACATATTGATATCTGTCTTCTAAATAGCTGTGTAACCAGTCGAAAGCAATTCCTCTGATGCCATACTTATGTAATTTACTGAGGAGTAATTTATGTTCAACTGTATCAAATGCCTTTTGTAAGTCCAGAAATATTCCAACTGTGTATTCTCTTCTATCTGTCGCATCCGTAATCTGTTCAACAAAGTCCATGAGTGCCAGTGAGGTGGTCCGGTTCTTCCTGAATCCATACTGTTGTTCGCAGAGTATATTGTGCTTATCAGTGAAATCATTTAGTCTCTTAACAAATATTTTTTTTCCAGTATTTTGGAGAACTGAGGTAACAAGGAGATGGGTCTGTAGTTTGACAATAAGTGTTTGTCACCAGTCTTATAAAGAGGAACAACTCTTGCTATTTTCATTTTCTTTGGAAATTTACCAGCAGTAAGTGACATGTTGCATATGTAAGTGAAGTGTTTAACAATACAATCAATAATACATTTAACCAAGAACATACTGAAATCATTACTATCAGTTGATTTTTTGTCTTTGAATTTGTTAACAATGTCAAGAATTTCTTTTTCATCTGTTTCTTTCATAAACATTGAGTAAGCGTTTATGTTGACGACATGGTCAGCGCCACTTGTATTTGCTGATGATTCAGTGGAGTTGGCAATCTTTTTTCCTATATTAAAAAAATGTGCATTAAACGTGTTGGAGATCAAGCTATTTTCAATGATTATTCCATTTTCTGAATTTAAATAAGAGATGTGGTTGGAATTTAGTTTTCCTCTCTTTGTTATATTATTTAACACCTTCCATATATTACAAGTATTAGTTTTGTTTTTTCCAATAATTTACTGTAATATGTTTTTTTATTCAATCTTAAAATACTAATGAGTTTATTTTTATAAGTCTTGTATTTCTTTTCTGCTTCCACAGTTCTTAATTTCAGAACCTTTTTGCATAACAAGTTTTTCTTTTTACAAGCATTTTGCAGGCCCTTGGTGATCCAAGGCTTATCTCTGTATTTAACTTTCGTTTCCTTTACCACTAGAGGACAGTGTTTATTATATAGTTGTGATAAAATAGAGACAAATTCTCCATATGCTGTATCAATGTCGTCAACATAAACACCGCTCCAGTCTTGTATATTACTGAGATAAAAACACTTCTGAGAGAGAAGAAGAGGATCTTCAGGTCGGGGAACAGGGAGATGCTGAAGTCCGTACAGAGGGAGCTGAGGAGAAAGATCAGAGAAGGCAAGGACAGCTTCAGGAAGAAGATGGAGGACAAGCTGCAACAGAGCGACATCAGCGGGGTCTGGAGAAACCTTAAAACCATCTCTGGGCTCCAGAATACCTCCCCCCAGGCCACGGGGGCAGGGAGCGGGAGAGCAATCTGAATCTGTTTTTTAATAGGTTTGACCAACCGCCCTCCCCCCCCCCCCCCGACTGCACAACAACCACTGCTGCAACTGAAGACATCAAGTCCTGCTGCCCACTCCCCACTCCACCATCACCCCCCACTCCCAACACACAGCCCCCCAACCTGACCCTCACTAAGACCCAGGTGAGGACGAAGCTGAGGAAGATCAAGGTGAGGAAGGCGTCGGGACCGGACGGCATCAGTGCAAAGCTGCTCAAGTCCTGTGCAGACCAGCTGTGTGGGATTGTGGAGTACATCTTCAACCTGAGCCTGAAGCTAGGGAGGGTACCACAGTTGTGGAAAACATCTTGTGTGGTACCTGTACCAAAGACTTCCCACCCCAAAGATCTGAACAGCTACAGACCAGTGGCCCTGACATCCCACATGATGAAGACCCTGGAGAGACTGCTCCTTGCTCACCTCTGCCCCCTGGTGGGACCAGCGATAGAACCACTCCAGTTCGCCTACCAGCATGGTATTGGGGTGGAGGATGCTGTCATCTTCCTCCTTCACCGTTCTCTGTTCCACCTGGAGAAGCCCGGGAATGCAGTGAGGATCATGTTCTTTGACTTCTTCAGTGCTTTCAACACCATCCAACCGATGATCCTGAAGGACAAGCTGCTCTGCACAGGGGTGGACCAGCACCTGTCATCATGGATCCTGGACTACCTCACAAACCAACCACAGTTTGTGAGAACCCGGGACTGTGTGTCCGACACGATCATCGGTAGCACGGGGGCCCCCCAGGGAGCGGTTTTGGCTCCCTTCCTGTTAACCCTTTATACTGCGGACTTCTCACACAACACAACACCCTGCCATCTACAGAAGTTCTCTGACGACTCTGCGATCGTGGGCCTCATCTCCAACCGAGATGAAGCTGAGTACAGATGGCTTATCCAGGACTTTGTGGACTGGTGCCATCGGAACTGCCTCCAGATCAACGCGAGGAAAACTAAGAAGCTGGTGCTGGACTGCCGCAGGCAAGGACAACCCCTCACAGCACCAGTTAACATCCAGGGAACAGACATTGAGATGGTGACATCCTACAAGTACCTGGGTGTTCATCTGAACAATAAACTAGAATGGTCACACAATACTGACGCACTCTACAAGAAGGGACAGCGCAGGCTGTTCCTACTGAGGAGACTCAGGTCTTTTGGTGTACAAGGGGCGCTGCTGAAGACATTCTACGACACGGTGGTGGCATCAGCCATCACTTGTGGAGTGGTCTTCTGGGGCAGTGGCATTACAGCAGCCGAAGAAGAGACTGAACAAACTGATCAAGAAAGCTAGCTCTGTCCTGGGGCAGCGCCTTGACACAGTGGAGGAGATGGGAGAGAGAAGGATGGTGGCTAAACTGTCATCTCTGCTGGAGTCCGAGTTCCACCCTATGCAGGACACACTGAATGCACTAAGGAGCTCATTTAGCAGCAGACTACATCATCCTAGGTGCACAACCGAGAGGTTTCACAGGTCCTTCCTACCAACGGCTGTCAGACTGTACAACCTAAGCAGGGCTGCTCGCAGAGATGGCAAAAAGACATGACAATCTAATAGTATTGAATGCAAAAGACGCAATAGACTTATACAATGGTCCCCTCCGGTATACAACTAGGAAAATACCGGTAGCTACGGCGGGTGACAATATGTATTGGTACATAATCATACCATGTAGGATAACTAAGTAGACGGTTATGCTGTTTCATTCCATCTAGCTACAATGCCCCGCACTGTGTGTGTTTATATATTTATTCCATCTAGTGACAATGCTCCACACTGTGTGCTTATATATTTACATATTTATTCCATCTAGCTACAGTGCTCCGCTCTATGTGTGTTTATATATTTACATATTTATTCCATCTAGCTACAATGCTCCGCACTGTGTTTATATATTTACATATTTATCCCATCTAGCTACAATGCTCCGCACTGTGTGTTTATATATTTACATATTTATTCCATCTAGCTACAATGCTCCGTACTGTGTGTGTTTCTATATGTTTACATATTTATTCCATCTAGCTGCAATGCTCCACATCGTGTGTCTATATATTTGTGTTTATATGTACATATGTATACTCACTGCTCTTGTTTTTTCTTGCCTTCTGATTGTTGCTCTGAGTGTTGCTATCCCTGTGCTGTTGCAATCCTGGAATTTCCCCATTGTTGGACTAATAAAGGCTTATCTTATCTTATCTTATTTTTAGATCATTTCTAAGATTGTTGATTGCAGTTTCTGTTACAAGTCATTTAAAAACCTGATCTATTTCAATGTTATGTGTTACACCAGTGTATGAAGATACAAAAACAGGCAGATGGTCTGTCACATCATTGACAATAAGGCCAGCAGTTACATTCCCCTCAGTGACATTTGTGAAAATGTTATCAATAAGCGTGGCTGAATGTGTTGTTATTCTAGTGGGGTATGTTATTGAAGGGTAGAAACCCATACAAAACGTGGAATTTATGAATTCACTTATTTGGATATGGTCATTTGGATTTAATAAATCAATATTGAAGTCTCCACAAATAAGTACCAGCTTCTTATTACCTGCTGCACTGAAAAGCTCAGACAATTTTTCTTTGAAAATATCAATATCGGTACCCGGTGCTCTATAAATGCAACTTATTAAGATGTTTTTTGTAGTTGTAATTAATTCCACAGTTACACACTCCATGATGTTTTCCATTTCAAAAGACATATTATCTACAACTTGGCTTTGATAGCAGGACCTGATATATAAACCAACACCACCACCCCATTTTTTTTGACCTGCTTGTGGTATATAAATCATAGCCTCTCATTTGCACTGTATGAAGTTGGTCATTTTTTAGCCAAGTCTCAGAAATTGCAACAGCAGAAAAATTTGTGTTATATTGCAACAAACTGTCCTGGATTTTGGAAAAATTCATGTTGAGACTTCTACTATTAAAGTGTATTATTGACAATGATTGGTCAGAAATTGTATTTTTTAGTTGGTCTGAGCTAAAGTATTTACACGGATGTTTAATACTGTTGAAAAAGTGATTTTCAGGATCGGTTTCATATTCAACACTGTGTGGCTTATGCTCAGTATATTCGTACCCTTTAGAAATGAGGTTGTTTCCTATAAAAGTTTGTATCTTAATTATTCCAGTCAATGGAAACAAATGCACAGTTTATATCTCTAAGTTGATAATGAAATGTCAATCATTTCTGGTTGATTTTTGGCTCCACTGATTTTGATGTACTGTTACAGGGATGGCGTGGGTGAATAATGAGTCTGTCATACCTTAAGTAGGCTATGTCCCCCCGTGCTCTTGCAGCTTTCAGCTCTGGCATTAATTATTTTCTCTTCCTTCTTACCAAATCAGTGAAGTCCTCATTGATAAAGATTTTTGTTCCTTTGATGGACTTGGCTCTTTGAAGAATGGTCATCCTGTCCTTGTGCCGCAGGAACTTGACCACAATGGGCCTCGGTCTTTCTCCTCCAAGTTTCCCGGTGCGGTGGGCTTTCTCCATCTCGATCCCTGGTGGTAACTGTAGTTTCTTCATGAGAATATTTTTAATCTTCTCCTCTGTGTTGGCCAAGGTCTCTCCTGGTGCCTCCACAACACCATCAAAGACTAGATTATTTCTCTGGGATTGTCCTTCCAGATATTCAAATTTGTCAGTGATAGTCAACAGACTGTCACACACTTTAGAAACATCTGATTGCAGCACATTGTTGCGGTCTGCTTGTTTAAACAAATCGGCTTTTATGTCATCTACGTCTTTTTGAGTGAACTGTAGACTGGTTTTAATGTCCTGCAACTCTCTCATCATCGTGTCCACTCTTGCATTAGCTGAGTCCATGATTACTTTGATGAGGCTTTTGAAAGTTTCCTGTTGTTGGTTTAACAATGGAGAAAACAGTTCTTTTTGCTGTTGCAGTAAGTCATTTACCTGTGCAAGGGACACATATTCCTCCTCAGAATTGGCCTCTGCTTTTGCCTTAGGTGGCATTTTGCTGCAGTTTTGCAATAATTTGCAGTGGACATGGAGACAAGAGTCTGTTTCCAAGACTATTTCAGTGTTGATGAAACATTCAAGCAGCAACAACAACAGGAATGCATGTAAGGCGCCTGATGGAGGTGGCTGCAGGGCCTGGTGGTGGTAACTGCCTGTGAAGTCTGGTGGTGGGAACTGCCTGTGAAGCCTGGTGGTGGCGGCTGCCTGTGGAGCCTGATGGTCGTGGCTGCTGGCCTGGTGATGGTGGCTGCCTGTGGAGCCTGTTGTTGGTGGCTGCCTGTGAGGCCTAGTAGTAATGGCTGCCTGTCTGCTTCTAAGGCAGAAAGGCCCAGTTCTAAATCCACCAGAATCTTCCCCCAAGCCACCAATCCACTGCCAAGTGTCAGATCACCTCCAAAAGTCCAGAACTAGCCAGAGGTGAAGAATTGAAGTTCTATTACCTCTTGAACAGGTAGTATTTAATCCTCCTGCTCAGTGCTGCTGCTCAGTGCTCATTTTATTGTGATATTGAGTTTACTGTATAGTCCACTATATCTAAATTCACTATATAGTGAGTAGGGAGGGAGGGAGGGAGTGAACATTCCAAACACAGCCAGGGAAATCAGTCAGAGCAAGCAGACCAGGAAGGCAGCCAAGATGAGTCACCTGACCCAAATTCCAAGTGCTGATTTGCCCTGTGGAGTTATCTGCTTTTGTTAAAAAAAAAAAAAAAAAAAAAAAAACTCCCGGCGTTTATCGACTTTTGATAAAAAACATGAATTTGTAGTGTCTGTAACATAGGACATATCGGCTTTTGAGACAAAACAATTTGAACTTCTATAAGTAGGTAATGTTAACAGTTGTTTGCTGTAAAGAGGGAAACTTTTTTGTAAGTGGTGTTTATCGGTTATTGCAAACAATCTCTTCATATTCTGAATTTTTGTGATCCATCCACACCACAAACGGTTGAGCGGCCCCCCTCCAGCCAGTGGCGCCATTCCTCCAGAGCAAGTTTCACAGCTAGCAGCTCTTGGTCACCACCTCCGTAATCCCTCTTGGAGGGTGACAGGCAAATAGAGAAATAGGTGCAGGGATGCAGTTTCCCGTAAGTGACTGAGCGCTGGGATAGAACCCCACCCACCCGAGAACTGGAGGCGTCCACTTCTACAATGAACTTGAGGGACAGATCAGGATTAATCAAATTAGGTGCCTCCATGAACAGCCCCTTTAGCTGCTGGAACACTGGAACACTGCCAATGAAAAGGGTGCTTAATGGATGTAAGCCTAGTGAATGGGGTGACAATACCACTGTAGTTTTTTAATAAGGTGCCAGTAAAAATTGGTGAACCCCAAAAGCCATTGTAACTGTTTTCTGGATGTGGGAGTTGGCCAATTAGTGATTGCCTGGATTTTAGCCAGCTCAGGTTTTATCTGCCCCTCAAGAATCACAAACCCTTGGAATGTGGTAGATGTGGTGTGGAACTCACATTTCTCAGCCTTGATGAACAATTGATTCTCCAACAGGCTCTGAAGGATGGTGCGCACGTGGACCTGGTGTTCTTCTGGGGAACGGGAGAAAACCAAGATGTTGTCTAGATACACAAACACAAAGATATTAAGGAATTCCCACAGCATGTCATTGATTAGGCGTTGGAACACTGCGGGTGCATTGATAGATAGATGTACTTTATTGATCCCAAACTGGTGAGTCCAAAAGGCATTACCCAGTATTCAAAGAGTCCTGTAGGCATGTTGAACCCAGTCTTCCATTCATCTGGTGAATTATGGTGGAAATAGGGCTGCCAGTGATTGAAACTATTTTAATGTTGGATGAGAGTTGCTGTGTGGGTATCCATAACCTGGAAACTAATTGCTATGGGATGAAACTCCACTCCACACCTGAATCAAAGAGTGCATAACCTGAAAACTCATAGGCTGGTGCGTGAATGTGAATAGGAAGTGTTAACTTGCGGGAGGGGTTGATTGTGATTGTGCCCGTCAGACTCCCTACTGAGAAGGGCGGGCTTCTCCATTTGGGCACACAGGACACGTTGATAGGAAGTGCCAAGCGGAGCCAAAGTACAAGCATAACCGGTTATTGTGGTGGCGTTGATGCTCCCTGGGGACAGCGGTGGACGTGGACCTCCTGCTCGTCTCAATAACATCGGTTCCGTGGCTTCTGCAGGGTCTGAAGAAGAGAGATAGATGGAATTTGGGAGCAATCTGCTTAACGGGGCAGCTGTGCCTGCTCCTGGGCTTGTTCCAATGCACATTCACCAAGGCAGTTATCCAGGGATATGGCCAGAGTGAATGATGCCTCAAGGCTTGGTGGTTTGTTGTGGGTAGCTTATTCATCCCGGAGATTTGGACTCAGACTGCGGGCAAAAATTCCCCTGAGTGCTACGTCATCCCAGTTCGATTCAGCTGCTACTACATGGAAGCTTATGGAGTACTCCGCTGCAGAAAGCAAACCCTGCTGGAGATTTAGTAACCTATTGGTTATATTGCCATAGGCATTGGTATGGTCAAAAACTGCCCTGAATTCTGTGATGATGTGGTGGAAAGAATGTTGGTCAAAATCTAGACCACTGACAATAGCCTGTGCCCAAGCCAGTGCGGACCCTTCAAGAAAGCTGATCATGTAACTAATTCGGCTATGTTCAGTGGGGAATTGCCTGGGGAGGTGCTGGATCACGAGGCGGCACTGGAGGAGAAACCCCCTGCAACCGCCCAGCTGCCCCCTGTAACGAGCCGGAGTGGTGACTGCTAGACACCTGGGCATTGGAGAGGTGGAGTGGGGGTGGCTGTAATTATCATCAAACGCTGAGGTTAGCCAGTCTGCTTGCTCAGATAGATGCTGAACCTGGGTGAGGGATGCCGCTAGTTCATATGACAAGTGCTCAATGCATAATTCCGCAGTTTCAAGATGCGGTGCCACCGAGGCTGCTGCCATGTTGGCTGGGTCTAGTTAGTACGATCGTGCTGACATGTTTTGCAAATATGACCCAGAGGACACAGAGCAGACTCGGATGCACAAGGCAAGTGGTAAAGCTTAGGCAAGGATCATGAATGGGCGGTGACTAATTAGTGGCAAAAGTTTCTTACGCTTGCTGGAGGAATAGTGAGTGTGGATGAATTTGCTCCAGACAATGGCAAGTAACAGAGGACAGTAGGAACCCAGCAGCTGGCTGGGATGTAACTTTGGCAGTCCTCGCGTGGGGCAGGGAGAAGGATGAGTGATCACAGCCCATGGAGGCGTGGAGCCCATGTTGACAGGGTGGTTGGTAGATTTCTGTAGAGGAGAGGGAAGAACAGGGGAATTTGAGGATTGTAATGCAAAGAGTAATAGTTACGTGTTCTTCCTGAGATGTCTGCTGAGGAAGGTGTCCAAATCTGCCAGGAGGATGCGGGGAACCTGTGGACAGGTGAGAAGAAGGATTAGAAGACAATTTACTCCTTACGTGATCCTGGGGCTGGCAGGCAATAGGCACTAGGGCTTCAGAAGCAGGTTTGGGAATGCACAGAGCAGGAAGAGGAGGCAGAGGCACAAGGGAATTCAGGCAATCATAAGCAGAGTGGATATCAAGTTCAAGAGCAAGGCTGATGGCATGAGAGACATCTGATGATCTCACAATATGTGACAGCCTCTCCACATCTTAAATAGGCAGCTCCGCATTAGCTGCAGGTGAGGCAATTAACCCAGCTACTCGTAATCAGTGACAGAGCTGCAGTGGAGAGGAAAAACAATGACACAGCCTCAAACCAAAAATTTGTAGTACTCTTTCTTGGCCTGAAACCATACTGCTGCTCACTGATTGTCACCTCTCCTCTTAACCTGGCTACAAAAACTCTTTTCCATATCTATAGTGTGGCTGATCAACTTTGTGCCTCTGTAGTTACTAGAGGTCTAAGCATCACCTTTGTTCTTAAAAATTGGTACCAAAACACTTCTTCTCCTCTCCTCAGACATCCTTTCACTCTCCTTTATTATTCAGTAGAATGTCTTAATCACCAAACTTTTAAAGAATTTATACTTTAATATGCAGTATTTGTATTTTGACTGTGATGGACTGGCATCCGCATGTACCCTGCCTGCCATCCAAAGACGCTGGGATAGGCTACAGCCCCCCCCCCCCCCCACCGTGACCCGGAAAAGGATTAAGTGGTAGAAAATGGATGGATGGATTTTGAGAAGATCCCCACTATTCATATCAAATAATGTTCTTCTGTTCCCCCAAAGCTCATGTTGCACAGACTGTGTACTGACCAATCAGATTTTAGTCCTTCCTTCATACTCTTTTTAATCAATTTTATGACTTTGGCTCAAACAACAGAACTCAGTACAATTGGTGAAAAAGTTACACTAATGGGCAGATCCCATCCTAATCTTTGACTGTAATTGGTCAAGCTCTGCTGTTAATTGTAAATATAAGGGCAGTCAAGTCACACCTGCCAAAGTACAAATATCTTTCTTTGTTCAGATTATAAAAGTCTTCGGAAAGTCTTAGGAGAGTCGACCATGTTCTCACCTACTAACCCCAGAGCGTGAGCTCTGTGTTCTTTTTGAAACTTTTCTCTAAAATTCACAGTTTCCTTATTTTACACCTTTTTCTTAAATTACTGTGCCAAGACTTGCTTTGATTTTCACTAAGATTAAGTCTGCTTTGTTCGGACCACGATGCATCAGAAGAATCGTAATATCTGGTTTGTTTTTCTAATATTTATCAAGTTTGTCGTTGTGATCGGACTTTGAATGATGAACAAATATTATTTGGAATTTGACAACCTGGCTAGACATCAAATTACTTTTTCTGTTTATAAACTGAGACTACCGACCTGTCTGACCAACATCCAGCTTCTATTGTTGTGACCTAAAGGAGCAGTGACCAGTACTGGACAGAAGCTGTCCTTTTCTCTCAACCCCACCAACAAACCTACATTTGGACCAAGTTGGTATCTGAAGGCCTGCCTTATCTGCTGCGCTTAAGGTGTTGTTCAGATTAAATTTGTCACGGCCGGTTCCAAGCCAAAGATATGATTATTGACTTCAGGAGGAAAACTCCCAGGCACAAAGTCACTGTACTAAAAGGCCAGACCATTGAATGTGTGCAGTCTTACAGATATCTTGGGACAGTTATTGATAGTAATTTGAACTTTGAAGAGAACTGTGAAAGGGTGTGCAAAAAGGGTTAGCAACATTTACATTGTTTAAGGAAACTTGCACACTTCCAAATTGACCGAACCATAATGACAATGTTTTATCGGGCTTTTATTGAATCTGTTTTATCCTTTTCTTTAGTGTCATGGTTTGGTCAGATAAAACTGAAACAGAGGAAATCCTTGGATCAGGTAGTTAGATGATCCAGTCATTTGCTTGGTGAGTCACAGCTGAGCCTGACATCCCTGTACACCAGACAGGTACAGAGGATGGCTACCTCCATTTTAAATGATGACTCCCACCCTTTGCACTGCCACTTTCAGCTTCTTCCCTCAAGACGGAGGTTTGCTGTCCCAAAAAGTAAAACCCAGCGCTACAAAAACAGCTTTGTTCCTGCTGCTGTCAAAGAGTTGAACAAGATGTAGCAATATACTGCACATAATTTAGTTATCTATTTATTAATTTTTATTTTTGTAGGTTTTTTATTTTGGTTCCAAATCTTTTATTGGGTTTTAGACTTTTATTGAGTGTTTAATCTCTTTGACTTAGTTTTTAACTTTTCAATATGACCCTTCTCTCTTCTCTCTTTGTTTTTTCCCTTATCGCTTTGTCTTATGTCCTGATTGGTGGAGCCTTGAGTATCGTGTTTATAGTCAGCTTCATGTGTGCCTGTGTTTGTGTTCATGTTGAATATAATTCATGTTGTAATATAATTTACAAACCACAATATAATTGTGGTTTGTAAATGTGTCTAAAAGGATGTCACCTGACTGCAAAACAAATCTACCTACTGGTACAAATAAAGTAACCTGAACCTGAACCTGAACCATTGCCATAACAAAATAAGGGGGAGAGATGCCAAGATTGCAAATAACTTTTAATTTATTTGTGAAAGCATATTAAACAACAAAGAAGAAAAGAGATGAAGTGTGGAGATATGTTGAGTCAGTTGTGTGGGAGTGATGGATGTGTGGAAATATAGTGAGTGCATGTTGTACAGTGAACCAGCATAACCCAAAATGCCGCATGTGGAGAGGAGCCTCTCCTGAATGAATGGAGCAGGGGGTTCTTGAGGCTTCCAAAACCCCGGGCCCAGGTGCATCCACTTGCCCATTAATTACCTGGAAAAGGATAACATTAATAAGAGGGCCAAAGGGGCTGTCACAAATTTAATTTTCCAGAATATTCCTTTTATAAGCTCTATAAACCTAGCATCATCAAGCTCCTTTCAGAACTGTAAATACAGTTATCTATTCATTAACCTCTGTTCCTTTTCAGAGTAACACAATTGTTTTTATAAACTGATTCTTATTATCATTTGCTTCATAAAAGTGCATCCATTTTTCCTAACTGTTTTGCTTTACAGCTATTTTACGTTTTTGTTTTTTTTTCAGTTTCCATTATAGTGCCAATTTAAGCGACCTATGTTTTTCTGTGGTTCCACAAATGTTCAATAATACACTTTATGCTCAGTAATCCATTAGCAGTTTAATGTGCTCATGATTCACGCTGAATTCACTGCCTTGAAGTAATCTGAATGTGCTCATCTATGCTGAATCTTTCTTTTTCAACTGTTAAAAAGGTATAATGGAGTTATTGTTTAATTTCATCTTCATATTCTTGATTAAAAGCAGAAAGAACAAATAAGCTTCAAGAAGGATAGATCACTGATACAAATTTCAATTACTGATAAAAATTTGTCCACCCTCTGGACTGGTGCTATTGAGGTAATTTCAATTAATGTATTTGTACCCACATAACCACTACAGTGGATCTTAAAAACAGCAGAGGGTTGGCACTGTCAAATCACGACATATACAATTTACCTGGAAGAGACAAAAATGTTTTTGACATTTCTGGGAAAGAAAAATGAGATAAAAACTGTGTGCTTTTTTAATAGAATTGGCTATTTTGATATTTTTTGATATTTATGTAACCAATAGACACATTTCAGATAATTAAACGCTACAAACACACCATTTTTAAGTCAATGACCCCTTTACGTCTGAAGAATTTAACAGTCTTGCGGTTGAGACAGTTCAGATAAACAAAGCTGCAACCTAGAAGACAGCAAAGCACAGGCCTTGTCAAGATTTTGAAAAATTTAAGTATATGAATATCATCAAAATCTACAGTATGTAAATGTAGTTTGATAGTACCCTAAAAAAGTGTATCCTTTATGAAGCAGTATTGATCAGCAGATTGTAGTGTACTTACACAGGGTGTACTACAACGCAACATTAGTGGCTTAGCTGGGTAAGTTGAGACTTCATCAAAGTTTTCTGTATCACAAAGCTGGATCTCTTTTTATTGGGCTACATCACCATGAGCTCATAACCCTGGGTCCATTTCCCAAACTATGATGGAGGTTCACCTAATCAAGATCTAACTTTTGACTGTTTCCCAAAATGTTCAGAAAAATATCGGATTATGTCAGAACTACACTGGCTTCAACTAATACAGGATCTCTGATTACTTCTTTAATATCTGAAGGCAGTCGTCACAGTGTAGCGCATTTAAAGAAACACAAATTCACTATGTGTATCACATATAGTCCTGATAGTCCTGCATTGTTCAGTGGGTATGATTTATGTATCTATACAGGTCACCATCTATTCATCTACGATGTATATAAGTTATTTGGGCAGTTATACTTTCCATGGATAATCCTTTTGTTGTCTATGACGCTGTGTGTGTTTCTGTCATTTTGGTCATCTACTGTCATGCTGCTATTACACTGTAATTTCTCAGTTTGGGATCAATAAAGTACATCTATCTATCTATCTATCTGTTTGTTTGTCTGTCTGTCTGTATGCAGAATCAAAAATGGATAAAAAAGAGCAGTATAATTATTGAAAGTAGCCTACTATAGTGCAATGTAGGCTGCAAGCCAATCCCTCTTTGTATTGCTTGTATAAATGATTATGGAGGAAGAAGAAGAAGAAGAAGAAGAAGAAGAAGAAGAAGAAGAAGAAGAAGAAGAAGAAGAAGAAGAAGAAGAAGAAGAAGAAGAAGAAGAAGAAGAAGAAGAAGAAGAAGAAGAAGAAGAAGAAGAAGAAGAAGACACTAAACCCCATTCTCTGAATCAAATTCTTGGTGGTCTAAATTTAGGGTTGTCAACTTTGTCACAACCAAATCAGGGACAGAGGGCTTAACTAAGGCTGTGAATCTTTAGAAGTCACACAATTACATTCATTTCTGATTTTGGGGGTCACGATTTTCGATTCAAAATGATTTTCGATTCACATTTGGCTCTCAGTTCAGTACAAAAACCCACTAATAGGAAAAAAAAAGTCCACTGCACTGCAAAAAATGCTGAGGTAAGCTTGAAAGCAGAGTAAAGCTTGTTGATGTTTGGGGGTTATATTTTTTAAAAATTGCATCAACTGATTTGCAATAAAATACTGTTAAATGAAAAAAAGTAGGCTTAGCTTAGTAACTGCTTTTTTATTTCTTGAAAACTTGTGAGTTTCAAAAATGAAATTGTACACAAGTGAAATAAATTTTGAAACTTTTCCTTTTCAGCATATCACAGTTCCCAACAGCTTTTCCACAGTGTGTAGGTTTGGTTGCCCTCCAGCATTCTAGAAATATAGGCTATTCAGTAAAAACAAAAGTAAATTTGATCACAAACATTTTGAACATCCATTTAAACAGTAGTGCTACCTGACCTGGCAGTCAGTGTACAGTTACCTATACAATAACTTAATGCAATAAACACATTCATTAAGAACTGAATGCAATTGATGCATAAGTAACATTAATTTTAAACCTGCACAAATATAAACTTAAGTGTCTAAATTCTTCAGAGACTTAAAAAACAAATTAAAGTTATAAAACAAAATAAAGTGCTCTTACAAGATTTCATGAATTTTGTTGCCTGTTCAGAACTTTCTGGGAGTTTGTTACAGTGGTGCAGTGTGTGTTGTTCAGCAGCAGGACACCTCTGGGTGATTATCTGTTCATGGCCCTTTGCCTGGTGAAGCTTCTCCAGTAAAAGCTAAAGAAAATACAATCATTTAAAACAAACAAACAAACAAAAATAAAATTCCATCCAGTGTTAATTTCATCAACTAAAACTATATCTGTTTTTTAGGTTCAGGTTCAGGTTCAGGTTACTTTATTTGTACCCGTAGGTAGATTTGTTTTGCAGTCTGGTGATATCCATTTTATTCATTAAAGCTAGAAATTAAACTAAAATTATAATTTATGCATTTTACTTTGGACACCTAGTCCTAGTCCAGATTTATTTTGATGATTTTATTTTTATAGTTTTATTTTAGTCTGTTCATTAGCAATCGTTTTCTCTACTTTTAGTCAATAAAAAGATTTGTTTTTTATTCAACAAAAAGAACATTGCTTCCATCGCTGTCAAAAAATGTTAGATACTGTAAAACCATCAACTGCGGTTGTCAGGGTTACTGGGCAACAGCGTAGCGTGTGGTCACACAAATAAACGTCACTGAAAGACTAGACCATAAACTTTTATTTTTACCGTCTATGGACTAAACTCTCTCATTTTTAGATTCTTTGACATTCCTCCTTCAAAATGTGTGGCCACCATCAGCCCGTCTACAAGGCTACAACACCTGAATTTGTGTATAATCAGCTCAGTGGTGCCAAGCCATATTTGCACGGTCAGGTACGGCCAGCCATTTTGTGGAGTGACATAACGTGGGGGCGTAACTTGCTGAGGGAGCGTAACTAGTTGAAGGAGTGTTGACAGAGTCTGTGAGCTGCAGACGGACCTGTCTCGAATTTCTTGTTGCTCCATCCAATCCATCTTCTTCCGACGATGGCGCAGGTGTAGTGTGACCGACTACTGATTGTAGGGTCATGGGTTCGATTCCTGCTCTGTCTGCTGTCCGCTTGTCGAAGTGTCCTTGAACAAGACATCGAACCCCCGGTTGCTCCTGGTGGCCTGGTTCGCGCCTGTGTCTATGGCTGCTCTGCCGCCATCAGTGTGTGAATGGGTGGATTGCAGGATCTGTAAAGCGCTTTGGTCATCCTAGATGAGAAGAAAAGCGCTATATAAGGGAATGCCATTTACCATTTATTCCGCTTAATACTTTTCAGTTCGCGGGGGGGCTGGAGCCTATCCCAGTATCTTTGGGCGAGAGGCAGGGTCCACCCTGGACAGATCACCAGTCCATTGCAGGGCCAACACAGAGAGACAGACATTCATTCACTCTCACAGTCATACCTAAGGATCATTTAGAATCCCCTGTTTGATGCCAATTGACCTAACTTGCATGTGGGAGGAAACCGGAGAAATCCTGGAGTAAACGCGTGTAGACACGGGAGAACATGCAAACTCCACACAGATCACTGTTGGTCGGGGGCTGGGATCGAATCACCTTGATCATCGAATTACCTTGATAATACCTTAAAAATACTGATATTCAATGTCATGTTTAATACTAAAAGGAAAAAAAAAAGCCACACTGTATACCTAGAAATTTCAGATTTTACGGAAAACAGAATCTTGTGGTGACACCAGACACAGTGGGTGGACATTCCTCTCACACCCAGAAGCAGGAACAGGGCCAGAACAATGGACTGAAGGGGGCAGCCCCCCAAGGAGTAACTAGACAATCAGTGAGGGCAGGGGGGTGAATGTATGGTCAGGAATGTCGCAAGTGCTATGTTAATGTGTCACACATTTTCTTTGTACATACACAAGCATAATGCACTAGCACAGCTCTTTATGCATACCATTAAAGCGATATAAGCAGAATGCAGAGAGAGTTGTGAGACTCTCCAACCAGACACCTGGCCCCAGCGGGCAACGCTGGGGTCCACCGGCTGTATATGTACTGGCTGCTTATGTTAGAGGGTCAATAAAGAACCTGTGTCGACCTACGCTCGTGCCTCACCTCCACAGCCTTCCCTTACACCCTCTATAATCTCAGTTTAAAAAAAAACAGTCCCTCCAGGATTTTGCAGGATGTTTTTATGATTGTTGCGGCCCAAAATGCCTGAATTTGCAGGAGATTTTTTTAAAAGTTGCAATAAAAGTTGCGACGTTTGGAGAGATTTTTTTGTACTAAAAGTGGTGGGAAGAATAACAAATTTTAAAGCAGATGTTTTTTTTTTTTTTCCAGCTTACTACAGTGATGTTCTATATAACAATACAAGAAAAGCACAGGCAGTGCGGTGGCAGAGTGGTTAGCACTGTGGCAGCACAGCAACTCACCTTAGCCGGGGGATCCTGGGTTCGATCCCAGCCCCTGACCAACAGTGATCTGTGTGGAGTTTGCATGTTCTCCCCGTGTCTGCGTGGGTTTACTCCGAGATTTCTCCGGTTTCCTCCCACATGCCTAAACCATGCAAGTTAGGTTAATTGGCATCAAACTGGGGATTCTAAATTGTCCTTAGGTATGACTGTGAGAGTGAATGGTTGTCTGTCTCTCTGTGTTGGCCCTGCGATGGACTGACGATCTGTCCGGGGTGTAGCCTGCCTCTCGCCCAAAGATTCTGGGATAGGCTCCAGCACCCCCCATGACCTGAAAAGGATTAAGCGGAAGAAGATGGATGGATGGAAGAAAAGCACAGGATTGTCAAACATTTCCATGTTACAGTGATTTGTAAATTAAGCAGAAACTTCTGCCATACAGAAAAACTCTTTGTACAACAGCCAATACAGACTAACACAATATCCATTACAACAGCTAAACTGCATTGAATGCATGTTCAATAGTAGAGATTTGGAAATTATTTGCAGCGCCTGCATTTGAAAACTCCCTAAGGTCACCAACCACTCGGTACCAACCGGAAAGGAAAAAATAAATAATTTATTTTGTTAGTCTGTATTGTCTATTGGAGTCTGTGTTTTTCTGAAAAAAAAAATGCAGACAATATTCCTATGCGTAACTCCCACCTGGCTGTCTATCTGCTGCACGTCTTCACACACACAAACGCACATGGACACACACACACACACACACACACACACACACACACACACACACACACACACACCCCCGTCTCATTAGACACACATCTTTCATGGGGGGGGGGGTGTTTGTCCATGTTCACACCAGAGATTCACAGCTTTAGAGCTCATTGACAAGATGTAGTAATGATTTTACCTCTAACGATGTATGAAATGATCTGTCTGTAGTGTTAGACTTGCTTTGCTCATTTGTTTGTGATTTTATGGAGTCTCTTGTCACATGCGCTCCTGCGACGGGGTGCTTTTGGGGAAGGCAGATGTTTTTCAACACAAACCCAGCACTTCGTACATGCGTCATGATGGAGACGTCCACCTGCAGGCTGGGGAAGACAGAGGAAGGGGCGATGTTGGAAACCTTGCGGGTGAGTGTTTTTTTTCTTAATCACACACTGTTTTTTTTTTTTCTGAAATCTTCCGTTAATACTGTAAACATGGAAGTGAATGTGATGTAGCGATGCATTTGATTGGTTAGAATGAGCATTTCATTGCCACTCAGCTGAAATTTGATTTGTGAAACTGACGGAAGTTGATGAGGATTGGCCAAAATTGTGCGAAAGTTCCGGTGATTGGATAAAATTGCAAGGTCGTGCAATAGTTGCACTGATTGGCTGATTTCTTGTGAATTGACGCAATCGCAACATCGCAACATCCAGAAGGGACTGAAGAATGTGTAATAGCTATATTTTTTTAATAATGGATTGCATTTAAATAGCACTTTTTACGACACCCAAAGACACTTTACAATGAGTCCATTATTCATTCACTCCACAGACAATGATAGTGGTAAGCTACATCTGTAGCCACAGATGCCCTGAGGAAGACTCACGGAAACATGGCTGCCAATCCATGCCAATGGCCTCTTTGACTACCACAGAACATTTATTCACATTCATACTTCAGTGTCATGAACCATGAACACACTGGAGGTAAGGTGGGTAAAGTGTCTTGCCCAAGGACACAACAGCAAGGTGGGAGGAGCGGGAATCAAACCGCCAACCCTCCGGTTAATGGGCGACCTGCTCTACCTCCTGAGTCACTATGGCCTCATTTTTGTTTGTCTTTGAGAAATAATGCAACGTTGAGCTAGAAAACACAACTACACTGCAAAAAGTCAACTATAAGAAAAATGAAATAAATTAAGGCTGTTTATGCTTGTTTTTGTCTGACAAGATATTTATTCTTGCTAGTTCAAGTAGGTTAATTTTGTCTTCTTTTTAATTATTAGCCTTTGTTTTACTTATTAAAGACGAGGATAAAAAGATGTTTTTGCCTTTACATGTTTCAGCTGTCCACTGCAGTCTTCCTCAGAAGTGCCAGCTGGTTGCTGCCGTGTCATTTTGACTAGGAAAGGCAGCTGATAAATGACACTTGGCAGCAGTCAGCTGGCACTTCTGAGGAAGACTGCAGTGGACAGCTGAAACATGTAAAGGCAAAAACATCTTTTTATCCTTGCCTTTAATAAGACAAACAAAAGACTAATTTATTCTTGCTGTGCAGTTTATGTGCAAGAGAGTAATAGATGCTTTCCAATAGTTTTAACTTATTTTACACAACTTGATAAGTCAAATTTTCTTGCTCTGTTGGCAGATAGTTTCACTTAAAATAAACAAAAACATCCTGGCAATAGATAATTCTACTCAAAATTAGGAAAAAAAAAGTATCTGCCACCAAAGTAAGATTAAATTGCTTGAAATAAGTAAAAACTTTTTTAAAGCAAGTAAAATCTTACAGAAAACTGCACAACAAAAAGAAATTCTTGTCTTGTCAAAATTATCTTGTGAGAGAAAAACAAGCATAAAGCCTTGATTGAGGATATTTTATCTTACTGAGATTTCTCTATTTACAGTGTGACAGGTACTGCCATCAGCATAAAATTACATCAGAGGAGTATTTCGGATTCAGTGCACAACAGCAACAAATTGAAAAACCTGCGCAGGTTAACGACCCACCTGTCTCCTCTGTGCAGTAATTACCAGCCTCCTCCACTCGATGTTCCAGCTTAGAAAAATACTTTACGCTTTGGGATTTTTTGAGCAATTCGTTTTCCCTAAGCTCTTTTCCTCTCAATAAATTTATGAGCGTATGACGATGAGATGTCACCACTATTATGATTTATTGTTTGTGTGTGACTATGTTATTTTTTGTAATGGTAAATGTTATTATTTGTTAAAGTACACACATTTATTTGTGATCTGTCTTTGTTTAATTTGAATGCCTTGGGAGATAATTGTATGGTTAAGTATTTGGGTAAAATAATGGATAATAAGTTATTGCACATACCTTTGCCAATATGCTTCCTGTGGGTGTCCAGGCAAAAGACTCCTTCAGGGAGTTGAAGGCCTTTTATAGGACACCAGCAGGAAGGAAACATCTATGGTAAGTTAAGGCGCTTTTCCACTAGCCTCACTTAGCCCTACACCGCACCACTCAGCCCGCGTTTGAGCATTTTCCATTAGCCCCAGCACCGGTTAGCAGGTACTTTTTTAGTACGGTACCTGATCCAGGGCAGGGTCTAACCGAGCTGAGTAGGGCTGAGTATGGCTGTGATATGACTTTAAGAGACTGGTCGCCGCTGATTGGTCAGGTCGTAACGTCACGAAAGCGACTTTTTCTGCTGAATTTACTCCACGACTGCCATTTGTAATTGTTCAGCCAGTGAACACAGTGCGCCCCTTTAATACAGTATATTATATTAATATACTGTATAATATACTTATATAATAATATACTCCTAATATTATATATTAGGAGGTGCGCAATTTTCTTTCTATATTAGGCGACGCTCGCATCCAGCGCGAGTTGGACAGATCTACTCGAAATGCAGGTGTCCGAGCAGATGGGTTCCCAAGGGCACATCCGTACTGCCAAACAGTGTCGGGAGAAGCTGAAAAAGCTGAAAAGCGATTACCGAGCAGTGAAGGACCACAATGCTCGAAGTTCAGCGGATCGGAAGGAGTGGAAGTGGTTCGCTGAGAGACATTGGGCTCTACACGGCCACTGTCACGGCCTTGGAAACCGTGGATGGTGAGTGTTGTTTTGATATTGCGCATCTTTTCGCCACTTTATCCTTTCTGTGCCAAGCTCACTGTTTTTAAGAAATAGGAAGGTTGTTAGATTGTGGGTAATGGTTGTTACTGAGGCTTGCCTATTGTTTTGCAGCCAACTGCAGATTCACGCTTGCTTTGTGTTAAGTATTAGGGTGAACAAAATGCTGAATTACGGTTATTGTATTCCGGTTAAAAACTTGAGAGTGTTGTGTACATGTTGCACTTTGGTGTTAAGTTTTAAATTGCGTGCATTTTCTTTCTAGAATCGCAGTTCATATCACAGGAGTCCACCTCAGTGGACATGAACACACCGGACTCTCCTGGCGCTGCGTCTGTCAGAGTGCCAGCTGGATCGGTTCCGATGTCAGCCACATCACCAGCTCCATCTGGATCACGTTCAAGTGCCGGTAAGGCACAATAACCACAATTTTTTTTTTTGGTTGAAACAGGTCCAGCAGCGGAAACCAGGGTCGAAAATCCATCCATCCATCCATCCATCTTCTACCGCTTAATCCTTTACAGGTCGCGGGGGGGCTGGAGCCTAACAAGTTATGTACCAAATTGATTAATGCAATTTCCTGTAGCTGCATATTAATTAATTGAAAATGTCTTTTTAAATGTACAAAAAGGTTATTCTTTGGTCTTCACTTATCGGTGTTCCACAACCATTTTTAGGTGTGGTGATTGGTGCTGTTGTAACTCCTGTTTTAGAAAAACAAATAAAGTGCATGAACTTCCATTGAAATCAACATGCTTCATTGAAATGCTTCGCGTCAGCTGACTGTATTAACCCATTCAGATTTCTCCGGCCACACTACAAGCAACTAGTTTAAACATTACCCATCCATCCATCCATATTCTTAATCTTAATCCTTTTTAGTTTTGCAGGGGGGCTGCAGCCGAAGACAGCACCCTGCGTATTGCAAAATCTGCTCTACTGAGGGGCAGTAACATGACAGTTCAGCTTATATACAGCAATGAAGCATAATATAATAGTGACATTCCACCACAGACTTTCACTAGTGTAATTCCATAATATATGTAGTGATCCAGCTTTAACGACCATGCCTTTCTGTCTTTCCATCTAGGCAAGACGAAAACAGACAACTCCCATCGCTGACCTTACATTAGCGATGGTCAACATGCATGACGAAGAGATGCGGCTCTTGGAACGGCAACATGACCAGCGGCAAGAATCAGGAGTACATGCAGCATTTGCAACAGGTGGCCGCAGATGTGCGGGCAGATGCGCGTGAAGCCCTGGAGCAGGACACTGCGTTACGAAGGGAAGAGCTCGCAGAGATGCCATCATTCAACAGAGATTTCCTGACCCTATTTGGCAGGCTTGTGGACGCTTTTAGCAGTCGGCGTGTCTAACCATGTCTCCCCACGCCCAGTCTGTTTTTTTGTTTGTAAATGTTGCTTCTGGAATAAAATTGTATTGTTTGTATCAAAAGTCTGGTTTTGTAGAGAATGCGTTCAAGAATGAGGCTGAGTTTATTTCTCAGAGTCAACTTTATTGAGTGAACACATGCTCTATCAATCTCTATGCAGGAAAAGAGTCTGAGCAATCGAATACCACGTTCTTATACTCTGCTGGGGCCACAACCCACAGTCACATGTTACTTAAGCAAACATATAATTACATGGCACATAGTCTCAGTCACAATGCACTCTTTCATGTCTCACTATTGTCTCTTGTCCTACGGTGTTCCGGGAATCTTCCTGGGACATCCTCTCAGAGACAAAGGTCAAGACTCACACCTACTCGTCATCTCCTGTAGATCCCTGCAGGTCCAGACCTCTTTTGTCCCACCATACGTGGAGTCACCAATACACATACAGTCATGCATTTGTGGGGAGATATGAACTCCATATCTGCGCCACATAACCCCCCCAAACGTCAATTCAGGGACAAAATGTAATCAGAGTTGTATGGCAGAAACATCACCACATAACACAAATCAATCCACCAATCGCCTGGGTTTAAACCTCCTGCCAAATCTGCTGTAAGCCGGCTTTGTTCCTTCTGCAGTGGCTCCCTGCATCTGTGAATCAGACTTATTAGCACGTCTCTGTGGTGTCAACGAACAATGCCTTTTCGGCGGCCTGCCACGGCGGGGGACCCTTGCCACTTGCACGTGTTCATCAGCCAGAACAAAAGCGGGTTTGAGTCTGTTAATGCAAATCAACTCTTTTCTGTCACCCAAATCAAGCAAAAAATGTTTCTCTCTTGTTTTCAACACTCTGAAAGGCCCGTCATAAGGGGGTCGCAAACCTGGTCTTTGAGCATCATGTCTAAACAAAAACGAACTCCGCATTCTTTAAAGCTCTTGGCACAAAAACGCGTGGAAAACTGTGATGCACCGGGCCAGGGAGGGTGTCTGATCCTGTGCCGCTCTGCAACAGCTGAGTGGGGGGGCAATTTGGCGCGGGGTTGTCAGGGAGGAAATCCCCCGGCAAACGGAGGGGTTGAGCAAAAATTAACTCAGTCGGGGAGGCTTGCAAATCCTCCTTTGGTGCAGAACACAACCCCAATAAAACCCATGGAAGTCTATCCACCCAATTTGTATCCGTGAGAGACGCTCTGAGGGCTGCTTTCAATGACCTATGAAAGCGTTCGCACAAACCGTTAGCCTGAGGGTTATACGTGGTAGTGCGGTGGATTTTCACCCCCAGGCTATGGGCCATGGATGACCAGAGTTCAGAAACGAATTGGGGACCTCTGTCGGATGTTATATCCGACGGGACTCCAAAACGCGCAACCCAAGCCGTTAAAAACGCGCGTGCAACGTCTGCTGCCGTAGTTGACGCTAGAGGGACCACTTCCGGCCAACGCGTGGTGCGATCTACCATCGTCAAAAGGTGTGTTCACCCCTGCGACAACGGGAGGGGGCCCACCAAGTCGACATGCACATGATCAAAACGTTTAGCCGGGATGTGAAAAGGTTCTAAAGGCGCCCTAGTGTGTTTGTGTATTTTGGCTCGTTGACACGCTACGTAGGCTGCTGCCCATTCTTTGACCTGTTTACGCAACCCCGGCCAAACAAATTTTTCTCCCACCATTTTAATCGATGCGCGCACCCCTGGGTGCACCAGAGAGTGGATTGAGTCAAAAACGCGGTGGCGCCATGCAGCCGGAACTACGGGGTGAGGCCGCCCTGTGGCGACATCGCAGATTAGAGGGGGCATACCTATCTGCAGCGCCCTGTGCTCCAGCCTTAACCCTGTTGGTCCAGACTGGAGCGCGCGCACATCCACGTCGTCAGCCTGCTCCGCGGCTATGGCTGCGTGATCTAAACCAACGTGGACTGGGGCTGCGAGTGCTTCTGCGCCACAGGCTTGGCCCGCGGCCACGGCTGCCGAGCCTGCCCCCATGGGACTTGGCGCTGCTACTGCACGCGAAAGACAGTCTGCCACCACATTATGTTTGCCTGCAACATGCTGAATATCGGTGGTGAACTCTGATATCGCGGTCAGCTGTCTTTGTTGCTGGCCTGACCAAGGCTCTGAAATCTTGGCCATCGCAAAAGTTAACGGCTTATGGTCCATGAACGCGGTAAAACGGCGCCCCTCTAGCCAGAACTGGAAATGGCGGGTGGCCAAATGTAGGGCCAAAAGCTCCCTGTCGAATGCGCTGTACTTCTGCTCGTTATCGCGCAAGGTTTTGCTGAAAAACGCAAGGGGTTGCCAGCTCCCCGCCACGCACTGTTCAACGACTGCCCCACCGCTAAATCAGAAGCATCCTTGGTGAGCGCCATACGTGCCATTGGCACCGGGTGTGCCACTCAAAAAGTCCAAAAGGAGTTATTACCACTGTTTTGGGTATGTCCTGAGCATGAACTGGGACTTGGTGGTACCCGCGCACCAAATCTATTTTAGAAAAAATACACGCCCCCGCCAAATGTACCGAAAAATCTTGGATGTGCAGGATCGGGTAGCGGTCGTGAGCTGAAGCGTTATTCAACCTGCGGAAATCACCGCAAGGCCGCCACGAGCCATCAGTCTTGGGGACCATATGTAGTGGCCATGCCCAGGGGCTGTTAGAGCGTCTAATGATGCCCAGTTTTTCCAGGTTGGCGAATTCCTCGCGCGCTATGGCGAGTTTAGCTGGGTCCAAGCGCCGAGCTTTTGCAAAAACGGGGGGACCGGTAGTAGTTATAAAGTGCTCCACCCCATGTTTAGCCACTGACGCCGAAAACGTTGGGACTGTGAGTGCTGGAAACTGAGTGAGCAATGCTTGAAACTTACCACCCGCAGCTGTGAGGTTGGGCTATGCAGTGGGCGGGACCACCCGGGCTGTGCAGGAAATGCTGTAAAAAGACGTGCATTAACCAGACGTCTATTAGCAAGATCAACCAATAAACCATTCAAGCACAAAAAATCAGCACCTAACATGTTATGACTGACTGCTGCCATGACGAAGGTCCACTCAAATGTCCAACCGTGAAAAGACAGGGGGAGGGTCTTCTCCCCGTAGGTCTTGATCGTCAAACCGTTCGCCGCCAACACCAGGGGTCCGCTGGAAGGCGCCAACCGATCAGCGTGGAGGGGTGTGATGAAACTCAGCTGGGAGCTCGTGTCCACCAGGAACTGCCTCCCTGATTTCCCGTCCGTGAGGTAGAGCAGCTTATTCTTCGGACCGAGAGCAGCAGCTGCTACCGACTCTCGGGCCTGGCGTTTCCCACGCACTTGAACTGGCAGGGGGGAATGAATCTGCGTGCCCTCTCGGCGAAGCGTCAATGATAAAAGCAGAGGGCATCGTGCGCCCCGCGTCTCCTGGTCTCCGCCGCTGCTGACGTCAGTGCATCTGGTGTCGTAGCCTCTGGCCCCTTGCCGTCTCCGGGCTTTGTGCTCAGCTCTGCTGCCGCCGTCGTGGCCGTGTGCCATCTATGGGCGTTGACGAGTCGCTGTGCCTCCTGGCCCAGCTCGTGGTGCTCTCGATTGGTCAGCAGCTGCGAGCTGGCCAGGGTGACTCTCACCGCTGACGGTAGTGTCCTGAGGAAGAGATGGGCGAAGATAAAGCCGTCATCATCCTCGCCTCTCAGGTTCAGCATCCTCGCCATCAGGTCAGCGGGCCTGTCTGCTTCGCCTTCGGTCAACATCAGGAGCCTCTCTGCCCACTCTCCCAGCGAGGGAGTGAAAGCACGGATGAGCGCGGCTTTCAATGCGCCGTACTTGTCGAACTCTGGTGGATGGTTAGTCAGGCTCTCCACCCACTGTGCTGTGAGGCTGTCCAGCTTTTCTACCACGTAATAGAATTTCGTTGCATCTGCTGAAATTCCCCGAAGGTGAAACTGCGCCTCGACCGTGTTGAACCAGGCACGTGGGCTGTGCTGCCAGAATTCGGGCAGCTGGACTGCGGTAGCTGCGCTGGCCTGGTTGGCTCCTGATGAGTCTGCTGTATGAAGTTCGTCCATACTTAGTCGTAGGGTCACCAGTGTAGAGAATGCGTTCAATAATGAGGCTGAGTTTATTTCTCAGAGTCAACTTTATTGAGTGAACACATGCTCTATCAATCTCTATGCAGGAAAAGAGACTGAGCAATCGAATACCACGTTCTTATACTCTGCTGGGGCCACAACCCACAGTCACATGTTACTTAAGCAAACATATAATTACATGGCACATAATCTCAGTCACAATGCACTCTTTCATGTCTCACTATTGTCTCTTGTCCTACGGTGTTCCGGGAATCTTCCTGGGACATCCTCTCGGAGACAAAGGTCAAGGCTCACACCTACTCGTCATCTCCTGTAGATCCCTGCAGGTCCAGACCTCTTTTGTCCCACCAGACAATCAGATAGTCACCAATACACATACAGTCATGCATTTGTGGGGAGATATGAACTCAATATCTGCGCCACAGTTTATCTGTTATGACACCGTATGAGAAAAGCCAATAATTACATACACATTCCATTCTCTGTTCACTCCACATGCTGCTGTTCATCAGGTCAGGTGTATAGCCTTCTAATGGTAATTTAATTTTTAACAACACAATGAAACGTAATGTCTTGGTAGGTTTTTTTGTTTTTATTTTAAACAAATTTGCAATGCGGAATCCATTTCTCTTGAACGGGTACATTTTTTATGTTATAAGCAGTTGTACAGGTGTGCTTGAACTTGTAGACACTGGTAAAGGTAAGTACGTGTAAGCTGAATGTTGCATCACCAGTCAAAATTTAATAAATTAAGAAGGAATCTAGCAAAAATTTGGCACTAATAACAGTAGACAAATCGGACAAGGATACACAACTGTGTTTTTGTTGCACACAACTGTTGTTACCAACAAGTGCAAAATTTATATTCCCTTTTCCCAAAAATTAAAAATCAATTTGTAAGTAAAAGTGGGAGACCTTTACATGGGAAAATATGACATGTATCAGCACATGATTTATAGTTCAATTTGCATTTCCACTTAAGCAAAATTGGCTTGTCCAGCTGGATTTTTGTGAAGATGGCCTGTGCGGTGTTTCTGCATGTAATTACATACCTGTCAAGTGATACGGTTTCGCCGTATTTTAATACGGGGAAAATGCAATTTTAGCAAATACGGGCGTATTGCCATTTCTGTACGCCAAAGAGAAAAATATACGGGAAAAAAATTATTGAGAGTGTGGGGAGGAACACGACATGTGTGACCCCCACAGCGGGGCTGTCAGAGTGCTCAGCGTGAGCCATTATCACAACAGTGAGAAGTGTGGACTCATCATTAGGCTGATGGCTTCGCACCTTCTTCTGTTGTCCTGCGGCTCCTGCAAATTAGCTAATAGCTATACACTCTGTGCAACACATCAGATTGATTGTCATTGATTAATTGTCTATGTTTATTGCACTGTCCCTGACAAATAAACAAATCTAATCTAATCTAATTACCCGTACCTTAACAGATAAGCGTTATGAACAACAGGACAGGTAGATGGAACATGCACAACATTTTATTTACAAAAAACATTTTTGAAATATGTATGCACATAAATGTGGGCGAAATAGACAAGTACTGACTGGATCACATCACAGCATCTCGGCTCCCTGCTCCTCTGCTCTCTGTGCCGCTGCCACCACTGGGTCATCTACTGCATCATCCAATGTAGTGTCAAACGTCTCTCCATGACTCTCACACAGATTGTGCAGAGCACAACAAGTCAGCACCATAGATTTAACCAGTTTCATGTCAAAGTCATTCCTCTCTCCTTCCTCCTTCCTTCTCTCCTCGTCATCAGCCATTTTGTTTGTTGTGGAGGATTCGGTCGCATGTTTCACGTCACGAGGGTGTGGCGCCGCCTGCTGTTCAACAAATCCCACCCACAGCAGGTGTGCCAGCAGGTGTGCCAACAGTAATGCTGAAACGCAACCGAGGCCGAACCGAACCAAAGTGAGTAGAGTCGGGTTTTCAATCGAGGCTGGGCTGGGCTAGTGGAAAAGCGCCTTTAGAGGGGTGGTTTAGTTTTGTAAATAAGGATTTTGAACTATTTATTGGACTATTTATATTATTATTGTTGTCATTGATTGTTATTTATTATATGTTATTTATATTGTATAGTGGGGAAAATATTTATGTATTTTAGAACTAGTGGGTATTGTGTAAATGATGGAAGATTTGTTATTTTGCCTGGGATTATGGTAGGGGCTAATCAGCCCTAATTACTGATGTTAGTATAAAACAGGTGTGATTATTGTGACGTGGAGTTGAGTAGAGTTCACTGAGAGAGATATCGTCGATCATTGCTGTGAAGCAGAGTTGAAGAATTGTGTCGGATATCTGGACTTTTACTTGTGAGTTAATATAAATAAAATGGACTAACTGACAAATTGAAGCTCTGGCCTCGCTTCGCTACGCACCTGTTTTTTCACAGAGCACCACTTTCAATTTTTTTTCCAGACATTTAGACTGAGATAATTACTACTTATCCTCTCACTGGCGCTTGCATAGTCACATGTCAACAGTTCCTCTAATAGGGTATTGTTACGTGGTTCCCGTTATGTTCACAAACCTGGTATTGAGGAGACGGACGAAACGGTTGCGCTTGAACTCTGTTTTATTATAACGATGTGCAATACAGCAGGTGCCGCACTGTGTGTGGGCCAGCTGGACAAGAGACAGGCCGGATGGTGGATGCCCCTTATAACAGTGCGGTGTGATGACACAAACAGAAGGCGGTGTCATCACACCGCACTTCACAATAAATCCCTATCCCATATTCCCCTCCTTACAAAATCAGAAAACACAGCCAATTAAACCCACCCAAATTTGGAACACAAACCCCACACAAACACACCAAATAAAGCAAACACAAAATCATAAGGAACACTACTGTCATAGCGGCCTCTGGGCCGTCATTGGCATCATCAACTCCAGCTGCGCACAGACCAACAGGTGGTAATCAACTGCTGTTAAAAGCCAGCGTCGCTGACAGCCCGGCACGGAGTCATCTGTCCTCCTCGTCGGAGAATGAGCCTGAACTCCGCTCTCTGGCCTTGTCAGGATTCTCTCTCGTCTCGTCAGGAACTTCTCTGGCCTCGTCAGGATTCTCTCTCATCTCGTCAAGAACTTCTCTGGCCTCGTCAAGAACTTCTCTTACTTCTTCAAGGACCTCTCATCAGAGTCAACCACGTAAGAGAACAATCTGTTACTCTACTCCTAATCTTTACCCCTGTGCACAGGTGGACCTCCTTGGCGGCGGACCTGCGTCCCCAGCTGACGGGGTAACGCCAACACGCACACGTAGCGCTTCGCTACCACCATGTCTACCAGTACGTCTTGCTCCTCAAATCCCAGAACTGTTGTTATATCAGTTACAGGAGTATTGGCCACCGCTATCAGTGGAGTCACTGTATACAGCATCAGCTATATCATCATCACCACGTTCTGTGGAATCACTCACCTCATCATTGTCAGGATTATCATCGTCCCGGTCTGTGGAGTCACAGCCGGTGTCAACAGAAGGACTACCCTCGTCACAGCCACGGGTGGTATCTCCAGCACGTTCACGGACACCTTCACCTCCACATTGCACGGCCGCTGGATCTCTGCAGGACGTAGCCTGTGCTGCACCCAAGTAAGCCTCTCTACTCGTAGCTTGTCACAAGTGTGGGACAAAAGTAATTGTTTCTGCTTATATGTTCCAGGGTTGCCGGGTCTCCATCCAGGGCGCTCAGCTCCAGTGACCAGAACTCAATCCACGCACTCACACTCGCACTACACACCCTCACTCTTAAATAAAGATTATTGTCACTATCTGCCCGTGTCAGTGTCTGTCTCCTGGGTCCTAAACCATGTCAGTACGACTCCGTCACGTTGACCCAGCGGACAGCTCACTGTCGCGCCTAATCAACACTCTTAGCACCCGGGTAGATTTACTAGCTCACCAGCAGACAGTAATCTTAAATCAACTTACCTTAATTAATGGTCGGCTGGATCGTTTGGAAGGACACCAGGCGTTTCCCCCGACCACAAATATCTCTGTTTCTGCAGGCTTAGCGTCAGGACAAGCTAACACCTCCTCGTCCTCTCGCCTCACCCCTATTCCTACACCTGCCCGGTTCAGCGGAAAACTCGGGGAAGCCCGAGGATTCCTGTTACAATGTGAGTCAGTTTTTCTGCGTGTTCCGGGGGATTTCACTCACGATTCTAGTCGGATTGGCTATGTCATAAATTTGCTGGCAGGAAGAGCCTTAGACTGGGCGTATTCGATCATGGCTAAACCAAGCTATCCCCTGCTTTCTTACCAGGAGTTTGTGTCAGAGTTTTTGTCTGTGTTTGATCATACTGATAGGGGTGAGGTGTTGACAGAACGGTTTCTGAGTTTACAGCAGGGAAAGAGATCAGCTGCTGATTACGCTATTGACTTCCGGGTCCTGGCTGCAGAGATTGGGTGGGGGGAGCCATCGCTATGTGGTATTTTCCTACGTAGTCTTAACGACGAGCTAAAGGATGAGTTAGCGGCACGGGACAAACCAGACAATTTGCGGGATTTGATTGCCCTAGCGGTTAGTCTTGATAGCAGATTAAGGGAGCGGGCGGCTGAACGGCGTACTACTTTCCGTTCGGTTAAACCCCGCCCTCGCGTCCCTAACTCTCCTCCTCTCGCTTTACCCGCGTCAGAGAAATCCCTGGATCAGGAAGCCATGATCATTGGCCGGTCTAAAGTGTCAGCAGCTGAGAAACAACGCCGCAGGGATCAGGGCCTTTGTTTCTATTGTGGGAAAGAGTCACATGGGGTGTTCGAATGTCCCAATAAGTTAAAAGGGAAGGCCCGTGGATCGCAGTAGGGGGATTCACGGGCAAGAACTCAGAAGAACCCCTTACTTGTTGTCGTTTACCTCTCAGACTTATCCATACACATACAGAACACTCCACACTAGCGTTAGTAGATTCTGGAGCTGAGCAAAATTTCATTTCTAGAGACCTGGCAACCCGAATGGGCCTTAGCTGTCAGACTCTAGAACCCCCTGTCAAACTGATCACCCTGTCTAAAGCACCTTTGACCACCATTGACCATCAGACAGCCCCCGTGTCAATTATTGTTTCAGGGAATCACAGGGAGGAAATTCAGTTTCTAGTGCTGCCCGTTTCTTCTTCGCCCGTTATTCTGGGGTACCCCTGGCTGCGCCTACATAACCCCACCATTGACTGGCACGCTGGGAGAGTAACGGCATGGAGTACGTTTTGCCTTAGCGCCTGCCTCCAATCAGCAGCGTGCGCCCCATCCGTTAAGGTGCCTCTGCCTGATTCATCCCCACCGGATTTGTCTAAGGTGCCAGAGGTTTATCATGATTTGGGGCAAGTGTTTAGCAAGTCTCGGGCGTTGTCCTTACCCCCCCATCGTCCGTATGACTGCGCCATCAATCTGAAGGCTGGGGCCCCTCTTCCTGCTAGCCACCTTTACAGCCTATCAGCCCCGGAGCGAGAGGCCATGGACACGTACATCAAGGAGTCCTTGGCCTCTAGTATCATCTGCCCATCGTCTTCGGCAGTGGGAGCTGGATTTTTTTTTGTTGGAAAAAAGGACGGTTCACTACGCCCCTGCATCGACTTCCGGGGACTAAATGAAATAACAGTTAAAGACAAATATCGTATCGTCACTTCCTTGTGGTAACGTATCGTCACTTCCTGTTTTGCTGTCTGCCTGTGTGGTTTGCTCTCCAGCTCTCGAGCCACTAGCTATGGCTACTACCTCTCTTCCCTCTCCTCCTCTGGTGTGCTCTCTCTGTCAGATGTTTAGCTACACCTCTGCCTCTTTTAGTGATAACGGTAAATGTAATAAATGTTGTCTTTTTGAGGCGCTCGAGGCGAGGTTGTCTGATTTGGAATCCCGGCTCCGCTGCATTGAAACACCGTCTGCGCCAGTTAATCTCGACGGACGCCCATTAGCTGCAGCGGAGCTAGCTAGCTTAGGTCCCCCTGTCACCGGTTCCCCGGCTCTCCTCTGCAGCGAGGAGACTGGGTGGGTGACGGTGAGAAGGAAGCCTAGTCGCAAAGCCCCGGTTCACCACCAAACAGTTCACGTTTCTAATCGTTTTTCCCCGCTCAGCGACACACCCGCTGAGGAAAAAACTCTGATCATTGGCGACTCTGTAGTCAGAAAAGTGAACCTAGAGACTCCATCGGCCATAGTCACATGCATTCCTGGGGCCAGAGCAGGCGACATCGAGTCAAATTTGAAAATGCTGGCTAAAAGTAACTGTAAATATTCCACAATTGTTATTCACACCGGCATTAATGACATCCGTCTCCGGCAGTCGGAAGTCACAAAACTTAATATAGAATCGGTGTGTGACTTTGCAAAAACGATGTCTGCCACTGTAGTATTCTCTGGGCCCCTCCCCAATCTGACCAGTGATGACATGTTTAGCCGCTCGTCATCCTTGAACCGCTGGCTGTCTGTGTGGTGTCCTAAAAATGACGTGGGCTACATTGACAATTGGAGCTCTTTTTGGGGAAAACCTGGTCTTATGAGACGAGACAGCATCCATCCCACTTTGGATGGTGCTTCTCATTTATCTAACAATCTGGCATCTTTTTTATCCAAATTTCCAAAACCATGACTACTCAGAGTTGGGACCAGGAAGCAGAGTCGCAGTCTTACACGCCTCTCTGCAGCTCCTCTTCATCCGCCACCCTTCAGCTTAGCCCCTGTCTTCCCCATCAGAGAATCGTTGTCTGCTCCCTCCAAAGTAAATAAAAATATAATGTATAAGCATCCCAAAGTGATAAAGCAAAATATTGGTAAAACTCAAATTAAACATAAAGCCTCTAAATTGAATGATTTGGCCTCTGTTCCTCCTCATAATTTAAAAAATTAAATGTGGTTTATTAAATATTAGGTCTCTAACTCCCAAGTCTCTGTTAGTCCATGATCTGTTAATTGATCATCAGATTGATTTAATTTCCCTTACAGAGACTTGGTTAGGACAAGAGGATTATGTTGGTTTAAATGAATCAACTCCCTCTGGTTATTTAAACTGTCAAAATCCCAGAAGTTCTGGTCGTGGAGGAGGAGTAGCATCAATTTACCATTCCAAATTACTAGTTAATGTAAAGCAAAAAACATGTTATAATTCCTTTGAGGGCCTGGTCCTCAGTGTTGGGCACTTTAGCAATTCCAGGTTAAACCCAATTTTATTTGCCATAGTTTATCGTCCCCCATCAACCTATTCAGAATTTGTATCCGAATTTCCTGATTTCTTAGCTGATTTAGTGCTGAAATCTGATAGAATAATTATAGTAGGGGACTTTAATATACATGTGGATGTAGATAGTGACTGCCTTAATGTGGCTTTTAATTCAATATTAGACTCGATTGGGTTTTCTCAGAAAGTAGGAAATTCTACTCATTACCTCCACCATACATTGGACCTTGTTCTGACATATGACATAGAAATAGAAAATCTTGTAGTGTCTCCTCATAACCCTGTACTGTCAGACCATTGTCTGTTAACCTTTGATTTTACTATTTCTGACTATTTGGCTCCTAAAGAAAAATATTATCACAGTAGATGCCTCTCAGATGATGCTGTTTCCAAATTTATGCAGATTGTTTCCTCTATGCCTTGTGTCAACACAACAGAAATAAGCTATAGACAGCTTGCTCCTTCTGTAATTGATAACATGGTGGATAGTGTTTCAGCTTCTCTGCATCAGGCTCTAGACTTGGTGGCCCCCTTAAAAAAGAAAAAGTCTAATCAGAGATTTTTTAACTCCTTGGTTCAACACAGAAACTCGTAGCTTAAAACAGAAGACTCGTCAATTAGAAAGAAAATGGCGCTCTACTAATTTAGATGAAATCTATTTAGCTTGGAGAAATCATCTTTTAATTTATAAAAAATATCTTAGAAAAGCTAGAACGAGTTATTACTCTGCATTAATAGAAGAGAACAAGAATAATCCCAGGTTTCTTTTCAGTACTGTAGCCAGGTTGACAAAGAGTCAGGACTCTGTCAATCCTAGCATCCCCTTAGAGCTTACTAGTCAGGACTTTATGAACTTTTTCAATAATAAAATTTCATCCATCAGAGATAAAATCAATCAGATTCTTCCCACAGCTAACTTAAATACTGTAACTACTACAACTCCTTCTATTGATGTCTGTCTTGATGAGTTTACTCCAATCGACCTTTGTGAGTTAGACAAAATAGTTTCCTCATCCAAACCTTCAACTTGTCTTTTAGACCCTATTCCTACCAGGTTATTTAAAGAAGTCTTCCCACTTATTGGTAGCTTTATTCTTCATATAATCAATTCTTCATTAACTTTAGGCCATGTACCGCAGGCTTTTAAAACGGCTGTAATTAAACCCTTACTCAAAAAGCCAACGCTAGATCCAGGAGCTTTAGCTAACTATAGACCAATCTCTAATCTCCCTTTCATTTCAAAAATCTTAGAAAGAGTTGTTGCTACGCAATTATTTGACCACCTGCAGGGAAATGGTTTATTTGAGGAGTTTCAATCTGGGTTTAGAATCCATCATAGCACTGAAACAGCCTTAGCGAAGGTCACTAACGACCTCCTCATTGCATCTGATAATGGACTAGTTTCTGTACTTGTCCTTTTAGATCTTAGTGCAGCTTTTGATACTATTGATCATAATATTCTACTTGATAGATTAGAACACTATGTTGGACTTAATGGAACTTCGTTGCAGTGGTTTAGATCTTATTTATCTGATAGGTTCCAGTTTGTTCATGTAAATGATGAGTTTTCTCTCAGCTCAAAGCTTAGTCATGGAGTTCCACAGGGATCTGTGCTTGGCCCTACTCTTTTTAGTTTATATATGCTTCCGTTAGGCAACATTATTAGAAAGCACTGTATACATTTTCACTGTTATGCAGATGACACACAATTATACCTGTCAATGAAGGCAGATGATACTAATCAATTAGCCAAGTTAGAAGCCTGCCTTAAGGAAATCAAAGTTTGGATGACTTGTAATTTCCTGCTATTAAATTCAGATAAGACTGAAGTCATTCTTGTTGGTCCAAAAAACCTTAGAAATTCCTTTCCAAATCAAACTTTCAGTTTGGATGCAGTTACTCTTTCTCTTAATAGCTCTGTGAGGAACCTTGGAGTTATTTTTGATCAGGATTTGTCCTTCAATTCACATATTAAATTTGTTTCTAAGACTGCCTTCTATCATTTGCGTAATATTGCCAAGATTAGGAGCATCTTGTCTCAGAGTGATGCTGAGAAGCTGATCCACGCTTTTGTTAGCTCGAGATTAGATTATTGTAATTCTTTATTATCAGGCTGTCCTAAAACATCTTTAAAAAGTCTTCAGCTGATCCAAAATGCTGCAGCAAGAGTTTTAACAGGTACTAGAAACAGAGACCATATCTCTCCGGTTCTGGCCTCCCTTCATTGGCTTCCCATAGAGTTTAGAATTAAGTTTAAAATCCTTCTTCTTACTTACAAAGCTCTAAACAATCAGGCTCCTTTTTATTTAAAAGATCTGATACTACCGTATCATCCTAACAGAGCACTACGCTCCCAAAATGCAGGTTTACTTGTAATACCTAGAATCTCCAAAAGTACAATGGGAGGCAGAGCCTTCAGTTATCAAGCTCCTCTCCTGTGGAATCAGCTACCAATCTGGATTCGGGAGTCAGACTCGATCTCTGTTTTTAAGAATAGGGCTAAAACCTACCTTTTTGATATAGCCTACAATTAGGGAGGGATCATGTGTTTCTGAACCCTCCCTTAGTTATGCTGCTAATAGGTTTAGTCAGCCGGGGGACCTCCAGTAATGCACTGGGCCTCACTCCTTTCCTCACTCTCTATGAAATATTTTTTTTTTGCTGGTCATTAACATTTGTTTGTTCTCTCCCATAGATTGAGTCCCCATCGTGCTGTTTGCTCTCTACATGTCTGTTCTTTTCTTCTTCTCTGTCCCCTCACCCCCCAGCCAGTTGCAGCAGATGACTGCCCCTCCCTGAGCCTGGTTCTGCTGGAGGTTTCTTCCTGTTAAAAGGGAGTTTTTCCTCTCCACCGTCTTCAAGTGCTTGCTCACAGGGGATCGCCTGATTGCTGGGGTCTTTCTGCAACTGTGGGGGTCCTCCCTACAGTTGATAGTGCTATGAGATGACTGTTGTTGTGAAATGGCGCTATATAAATAAAGTTGAATTGAATTGAATTAAAATATACTCTGCCCTTGATGAACACTGCTTTTGACTCCCTCCAGGGGGCATCTTGGTTTACTAAACTGGACCTTAGGAATGCCTACCATCTTGTGTGCATTAGGGAAGGAGATGAGTGGAAGACGGCTTTTCGGACCCCCAGCGGTCATTTTGAGTACCTGGTAATGCCGTTTGGGTTAACTAACGCTCCAGCCGTCTTCCAGCGTTTGATAAATGATGTGCTACAGGATTTTCTGAACTCGTTTGTCTTTGTTTAACTTGATGATATTCTCATCTTCTCCTGCACTCTAGAGGAATATCGGGTGCATGTCCGCAGGGTACTACAGCGCCTCCTGGAGAACCAGCTGTTCGTCAAGGCCGAAAAATGTGAGTTCCACACTGATCAAACCTCCTTCCTTGGATTTATTATTGCTCGGAACCAGGTGCTCCCTGACCCCGCCAAGGTCAAGGCGGTTGTGGATTGGCCTGCACTCACCTCCAGGAAGCAGCTTCAAGGTTTCCTGGGGTTTGTAAACTTTTATAGGAGGTTCGTGCCCAATTTTGGTAATATTGCCCGTCCTTTGACTGCTCTCACCTCCCATAAGACCCCGTTTTGCTGGAGTAAGGAGGCAGCCGGAGCGTTTGAGAAGCTCAAAAGGGAGTTCGCCTCGGCCCGCGTCCTTACTCAGGTGGACCCGAAGCTGCAGTGCTTGGTGGAGGTGGACGCTTCTGATTCGGGAGTTGGAGCAGTACTCTCTCAACGATCTCATGAGGATGGTAAGATTCACCCTTGTGCTTTTTTCTCTCACCGTCTCACTCCTGCAGAGAGGAACTACAGCATCGGAGACAGGGAGTTACTGGCAGTGAAACTCGCCTTGGAGGAATGGAGACATTGGCTGGAGGGGGCTGCTCAGCCGTTCGTGGTTTGGACTGATCACCGTAACCTGGAGTACCTCAGGACGGCTAAGCGCCTGAATGCACGCCAGGCTCGCTGGTCCCTCTTCTTTGGCCGTTTTAACTTTACCATCACGTACCGGCCGGGAAGCAAGAACGTTAAGCCGGATGCCCTCTCACGGCAGTTTGACACTCCATCCTCTGAGGACCAAGAGACCCCTATCCTGCCGCCTTCCTGCGTCGTGGGCGCCCTGTCCTGGGGAATCTGCAAGGCGCTTCGCCAGGCTCAGAAGACCGAGCCGGACCCCGGGGGGGGGGGGGGCTTGTTTGTTCCACGCGCTGTCCGAGGCAAGGTGATTGATTGGGGTCACGCTTCCAAGTTGGCTTGTCATCCTGGAGTGGGTCGGACCGTGGATCTTCTCCAAAGGACCTTCTGGTGGCCAGGGTTACGGAAGGACGTTGTAGGCTACATCCGGGCCTGCGCTCAGTGCGCCACCGGGAAGACGACATCATCCCCCCCGGCGGGCCTGCTACATCCGTTGCCGGTTCCTTCACGCCCCTGGTCTCACGTAGCGATGGACTTTGTGACTGGTTTACCCATTTCAGATGACTACACCACGGTTTTAACCATCGTGGACCGGTTCTCGAAGGCGGCCCATTTTGTGCCACTTCGGGGTCTGCCTTCGGCCCAGGAGAATGCGGACCTCCTGGTGCAACATGTGGTCCGTCTTCATGGCATCCCTGCTGATATTGTGTCAGATCAAGGACCCCAGTTTGTATCACAAGTTTGGAAGGCTTTCTGCGCGGCACTAGGAGCCACAGCCAGCCTCTCCTCTGGTTATCACCCTCAGAGCAATGGCCAGTGCGAGCGGGCTAATCAGGAGCTGGAGGCCGCCCTTCGCTGTGTCATCTCCTCCTGCTCATCCTCCTGGAGCAAGTTTCTGCCTTGGATTGAGTACGCTCACAATGCCACGATCTCCACGGCTACGGGCGTCTCCCCGTTCAAGGCATCATGTGGGTTTGATCCTCCGCTGTTCCCGGAGGAGGAAAAGGAGGTAGCGGTTCCTTCAGTCCAGGCACATATCAAGCGCTGCCGGCGAGTGTGGCTCCTCGCTCGTCAAGCCTTGTTGAAAACTACTAAACGCAATATCCAGGTGGCCAACCGGCATAGGAGACCCGCCCCGGACTATAAGGTGGGTCAGAAGGTCTGGTTGTCAACCCGGAATATTGGTGTACCGGCCGAAAAACGTAAGCTCACTAAGCGCTTCAATGGCCCCTACACCATTAATCGTGTTATTAATCCTGTGTCTGTGCGCTTGTCTCTCCCCTCTTCGATGCGTATCTTCCTCACCTTTCATGTCTCCCAGGTCAAACCGTACGTCTCTGATCCCCTGTGCCCTGCTCCCGCGGCTCCCGCAGCCCCGAGGATGATCGATGGCCATCCGGCCTGGGGGGTGACTGCCATCCTGGATGTCCGCAGGCGGGGTCGTGGTCTTCAGTATTTGGTGGACTGGGAGGGCTTTGGACCGGAGGATTGTTCTTGGATTCGCCCAGCGTTGATCCTGGATAAACAGCTGATTCGCGATTTCCATCGGGCGAATCCAGGTAGGATTGGGCAGGTGCCTGGAGGCACTGCTAGAGGGGGGAGTACTGTCATGGCGGCCTCTGGGCCGTCATTGGCATTATCAACTCCAGCTGCGCACAGACCAACAGGTGGTAATCAACTGCTTTTAAAAGCCAACGTCGCTGACAGCCCGGCACGGAGTCGTCTGTCCTCCTCGTCGGAGAATGAGCCTGAACTCCGCTCTCTGGCCTCGTCAGGATTCTCTCTCGTCTCGTCAAGAACTTCTCTGGCCTCGTCAAGAACTTCTCTTACTTCTTCAAGGACCTCTCATCAGAGTCAACCACGTAAGAGAACAATCTGTTACTCTACTCCTAATCTTTACCCCTGTGCACAGGTGGACCTCCTTGGTGGCGGACCTGCATCCCCAGCTGACAGGGTAACGCCAACACGCACACGTAGCGCTTCGCTACCACCACGTCTACCGGTACGTCTTGCTCCTCAAATCCCAGAACTGTTGTTATATCAGTTACAGGAGTATTGGCCACCGCTATCAGTGGAGTCACTGTATACAGCATCAGCTATATCATCATCACCACGTTCTGTGGAATCACTCACCTCGTCATCATCAGGATTATCATTGTTCCGGTCTGTGGAGTCACAGCCGGCGTCAACAGAAGGACTACCCTCGTCACAGCCACGGGTGGTATCTCCAGCACATTCACGGACACCTTCACCTCCACGTTGCATGGCCGCTGGATCTCTGCAGGACGTAGCCTGTGCTGCACCCAAGTAAGCCTCTCTACTCGTAGCTTGTCACAAGTGTGGGACAAAAGTAATTGTTTCTGCTTATATGTTCCAGGGTTGCCAGGTCTCCGTCCAGGGCGCTCAGCTCCAGTGACCAGAACTCAATCCACGCACTCACACTCGCACTACGCACCCTCACTCTTAAATAAAGATTATTGTCACTATCTGCCCATGTCAGTGTCTGTCTCCTGGGTCCTAAACCATGTCAACTACAACACTAAAAAAACAGAACTAAGTTAGGGCTGGTGGGTAGACTGCTACATGACCCGCACGCCAAAGTGCTTTATTCTGCCACTTTTCCCCTTTTTTTTGACAGTCCGGCCGTGCTCCTACCTATAAAATCCTTTTATTTTTTCTTTACCATCTCCCACAGTAAGGGTGGGTCAGGCAGGGAAAACAGTTCAGTCCGAGGGTCTTTGAAACGCGCCCGTGGCTGCCGCCTCCCTGGAGCTGTCGGTCCCCCATGATCAGTTTCATGATGCCGGGACGTAGGTCCCATACTGCAGTAGCCGACTCCCACAGAGCCTCGCCGTCTCAAGCTGCCACTTGGGCATGCCGCAGTCTGTTCGCATACTGAACTGAATCGTCCAACTGCTGAAAGCACTCCGTCCTCGTTGTTTTGCTGGCTGCGGCCCGTTCAGTCGCTATCCCAGTTTCCCACCGACGCAAACCCGAACCCAGTCTATAACATGAAGTGGTGTGTTACTTGTTTTCATGCGCTGTCGTTAAGCTCCTGGTGGCTCTGCGTGCTCATTCGGCTTAGGACCTCCGCTGTGCTGCGGCAGTTCTTTTGTCACCATGTTTGGTGCGGACCCTTCACCTGATGTCTCCGTTTTCGATTGCGACTCGTCTCGGGTACAAAAGCGGTCTTGTACCTCCTGTCTGTCGTATGAAGTGCTCTACTGTGCCGCGCTGTGCACCATCTCTGTGCCCGGCTGTCACTGCTGTGCTTCGGGACTCTCAGCATACTCGTGCTCCCCCTGCCGCTGCTCTGGCTCTGGATGCGTGGAAAACAGGGCCGGGTCTGGTTGCTGCTCTCTCTCTGTGTCATCTTCGCTCTCCGCGCCGTGCTCACCCACAGTGCTGTGGTCACTCTCAGCTCAGAATTCTCCTTCTTCTGCCATGTTCACCGTGCCAGCTAGAGCTGTTTGTCTGGGTAACTTTTGTGCTTGGTACCTATTTAGCCCCGTGGCTAATTTCTCTGCTGCTACTAGCTGGAATGTTAGCTCCCGGTGCTAGCTAGCTTTGTGTCTTTTGGCGCCATTAGCAATTAAACACATAGCTTTGTGCTACGTGTGTGTTCAGCAAAGTACCTAGCAAGAAGCTCAACAGCATGCTTATATGACGTGTGGTGAATTTGCTGACCTTCTACGCTGAGTTTGTAGACAACAAATGCTCGTTTCCTCGCAGTGTTAAGTTTACCCAGGTCCAACGCTGCAATGTACTGCTCAGACGTGACCAACCAGTGATGCCACACTATTACTGGTTCTCCTAGGTACTCCAGAAACAGCCGTAGAGGTGCCCTGCACGCCTCCATGAGTAAATCCTCAGTCGCCAAATGTTATGTCCACAAACCTGGTATTGAGGAGACGGCCGTCATAGACACCCTTTTCAGGGCACTAATGAGGCACCAAATTCCAACAGTGAGTTTGCTTGTTTATTAACAGAAACACAAAGTAATGTGCCACGTGGGGCAAAACACATACACTAAACATGACACACAAATAAAGAGCACAAACACCTACATAAGACAGTAGTGAGGGTGAAACCTGATGCGATAGAATAAACACTTACAAATGATTGAAGTGAGGGCGAAACGTGGCGCTGAAATGAGACTGGAGCCGGACGTAGGAACTCCAGTCTAAGGTAGACAAAATCACAGCCCCGACTACATCTAGCTGGCAATCTTAAATAGTGAACAGAACTCAAACTACAAACAGGTGTGGAGTAAACGTATTGACAAAGTGCAGACAGCCATGACAGGTCATGAACAGATTTGAAAGCAGGAAGTCCTGTCAAGGTGCTGTCAAAATAAAAGCACAGACATAACGAAAATGTAATTAGAAATACATATGGAAAGATAAGATAAGATAAGCCTTTATTAGTCCCACAATGGGGAAATTCCAGGATTGCAACAGCACAGGGATAGCAACACTCAGAAGGCAAGAAAAAACAAGAGCAGCTAGTATACATACAGTGGGGTAAAAAAGTATTTAGTCAGCCACCAATTGTGCAAGTTCTCCCACTTAAAAGATGAGAGAGGTCTCCAATTTTCATCATAGGTATACCTCAACTATGAGAGACAAAATAAGAAAAAAAAAATCCAGAAAATCACATTGAAGGATTTTTAATGAATTAATTGGTAAATTCCTTGGTAAAATAAGTATTTGGTCAATAACAAAAGTTCATCTCAATACTTTGTTATATACCCTTTGTTGGCAATGACAGAGGTCAAACGTTTTCTGTAAGTCTTCACAAGGTTTTCACACACTGTTGCTGGTATTTTGGCCCATTCCTCCATGCAGATCTTCTCTAGAGCAGTGATGTTTTGGGACTGTCGCTGGGCAACACAGACTTTCAACTCCCTCCAAAGATTTTCTATGGGGTTGAGATCTGGAGACTGGCTAGGCCACTCCAGGACCTTGAAATGCTTCTTACGAAGCCACTCCTTCGTTGCCCGGGCGGTGTGTTTGGGATCATTGTCATGCTGAAAGACCCAGCCACGTTTCATCTTCAATGCCCTTGCTGATGGAAGGAGGTTTTCACTCAAAATCTCACGATACATCGCCCCATTCATTCTTTCCTTTACACAGATCAGTCGTCCTGGTCCCTTTGCAGAAAAACAGCCCCGAAGTATGATGTTTCCACCCCCATGCTTCACAGTCGGGATGGTGTTCTTTCTCCTCCAAACACGACAAGTTGAGTTTTTGCCAAAAAGTTCTATTTTGGTTTCATCTGACCATATGACATTCTCCCAATCCTCTTCTGGATCATCCAAATGCTCTCTAGCAAACTTCAGACGGGCCTGGACATGTACTGGCTTAAGCAGGGGGACACGTCTGGCACTGCAGGATTTGAGTCCCTGGTGGCGTAGTGTGTTTCTGATGTAGCCTTTGTTACTTTGGTCCCAGCTCTCTGCAGGTCATTCACTAGGTCCCCCCATGTGGTTCTGGGATTTTTGCTCACCGTTCTCGTGGTAATTTTGACCCCACGGGGTGAGATCTTGCGTGGAGTCCCAGATCGAGGGAGATTATCAGTGGTCTTGTATGTCTTCCATTTTCTAATAATTGCTCCCACAGTTGATTTCTTCACACCAAGCTGCTTACCTATTGCAGATTCAGTCTTCCCAGCCTGGTGCAGGTCTACAATTTTGTTTCTGGTGTCCTTTGACAGCTCTCTGGTCTTGGCCATAGTGGAGTTTGGAGTCTGACTGTTTGAGGTTGTGGACAGGTGTCTTTTATACTGATAACGAGTTCAAACAGGTGCCATTAATACAGGTAATGAGTGGAGGACAGAGGAGCCTCTTAAAGAAGAAGTTACAGGTCTGTGAGAGCCAGAAATCTTGCTTGTTTGTAGGTGACCAAATACTTATTTTCCACCATAATTTGCAAATAAATTCTTTAAAAATCAGACAATGTGATTTTCTGGATTTTTTCTTCTCATTTTGTCTCTCATAGTTGAGGTATACCTATGATGAAAATTGGAGACCTCTCTCATCTTTTAAGTGGGAGAACTTGCACAATTGGTGGCTGACTAAATACTTTTTTTCCCCACTGTATGTACATATTACTATATATATATATATATATATATATATATATATATATATATATATATATATATATATATATAGACACACAGTGCGGAGCATTGTGGTTGGTGAATGTGCAGCAGAAAGTCTAAGCTCTCTCTCCCTCCGCGGGTGCGGCGGGCCAGCTGGATGTCTTTGGGCATGATGGTGACCCTCTTGGCGTGGATGGCACACAGGTTGGTGTCCACAAAGAGACCCACCAGGTAGGCCTCGGTGGCCTCCTGTAGAGCCATGAGGGCGGAGCTCTTGAAGCGCAGGTCGGTCTTGAAGCCTGAGCGATCTCCCTCTCCAGGCGCTGGAAGGGCAGCCTACGGATGAGCAGCTCCGTGGATTTCAGGTAGCGACGGATCTCTCTCAGAGCCACGGTACCGGGCCTGTAACGGTGAGGCTTCTTCACTCCGCCGGTGGCCGGAGCGCTTTTTTTTTTCGAGCAGCCTTGGTGGCTAGCTGCTTCCTGGGGGGCATTTTCCTCCAGTAGATTTATGGGCAGTCTGCTTGGTTCTTGCCATCGCTCTTTATTATTCTGTCTTATATTTCTTGCACGCCGCCTAAACTCCAGCCCGGCACCCGCGTCATTTTCGCCACAATTCCACAGAAGAAAGGGAAATAAACAGGAGACCCAAGCCTGGTGCGGAACCAAACTCGGGATCACCACAGGACGAAGAGGTTGCACCTGAACTTTATTATAACTATGTATAGCACATCAGGTGCCACACTGTGTGGGGGCCGGCCGGACAAGAGACAGTCCAAATGGTGGACACCCCTTATAATAGGGCGGTGTGATGTGCGACTCAATAAAACAGATGAGCTAGCGGCTATCTCCCGCTACGAGAGCGTGTACAGAGAGAGTAGCTTGATGCTGTTCACGGAGACGTGGCTAACAGAACTAGCAACAGATGCTAACATTGAACTGGAGGGTTTCCACGCAATACGGGCAGACCGAACACCAGACAGTGGGGAAGCAAGGGGCAGAGGAGTGATAATGTTTGTCAATAACAACTGGTGCAGACCGGGACATATCACGGTTAAACAACAACACTGCAACAAAGACATGGAGTTGCTAGCTGTTAGCATGCGGCCTACCTATCTCCAGAGGGGATACTCACACGTGATCTGCATTGTTATTTATGCAAATCCGACGGCGAAAGCTGGGACAGCGCGTGACGTCATTCACTCAGTAACTGGCAGGCTGCTGACGGAACACCCAGATGCTCTTCTCCTCATCTCAGGTGATTTCAACCGTATTTCAGTGTCCCCCATTCTACCCACGTTCAACCAGTATGTCACATGCCACACTAGAGACAATAAAAAACTGGACTTATTCTATGCAAATACTAAGGAGGCGTACACCTCATAACCACTCCCCCCACTCGGGAGATCAGATCACAACTTGGTTCATCTCCTGCCAGTGTACAAACCCCTAGTACACAGACAACCTCCAGTCATGCGCACAGTGAAGTTATGGTCTGAGGAGGCAATGGACGCTCTAAAGGACTGTTTTGAAACCACTGCCTGGGAGCAGCTCTGCGATCCACATGGTGAGGACATCGATGGCCTCACTCACACCATCACGGATTACATCAGCTTCTGTGTGGACAACACCGTACCCACCAAGACCATACGGCTGTAGCATCATCTCACTTTGGCTCAGCAACAATTATTCTTCTGCTTAAAGACATTTTTGTTTCATCCAGGAATAACGCAAAGAAATGGATTTTCTTCCCCCAGGCCACAGCTGAAATCCCCTTCTTTTGTTAAAACCAGCCTAAGGAATTTCCCCAATGTCCGGCTTCACTTTTATTGCCCCCATAAAACATGCAACAGATCCACGACTCAGCTAATTTCCTTAAACTCTGGAAACACTGGATTTAACTAGTGAACTTTAAAGTACATTATTACAAACTCAATTCTAAACCTTCATTCTTTTCAGAACTATGAAAATGCAGATGGACGCTGATGTTTTTTTTTGATGTGGAAAATCAATAATGTGTGAAATGCATTAATCTGTGATCTTATATATATACATGTTAATGTTTTAAATGAATGTTTATTCCTGCATGTTGATTTAGAAGCACTGCTTATAAGATACACTAAGGTTAGTTTAGTTATACATAAGTGTGCAACAGTACATTCCAATGTATTTAAAACTGTGTATGCCTGTGGACTGATATCACGTGTCACCAGTCTTCATAGAACCCCAGCTTCTTCATCCTATTGGTCTCTCACAGACAAGGCCTGTTATTGGACTAAAGGTTCATCGAGCCCGCCCACGAAGGACTCTCATTGGCTGAGATTCCGGTCAGGCCGGAAGCCCGCGAAACTCAACAGAGCTTATATAAAGGAGAGAGACCCCTGCTTCATTCTCTTTTCATCCTCTCTTTTCGCCTGCTCTTTTCGTCACCGCTTTTCGGCTGCTCTCATTGTCTACACACAGCAAGGAAGAACAAAGGACCATCTGACCATGTGTCGCTTTTCTGAACACAGAGCAGATAACTCGTAATTTATGTAACTTTGTATTTTCTTTCTTTCTTAAATGCCTAGGAATTCCTATTTCTTTGAGCTCAATTCTTAATCGGAGTTAAACTCCAATTCTTATTTATCACTTTTTCTTTGTTAAACTTTCTGTAAAACCACCGTTTGTTTGATTTTAATGTAAACTTAATCTTGACTTTATTTTATAATATTTTTCCTGACCAAGCACCCACCAGAAGCTACTATTTTTATCTAAAGTCCGAAGCCTTTTTTTTTTTCCACAATATCTTTATTGAACCTTTTCTTTTTTTTTTTTTTAACAAACATGATACAAACAATCAAACACTAACACTAAAGTACTACAAAAAAAAAATGCACTAAAAACACCAACAACCACCAACAAAATCAAGTCTTCAACAATGCTCCTCTGTTTAGTCTAGACAATCCAATACATAAGTATACATATTATGTTCACCAGTTTGGAATTTACAAGGTCCACACACATCATTCACCTTCTTCTTCAAGAGTTATGTTTAAATTTTTTACATAATCAATAAAAGGTCTCCATATATTCTCAAACACAATTTCCTTTGATTTTAGTATATATGTTATTCTTTCTAATGGAAGGTTTGTTAACATCTGTCTTAACCACTGAGTCACATCTGGTCTATGAGTCTTTTTCCATAATAGTGCAATACATTTTTTGGCATTAAGCAAACTGAGGTCTATGAATGTTCTTTCACTTTTATTAAAATTATGCTTTTCTGGGTACATACCCAACAAAAACAGTTTAGGATTCAATATGATTTGTTTTGAGATTATTTTTTCAATTGTTACCCTCACCTCTTCCCAAAACATTCTTATTAATCTACATTCCCATAAACAATGAAATAGGGTTCCTTTACTTTCCATGCATTTTGTGCATGTATCTGGTATATTTTTGTTATATCTATTTAACTCCTCCGGTGTAACATACATCCGCATTAACCATTTGAAATGTATCAATTTAAGGCGTGCATTTATTGATTTGGTTTGAGCTTCTGTACAAGCCAATTCCCATTGTTCCTCTGAAATTTCAATTTGCAGATCTTCTTTCCAGTAGTTTAATCTTTTCAGTGAATTTTCACTTGAAGATAGTGTCAATGAGTTATAAAACTCTGAAATAATACCCTTTCTTTTACTATCTTTCATCATCATTTTTTCCAAGGATGAATAAATAGGTCGAGTGAGAGCTTTATTTTGATTTGATCGAATAAAGTTTCTAAGTTGAAGATATTTAAAAAAATGTGTTCTATTGAGATTAAATTTGATCCTCAGCTCTTCAAAAGACATTATGTTGTCTGCACCTGGCAAATATAAATCCTGAATCTTTTGTATCCCTTTTAAATTCCATACTTTAAATACAGCGTCCGCTCTCCCTGGTTTAAAATATTGATTACCCCATATTGGACTAAATTGTGACAATAACTGTGGTTCTTTTAAATAGTTTTTAGCTTCACACCATATTTTGATCATATGCTTTACAAATGGATTTTTAACTTGTTTTTGTAATTTTTTTGCCGAATCTGAGTATATGAATATGGGAAGAGGTAAAGGTAAATTGTATGATTCCATTTCAGTCCAGTGAGGGAGATCATTTGATGAAAAATAATATGTCATAGACCTCAGTTGTGCCGACCAATAATACAACATAAAATTTGGACATTTCAGACCTCCACGATCAAATGGTAAATATAATAAAGACAAACGTAATCTAGCCCTCCTGTTGTTCCATATAAATTCCACTAACTTTTTTTTTATTCTTGAGAATAGATCTAAAGGTGGTGATAAGGGAATGTATTGAAATAAATAAAGTATTTTAGGTAAAATATTACTTTTAAGTATATTGATTCTCCCGATCATCGACATTGGTAGTGACATCCATCTCTGAGTTAACTCACTGATATCTGACAGTAAGGCTTCATAGTTGACACTGGCGACTGATTCTAGCTTAGGCATAATTTGGATTCCTAAATATTTAAACTGATTTACAACATTGAATTGATTTGCCTCAGGGGCTGGGTAATTTCTCTGGGTCTCATTTAGCATTAATATTGAAGATTTAGTTTTATTTATTTTATATCCTGATATTTCCCCAAAATTCTTTATTAAATTCAACAAGGTTGGAATTGATTTTTTTAGATTCGACATAAACAAAATTATGTCATCGGCGTACAGGGAGATTTTATGTTCTGTTGGTCCAACTTTAATTCCATATATTTGTGAATGTAAACGTACCGCTATCGCTAAAGGTTCAATTGCCATAGTAAACAGTAAAGGTGAAAGTGGACAGCCTTGTCGACATCCTCTATTGATTTTTATTGGTTTTGAAATATTGTTATTTGTTAGGATTTCTGCTGTAGCATTATTGTATATTATTTGAACCCATTTTATGAAATTATTTCCAAGTCCAAACCTTTGTAGTACTTCAAAAAGAAAGGGCCATTCAACTCTATCAAAGGCCTTTTCGGCGTCCAATGATAGGAGAGCTGTATCCGGTGCTTCTTTATTAAAATAAATAATATTAAATAGTCTTCTTACATTATGGAAGCCTTGTCTACCCTTTATAAAGCCATTCTGATCTCGATTAATAATATTTGGTAAAATTTCTTGTATTCGTCTTGCTAAAATTTTACAGATTATCTTAAGGTCGGCGTTTAATAGGCTTATTGGTCTCATATTTTCACATTTATTAGAGGGCTTACCTGGTTTTGGCAGCAGTATAATTAAGGCATTATTTATGTATGATGGTAAATTATTATTTTGAAATGCTTCTAAAACCATTTCCAAAAAAGGTTTTATTAATTTATTCTTAATTTTTTTATAAAGGTCAACTGGAAGACCATCTGGTCCTGCACTTTTTCCTGATTTCATATTATCAATGGCTAGCCCAACTTCTTCTTGACTAATTTTAGACTCCAATATCTCCCTGTTTTCATTTGGAATACACGGTATAGATAGTTCGTTCAAAAACCCATTTAGTTTTGTTAATTCAGGTTCATTTTTGGTATCATATAATTTTTCATAGTAATCTCTAAAGGCTCTATTAATTTCTAAAGGATCTATAACTACCTGTCCATTACTTATAATACTGGTAATTGGTGTTTTAATTTCCAATTGTTTAATCTGCCATGCTAATAATTTTCCTGATTTTTCACCTTGTTCATAAAAAGATTGTTTCAATCTTAGAAGACTCGAGGCAGCTCTATTCGCTGATTTTTTGTCGTATTCAGCTCTCAAAATCAGTAATTCATTCTCCAACCTTGGGTCACTTCCTGCATACACTTTTTCCTGAAGATTTTTTATTTTATGTTCCAATTAAGCTCTCTCCTCTCGAGTCTTCTTAGATTTTGATCCTGTATAACTAATAATATGTCCCCTAATAAAAGCTTTGAAAGCCTCCCACTTTACACATGCTGATGTTTGTGTAGTATTGATGTCAAAGAACTCGTCTATCTGTTTTTCTATATACTTGACAAATTCCTCATCCTGAAGCCATTTATGCTGAAATTGCCATCTACCTGATTCCTTTATCAATTTTTTATCTACATATATTAGACAACAGGGTGCATGGTCAGAGATCACGATGTTATCATAAAAGCAGTTTTGAATCTTGGACCTTAATTCTGTGGAAATCAAAAAATAATCAATACGTGAGAATGTCTTGTAGGTACTGGAATAACAAGAATAGGCTTTAACTTGTGGTTTCATTTCTCTCCATATATCTAACAATCTCAATTCTTTCATAAAATGATTAATAGTCATCCTACATCCAATGTGCGTACAATCCAGTCCTGTTGATCTATCCACACCTGGATTCAATGTACAATTAAAATCCCCTGCTATTATATGTTGCCCTGTAAGTGATGATAAGATGAGAAATAAATTAGCAAAGAACTTCTGGTCATCTATATTGGGACCATATAAGTTCACAAGATTTATATTTTCTAATAGCAAAGAACCTTGAATGATTACATATCTTCCAAATTTGTCTCCAATTACATTTTTCACTTGAAAAGGAACTGATTTATGTATGAGAGTCATAACTCCCCTGGCTCGGGATGAAAATGAAGAGGTGAATACACTTCCCTGCCATCTACTCCTAATTCTTTTAACATCCTCCTCTATCAGATGAGTTTCTTGTAAAAACACAATTCTTGAACCCATGTCCTTTATTTTATTCATAACTTGTTTAAGTTTTTTTAAATTTTGTAGACCTCTGCAATTCCATGAAGTTAAATTAAGATTAACACTTTGGTCCATGATCAATAGAGAGTTTGGGATTACCTTGCAGTGTAAACATGCTCATACAGAGAAGCAAAAACATGAGTGGTTGAACATTCATCCTACAAACTACACACAAACAAATTCCCCCTTCCCACACTTGTGGCAAACCCCCCAAAATCAAAAGAAAAATTCTGTCTCCCGATATAGCCATCGACTGTTCCACATCCACGGGGAACAGCCTAAGCCGCTCCTTCTTCATCCTCCCAATCACCCTAACTCTACTGCTTTTAATGACGTAACATTAACTCTCCTCTGTAGTTTTCCAACTTAACTCCAAAATTTTTACCAACTTTGTACATCCTAGTTTTTTTTTTGTTTGTTTGTTTTGTTTTTGTTTTGTTTTTTTTAATATATAATACAATCTATATTTTGTAAACTTACTATTTACTTCAAGTCAGTCAGATGCCTGTGCAAATGCTTAGTTATTCTACCTTATATTTTGTTCATGCTTAGCTCCCACCAGTCTCTTCTTCTTCTTTGATCTTCTTGATGAACTCCTGCGCCTCCTCTGGGGTCTTGAAGATGTGGGTTCTGCCCTCATACGTGGTCAGCAGTCTCGCAGGATAGATTACACCATGACGAATCCCAAGGTTGCGCAGCTCCTTACGTACGGGATCAAACTGCTTCCTCAATTGCTGGATTCCTGTGGCCAAATCTGGGTAGAACCGCACCTGCTGGTCCTGGTGTTTAATCTCTCCTTTAGCACGTGCAGCGTTGAAGATCTTCATCCTGTCTCTGTTGCTTAGAAACTTCATAATTAAGGTCCTCGGCGGTCCCTTATCTCTCCGTGGGCCAATACGATGTGCTTTTTCCAGAACCACTGCTGATTGCAACTCCTCGCTGCCCAGCACCTCCGGAATCCACTTTTCCAGAAAGGAACATACGTCCCGACCTTCTGATTCCTCTGGAAGACCCACCAGCCTCAAGTTATTCTGTCTCGACCGAGATTCCAAATCCAAAATATTATCTTCCAGAGATTTATTTTTTTTTTCCAAAGTGCGCACCTTTAATTGAAGACGGGTGACGTCATCTTCAGCACTAGCGAGACGGAGCTCCATCTGCGCCGTTCGTTCTACACAGTCACCCAATTCCTTTCTTATTCCTTCCAGCGCTGTCATAATCCCATCAAATCTAGAGGAAAAGTCCGCTCTCATTGAACTCATGGCAGCCATCAGCGCATCTGCGCCATTCCCCGCAGAAATCGCACCGCCGCCAGCTTCCTCCGCCATATATGGAGCCTTGTTTGCTGCGTCACAGACCTGAAAGTCCGTTAATTTGGACTGTTTCGGCGGCTCGCTTTTTCCTTTTCCTGGTTTTCCAGCCTTAGGCTTCGCCGACATATCCTCGCCCAAATGCTGGGATACGTTCTGTCCCAAATGAGAGAGTTATTTGCCGATTTTTTTTTTCCAGGAGCAGAGCAGAGCGAGACACGTCCGTCCTACGTGGCAGCCATAACCGGAAGTCAAGTCCGAAGCCTTTTTAATTTGAGATTGGATTAGATATCTTTTAATTATTATCGAAGACCTCTTGAGAAGAAGCAGCTTCCACGTCACGTGCAGCTGAGGAATCAACGCGCAGCTGTCCCACATCGCGCTGAAGAAGCATCGGCACCATCTGGCTAGAACCCGTTTCAACTGTGGGTCATACGGCCAAGATCCAGCCCCCCTCAACCGCTTGAATCTAAAGGTCGAACTGTGGACCCTGAAATATCTGCGGGCAGATATTTCCCCTAACATCCACAAAATCTTGGGCTGAGGACAGACGACAGAACTATCATCGACCGAGGAACACGTGAGCTGCAAACTTTAATTCCACTGCTGAATTAACGTCTGAGGTTCGGTAATAATTTGTATATCTAGTCAGATGCAAATTAAGAAGCCCTTAACATAACTCTTCTTTTCATTAAAATTCCGTTTTATTTTCTTAAGATTAATTTAGGACTTTTTCATAACTAGTAAACTTTCTCCATAAATTTGCGTTTTTTTTTTTTTTTTTTTATAATCTGTTAACTCAAACTGATAGAAATTCATTTCTCAGTTTAACCCTGGTTCCGAAAATATTGACATTGTTAATCTATCATTTACAAGATTGATTTTATGATTAAGGAAATTACAATGTCTGTTCATCATTTCATTTAATAAATATTTAAAAATGAGAGAAGTTGTTGGGAATTTATTTCATTCTGAGTCTGTTTCAAGCCCAGGTATTGAATTCACGGAAAATTTTTGAGACTGATTATTGATTAATTTATTGAGTGATTAAACAGGTATAAAGTGAAATTAAAGATCAAATTGCTTCTTAAAGATAGAAGCTGGTGCCCCTTACGAGTGTTATTAACTTTTCTGATGTATATGAAATGAGATTTGAGTTCAGATTCCAATACATCAATATAAATTAAATAATTCATACCTGATCATATTTATTATTTATTAAATATTCCCATTTTCCCTTACATTATATTGGTGTTTCCCGTGTGAAGGGCTGGTTGAACTTGACACAACTCAGACTGAAAGAAATTAATACATAAGCTGTGTGGGATTTTGGTCAATTTTAACTCAAAAAAAAAAAAGGTGGTTCAATTGTCTGCAGCCGGTCTATTGTCTCTTTCTCTGTGTCACGAGGGGGAGGGGGTGAATTTGCCCCCCTGATTACTGTGTGTGTGTGTCTGCTGACCAAGAGAAGGTGGGAGTGAAGAGACCCCACTCTAGTCAGTTTTTAGTTTTTTTGTTTAATGCATGCTTAAACGTGATTACATGCTGAATAATTAAAATAGGCCTGGGAACAAAATAGCGAAGAAATCCTATTTGTTTTCCCCATTATTTCAACACCCCACAGGCGAAGCAAACCCTAGGGGAATTTAATTGAATTAACCATTGTATAAACTTGTTGAATAAAGTTTAGGGAGACTAAAGTTTTCCCGCCTTTGGAAAGCAAGGCGTGGTTTTATGGACTGAAGCTTGAGCTGCATCCACGTGGCATGTGCACGCTCAGTCGCGCATGCGACCGTCAAGCTGTGCATAAAAAAACTGCGCATGTGTAGATCGGCAGCAACGCCATCTTAAGTCTAGGTAGAGTTTCCTGTAGCCGCCATTTTGAGTAGAGATCCTTGACTCCTTGTGACGTCATTGGGTTTCCTCTTCTGGAAGTGCAGACGAAAACTGCCTCCATCTTGTGGTGAAACATAGGGACTGCAATTTTTATTTAAACTTATAATCTTTAAAGACGATTTATAACCAAATTAAGTCTTCAAAGTAACTTCAAAGCAATTCATATTATTCGGAAAAAACTAAATTTAACACTAATCCAAACTTTTATGCCAAGAATAAAAGGAAAATGACCTGTTGGCTTCTGAAAGTTTTTTCTCAGTGGTGAAACCCCACTAACTGCATAGACACCTATAGAAGGAACATACTGTATATAAACACTCCTATTGTATTTAATCACTTATATAACCACATATTATAATCTTTTAAGCTAAAAGCAAACATATTTACACACTTTTAAGCAAAAAGTTACAAACTTTGAAGCTATATGTGTGCTTATTTTGCTGTTTTTAAATGTGATATGGTGTGATTCCCTTCCCACAGAAACCCAGTTTTAGCTCAAGGATTCTAATGCTGATGTTTACTCAAGAGTAACATTAAAGTAGGATTAAATCCTGTGCATTTTAACAAATTTACAGACTTAGTGAATATTTAAATGTTTCCTTTTTCTCAAATTTAGGAAACCACATTAAGCAATTAACACTTAAGCGAAGCTCTAGGTGTTATTTAAACTCATTGTGTCATTTCTGATTCATGTTTTCTCTACAGGAAAAAAAAAAAAAAACATTTAACCAACCAGCATAATTTTAGAATTTTTCCCAGGATTTAAAAGAAAAGTCAAAAAGGTGCAAACATTGATTATTTTGTAAATAAGAAATTTATAGATCACAATCAAGAAAGATCACTATTGGCTTCAATCCTAAGAAATCCTTGGATATCAAATACTCAAACAATTCACTTGTTTCTAATTTGTAAATATTTTAAACATTTAATGCTTCAAATGAAAATAGGCTTTAACAAATAAAACCAAAGGAAAGCCTCAACTTTAAAAGAAAGTGGAAACTTATGATCCTAAATCTTTAAAGCATTTAGCCTATTTTGCTTTTGGATTTCTTTTGTAAATAAAATCCTCACTTTCAAAGTGACATTTTGCAAAATCCCAAAGCTAGTTATTGATGACAAATTCCAATACTAGACTTGAAAATCAAAGGAAGTCAATCCACACAATTGAAATTTCAGTTTTGTTCTGCGAAACAAATTCAATCCAATTTCAATTCAACTTTATTTATCAACATACGGTTTCAACGAACGAATTATTTGAAGCATCACTACATTTCTAAATAATTTCAAAATTCTATTTCCCATCCTGCAAGCCTACAAGTTGAAACAAATTCTAAAGGAACTTTCAACTATCACGGTTGTAAAATAAAACACTCAAGGTTAAACCTTGTTGAACAAATTTAAGAATAATCAACAAGTTGATTTTTTTTTTTTTTTAAAAAGCTAAATAATAACAACGGTCAAACATGACGAGTCATCAGACAACCAACCAATTTACCAAACTGGATGACCTTCAAACAACATTGGAAGCATGGACTTCTAATTTAATTTCTAGCTTCACAACACGGGTCAAGGAAACGCAGCCCGAAGAATTGGAGCAACTCACTGAAGAACTTTTGAATGAACACACTGAGAAACCACCAGAAGGCAAGGACCTCACCAGTGTGTTAGGTAAGTTTGCGCTAACATTAGTCGCAAGATTAAAGGTAGCCGAGAACGAGCTAGCAAATCGACAAACAACGATCCTATCTCTCCAAGAAGAGAATGAAACACTGAAAGAAAATTTGGAACAATCTCAAGAGGAGAATGGCAAAACTCAAAATCAACTGGATGAAGCGGTACAAGATTTGGACCGTGCAGAGTCAGAAAAGGAACAGTTGATGCATAACAATGACGTGCTTCACCAAGACAACAATGAACTTGAAGATGCCCTTCAAGACACAAAGAAGGAACTCAGAAGAGTTGAAGGTCAACTTGAAAATGTGAAGGACTACAAGGAATGTCAACTGCTCCTAAAAGAAAGATATGAACACCGGGACATCCACCGCGCTCCCTCGCCCGATTCCCGTTTCGAATACGGACGACCGCGTGGACAGCGTGCGTGTGCCCCTTCAGACCGCGACCTTGACAAGATCGCGCGAAATATCACCAAATTTGATCCAGGACCTACGGGTTCACCTGATGCCAAAGTCTATTTACAGGACATTGATTACTACCTGCGTAAGCACCCTGATGCTAAAATTGACGATCGCATCTATCTGATTAAACTAACATCTAACAGGTCAGTATCAAAATTCATAGACAGACAGCCGACAAACATCAAAGCAGATTACACGCTGCTCCGCGAAGCCATCGAAAAGGAGTTCTCCGACAACTGCCTACAGACAGGGCTAACCGCAGCCCTAGCCGTGAAGCAAGGTCGTTCAGAGCCAACACAAGCCTACTACCAGAGACTCCTACTTGCATATTTTGGATCTCAAAATACACCAGGGATGGAAGAAGACCACAATTTAAAAACCCTCTTCATCCAAAACCTCCATCCCACTGTGAGTCATTATCTGGGAGTTACAGCTAACCCAAGGTCAAACTCAATAAGTCAGCTGAGAGAGTTTGCACACTATGCGTTCCAAAAACAGCAACAAAGTCGCAACAAGCACGCTAAACCTGCTACAGTGCTAGCTATTAGCGATGCATCTAACACCTTGGAGTTGGAAGGAGCCCCTCGCTCTTCCCCACCTCTTACACCGCGAGTACATCAACAGCCGAAGCATTTTTCCAACCGACCTCATCAAGGTCACAACCACACTAGATCCTCTGGATATCACTTTGGACCAACTTTGCGAAAACCCGACTACCGTCGTAGACCAGATCCACGGGATAGGTCACGAGAACACGATACGGACTACCATGATGACAGATACCGATACGAAGACACGCGTAACCGCAACAAATGGTCTCCATCCCATCACAGAAGCTCAGAAGCAGAGACCTATCACAAACCTTGGAAGGAAGAAGAAACTTCTACATTCAGTAGAGAAGATATTGGAATTGTCCAACACCACCTAGCAGAGATTCAAAGCTACAAAGAGAATAAAACTGCTAACATTCTAGCTATATCAGCTGTGCCACTCAAAACAAGCGTTCCAAACGAAGGAAACGCAAGAAGAAAATCCCTCATGCAAATGAGGAAGGACCAAAGGACTCAACGCAGTCCAGTGCTGTTATGGCAACCCAACAACAGGTCACAGACCACTCCTCTAACAACATGTCGCAACTCTGGGTCGAACCACCGGTTCCACAATTCCTATGCGATTTAAACGAGAGGGGGGTGGCACTGAAATTCTACCTTTCACTGACCCTTGAAGACATGGTGTGTCAGGACGCTGTTTTAGACACCGCTGCTGACATCACGCTCATGTCACACACCCTTTTTGACAAACTACGTGTAGCCGCTAACCGCGCTAACAAATATTTGAAACTGGAACCCTGTTCATTAGCCGTGCGACCATATGCGCTCACTAAAACAACTCTGTTGGGCGTATCACTACTAAACATGTCCATTGGACCCATGACCTTGACACATCCGCTCTATGTGTCCAAACTTGACGCCATTCCATTGCTTGTTGGCAAAGACCTACTGAACCGTTTTGAGCCACTGATTGATTTCAAGAACCTCAAACTATGGGCTCAAACGCAACACCCTCACCCATTTGACCCAGCAAGAACAACTGAATCACAGTGCTTTGTTCTAAATACTTTGGACACTCCAAGTCTCACACAACTAGCACTGTTGGAACAACTGCAACCGAGTGAAAGCGACCACCAAGACCAAGGTGAGTACTGTCCTAAAGAAGTCAAAAGTCACCTTCAAATACAAGGTCAAGCCAAACACTCAAATGATCTTGAAAACTCAACGGCCGAGCAGAAAACCCCAAACGGCCCCCTTGAAACCCTTGATACCCATGATTCAATGGTGGTGTCACATTTTGAAACCCACCCACCCACCCATGAGGCCTGCATGGTCACAAGAGCCACACCAACCGGCTCTCTAGACCCTCTAAAACCTCAACTTTTTGCGACAACAAACCCAACTTTTGCAAACGCAAGGCGCACAGTCACCCAACCTTGCAACCAAATGATCCATAAAACCGTCAAACACCGGTTGGATAAAACGGTACATGCGCTACCCGCATCTAAACCCTATAACATACCAAAATTGAAACCACTTCATGCCACACAATCTTCTCTGCAGCTATGCAATGGCACTCCTGTTCATGCTTCCGATGAACCATCATTGCCACCGCTCAGAGTTCCTCGAAACCAGAGGGGGGTGATGACTGCCAATGCCTATAACATTCCAGCTGAAGAACACAAAAGCGTCAAAACGACATACAAAGCTCCCAAGGCTGTATTTCAAAACCATTCGGACCGATTCGCTAAACGACACAAAGCGTACAACGATCAAAAACTTTCGCATGACAAACTGCGAAGGGGGGATAAGATCTTCCACCCCACATTTGTACCGCAGACACCTGAAATAAATTTACAGGAAAGGAAAATCACTCCTAAATTCCTGCCCAAGTGGATGAATCCACACATTGTCAACAACAAACTTTGGCTACTCAAGTGCCAAACCCAGGACCCCATTTTCAAATGGGCTCACCAAAATCAGAGTAACCTTTACCAAAACCCTATGGGACTTGTCGGGTACAACACTGTCAAAGTAAGTCCATAAATAAGATTAAAATTAAACCTACGTCTGAGAAATAACTGTAGCTAACTACTAGCCTCAGGTACACTCAATCGAATTTCTCCAGTTAACTGCATCCAAACCTCCAGAAAGGAAAGGGTATATTAAAACCAAATTAGCCCTTAAACTAATTTCAAAGACCTCTGTAAAATCTAATAAACTTCAATCAACTTACTATTACCAAATAGTATACACAAGACATTCAACACCATTAGCTTGAGCTAATAATCTTAAAACTCCCATCAAAGGTGAGAAAAACAAGCACAAGGTTTAGAGTTCAATCTCCTAAGCTCTATTCTGTAATTTCCCAGTTTTGGGATCAATAAAGTACATCCATCTAAAAGAAATCATTCCACCTCTAAGAGGAATTTTCATTTGCCAACCAGGTATCTAAAGAAAGATCAACAAGAAGATTAAGATCCAAAACCACTCACTTTTATGTTTGCCAAGATGATGGCCCTCCTGTTAATCAGTTTAACCATCTGCCTAGCAATCACACCCACTGTTACCCAGTCAGAATTGGGCCAAGCCAAAACGAAAGGTCAAAGATCCTCGGGTGGATTCTTGATAACAGCCCCATCGTTAGAGCCTGTAGTTAACCTTAGCATGCACACTGTTAACTCGGTCAACACCGCTAAACCAAAACGCCAGGTTGTCAAACCACAAATCGTTACCAAAGTCTTACAAGACACTGTGTTGGTTTTGAATGCTTGCTCAGAAGCTTCAGTCAAACTCAACAAGGTCTTGAACTCTTTGCACTTTGTGTTAAAGGTTGACTATGCTCACACACAGCCAATGTCTATGTTACTCTCAGAAGTAGCTAGAAACATTAGCTTTTCAGTTAACGCTTTAACAGTGAATATGCTTTCTCATCATATCCTTTTTGCAGTAAATCCAAATTTACTTCTCATTGCCATCCAAAGAATGATAACGACATCCTATGCCCACTCAGTTTTTCCGAACAAAAGCCTCAAACACCCTATGATTTGGACATCTGTGGAACCATGGTTTAGTCTAACTAAACAAATTCAATTTGAACCTCCTTGAGTCACCTCAATATTGATTAGTCTGAATCTACCTCAAAGACGAAAGAATTTATTGTTGCTTTTGACTAAGATTTTTGGATACATGCTTGTGTATATAGAAATAATCCTTTATACATTTAGATTTTATGCACATTTAAACTGTTTTTGAAATCTTGAATAGATATTTTTCAGCAAACCCAAAACATTTATATCAAGTATGTCAAAACCCACATACTTCTAGTTCACTTTTTTCTATACCCAGAATTTTTAAGTCTTTACAGGCTTATACTAAATTTTAGCATATCCTAGACAATTATACAATGTTTATATTTGGTCACGCCAAAATTATTTTTGAAATTTCCAGAAGTTTTTCAGAAAACCAAATTTAAGGACCTACACTTTGGAATAGATACTGTTTACAAGCTTAAGACTTATCGACATCAGAACTTTAGTTCAGCATTTGGATCAAGCCTCGCCAAATTGGGATTTGATGCCTAGGATTGCTATCAACGCTGAATCAACGTCACCATTGATACCAGAGGGGGGACTGTAGCATCATCTCACTTTGGCTCAGCAACAATTATTCTTCTGCTTAAAGACATTTTTGTTTCATCCAGGAATAACGCAAAGAAATGGATTTTCTTCCCCCAGGCCACAGCTGAAATCCCCTTCTTTTGTTAAAACCAGCCTAAGGAATTTCCCCAATGTCCGGCTTCACTTTTATTGCCCCCATAAAACATGCAACAGATCCATGACTCAGCTAATTTCCTTAAACTCTGGAAACACTGGATTTAACTAGTGAACTTTAAAGTACATTATTACAAACTCGATTCTAAACATTCATTCTTTTCAGAACTATGAAAATGCAGATGGACGCTGATGTTTTTTTAGATATGGAAAATCAATAATGTGTGAAATGCATTAATCTGTGATTTTATATATATATGCATGTTAATGTTTTAAATGAATGTTTATTCCTGCATGTTGATTTAGAAGCACTGCTTATAAGATACACTAAGGTTAGTTTAGTTATACATAAGTGTGCAACAGTACATTCCAATGTATTTAAAACTGTGTATGCCTGTGCACTGATATCACGTGCCACCAGTCTTCATAGAACCCCAGCTTCTTCATCCTATTGGTCTCTCACAGACAAGGCCTGTTATTGGACTAAAGGTTCATCGAGCCCGCCCACGAAGGACTCTCATTGGCTGAGATTCCGGTCAGGCCGGAAGCCCGCGAAACTCAACAGAGCTTATATAAAGGAGAGAGACCCCTGCTTCATTCTCTTTTAATCCTCTCTTTTCACCTGCTCTTTTCGTCACCGCTTTTCGGCTGCTCTCATTGTCTACACACAGCAAGGAAGAACAAAGGACCGTCTGACCATGTGTCGCTTTTCTGAACACAGAGCAGATAACTCGTAATTTATGTAACTTTGTATTTTCTTTCTCTCTTAAATGCCTAGGAATTCCTATTTCTTTGAGCTCAATTCGTAATCGGAGTTAAACTCCAATTTTTATTTATCACTTTTTCTTTGTTAAACTTTCTGTAAAACCACCGTTTGTTTGATTTTAATGTAAACTTAATCTTGACTTTATTTTATAATATTTTTCCTGACCAAACACCCACCAGAAGCTACTATTTTTATCTAAAGTCCGAAGCCTTTTTAATTTGAGATTGGATTAGATATCTTTTAATTATTATCGAAGACCTCTTGAGAAGAAGCAGCTTCCACATCACGTGCAGCTGAGGAATCAACGCGCAGCTGTCCCACATCGCGCTGAAGAAGCATCGGCACCATCTGGCTAGAACCCGTTTCAACTGTGGGTCATACGGCCAAGATCCAGCCCCCCTCGACCGCTTGAATCTAAAGGTCGAACTGTGGACCCTGAAATATCTGCGGGCAGATATTTCCCCTAACATCCACGAAATCTTGGGCTGAGGACGGACGACAGAACTATCATCGACCGAGGAACACGTGAGCTGCAAAATTTAATTCCACTGCTGAATTAACGTCTGAGGTTCGGTAATAATTTGTATATCTAGTCAGATGCAAATTAAGAAGCCCTTAACATAACTCTTCTTTTCATTAAAATTCCATTTTATTTTCTTAAGATTAATTTAGGACTTTTTCATAATTAGTAAACTTTCTCCATAAATTTGCGTTTTTGTTTTTTTTTTTTTTTTATAATCTGTTAACTCAAACTGATAGAAATTCATTTCTCAGTTTAACCCTGGTTCCGAAAATATTGACATTGTTAATCTATCATTTACAAGATTGATTTTATGATTAAGGAAATTACAATGTCTGTTCATCATTTCATTTAATAAATATTTAAAAATGAGAGAAGTTGTTGGGAATTTATTTCATTCTGAGTCTGTTTCAAGCCCAGGTATCGAATTCACGGAACATTTTTGTGACTGATTATTGATTAATTTATTGAGTGATTAAACAGGTATAAAGTGAAATTAAAGATCAAATTGCTTCTTAAAGACAGAAGCAGGTGCCCCTTACGAGTGTTATTAACTTTTCTGATGTATATGAAATGAGATTTGAGTTCAGATTCCAATACATCAATATAAATTAAATAATTCATACCTGATCATATTTGTTATTTATTAAATATTCCCATTTTCTCTTACACGGCGTTGCTCGAACAACAAACCCTGGATCAACCCTGAGATAAAAACACTTCTGAGAGAGAAGAAGAGGATCTTCAGGTTGGGGAACAGGGATATGCTGAAGTCCGTACAGAGGGAGCTGAGGAGGAAGATCAGAGAAGGCAAGGACAGCTTCAGGAAGAAGATGGAGGACAAGCTGCAACAGAGCGACATCGGCAGGGTCGGGAGAAACCTTAAAACCATCTCTGGGCTCCAGAATACATCCCCCCCAGGCCACGGGGGGCAGGGAGTGGGCAAACAATCTGAACCTGCTTTTTAATAGGTTTGAAAAACCGCCCTCCCCCCCGACTGCACAACAACCACTGCTGCCTCTAAAGACATCGATGGGTGGAGGATGCGGTGATCTTCCTCCTTCACCGTTCTCTGTTCCACCTGGAGAAGCCCGGGAATGCGGTGAGGATCATGTTTTGCCATCAGAACTGCCTCCAGATCAACGCGAGGAAAACTAAGGAGCTGGTGGTGGACTGCCGCAGGCAAGGACAACCCCTCACAGCACCAGTAAACATACAGGGTACAGACATTGAGATGGTGACATCCTACAAGTACCTGGGTGTTCATCTGAACAATAAACTAGACTGGTCACACAATACCGATGCACTCTACAAGAAGGGACAGCGCAGGCTGTTCCTACTGAGGAGACTCAGGTCTTTTGGTGTACAAGGGGTGCTGCTGAAGACATTCTACGACACGATGGTGGCGTCAGCCATCACTTTTGGAGTGGTCTGCTGGGGCAGTGGCATTACAGCAGCCGATGGGAAGAGACTGAACAAACTGCTCAAGAAAGCTAGCTCTGTCCTGGGGCAACGCCTTGACCCAGGGGAGGAGATAGGAGAGAGAAGGATGGTGGCTAAACTGTCATCTCTGCTGGAGTCCGAGTCCCACCCTATGCAGGACATACTGAACGCACTGAGGAGTAGACTACATCATCTTAGGTGCGCAACCAAGAGGTTTCGCAGGTCCTTCCTACCTACGGCTGTCAGACTGTATAACCTAAGCAGGGCTGCTCGCAGAGATAGCAAAATAAACATGACGATCTAATAGTATTGAATGCAAAAGACGCAATAGACTTACACAATGGTCCCCTCCAGTATACAACTAGGACAATATCAGTCGCTATGGAGGGTGACAGTATGTATGGGTACATATTCATACTATGTAGGATAACTAAGTAGACGGTTATGCTGTTTATTCCATCTAGCTACAATGCTCCGCACTGTGTGTATATATATTTATATATTTATGTGTACATACAGTATGTATATTCGCTGCTCTTGTTTTTCTTGTCTTCTTGATTGTTGCTCTGAGTGTTGCTATCCCTGTGCTGTTGCAATCCTGGAATTTCCCCATTGTGGGACTAATAAAGGCTTATCTTATCTTATCTTATCTTATTTTATCTTATGCACCCAGAAGGCAGTGTCATCACACCGTACTTCACAATAAATTCCTATCCCACAGTACCCATGTGGGGCACTTGCAAATTAGACCAGTCAGCAGCCACACATGAATATCAAGTGATGGACAGAGAATTTGACCAATTAACAACAATCTGAGCTTTTTCATTGGCTCACGATAGGTTCTGATCTTCGCAGGCCCCTGGGCTTCAGCCCAGCCTAGCCTGTTCATTCATTTGGCCTTAAATATAGGGGACAATGCATGTCCTGCTTGGGACAAACATGTTTAGCCCAATACACGGGACTGTTATGTCTTGAAAATGGGCTGCACGGTGGCGCATTGGTTAGCACTGCGGCAGCACAGTTTACCCTTGGCCGGGGGATCGTGGGTTCGATCCCAGCCCCCAACCAACAGTGATCTGTGTGGAGTTTGCATGTTCTCCCCGTGTCTGCGTGGGTTTACTCCGGGATTTCTCCGGTTTCCTCCCACATGCCAAAAACATGCAGGTTAGGTTAATTGGAGACTCTAAAGTGGCCCTAGGTGTGAATGTGTGTGTGAATGGTTAAGGGATAGCACTGTATCGTGGCTGCTTCATCCATCCAGGTGGTGGATGACCCTCAATTTCCCCTCTGGGGATCAATAAAGTATACTAAATCTAAAATCTAAAATCTAAACTCAGCTGCAGCTACTGGAGGCTGATGCTGGGTGTGGATTCAGAAGTAGTCTTCCTCTTCTCCCCCTCTCCTGAGAAGTCTGGTCATGGCGATGTGTTGCTGGTGCCGTTGATAGAACCTGCGCCGGGTTGTTGTGTCCCGAGGTTCCTGATAGATGCAGGCTCCCTCTCCTGCAGCTCTACAGTGGCTCCCTGAGGCTCATGCTGGGTGAGGATATGAGGCGAGTCTAGTCTCTGCCCTTCCTCCGGGCAGTGGTCCTCCTGTGAGCACAGGACAGCTGTTGTACAAAAGGCCCTAAGCAACAGTGATTTATTATTTATACAGTTCATTTGTTATTATTAGTTGGTCTGTATTTTAGCTCAGGCAGTGAATTGGGGTACCATGACGGTGACGTCATTGGGGAGAACTTTTTCTGTGTGTGTTTTCTGCCTGCAGCATGAAGAGACCTGTTTGAGTGCTGATGAGTTAAATTCATGAGTGAAGTGAGAGCAAGTTAAGCCTTATTTAAGTTCAGACAGATGAACGGGGGACTGTGACAAGCCAGGGTGTATCTATGACAAAGTAAGTTGTTTGTATTCATATGCTAATCACTTTAACACATTGCGAAGTGCCGCCGCGTTGTTGTTATGAGCATAATATGTGTGAAGGTGTTAGCCTGTTGCTCTTTCAGTTGATGCTAGTTGGGAATCTCCATGTGTTGTTTGATACTGTGCTGTATTTATCCTGTGTTTAGAACACATAGTTGCTACCCATTTCATGGCGAAATATGCAAGAGTGAGCTAACTAAAGTTTATAAGTGCAACTGAGCTAAAAGTGCCCAGCTAACCTGCTTCAGTTGGGCAGAACCATACAGTAGTACTTCATGTATGGGTAATTATTATTATTCAGTGATAGTGAACTCATTATCTCTCCTTTATTTCTTTTGTTTCAGAAACCACACACACACACACACACACACCTATGCGTGCCTACTCCTGTATCACACGCCTGTTAGTGCCTTACATAAATAGCAGTGATTATACATGCACAGTGCCCTGTTTGAAGACAGCAATAAAGCAGCAGTTGTGGAAGCAACCCTCCATTTCCTCTTGTAATTGTTCCTGCACCAAATACATGGCAGTAATGGCAGTGAATGTACCTAGGCCTTAAGAAGTGTTCTGGCCGACACTCCCGGTTGAGCGTGGCAATAAAACACGAACAGCACCTTACAGTCCAGAGTATACAGAGCTACTGTTTCTCCCATACAGCTGTACCTTCATCATTGTTGTCTGAGTGTGTTGCATCTCACTCGTCTTCGTCCGTCAAACAGAGTCTGTTACTGTCATGGATGGCGAAGCCCAGCTGTTAGAAGAGCTCACATTCTAGTATGTTGTCTCCATGTGTAACCACTTGTAAAACAAAATCAGTAACGACTTGATGCGTAGCGGACCATTATTATGATGGTCCCCACATTGCTGATCCAGTAGCCGTACAGCTCCGCTGGGTTTTTCCCGATCAGGTAGTTAGGGAAGAACTTCTTCACGGTGACCGAGTTTGACATTGGTCTCACTGTGACGGTGTCGAGCAGGAGCGGTAAGTTGACGTTGTCCAGCCCTACCATGCAGAATGATTACGCCACACCTCCAGAACTCATCGTGTGAATGGTAGTCGCAGGTGAGTGACTTGAACTGACCAGCGGTGGTGCTTACCGGCAAATCTTGGTGAAGTGGTTGAATTTGCAGCATCGCTTACATTGTTGCCCCCTTGCCAAGCAGGAATGTGCTCTCTCTCGGTACATCGGGGAGCCACAGTTGCCACATGAGAAGCTCCTCGTAGCGTTCTTCTGATCCACAGTGTTTACTTCGGCCTCTTCTGACCTGTCAACTGGCCCTTCTGTGGTTACCGTGTGTGCTAGCGATGTGTGGCTTGGCTGCTGTTGTTGTTGCTGCTGCACACCTAGCTCCGATGCTAACCTGTTGGCGGTCTCTAGCTGGAATGCTAGCTCAATGGTCCTGGCTAGCGTCATGTTGTATGGTGCGGTTAGCATCTTTGCCTGCAACCGTGGATTATTAGTGTGCTTGGCCAACTGGTCCTGCACCATTTCATCCTCCAGCCAACCGAATCTGCACAAGCTAGCTAGGTGGCGAAGATCCGTGATGAATTGTTGTGTCGTCTCTCCAGCCTTCTGTCGCTGTTGGTGAAGCATAATGCGCCACGTCAACAAGTTGTCGGGTGTGGCGAAGTAGCTAGCTAGCAACTCAACTGACTCAGTAAATGTTTCTGTTGGTCCTAGCGTGTGGAGAATACGTTGGCCTTCTATGCCCAGATTGTGAACCAGTAGGGTTCGCATCCATACCTTGTCTAGCTCACCCAGATCTAACGCCAATACGTAGGTGTTGAAAGAAGTGAACCAGCACGGCCATGGTACAGGCAGCTCACCAGGAGTTTCCAGAAACGGCTATAGTGGCCTCACACACACTTCCATGGTTTACTCTTTTCACCACGTTATGTCTAGAAAACGTGGAAGGACCGACAGAAAGTGGAGTTTGCTGAGAACACGAACTTTATTATCAAACACTATTACGGTGGTACAACAGTGTGTTGGTTGGGAGGCCGGATCTGAGAGAGCCGTAAAAAGAGTGTAAAATGGCCGTCCTTTACTTTTATATACTTGGTGTGATGATGTCACCAGGCCGTGTCATCACACCTATGCTGACCAAACTTGTGGTTTTCCTTACACCACACGGACATCTCGGCTAAAACGGGAAAGTTGGCAACTCTACCTGAACTCATTTTTTGCACCAAACACTTGTCTGGCACAACCTTAAGCTGGTGCTTTCACAAAGCACGGAGTTTATAGTGAGACACAATTTGTAAACCTGTAGCACATTTTTTGCAAAATTCTACACACATTCTCATTCTCTAAAACACATTTTTTCATTACATGATCTACAGAAGACCAGAAAAGGTATCAGAGGGTCTATACATTATTCTTTAATGTGCAAATAGGAACAGTGAATTTGGTTAGAGACTGTATGTTGCAGAAAATGGTAATAATGTGTGTTTTATGTAATGGGAGGAGGTAGATTGGACCCAAACACAGTATTTAAAGATTGCAGTGATAGATTTATTAAGAGCTGGCCAGATGGGCATAGCTCAAAAAACACAAAAAACAAACTGACACCTTGGAAGCTGTAACAAAAATTACATCAATCGGGTAGGATTCAGGCAGGGTATGGGACAAGATCAGAGGCGTGTTGATCATGCAGTATTACAGGATGGGCGGGGTTGAACAGATAATCAGACACAGAGGATGCACAACAGTCAGAGGGGAGACAAGACCGCAGCACATAATGATGCTACTGCTGCTGATACTTATAATAATAATAATAATAATAATAATAAATTAAGGAGACGAGACATGGAGAAATAAATATACGAAACAGGATAATAATAGTTGCAAACCAGGATAAAGATGATAAACACAATGAAATACAAAAAATACCAAAATGAAATCTTCAAGCGAGGGCGAGGGCACGGGCTGAGGTCCATGCCCTGAAGACAAGATAACACCATAAATTAGAATGAGGGCATGAGACCTGGCCCACTCCCTGACAGTACTCTCTTCTTAAGGGGCGGCTTTAAGATGACCCCAGGGTAACACCAACAAAAGAAAAAAAAAATAACAAAACTCACAGGTTGGGTGGTGGGGGTACAAGGCCAGGTGGGCCGAAATAAACTGCAACCCCCCCACAGCAATGTCCAAAACCAACACAGTTTATAGGCCAAATAAAGTCCCAGGCCCCAATACCCAAAACAAAGCTGGTCAGGTGGTCTTCCCAAGTCCATGGGCCACCGGACCGCAACAAACAACGGGTCAGGGGGTCTACCAAAGTCCATAGGCCCTCGGACTGGAGAACAATATGTGTTGGGGGGCCTATCCCAGTCCATGGACCCCCAGACGGGAAAGCAGGGCCAGTCTGGCAGCCTGAAAATGTCCATAGGCCACTGAGCCGGAAACAAGGTGGAACAGTGGCTGCAGAAGCACAGAGCTCACCAAACAAACACAGAGGAACCCTACGCTCTGCAACCAATGACCCCAGCCTCTGGAACAGAAGGTGGCGGCACGCTGGCCTCCTGGGCAACAGTTGGAGGCACGCTGGCCTCTTGAGCAACGGGTGGAGCGGACAGCTCAACCTGTTGAACTACGATGGGTGGAGCAGACTGCTCGACCTCTTGGACGGATGGTGCTGGAGCGTCTTGCTCTGACACCTGGAAAACCACCTGCATTGAAGTCACCTCGGACGGGAAAGAAAGATAGGGTGAGGTGTCACCAAAAACACCAGTAGCTAGGCAAGTCTTAACTAGTATTGATGTTATAAAAGTAAAGAAAAGCACTTGCCTGACCTCCTGATCCTGTGCTGCTGGGGTGACCTCCTCAGGATAAGCTGCAGGACACTGGGTAAAGCAGGAACTGAAGTGTGTACTGTGGGAACAGCTGGAGCTGTGACATGTGCCTCAGGGAGAGCGGGAGCCGTTGTGTGCACCTTGGAGACAGCTGGAGCCATTGTGTGCACCTCGGAGACGGCTGGAGCTGATGTGTGCACCTTGGGGACAGCTGGCGCAATTGTGTGCACCTTGGGGATGGCTGGAACCGTTGTCTGTACCTCGGGGATGGCTGGCACTGTTGTGTTCACCATGGGGATGGCTGGTGCTGTTTTGTGCACCTCGAGGATGGCTGGAGCTGTTGTGCGCACCTCTGGGACAGCTAGAACTGGGATGCAGACCTCGTGAGCAGCTGTAGCTGTCCGGACAAGAGCCAGAACTGGTGGTGGTGCTGGGAAGTGACGTGGAGCTGGTACTGGAGCTAGGGAGCATCATGGAACCGGTACTGGATGATCCTCACACAGCCCAGATGCAGCAACAGCAACTGGTAGAATGTCACGTCTGGGTCTACAGCGACTTGAAACCCCCTCCTTGAGGTAGCTGCAGAGGCAGCCGGCTCATCTCAGACTAGTTGATTGCCAACCAGTATAGCAAGTTTCTCACCAAAAACAGAATGAAACACAGGAGATGCAGGTAAGGATGGGTGGATGGACAGGGCAGCAGAGTTAATAGCAGAGTGGGGTGGAGAGAACTCAGCAGTGGGAGGCAGCCACAGCCGACTCTCCCCACCAGGAATCAGACAAGCCCCTTCATTCACTGATGTAAAAAAACGAACGGGTTCTTAACTGTATTCCCGTTCTGCTGCTGCTGACCCATCCGGCAAGTCCTCCTGGGAGATGCTGGAACTCGTCAGACAGCAGGAGGCTGTCCGATGGTGGTGTGCTCGTGGTGGACAAAAGGAGGAAGTGGAAGCCTGGTGTGCCCTTGCTGGGGATGAAAAGCCAGGCTGCTGTGCTCTATGGCGCCGGCGACGACCACGTCTTCCTCCAGATGGATCCAGTACTTCTTCCATCGGCACCTCTCCCACCGCTAGGAACAACTCCATCAGCCCCCGGATGATGATCTGCATGTCAATGCTCTGCTCATGCAGACGGGCGAGCTTAGGGAACCGTTGGAGGGCTGGAAGCCCCTCATTCAACTCCTCAGCCAATTTGAGGCAGAGGAGGGCTTCCTCCTGCATGCGGGAGGTGTTGCCATCCTCTATGCAGGCCTCAATATTGGTCGTTTCCCATGCTGCCTTCTCACTGAGGTCAAAACGCTGAAACTTTAAATACGCTGGGTCCAAGATGTGTGTCGTTCTGTCACGGGAGGAGTTGACCCAAACGCAGTATTTAAACACGGCAGTGATAGATTTATTAAGTCCTGGCCAGACAGGTGCAGCTCAAAAAACACAAAAAACAAACTGACAGCTCAGAAGCTGTAACAAAACTTACATCGATCTGGCAGGATTCAGGCAGGGTAGAGGACAAGATCAGAAGCGTGCTGATCAGTGTGACGGACGACACACGTGAGGAAACACAGATTGGGGCTTGACATAAATAGACTGGAGCAATCAAACATAACACAGAGCAGGTGATCATAATCAGAAGCAAATGGAAATGGCTGAGATGATCACAGACACAGGACGGGCGGGGCTGAACAGATAATCAGACACAGGATTCACAATAGTCAGAGGGGAGACAAGACCGCAGCACATATGATGATGATAATAATAATCATCATAATAATAATAGTAATGATCAACTAAGAAGATGACCCATGGAGAAATAAATATACAAAGCAGGATAATAATATTGGCAAACAAGGATAAAGACAACCAGAGTGAAATACAAAAAATACCAAAATGAAAACTTAAAGCGAGGGCTGAGGTCCATGCCCTGAAGACAAGATAACACCATAAATTAGCATAAGGACATAAGACCTGGCCCACGCCCTGACATTTTATAGTTTCTCTTTAAACAAATATGCAAAAACAATTTATTACACAACACAAGCATGGAGCTCAGTTATCCATAATGTTCTGCCGATGACTCGAGGCACTCGCTCTCACACCCAATCAACCACACAGCCTGTATGAAAGCTTTCTGTTGCCCATTTCTTTTTTTCTTGCTCAATTTAAGTGATTACTGGCATATTCTGCAGGACAATTGTATAATTTCCCATCCATGCCTAATTTACTGCACGGGAAATTCAGCTGATTGGGTTTTGATTGTTTGTGTGAACATGCAGAGCTTCCATTTTTCCAAAGAGGGAATTGAAGCTGTCATTTTACAGACATTGTTATCATACAAATAGGCCTGATGGCATATTCATTTCTTTCTTTTTTACAACAAAACATGGTTTTCACACTTGGTGCATAAAATAGACTGTATCATGACATGGATTTGGAGGCATTAATTGGAGAGAGATTCTTCTCTCTTGCCTGAATTTACTACTTTAACACATCCTGGAAAGACCTCTATTTATCATGGATCTGGGTGAGTGCTGCACAATCTACAGTATCTGTTGTCAATCTGAGTCGGTTTACCTCCCAAACCCAGGAGCAGTGGGATCCCAATTCACCAGCTAAATCTCATTACCACACTGCTACTTAAGCTTCACTTTGAGCTTGTAGCAGTGCGATAGTGTCATGTTGGACTGCTTCCTGCCTGCCTACCTGCCACCTCCTCAACCCATACCCTACAATATTAAAAAACATTCCTTTGGTCTCTGTGTGTTTGTGTCTATTGGTTCTTTCTCTGCTAACCATGACACTATTATAGTCTTTATTTTTAGGCTTAACTATTGTTTGATTTTTGTTACTTTATTAGTTTGTTGTGTTCTCCTGGTACCAAAGTAATTTAAAAAATGATGCAGCTATTGTACATGTTAGAAATGTTTTAATCACTATACTCTGACTACTGTCATGCAACACCAGGGGGGTTATAATTACCTTTGTATAGGGGTTTACAAGCCTGTTGGCCCATGCATATACAGTTAGGCCCAAAAATATTTGGACAGTGACACAAGTTTTGTTATTTTAGCTGTTTACGAAAACATATTCAGGATACAATTATATAATCAATATGGGCTTAAAGTGCAAACTCCCAGCTGTAATTTGAGAGTATTCACATCCAAATTGGAGCAAGGGTTTAGGAATTACAGCTCTTTAATACATAGCCACCTCTTTTTCAAGGGACCAAAAGTAATTGGACAATTGACTCAGAAGGCTGCAAAAAAAAATAACAAGGCTGCATGGGCTCTTCCCTCATTATCCTATCATCAATTAAGCAGTTAAAAGGTCTGGAGTTGATTCCAGGTGTGGCGTTTGCATTCGGAAGCTGTTGCTGTGAACACACAACATGCGGTCAAAGGAGCTCTCAATGGAGGTGAAAAAGACCATCCTGAGGCTGAAAAAAAAGAAGAAATCCATCAGAGAGATAGCAGAAATGTTAGGAGTGGCTAAATCAACAGTTTGGTACATTCTGAGAAAAAAAGAGTACACTGGTGAGCTTGGGAACTCAAAAAGGCCTGGACGTCCACAGAAGACAACAGTGGTGGATGATCACAGAATCCTTTCCATGGTGAAGAACAACCCTCATCCACATCAAGTGAAGAACACTCTCCAGGAAGTAGGTGTATCAGTATCTAAGTCTACCATAAAGAGAAGACTTCATGAGAGTAAATACAAAGGATTCACCACAAGGTGCAAACCATGAATCAGCCTCAAAAATAGAAAGGCCAGAATTGACTTTGCCAAAAAACACCTGAAGAAGCCAGCCCAGTTCTGGAACAGCATTCTTTGGACAGATGAGACTAAGATCAACCTGTACCAGAATGATGGGAAGAAGAAAGTTTGGAGAAGAATTGGAACAGCTCATGATCCAAAGCACTACATCTTCTGTAAAACATGGTGGAGGCAGTGTGATGGCATGGGCATGCATGGTTTCCAGTGGCACTGGGTCACTTGTGTTTATTGATGATGTGACAAAAGACAGAAGCAGCGGGATGAATTCTGAAGTGTATAGGGATATACTTTCTGCTCAGATTCAGCCAAATGCAGCAAAGTTGATTGGACGGCGCTTCACCAATGATCCAAAACATACTGCAAAAGCAACCCAGGAGTTTTTTTAAAGCAACAAAGTGGAATATTCTGCAATGGCCGAGTCAATCACCAGATCTCAACCCAATCGAGCATGCATTTCAGTTGCTCAAGACAAAACTTTAGGCAGAAAGACCCACAAACAAGCAACAACTGAAGACCGCTGCAGTAAAGGCCTGGCAAAGCATCAAAAAGGAGGAAACCCAGCGTTTGGTGATGTCCATGGGTTCCAGACTTCAGGCAGTAATTGCCTGCAAAGGATTCTCAACAAAATATTGAAAAGTAACATTTTACTTAGGGATATGTTTATTTGTCCAATTACTTTTGAGCCCCTGAAATGAGGAGCATTTGTATAAATATAGCTACAATTCCTACATGTTTAATCATATATTTTTGTTCAACCCCTTGAATTAAACCTTAGAGTCTGCACTTCAATTCCGTTGTAGTTGTTTCATTTCAAATCCAATGTGGTGGCATGCAGAGCCCAAATCATGAAGATTGTGTCACTGTCCAAATATTTCTGGGCCTAACTGTATGTGAAAGACTCTTTTGCCTGTCAAGTTTTAACAAACTTTAACTAGGCCCTTCAATGGACTGGTGATCTGTCCAGGGTGTCATGCGGTGACCCTCGCGGGCCACCATAAGACGCCAAAAGTCGCCAGTGAGTTTTGCATTTGGTGTTTTATTAACAAGACGAGACACAAAGTTATGAGCGCCAAGCACCACAGGAACAGTTCAGGCGGTCTCCCCGCGTCCAACAGCCGGCGGGTGGTCATAAGGGGCAGAATATGACCGGGCAGCTTACCACAGTCCCAGGCCCGGAAAGTCCACTCCTCTGGTGGCCGAACCAGATCGCCCAGTGAAACACACAATATGTCGGGTGGCCGACCCGAGGCGCCGAACCGGCGAAACAGTTCCTCAGGCGGCCGACCCGCGTCCCTCAGCCACCAGTACCGGGAGAGAACAGCCCGCGGTGGCCTCCCTGGCGAGGACAAAACTTGGGAGAGCCAGGGCGAGCGAAAAGGGACCCCCACAGCCCCCGGCGATGATGTGCAGGGGCGATGACTCTGAAGAGGGGACAGAAGGCAAGGATGAGCCCAAACTGGGTCAGGCGGCGAAGGGACTGCAGCTCCTCCACCGTCCGTGGACCACACGGGCGCTGCATCTCCACTGGACCCCGATTGGGTCCCGGCTGCACCCACGTCAGACCACGATTTGGCCAGAACAGTACCTGCGGTGGACCCCAATTGGGCCTCGGGCGCACCCACGTCGGACCCCGATTGGGCCAAAGCAGCTCCCGCGATGGACCCCGATTAGGTCTTGGGAGCACCCACGTCAGACCCGATTGGGCCACAGCAGCCTCCACAATGGACCCTGACTGGGCCAGTGCAGCTCCGCTGACGACCTCCACCCCCAAACCTGGAACCTCCAACTCACCGGCCCTGACTGGCTCCGCACCAGTGACACTGCAAGGAGGCTCAGAACACACAGAAAAACCAGATCAGTGTCGCCGGCAGCAACAGAACCCAGGGAGACGAGCTCGGGCGCAGCAGGCGGCTGCCCCTCACTCGCCTCCCCGAGAGGCAGGAAAAATGCTCCAACACAGGGGACAGAGACACAAGAGGGAGCACTTGCCTGCACTCGGGTTCTGTTGCTGTTCAGGACTCCGTCGATCCAGGCCCAGGGCGAAGAAGTTCGTGCGCAGGCTTCAACTCAGCTGCGTCGGGCTCCGCAGCTGGCAAGATGGATTCCGCACCCTGAGGTTCCTCTCGCGCTGATTCCCACGCCAATGACCCGTTGGCGTGGAGGCAGGGGAACCTCGACCCACTGGTTCGGACCTCTCCAGGGAGAAAACCCGGGGACGCTTCATCGTCAGCACAGGTTCCGGGCCGCAGTCCGCTCTTCTCCTCCGTCCACGACGTGGCTGCAGGGCCGGATCCAGGCTTTCCAGCATCGCAGGCCCCCTCCTCACCCCGCGACGTAGACCTGTCATCGCGGACCACTCAGCAGAGGGAGACACAGAGGCAGCAGGTTTGGTTATCACAGTTACAGCAGGTGGTGGGAGCTCGGGGGGGCTGCGAACCCCGAACTCCGCCCCCAGAAGTCAGACAAGGCAGATCATAATTGTGGTGGAATGAATGAACTTGCACTTGCCTGCCTCCTGGGGAGAAGATGGTGCCTGCTGCAGCGGGTGGAGACCTCCTTCTATCCCTCCGGGAGGTACTGGCGGGCCCCTCGGGGCGACGAGGAGGAGCCGCTCGGGAAGGATTCCTGACGGGCCTCGCCGAAGCACGACTCACAGCACTCACAGCCGCTGGGGATGACGTTGCAGAGGAGGACATGACAGCCGAGGTGACATGGGCACGAGGAGCTGACAGCGCAGATTGAACAGATGACCCGGGGGCGGCAACTGCAGGGGTTCCTTCCTGTCGTGACGTAAGAGATGCGGCCAACTGGGAGGCTGGGTTCCTCCGATGACCCGGAGCTGGATCCGGACGGAATTCTTGTTGGGACTTGGTAGGTGCATGGCGATGAGGCCAACTGGCCAATGGTGCGGCAAGGGACCCAGGAACACATGGCGCTGGGACTGGATGGGCGACAAGCGCTGGATTCCGATCCGCAGGTCTCCTGCCGGGTTTTCCCTCCAGCCTAAGAATCCCCACTCTCGCCAGGGACGCTGTCCTCGTGGGAGGTGGAGGGGTTTCCTGGAGCGCTCTTGCCATCACTTCGCGCTGTGCCACAATCCATGATAACCTCTCTCTCCCCTCCGGAGTAGAGGTAAGGTGGTAACTGCGCAGGGCCCGCTGGGCGAGGCATAAGTGGTAGTCGGCCGCCTCGGAGGGCATGAGACGGGCGGCTTCCGCTAGATAGCCGTCAATCTCCTCTAGCCACTCCGGGCAAAAACCACACTCGTGGGTGGGCATCTCTCTACCAAGTCCAACTTACGGTGAAAACTCCACCCTATGCCAAAAACTCATGGTGAAAAGGCATCTCGGTGTGGCGTCTCCGTTTAGACGACCTGGGCTGGAGTATACTGTCAAAGTCACCAGTGAGTTTTGCATTTGATGTTTTATTAACAAGACAAGACGAGACACAAAGTTATGAGCCACTGTGGGCAAAAACACACACTACTAAGTACAAGGGATCGTAGGGCTAACCCCAGCCACTACGACCTTAACTATGGCATGAACAAGAACACGAACCTGACACGGACGATGAATGTTTGACGATACTCCAGTATCGATCAGCTGTCAGCGCCCGCTAATAAAGCCGGCAGTTAACGAGCTGTGATGCCGAACAGCTGATCGGCTCTGACAGCAGGAAGCCCCACTGAGCGCTGTCACAATAAGAGCCCGGGGAGCCAGAATGTAATCCACTGCTGTCAAAGCCGGTAGAGATGATGCATAGCCCGAGCGTGGACGAGATCGGCGCTCGGGTCATAACACAGGGTGTACCCTGCCTCTCACCCTAAGTGTGGATTCACACTACAACGTTTGAACCAGCTTCAGCTGATGTTTTGTCAAATGTCTGGCTCTGCTGGCAAAAGTTAATGATAGTTGGTGTTTGTTGGCAAACACTGGTGAAAGTTGTGTTATTTGAAAATTTTCAACATGCTGAAAATTTGCCAAAATGAGGAAATATACATTGGTGAAAGTTGTGCTCACTTTGTAGAAGTTCCTGAGCGCTGGGCTAAGTTATGCAGAGCTCGCCTAAGTTGGGCTAAGCTGGGGAACGTTGACTGAAATACAGGGAGTAGTGAACTTTGCATAGCGCTTGTCTAACAGAGGTGAATGTGTATCCAACTGTTAGTGTAGGAGCCCTCGGCAAAATAATCAGCGAGGAGCTTGACTGGTGTCAAAATATTTTATTTCTTGTATAACAACATGAAACTATAGAAACACAACAAAATACATTACAAATGGTAAAAAAAATAAATAAATGCACATCTAATTAATTTAATTCATTCAAACATTAAGTTACAGCTTACATTGTGAATTTTCCATAATTTCATCTTTACTATTTTAAAACACATTTTAATTCCAACTTCACAGTTACTATTAATATTTAACAAAACAAAATCAAAACATGATATTTGATACATTAAAAAAAACAACATACCTCGCTTTGCCTACCAAGGATTGCAAATTTCTTATCATGGACATACAACGAAGGCTCCAGTGAACAGTCGAAACATGTAAAGAAGGTAAAAACATTTCCTTTCTATTTTTGTCTTTAATAAGAACAAAAAGTAAATAATTAAAAGAAGACAAAATGAACCTACTTGAGCCAGCATGATGGCTGTTGTATATTAAAATGGCACATTACTGTGAAGTGCGGTGTCTCGACGACGTGCACTTCCCATCACGTCACTGCACCGCCCTATATAAGGCAGAGGACATCCATATTGCAGCCTCTTTGACCGGTGCCCTCTGCCAGGTGGCTGCCGTGTTACCGCTTCATTGGTTCCATCAATAAAGCTGTGTTCGCCCAGTCATCTTGCCTCATCCTTCAGCCAGGTATTTTATCATACATAACATTTGGCGATCGAGGATTAACTCATGGAGGCTTGTATCACACCTCTTCGCCCCTTTCTCGAGCTCCCGGGTGAACTGCCAGTGCCTTGGCTCATGTGGTTTGAGGCTTTCCAGACCTACATCACCGCGCTGGACCTCAGTAAGCTCAACAAGATGAGAGCATGTGTGCTTCTTGTTCATAACCTGGGTATTGAGGGCCAACAAGTCCTGCGCAAACTTGGAGCTTCGGACTCTTTTGAAGATGTTGTGGAGCTGCTAGCCAACCATTTTCACACCCTGGATAGCGTGACTGTTCGGAGGATTCGTTTTTGGCAGCGACATCAGCGGGTAGGTGAGCCTATTCATTCACCGACGTGAGGCAGCTAGCTAGCGAGTGTCGCTTTGGGCTGTTGGAAGATGAAATGGTATGGGACCAGCTTGCGGAGCACACATGCAGCACCGCATTGCGAGCTAGGCTACTCACAGTGCCCAATGACTTAACATTAACCAGAGCTGTTGAACTAGCTCTCCAACTGGAGGCCGCAGACAAGCTAGCTTCGGAGCTAACCTGACACCAGTCACAGCAGCTGCTGGAGCCATCCGCCGTGGCAAATGTTGCAGAGTTTGATAGAGAAGATAGCTTGGATGACGATACTATGGAAGCCAACACTGCCAGCCGAAGGTCTGCCCTAGGAAAACCCCTGTGCAAGGGTTGTGGGCTTACAACGCACCGAAATAAGGCTGCGGACTACCCAGCTAGGGGAAAATGTTGTAGCAGATGTGGATGCTTGAACCATTATGCTAGAGTGTGCCATGTATCTGAACCGAAGAGCCCACGGAAGAAATCACTCTGCTCGCCCCTGACAACCATCCATACCGTGTCCCCCAGAACATATGGGTACACATACTGCACAGTGGAACTGGACGGCGTGGAGTTACCACTGCTGCTTGACACAGGGGTGGAGGGGTTGTTGCTGTATTGGGCCACAGTGAGGAAGTTTTTCCTCCACTACAGGATTAGAGGTAACCCATCACTGTTGTATGGTTATGGAGGTGGCAGGTTGTGCACGGTTGTGACTTTAGAGTTAACAGTCCAGTACAAGTCTGGGAAGATGGTTGACTTCATGTTCCATGTGACAGCGTGAGGCGATAACATTATGGGCTGTGATTTGTTTTACGGACTGGGTTTTGCCGTAAAAGACGACGCTGGGAACGAATGGTCGGGTTGTGGCCAATGGAACCTTCCGGTTCTGATGGTCGATGAGGACTTTGTGTAGGATGAAGAGCTAATGGACCCCACGGAGACCAAACAGGACCAACTTCACTCAGGTTTGTCGCAAGAGGGTCTCAGTGCCAGTGTTCAGGATACAGTCGAGGGGGGTACCAAGTCTTGCGGCGAGGCATCTGAGCTGGAGAGTGACACCAATGTGCTAGCCCCAGATGCCTTCAGAGCCTAGCCACAGAGGGATGGAGGGTCTACAGCTGCAATGGTGACCGCTACAACGGTTTAAGAAGAGGTCGGGGCCAGACTGACGAGCATGGAGGAACCGCAGCAGCACCACTTCAGGCCGAGCCAAGCCCCGCTGAGGGTTTTGGACTTGGTTCAGGTTTGGGGTGAAGAACGTCCACGGCGAAGATGGGCGAAACGACAGCCAGCAAAACATCAAGGGTGTCTGCACATAGTGGTTAAGCTGGACGCAGCATAATTCAGGTTGTCCAACTTTTTGTCCAGGCACACTAGTCAGCTTTTGCGTGTTCAGGAAGAGGCTCCGGGTGACGAGGCTGGACGGGAGTTGGTGTTGGTGGTGAAGGAGCTGGGTTCCATCATCCGGAAGATCAGCCATTGTCCCAGAGGTCTGTTGCTTTCAGGGGCGCGCTTGCTGAGGGACTGCCCTGCCCCCCCCCCATGCTGGTTCTACCTCTCCCACCCAAGGGGCTGTGCTGTAAATATTGAACGTTTATAGTTCTGATGTTTTGATATATATGTTATGATATGGGATTATTTTATGTCTTTTTCTTTAGTTTAGGAGCATGGCATTTAATTTTAGTTTTATAAATGCATTTTTGTTTAGGTAAGGGTGGCAGAATAATCCACCCCACCATGCGGGCTGCATGGTAGTCCACCTGTCAGCCCTATTTTAGGTTTGTTTTGTGTGAATATGTTAGGCCATTTTAGTACACTGTTTTTCATTATTTTAGTGTGTGATTCAGGTCCTAAATTTGGTGGTGGTGGTGGGGGGGTGGTCAATTGTGTTTGTGGTTTTGGACTTTTCAAAAAGGGGAGAGATTGTTGTATATTAAAATAAGATAAGATAAGATAAGCCTTTATTAGTCCCACAATGTGGAAATTCCAGGATTGCAACAGCACAGGGATAGCAACACTCAGAGCAACAATCAGAAGGCAAGAAAAAACAAGAACAGCAAAATGCCTCATTATTGTGAAGTGTGGTGTAGACGACTGCCCTATATAAGGCAGAGGGCATCCATATTGCGGCCTCTTTGACCGGTGCCCTCTACCAGGTGCCTGCCGTGTTACCGCTTCATTGGTTTCATCAATAAAGCTGTATTCGCCCAGTTATCTTGCCTCATCCTTCACCCAGGTATTTTACCATTCATAACAATAGCTTTCCTTTGTGGCAGTTCTGGCATGGGAGTTGGCTCAGTCCAAACAATGGTGTAGCATGTGTGTGACAGAGCAACCTCGTAACTGGCTGCAGGCACACAAACACTCATGCAGACAGCTACAGACGTGGACAAAATTGTTGGTACCCCTCTGTTAATGAAAGAAAAACCCACAATGGTCACAGAAATAACTTGAATCTGATAAAAGTGGTAATAAATAAAAATTCTATGAAAATTAACCAATGAAAATCAGACAATGCTTTTGAATTGTGGTTCAACAAAATTATTTTAAAAAACAAACTCATGAAACAGGCCTGGACAAAAATGACGGTACCTTTAACTTAATATTTTGTTGCACAACCTTTTGAGGCAATCACTGCAATCAAATGATTTCTGTAACTGTCAGTGAGACTCCTGCACCTCTCAGCGGGTATTTTGGCCCACTCCTCATAAGCAAACTGCTCCAGTTGTCTCAGGTTTGAAGGGTGCCTTCTCCAGACGGCATGTTTCAGCTCCTTCCACAGATCTTAAATAGGATTTAGATCAGGACTCATAGAAGGCCACTTTAGAATAGTCCAATGTTTCGCTCTTAGCCGTTCTTGGGTGTTTTTAGCTGTGTGTTTTGGGTCATTATCCTGTTGCAAGACCCATGACCTGTGACTGAGACCAAGCTGTCTGACACTGGGCAGCACATTTCTCTCTAGAATACCTTGATAGTCTTGAGATTTCATTGTACCCTGCACAGATTCAAGACACCCTGTGCCAGATGCAGCAAAGCAGCCCCAGAACATAACAAAACCTTCTCCATGTTTCACAGTAGGGACAGTGTTCTTGTCTTGGTATGCTTCATTTTTGCGTCTGTGAACATAGAGCTGATGTGCCTTGCCAAAAAGTTCCAGTTTTGTCTCGTCTGTCCATAGGACATTCTCCCAGAAGCTTTGTGGCTTGTCAACATGCAGTTTGGCAAATTCCGGTCTGGCTATTTTATGATTTGTTTTCAACAGTGGTGTCCTCCTTGGTCGTCTCCCATGAAGTCCACTTTGGCTCAAACAACGACGGATGGTGCGATCTGACACTGATGTACCTTGACCTTGGAGCTCACCATGAATATGTTTAGAGGTTGTTCTGGGCTCTTTTGTTACCATTTGTATTGTCCGTCTTTTCCATTTTTCATCAAGTTTCCTCCTGCGGCCACGTCCAAGGAGGTTGGCTACAGTCCCGTGGATCTTAAATTTCTGAATAATGTGTGCAACTGTAATCACAGGAACATCAAGCTGCTTGGAGATGGTCTTATAGCCTTTACCTTTAACATGCTTGTCCATAATTTTCTTTCTAATCTCCTGAGACAACTCTCTCCTTTGCTTCCTCTGGTCCATGTTTAGTGTTGTACACACCATGTCACCAAACAGCACAGTGACTATTTGTCACCCTTTAAATAGGCCGACTGACTGGTTACAAATTTCTAGACACCTGTGATGCTAATTAGAGGACACATCTTGGTTGAAGATGTCCCTATGGTCACATTATTTTCAATCTTTTCTGGGGGTACCATCATTTTTGTCCAGGCCTGTTTCATGAGTTTGTTTTTTAAAATAATTCTGTTGAACCACAATTCAAAAGCACTTTCTGATTTTCATTGGTTAATTTTCATAGAATTTTCATTTATTACCACTTTTGTCAGATTCAAGTTATTTCTGTGACTATTGTGGGTTTTTCTTTCATTAACAGAGGGGTACCAACAATTTTGTCCACGTCTGTAATATACACACTCACCTACAAACAGCTATGTACTGTGGGTGATTTGCAGGCTTACGAAGCACACACACACACACACACACACACACACACACACACACACACACACACACAAACACACACACGCTCACAGACACGCCATACATTTTCTCATTTACTTCCATGTTTGTAAATTATATTAAAATATCTAACTTTCTCCTCTTTCTTGAACCATCTTGAACTTAACCCAGCCAAAATGGTGGAGATGACTGTGGATTTCAGGCGACACCCCCCTTCATTCCCCCCACTCACCATCCTCAACAGCACAGTGTCCACTGTGGACTCCTTCAAGTTTCTGGGTACCACAATCTCCCGGAACCTGAAGTGGTCCTCCCATATAGACACTGTCCGGAAAAAGGCCGAGCAGAAGTTATTTTTTCTGCGTCAGCTCAAGAAGTTTGATTTGCCTCAGGAGCTGCTGGTTGTCTTCTACACCGCCATCATCCAATCTGTCCTCTGCTTTTCCATCACTGTCTGGTTTGGATCTGCCACTAAACAGGACAAGACCAGACTGCAGCAGATCATTAAGTCTGCGGAGAGGATCATTGGTACTGACCTACCCTCCATTGAGAACTTATATCGGTCTATAACCAGGAAACGGGCGGGAAACATCTGTGCTGACCCATCACACCCCGGCCACAAACTGTTTGAACTTCTATCTTCTGGTTGTCATTACAGATCACTGAAGGTCAAAACCACCCGTCACAGGAACAGTTTCTTTCCTCAAGCCATCACTCTGATGAGCTCCTAACATTCACCTAGTCCTACCTATTGCTGTACTCATGACTTTTCATCCATTATGAAGATGGAGAGGAGCTCATTTAGCAGCAGACTACATCATCCCAGGTGCACAACCGAGAGGTTCCGTAGGTCCTTCCTACCAACGGCTGTCAGACTGTACAACCTAAGCAGGGCTGCTCGCAGAGATAGCAAAAAGACGTAACAAACTAATAGTTTTTTGAATGCAGAAGATGCAATAGACTTACACAGTGGTCCTCTCCGGCATACAACTAGGAGCATGCCGGTCGCTATGGAGGGTGAGAGTGTGTATGGGCACATAATCATACCATGCAGGATAGCTGGGTAGACGGTTATGCTGTTTCATTCCATCTAGCGGCAATGCTCTGCACTGTGTGTGTTTATATATTTGCATATTTGTTCCGTCTAGCTGCAATGCTCCGTACTGTGGGTGTTTATATATTTATATATCTACATGTTATTCCATCTAGCTACATTGCTCCGCACTGTGTGTGTTTATATACTTGCATATTTATTCCACCTAGCTGCAATGCTCCGTACTGTGGGTGTTTATATATTTACATATTTATTCCATCTAGCTACAATGCTCTGCACTGTGTGTTCATATATTCATATATTATTCCATCCAGCTACAATGCTCTGCACTGTGTGTCTGTGTGTGTGTGTATATATATATATTTTATAGTAATACGTACATATGTTTATTAGCTGCTCTTGCTTGCTTGTTTTTTTTTCTTGCCTTCTGATTGTTGCTCTGAGTGTTGCTATCCCTGTGCTGTTGCAATCCTGGAATTTCCCCGTTGTGGGACTAATAAAGGCTTATCTTATCTTATCTTATCTTATCTTATTATTACATTGCACATAACTCTCACACTGCTTTTTACTTCATTCACATTATATCACTGAATCTGAGTTCACATTGAAATACTGTGTGACTGTATATTTTTTCATATATTTCTGCAAAGTGTGGTTAGTCTGAGCAAATAACTGCATATATTCCTGTATATATTTGCATCATTTTATAGAAACGTGGACAGACTGTAATTTACTGTACATACTCTGTTGTCATTGAATCCTTATTTAAATCCTCCACCTGAACAACGAGAGCAAGTTTTTAGCCAAAGTCAAATTCCTTGTATGTGTTGTGCATACTTGGCCAATAAAGCTGATTCTGATTCTGATTCTGATTTCTCTCCTTACCTGTTTTGTAGCGCTGCCAAATGTGTACACCTGGTTGTTTTGCCACATTGGGAAACATACACTCATACTTCCATAATACACAAACCCACTTTTGGTGAATTCAATGGGCAACTTGCTGCCATCCAGCCATCTGTCCAAGACCCACCTGTTACAAACCCACCCTATTCAGGGCAAACACCAACCACAGAAACAGCACGCAGTCCTAGATTTGACCTGCCAACACTAGCATCCCATCATAGGCAGCCAGCTGCATTATTAGAGACACTACTTATTCCACCAAAAGATTCCAGTGGAACCCCTGAGCAGCTACTTCCAGAGTATAGAGTGGACCAAAAGTACAACCCTATCAGATGGGATAGGACCTTGAGAATTATTTATTGCTCTTTGAGCGCATGGCCAAAACATGGAAATGGCCAGAGACTGAGTGGGCATGTAGACTTGTGCCACTGCTGTCGGAGAAGGTGTTGGAGGCCTACACTGCAATGGATGAGGCCCATTCATACCCTGACTTGAAGGCAGCACTATTGACAGAGTTTAACATCTCACCAGAAACATACCGGTTGCAGTTTGGATCTTTGACAATCCTACCTGGTGAGACCCCTACCAAGACTTACCATAGCCTCAAGGGACTCTACTGAAGCTGGATTTGACGGGAACAGTATACCAAGGAAGAGATCGGTGAGACCATCATTCTGGAGCAACTACTCTGGGTACTTCCTGCAGAGATGATGACATGGGTGAAGGAGCATGAGCCGACAGAGGGGCTCGCAGCCACTAGGTTGGCTTTACAGTATCTTAATGCTCGGCGAGGAGGACCAACTTCGCACCTCAACAAGCCAGCACAGAGACCAGTACATCAGCCGTTCCAGCATCAGACAGTTAAGAGAGACACTGGACAGGCACCTCCAGTTAAGCCCAGCTCTGCCCCAAACCAGCGAGGACACAGTAAGGACATTGTTTGTTTCTATTGTCAACAGCCAGGCCATAAAGCTTCTGTGTGTCCTACTTGGAAAAAAAAAAAAATAAACTCACTGGTGCTTGCTGTGCACCCCAACCTGAGGAGGGGTCTGGGGAAATGAGGATACAGCGCTATAAAACTGTGACTGTTAATGGCCAACAGGTTACATCTCTGTTGGATAGTGGTAGTTTTATGTCTTTAGTTAAAGGCCAAATGTCACGTAACAGGGTCCTTAAAATGTCTTGAAACTAGATATAAAAGGGAACCGATCCGTTCGGTTCTTGGTGCATATGCTTCAGTAACGCCGGAACATTCGTTAATTTAAAACTGCCGCGCTTGGCCTGACGTTACCACTCAGGGCCCCCGGAATCGCCTGGGGAAGAAGGCAGAAGTGACGAAACAGATTGTACCCTAGTTTGATGCTTGGGGTATCCCGATTGATTGTTTATATGGAGACTGGAAGATTGAAGTGAGCAACAAAAAAGAAAAAATTGGATATTTCACCCATACCGTAAAACGGGGCTATAAGGGACAGCTGGGTAATAAGGGACACTTTTCTGGGAAATGTTTTCATACCTGTCAAGTGATACGTTTTCGCCGTATTTTGTACGGGGAAAATGCAATTTTAGCAAATACGGGCGTATTGCCATTTCTGTACGCCCAAAAGAAAAATATACGGGGAAAAAAATTAGTGAGTGTGTTGAGGAACACGTCGTGTGTGTGACCCCCACAGCTAGGGGGCTGGCAGAGCGCTCAGCGTGAGCTATTATCACTACAGTTAGAAGTGTGGACTCAATCATTAGACTGATGGCCGGGGCGGGCAGAGCACTCAGCGTGAGCTATTATCGCTGCAGTGAGAAGTAGGCTTATGGCCTCACACTTTCTACTGTCTTGCGGCTCCGGAACAGAGAGGAATCGCCTTCCAAATCCAATGCATCACTAGCAGAAGTGATGGTTTGTCATTTTTTTGTGGCAGGGCACAATCTACCCCCATTGGTGGCAGATCACTTCTGATCTGCCACCTTATCTTATCTGCCACTTCAGAAATGCTAGAGTCAGCAAAGGCTGCTACTTGGAACTATAACAAGCAGCATCAGTGAACATTTTCTTGTTTCAAGTTCATCCAAGTGCATTAGTGTAACAAAGCTGACAAATAAAAACTCTTTAATTCCAAGTGTATATACAGTATCTAGCTGACAATTAAGAACTATATTCAGAATAATTCTTATTGTGTACTTTCAAATTAAGCAATCTACCTTGTGCTAATGTAAATTTGAAAAAATATTTTTTTATTTTTTTATTTTATTTATTTTTTGTGCTACTTGGCTTATTATTTTCACATTACCAAAAAGTTGTGGCTCAAGATTGTGTCCATAAAAGTGTACATTTGAATAAATATGTTTGAAATAGTTCATGTTGCAGTTTTGTGTTTTTTTGTTTTTTTTTTGGGGGGGGAGGGTCAGTTTTCTTTCATCTGCCGATAAATACAGTTTTTAAGTACTCAGTACAGGTGTGAAAGCCCCCCAATAAGGGAGGCATGAGGCATGCCTTGACAGGTATGTGTTTTAAGTGTAATTCTGCTTTTTTTATTTTGAGCAGGACACAGAAAAGTGTCCCTTATTACCCAGGGTTATGGCCCTAGAAACACGATCCTGGGGATTTTAATACAAGTCATTTTCCACAATTACTTCCATTTCATCCTTGATTTTATTGCTACAACTGAATGAGGAAAGAAAGGGTTCTACTGTAAGCTAGCGCCCCACTGTATCGTCATAATAATGGCTTCCGAAAAATCAATATTTATGGGGCGCCCTCGACAAACCCCCTTCGGCTTCCCAATTTTGCCGGTGGTTATAATTAATTTAAACATCACAGATTTCTTTTGGCTTACCATTCAACATTCTGGAGGAGATTAATGTCCATTTCAATGACATTTTCCACTGGTTCTGCTCTCTGGTCATCGTCGGAACTGTTGTCATCAGACAAAGCATCTGATTCCGTCTCGGACGGCTCGAACCTGTAAGGTTCTATGTCTCTGTCACTTTCTGAACCACTGTCATCAGTATCTGGGGTGTCGTCTTCCCTGAATTCCAAGTCTGATTCACCAGAGGACAAAACTAAACTAATTTGTTCACAATCGCTGTCACTTTCCGTCATGATTGTCCAATGTTGATAAGTGTGAATGTGGATAGGCAGAGCAGCCAGGGTGAAATTTGTGATGTCAACAACATGGCCGCGGTCTGGATTGGCTGTCACACACTGACAGCCGCTAGGGGAGCCTTCGCCTGGTGTATTTTGTGCAATTATGTAAATACGGGTGGGTGATATGGTCTCCGGTATGAATATTTGGTTTAAGCTATGTGTATTTTATCAAAATTCGTTGGCATTTGGAAAAAAAAATTACGTGACATTTGGCCTTTAAGAAGGACTTTGTACCTGTGAGCCTGGTGGATTATAGCAGACAATAGGACATTTTGTGTGTTCATGGGTATAAGCACCCTTATCCAACAGCTGATTTGACTGTTACCATTGATGAACAACGATATCTATTGACTGTTGGCATGGTTGAGAAGTTGCCAATTGCAGTTATCTTAGGCTGGGACTGGCCTATTTTTATGGACCTGCTGTGGGAGAACAATGCTCGGAGGAAGTGGCAGGTTGATGTAAACATTTCTTGTCCAGTCATTACACGTGCTCAGACAAAGGCTGGGGACATACCACTCCCAAACCCTAACCATGGTTTGTGTGAGAATGGCACTCTTGTCTCAGGTAAAGAGAAGCCTTGTGTTCAACCACTCTAAGACTTTGACAGTGGTCTGTTTGAGGGTGGCACAAAAGACCCAAAAAAGTCCTAGCAACAACGTCACTTTGAGAAACATCTAAAGACAGTAGAACCTGAAACAAAGAGTTTGAGTGAAATGTGAACAATACCTGAAAATATTTCTGTGTTGAATAGGGAAGATGAAACCTTGACATATTTTTTTGCTAAGGTGATTGAGGGGACAAAGGGGAACTGTGTGGGGAAAGAGAGGTTTGTCGTGGAGAAACATGTATTGTATTGTATCTTCACCATCTCCTGGATGGCCTGGTGGAGGTTGGTGATGAAGGCCCCTAGATTCAGAATAGCTCAGGGTAGCTCTGCAGGCCAGGGTAGGCTCCCAGTAGCCCAACTACAATGTCCAGGAACCCCAAAACGTCCTCTGGTGTGCGGGAGGTGCGGGCATCTGAGACGAGACTCTGGATTGTTTAGACTGTCCATAGTTCATCCGGGCTGGGACCCCCGGTAGCAAACCTCCTGCTTGTTGGGTCCTTGTTTGGTGGCTTCATTCTGTCATAAATCTGCCTTTTGGCAGATGAAGGTAAAGGATAGGACCCAGTGGCAGGCAGGGATATGATGCAAAATTAAAATTTATTAACCTAAACACTGGAGCAAACAAAAGGCACAGCATGAGGGCTGGAAAATAATTCAGTAGTATTAGGCTAAAATAAACTCATGGGGTAATATAGTGATATTGAGACACACAGGAAACACAGCTGAGTACAAGACAATGAAGCCACAGTAAGAACAATTACAGACAAACATATATAGGGAGACTACTGATTACAATCACAGGACAGCTGGGAGAACAACCAAAGGCAACATGGTAACACATGAGGGGAAAGTGGCTGTGGGTATGGAAACACACAATGTCTGGGAAAAAAATAGGGAAACAAATGCAGAGGATACACATGAGATATGCATGAAGAACTAAGGGAGAAACAGAAGAAAATAAATGCAAATAATAACAGCTACAGGACCAACCAAGGGATGGCATAGGAATGACAGGCGACACCAGGGAAAAATAAAAGGCAATAATAATAATAATTCATTCATTCATTCATCTTCTTCCGCTTAATCCTTTTTGGGTTGCGGGGGGGCTGGAGCCTATCCCAACGTCTTTGGGTGAGAGGCAGGGTACACCATGGACAGATCGCCAGTCCATCGCAGGGCCAACACAGAGAGACAGACAACCATTCACTCTCACAGTCATACCTAAGGACAATTTAGAATCCCCAGTTTTGATGCCAATTAACCTAACTTGCATGTTTTTGGCATGTGGGAGGAAACCGGATAAATCCCGGAGTAAACCCGTGCAGACATGGGGAGAACATGCAAACGCCACACAGATCACTGTTGGTCGGAGGCTGGGATCGAACCCAGGATCCTCCGGCCAAGGGTGAATTGCTGTGCTGCCGCAGTGCTAACCACCCGGCCACCGCACCGCCCAATAATAATAATAATAATAATAATAATAAAAATAATAATAGCAAGGGAATGAACATAGAGAACCCAAAATAAACATAAAGAAGACACCAACTTTATTGTCATTCAGTCAATCATGTACAGTAGAATGAAATTACGTTTCTTCTACCTACAATTGAATCACATCTTGAATGAGAGGGGTCGCTGCCAGGCAAGGCACCACCACAAACAACTTTTCCTTCCCATTTCTATTATGCTGAGAATAAAGCTAAAAAGCAGGAAGTACCATTGTTATATGGTCTTGGTATGACCGAACTGGGACTTGAACCCCCAACCTCCCGGTAGTGGAGTGGATGCTCTAGCAACTAGGCCACCACTCTGTTGGTGGCTTAAAGTGGGGGCATGGTCCCTGACCATAGCAGTCTGTTAGTAACATTACCCCAAAAGTTTTGAACAGATTGTGTTGAAGTTTTCAGGAAAGGTGTGTAACGGCATGGGGAACAGATGATTAGATTTTGGTGGTGATCCGGTTCATGATCTGGATCCAGGAATTTTTTTAAAAATTATTTTATATATTAATATTGAGCTTTTCATGTACTTTCCCTTTAAGACCTCCGCACCCCGGAAGCAGTGCACTCTTATCTCTCTACCACTGTGGCTGCCTCCAGCAACAACCACCAAACCGCTGCAGAAAAAGTAAAATGGCTTGGAACGAAAAGAAATGTGGTCTCCCTCCACATAGTACGTAATGATTGACATTATGCACGGCTGCACGGTGGCGCAGTGGTTAGCACCGCGGCAGCACAGTTTACCCTCGATCGCGGGGATCATGAGATCATGGGTTCGATCCCTGCCCCCGGCCAACAGTGATGTGTGTGGAGTTTGCATGTTCTCCCCGTGTTTGCGTGGGTTTACTCCGGGATTTCTCCGGTTTCCTCCCACATGACAAAAAAAAAACAAAACATGCAGGTTAGGGAGTTAAGGGGCACTTGCAACTGGTGGCTTGTCACTGGACTGCAGAACAAATCTACCTATGGGTACAAAAAAAAAAAATATTTTATCTGAAGACACCAAGAAAAAGCTAGCAAAGTGTGCAATTTAAGACGGGGTTTGGAGTGTGTTCGGACATAACCGGCAGACAAGCTGAGGATGTTGTGGCGATCCACATGACCCACAAAGGATGTAAACACAGAAAACTTCAGCACTGGACAATGCTTAATATTATTTTTTTTTTGTGAAATCACAATAGGCCTGTTTTATTATGCTTGTTTACTACATATCGCAGTGATGATGTCACACTGTTGTGTAATATTGCTTAAAAATTATGAACCTTATCAATAAACTGTAAAGGAGAAGAGAGGAGGAAAAAAAAAATCGAAAACCGACCTGAAAGATTCAATAAGCCATGATGCTGATTTAAGGTCAAATTGCGCATCCCCAATGTATGGTCAATACAGTTATGACAGGCATGTTATTATAATGTAGTCTTATAATGTAGTCATGTTGTTTTTGCTGCCGTTTCTCTGTCTGTTAGCAGGATCGCCCAAAAACTCCAAGATGGATTTGGATGACATTTTCACCAGAGGTGGCTCTTGGCCCAAAAATGGACTCATTAGATGTTGGTTGTGATCCGTGAGTGCATACCTCTGCTAACGCCCTATCTCACAATGTACAGATGGATGGTGATATGGACGGACAAAGGGATGGAGGGAGAATGAAGGGAGGGAGGGACGGAGCCTTGGCAGAGGTATGCACTCTCTGAGTGCCCTCTAGTTATTATAATCAATTTTCTTCATGTTCCAAATAATGCTATTTTCGGGGGACTGCAGCCATGTGACGACAGTGTCCTCCTCATCCCCGTTTCAGGAGAAACAGAGCCCCCAGTTACATAGCCTTTATCGGCTTATTCTGTTTACATGGCCCCTTGAATAATCTGATAACTCCAAAAATCCAATCATAACCAGTTTATTCATATACATGTAAACATGGTCAGTGAGTGTTTAGAATGCAACTACAGAATTATTATTATGCATGGGTTTGAGAAAAATATGACCAAACTGGGGAAAGGGCATACAGAAGTAACTACATACTTTAGTCTAGTTTAGGTTAATGTTTATTTGAAAGGGACATTACGTACTGATGAACGTTAATACAAATGTTAGTATGCCAGATTTAGCAATGCTGCTGATTTGCGTCTGTAGTCCCCTGACAGGTCACAAAAACACACAAACAAACAATCATGCACAAGACTTCTGCAGTAAAACTGTACAAAGTGGCTATGCAAAAGTGCAAAAGTTAAGGTGCTACCAGTGGTTAAAGTGTTACAAATCAAAGCATTCAAATGTCACCCAAGTGAAGTGCTGTGTATACGTACACACACACATGCACCCAAACACCTCACAGCAACAACAAACAACAACAACAAACAAGAGATGGGGTTTATGTGTGTGCGTGCGGCAAAACAACCATACTAATGTAAAATAAATATGGGAAAAACAATTTTCCTCATGAGGTTGTAGACTTTGCAGTCCTTTATGACACATGACTTGGTTGATGCTTCTCCTGAAGAGGGAGGAGTGAGCGGGCTCCAGCTGATCCCATGTTTTAGGACAACGACAGGAACATCATCAGCAGCACTTGGTGAACAACTTGGTGGTTCTTCATTGATGTGGACATTGTTGTCACACCTCTTTTGAGACACTGCCACTTTTTCTCTACCTCTCATAGTCCAAAACACTAAAATTATCTATTAAAACCTATGCCCAAAGGAGAAGTCTTTGACATAATGTCTGGCCCAGGAAACACGCACGCAGGCTCAGGATAGATTTAACAGCTTTATTCAACAAGCAGGTGTGTCTGAATGGATGTATGTGGTATGTATATGTGTTGGGGGTGAACGCCAATGCGCAGGAAGCAGAGCAGTGCGCCGTACAGCCGTACAACCCTATGGAGAGAGAGCAGAGGACAAGGGGTAAAGGGCACCACACCTGGACAGGGATAATGAGTTGTGTGTTGCTTACTTGTGGGTACAGGTGGCTGGCGTTGGCAAGGGAGAAGCCCGGAAGACAGCGTCCTGCAGAGCCTGCGTTGATGGTGGGGATTGGTTGGCGATGACGGGGAAATCCGCCGCCGGGAAATCCACCTGTGCACAGGGGTGAAGACTTGGAGAAAGGTAAGGTATGCTTACGTGGGGTTGAAGTCTTGCTGGTGATCAGAGGTTGATACACGAGCTACAAAGTGCCGATGTGAACAGACGGCTCCAGACCGCAGCACTGGGCTGAGTGGGCTAAATAGCCCGCTGCTGACGAGGCGCAGGTGTGCGCGCAGCTGAGGCCGCTAATGAGCAGCGAGTCGTGACAGTACTCCCCCGCCTAGCAGAGCCTCCTGGCGCTGGTTTGTCCGGGTGCACCCGGTGGAACTCCGTGATGAGACTCCTGTCCAACACCAAAGAAGAGCGCACCCAGGACTTCCACTCAGGACCGAATCCCTCCCAGTCCACCAAGTACTGCAGCCCGCGACCTCGGCGCCGGGAGTCCATGATGGAGGCGACTCTCCAGGCCGGGTGGCCGTCGATCATCATAGGCGCGGGCGGCACTGCAGGCGGGGGGCAGAGGGGATCGGAGACAAAGGGCTTAATCTTGGACATGTGGAAGGTGGGACAAATGCGGAGGGAGGGGGGGAGGGCCAGACGCACAGCCACCGGGTTAACAATTTTAGAAATGGTGAAGGGGCCAATGAAGCGTGGGGCCAACTTCCTCTTTTCAGCCTTAAGGTGGATATCTTGAGAGGCCAACCAGACCTGTTGACCCACCTGGTATGCAGGGGCCGGTCTCCTGTAGCGATTCGCCGTGGTGCTGTTGTGCGCCGCCGTGCGTAAAAGCGCGTCGCGCGCCTTGGTCCACAGAGCCCGACACCGTCTCAGGTGCGCTTGGATGGAAGGAACCGCCAGCTCCGCCTCCTGCTCCAGGAACAAAGGTGGATCATAACCCAAGGACGCCTTGAAGGGGGACATCCCTGTGGTGGAAGACCGAGCCGTGTTGTGGGCGTACTCTACCCAAGCCAGGTGCGTGCTCCAGGAAGACGGGTTGAAGGAAGTGACGCAGCGTAGGGCAGCTTCCAGCTCCTGGTTGGCCCATTCGCACTGCCCGTTGGATTGCGGGTGGTGACCGGAGGAGAGGCTAACTGTGGCCCCCAGGGCGTTGCAGAAACACTTCCACACCTCTGAGACAAACTGGGGCCCCCGATCCGAGACAACGTCCACCGGTATCCCGTGCCACCTGACCACGTGCTGAACCAGAAGGTCCACTGTCTCCCGTGCCATTGGAAGACCCCGAAGTTGCACGAAGTGGGTGGCCTTGGAGAATCAATCCACGATGGTCAAGACGGCGTCATAGGTGTTAGAGGTCGGGAGACCGGTGAGGAAGTCGAGGGCTATGTGAAACCAGGGCCTGCCAGGGGTCGGCAGGGGCTGGAGCAGACCCGCGGGGGGAGAATTTCCTGACTTGCCGGTGGCACACACAGGGCACGCCCGGACGTAGTTGGCGGCGTCCTTCTGCAGACCTGGCCACCAGAAGGAACGCTGGAGGAGATCCAACTAGCCAGGATACGCCAGGGTGGCAGGCGAGTTTGGAGGTGTGAACCCAATGGATGACCTCCCCCCGGACAGAAGATGGAACGAACAGCCTTCCCTCCGGTCCGCCGCCAGGGTCCGGTTCGGTCTCCTGCGCCCTCCGGATCTTGTCCCTGATGGTCCAGGAAATTGCCTCTACCACACACGAGCTGGGCAGGATGGTATGACCCGGCTCCTCTGACGTCTCAGGGGCAAACTGCCTGGAGAGGGCATCGGGTAGGCCGTTCTTAGAGCCAGAGCGATAGGTAATGGTGAAGCGGAACCTGGCAAAGAACAAGGACCAGCGCGCCTGGCGGGCATTCAGACGTCTAGCAGATCGAAGATACTCCAAGTTCTTATGGTCCGTCAGCACCACGAATGGTAATGCAGCCCCCTCCAGCCAGTGGCGCCACGCCTGCAGGGCGAGCTTGATGGCGAGAAGCTCCCTGTCCCCGACGTCGCAATTCCGCTCGGCCGGAGACAAACGCCGTGAGAAGAAGGCGCAGGGGCGCTTGACCCCATCGGTGGGTGATCCCTGGGATAGCACCGCCCCCACTCCCGTATCAGATGCGTTGACTTCCACCAGGCACTGCAGTGCGGGGTCGACCTGGGTCAGGACTAGGGAGGAGGAGAACTCCGTCTTCAACGCCTGGAACGCCACAGCGACCTCTTCGGTCCAGCGGAAGGTGTTCTTGGGGGAAGTGAGACGGGTCAGCAGGGCAACGATGGCACCGAAGTTAGGCACAAAATGGCGGTAGAAATTGGCAAACCCAATAAAATGTTGGACCTGCTTCCTGGAGGTTGGCGTGGGCCATTCAACCACCGCTTTAACCTTTGCGGGGTCAGGTAGGACCTGGTTGTGTGAGATTACAAACCCTAAGAAGGAAGTGGTCTTGGCGTAAAATTCACACTTCTCGGCTTTGAAGTACAGCCTGTTCTCCAGCAGCTGCGGCAAGACCCACCTCACATGCACCTGATGTTCCTCCCGTGACCTGGAGAAGATGAGGATGTCATCCAGGTATACGAACACGAAGAGGCCGAGGAAATCACGCAGGACGTCATTGATTAGGCGTTGAAATACAGCAGGGGCATTGGTCAGTCCAAAGGGCATCACCAGGTACTCGAAGTGCCCACTAGGCGTTCTAAAGGCTGTCTTCCACTCATCCCCCTCCCTGATCCGGACGAGATGGTATGCACTGCGAAGATCCAATTTGGTGAACCAGGTCGCCCCCTGCAGGGAGTGGAAGGCAGTGTCCATCAGTGGCAGGGTGTAACGGTCCTTCTCAGTGATGTCATTCAAGGCCCGGAAGTCGATACATGGGCAGAGTGACCCATCCTTCTTTGACACGAAGAAGAACCCTGCGCCGAGCGGAGACGAGGAGGGACAGATGATTCCTGCTTTGAGTGACTCTTTGATATAACTATCCATCACTTCCCGCTCTGGCGCTGACAAGCTGTAGAGGCGTCCGGAAGGCAGGGGCGCCCCCGGGCGGAGGTTGATGGTGCAGTCGTAGGGCCGGTGAGGAGGGAGAGACATCGCCCTGGACTTGCTGAATACGAGGCCCAGTTCATGGAACTCCGAGGGCACCAGAGTGAGATCCGGAGGCGCGGTGTCCTTAGCCGGGGGAGGAGAAGACGGGGCGCAGGCTGCGGATTGTAAACAGGTGCCCATGCAGAAGGAACTCCAGGCGGCGACTCTTCCCGTCTGCCAATCCAGCACGGGGTTGTGCAGACACAACCAGGGGTACTCAAGAATGACAGGCGTCACAGAGGAGGACAGGATGTACAGGGTGAGATCCTCTCGGTGGTTACCAGAGATTATGACAGGGACTGGTTGCGTGCGATGAGTCACTTGTCCGAGGGGCGCACGGGAAAGGGTGATCAGGCTGAGAGGAGCGGCCAGAGGGTGGCAGGGGATGCCCAATTGGGTTGCCAGGCTCTTTGATATGAAGCTCTGCTCTGCTCCTGAGTCCACCAGTGCGTGTGTGAGATGCCCCGTGGCATTGTGACAAAATCGGATGGGCAAGGATAGACTTGTGAGGGGATTTGACCTGTTAGAGCCCACGAGGCCCCCTACAGTGACTCGCGGACCTCCCCGTTTGGCTTCTCCGGGCAATGCTCCACGGTGTGTTGATCTCCTCCGCAATACATGCAGAGGCCCAACTTCCGGCGGCGCTGTTTATCCACTAGGGGGAGCTTTGACCGACCAACCACCATCGCCTCCGATTCCTCGGAAGACTCCGGTGGAGGTAACGCCAGGGGGCGGTCTTGAGGCGTGCGGACGGGGCCTCCACGCGAGCGGCTGCTAGACTTCCGCTCGGTGGACCGTTCACGCAGCCTGTTATCTAAACTAATGGTTGTGGAGATCAGCTCCGCAAGCGTCTCCGGAAGATCTCGACCGGCCAGCTCATCCCTCAGACCTGAGCTGAGGCTGCGGAGGAAGATACCACAGAGGGCCGCCTCACCCCAGCCTACCTCCTCGGCTGCGACCCGGAAGTCGATCCGCGGGGATCGACTTCCAGAAGGTTTCCAATGTAGCCAATTCAGCTGTGGTCCGAGGTAAAATCCCCGGGAACGCGCAGAAACACCAACTCACACTGCATAATGAACCCCCACGCTCCACCGAGCTTCCCGCTAAAGCGGGCGGGGATTGGGATTGGTGTGAGTCGAGTGGGCATCCCCGTGGCAGACTGACCGGGCACCGGAGCGGCAGGAGCCAACACCCCCTGGCGAGCCGAGGGGAACGCCTGCTGGGGATCCAAGCTGTCTAACCGGTGAGTTATGTTAACCAACTGGTTCAAAATCACCTGCTGTTGATGGGCTATTAAATCCACCTGAGCCTCGAGGGTGGAAAGACGGCGTGCGAGCCCGCTGTCTGCTGAGCTGCTCTGCTGGAGCCGTACTGACATAATGTCTGGCCCAGGAAACATGCATGCAGGCTCAGGATAGATTTAACAGCTTTATTCAACAAGCAGGTCTGTCTGAATGGATGTATGCGGTATGTGTATGTGTTGGGGGTGAACGCCGATGCGCAGGAAGCAGAGCAGCGCGCCGTACAGCCGGACAACCCTATGGAGAGAGAGCAGAGGACAAGGGGTAAAGGGCACCACACCTGGACAGGGATAATGAGTTGTGTGTTGCTTACTTGTGGGTACAGGTGGCTGGCGTTGGCAAGGGAGAAGCCCGGAAGGCAGCGTCCTGCAGAGCCTGCTTTGATGGTGGGGATTGGTTGGCGATGACGGGGAAATCCGCCGCCGGGAAATCCACCTGTGCACAGGGGTGAAGACTTGGAGAAAGGTAAGATATGCTTACGTGGGGTTGAAGTCTTGCTGGTGATCAGAGGTTGATACACGAGCTACAAAGTGCCGATGCGAACAGACGGCTCCAGACCGCAGCACTGGGCTGAGTGGGCTAAATAGCCCGCTGCTGACGAGGCGCAGGTGTGCGCGCAGCTGAGGCCGCTGATGAGCGGCGTGTCGTGACAGTCTTCACTCCAAAAGAAGGTTCAGAATGTCAGGAAGCCTTGACAAATGCTGATCTTTATATGAGTGTCGCCTGACACTGATATCAGCTGACCCGCACTGAGTATTTATTTGCTTAAGTTAACCTAAGCTGGCAACAGCTGCACATACGCCAGCCTAAGTTTGCAAAAGTCTGCCAATGCTGAATGCAATGCTGGCAAATGCTAGCAAATGTTTGTAAAACTTCATAAAAGTTGGTGCACGCTGGATTTAAAAAAAAAATCTGCTTGCAAACATACTGTAATTTCGCTGACGTCTGGAATAATTTCTCAGATTTTTCAAAACATCAGTAAAAGTCAGTCCAAATGCCATAGTGTGAACCCAGCTTTAAGATGCTAGGATAAGTTCCAGCACAAGAAGCACAAAGGTTGAAAATCACTGTGGGAACAGTTCAGTTATGTAAAGATGCAGACAAAACAGAAAACAAAATGCAGGTATAAGGGAAAACTTCATTGGCAACATTTCTGGGTGTGTTCTTATCTGACTGACCTTTCTTCATGGAATGATTGACCAACTAGGCTCAGGAAGCCCCACCCACTGAAAGCCATTTAGCCAATCAAAATACATGCTGTAACACTGCTAACTGAAGTCATTTATCACCTGACCATAGCTGCTTTTGGACAGAGAAGTTCTCAGTACTCACTAAAGGTGTTTTCAGACAAAACGCGAGTAAATTTACTTGTGTGACCAGAATACATATTAACTCAATGTAGTTGTGTGACTAAATTCGCATGAGTAAATTCACTTTACTCACATTCGGTCTGAAAACACCTAAAAAACTGTCCCCCTTAAATTCCATTCTAAGAACAACACTCCCCCAGGGGAACATTTTCATTTTGCATTTGCATAGGCAGTGAGGGACGTGGTAGGGACCGGGATGACGCAAGCGTATGTGACAGTGACGTGTAACTTAAGCGCCACACTCAACAACATCAACAATGAAGCTAGCATGGAGAGTAAGGAGGCTACAGTGTTTATGCTCTCCATTGCAGTAATCTTAATCATGGACCAGCAAATGGGGCTTCTAATGCTAAAGCTGGAGGAATTCACAGAGAGTGTCCGTTAATGAGACGAAGAATCCAACGGCAGGCGATCCTTCTTCGTTCAGTGGAGGAAGAAAGAGCGCTGCAGACAACTTGAAAGTCTAACTTATTAAACATGTGCTGACTGCATGTGTGTCATATGGGTAAATATTTCTGATGGTACTGTATTTTACTGTTTTGGTTGACCTGATTATAATAAGTGAATATTTCAGACGGTATTGCAACATGTACTGTTTGTATTTCACACATTGCTGCAGCTCATTGTGCAATGTTCATCATCGTCCGTCTGAGCCCGGAGCAGCAGAGTTGGTGAATAGTAGAAAAATACTGAACAGTGGACAGAAAATTTCTGTATGTCCAGATCAGCATTCCAATACATGTGTCACCGCCTGAAGCCTGCAATGGAGAGAATGGACTCAACTTACCGTCTCACTGTACAGCCACCTGCTGTAGATAGGAGCTGGAATGCATGCATCTTGGATGTGTTTGCTTGCGCCACCCAACTAATCATGTCATACATTTTCATAATCAGCGTTCTGAGCATTTTTTTTTAACTAGGATTAACTATGATTGGGCAGTAATAACCAAGATCATAGAACACAATAAATATCTTGATATTTTAAGGTAAGGGGAGTTTATTTGTATAGCACATTTCCTGTACAAGACAATTCAAAATGGTTTACATAAAAATATTAAAGCATTGCAGCAAGGTGCAAAAGGAATCAACACATTAAAATGCCTCAAACCTACGTTCATTTCCTTTTGTTTTTTTTATACATGGGGAAAAAAATAGACAATGTTTTGACTGATCCAAATAGCCATAGGTTTTGTCAATCCTTTTAAAGAGCCTCAAACTCCTTTTATCAGGGGGGCCTCTAACCTGCTCCTCAGAGAGGCCTCAAACCCTTCCTTAAAGTTTAAACATATATTTTACAAAAACAAGAATTTAAAAGCAAACTAAAAGTAAATTACAGAGAAACAAAACCAGGCTAAAATAGAATATGGCAGAAATAAAAGTTACAGTGTAGAGGGTGCGTTCAATGATGAGGCTGAGTTTTATTTCTCAGGTTCAGCTTTATTGACAGAACACATACTCTAGCATTCTCAAAGCAGGAAGAAGAGGAAGAACTATATCACATCACCTCTTTATATCTCTCCAGCATCGGAACTCAAGTCACATGGTGCTTCAGTAAACATACAGTCACATGGTACTTAATCCCAGCCACAATAAGATAAGATAAGATAAGATAAGATAAGATAAGCCTTTATTAGTCCCACAACGGGGAAATTCCAGGATTGCAACAGCACAGGGATAGCAACACTCAGAGCAACAATCAGAAGGCAAGAAAAAAAACAAGCAAGCAAGAGCAGCTAATAAACATATGTACGTATTACTATAAAATATATATATATACACACACACACAGACACACAGTGCAGAGCATTGTAGCTGGATGGAATAAATATATGAATATATGAACACACAGTGCAGAGCATTGTAGCTAGGTGGAATAAATATGCAAGTATATAAACACACACAGTGCGGAGCAATGTAGCTAGATGGAATAATATGTAGATATATAAATATATAAACACACCCAGTGCTGAGCATTGTAGCTAGATGGAATAAATATGCAAATATATAAACACACACAGTGCAGAGCATTGTTGCTAGATGGAATGAAACAGCATAACCGTCTACTTAGTTATCCTACATGGTATGATTATGTGCCCATACATATTCTCACCCTCCATAGCGACCGGTATGTTCCTAGTTGTATGCCGGAGGGGACCATTGTGTAAGTCTATTGCATCTTTTGCATTCAAAAAACTATTAGTTTGTTACGTCTTTTTGCTATCTCTGCGAGCAGCCCTGCTTAGGTTGTACAGTCTGACAGCCGTTGGTAGGAAGGACCTACGAAACCTCTCGGTTGTGCACCTGGGATGATGTAGTCTGCTGCTAAATGAGCTCCTCAGTGCATTCAGTATGTCCTGCATAGGGTGGAACTCGGACTCCAGCAGAGATGACAGTTTAGCCACCGTCCTTCTCTCTCCTATCTCCTCCATCGGATCAAGGCGCTGCCCCAGGACAGAGCTAGCTTTCTTAATCAGTTTGTTCAGTCTCTTCCTATCGGCTGCAGTAATGCCACTGCCCCAGCAGACCACTCCAAAAGTGATGGCTGATGCCACCACCGTGTCATAGAATGACTTCAGCAGCGCCCCTTGTACACCAAAAGACCTGAGTCTCCTCAGCAGGAACAGCCTGTGCTGTCCCTTCTTGTAGAGTGCATCAGTATTGTGTGACCAGTCTAGTTTATTGTTCAGATGAATACCCAGGTACTTATAGGATGTCACCATCTCGATGTCTGTTCCCTGTATATTTACTGGTACTGTGAGGGGCTGCCCATGCCTGCGGCAGTCCACCACCAGCTCCTTAGTTTTCCTCGCGTTGATCTGGAGGCAGTTCCGATGGCACCAGTCCACGAAGTCCTGGATAAGCCCTCTGTACTCAGCTTCATCTCCATTGGAGATGAGGCCAACGATCGCAGAGTCATCAGAGAACTTCTGTAGATGGCAGTGTGTTGTGTTGTGTGAGAAGTCCGCAGTATAAAGAGTGAACAGGAAGGGAGCCAGCACCGGTCCCTGGGGGGCCCCCGTGCTACTGATGATCGTGTCGGACACACAGTCCCGGGTTCTCACAAACTGAGGCCGGTTCGTGAGGTAGTCCAGGATCCATGATGACAGGTGCTGGTCCACCCCTGCGCGCAGCAGCTTGTCCTTCAGGATCATCGGTTGGATGGTGTTGAAAGCACTGGAGAAGTCAAAGAACATGATCCTCACCATATTCCCGGGCTTCTCCAGGTGGGACAGAGAACGGTGAAGGAGGAAGATCACCGCATCCTCCACCCCAATGCCATGCTGGTAGGCGAACTGGAGTGGATCCATCGCTGGTTCCACCAGGGGGCGGAGGTGAGCAAGGAGCAGTCTCTCCAGGGTCTTCATCAAGTGGGACGTCAAGGCCACCGGTCTGTAGCTGTTCAGGTCTTTGGGGTGGGAAGTTTTTGGTACAGGTACCACACAAGATGTTTTCCACAGCTGTGGTACCCTCCCCAGTTTCAGGCTCATGTTGAAGATATACGTCACAATCCCACACAGCTGGTCTGCACAGGACTTGAGGAGCTTTGCGCTGATGCCGTCCGGTCCCGACGCCTTCCTCGCCTTGATCTTCCTCAGCTCCGTCCTCACCTGGGTCCTGGTCAGGGTCAGGATGGGGGGCTGTGTGTTGGGAGTGGGGGGGTGTTGGTGGAGTGGGGAGTGGGCAGCAGGACTTGATTTCTTTAGAGGCAGCAGTGGTTGTTGTGCAGTCAGGGGGGAGGGCGGTTGGTCAAATCTATTGAAAAACAGATTCAGGTTGTTCGCCCACTCCCTGCCCCCTGTGGCCTGGGGGGAGGTATTCTGGAGCCCCGAGATGGTTTTGAGGTTTCTCCAGACCCCGCTGATGTCGCTCTGTTGCAGCTTGTCCTCCATCTTCTTCCTGAAGCTGTCCTTGCCTTCTCTGATCTTTCTCCTCAGCTCCCTCTGTACGGAGTTCAGCATCTCCCTGTTCCCTGACCTGAAGATGTAACCCTTTGAACTTTCACCATTGTCTCTTATTCATTGATGAACCGGAAATCTCTCTTGGGCATCTTCTCCGAGACAAAGGCCAAATCTCACACCTCCTCGTCATCCTCTGCAGATCAGAGCCTTTTGTCCTTCGAGACGTGAAGCCTCCAATAAACATGCAGTCATACCTTTGTGGAAAATGTGAGCCCAACATATGTGCCACAACACTACATCTTATGCCACATTTCCACTATATAGTTCTGCTCTACTCTTTTCTTTTCTTTACTACTTGTTTCTCCCGCGGCTGTGCCTCCATCACAACCGCGGAAAGCCGAGTATTGCTGGGGGTGGGCGGGATTGAGGCGGCGCCAGACTCTGCTGATGTAAAGGACGCGACCGACTCCTCCACAACAAAGAAAAAAATAGCGGATTACGAGCGGAGGATTTCCACGGTGGTCACTATTCTTCTGTGGGTTTTTAACACAATGAATGTCTTTAATGAGACAAGAGAATTTTACAGGAGAAGACGACGTGGATTGAGACAACACACGTTGGAGCAGGAGAGGAGAATAGCGTTTGCCCAGGAGGAATCTGAAGCAGCGGCATATGAAGCAGAGATCATTCAGAGATCATTTCATTTGTTCAGTGTTCATGTGCATACATATGTCAAACGTGTTTTTTAAATAAAATGTTGTGCACTTTTCATCTACGTCGCCTCTGTTGTTCAAAACGGTTAAATGTTAACAGACGGTTAATTGAATGCTAAAACACCGGAGTAATTTAAAATAATGCAGAAGCTTAATCCTAAACCCCTTTAACTTACCAAATAATTTATAATATTATAAAAAAGCCAATCCAAATCTAAGCCCATTTTGTGTATTGTGTAATAATGATACACTGATGATAAACTGACTTCCCAAAAAAAAGCAGCAGCTAGACAACTCACTTTTGGTTTGATGGAATTGACAGTTGATCTTGGAATTATATGTGGAAACTTGTTATACTTCCAGTTAACTTTAACTTACAAAATAATTAAAAATATTATAAAAAAGCCAATCCAAATCGAGGCCCATTTTTTGTATTGTGTATCATTTTACAATCTATTGTTCTTTATAAGGGTTATCTGTTCAGTGGTGGCTAATTACACACTAAAACAACGTAGAAAATGACTGCAAAGAAAATGCTGCAGCTAGACAACTCACTTTTGGTTTGATGGAATTGCCAATTGACCTTGGAATTATATGTGGAAACTTGTTATACTTCCAGTTAACTTTAACTTACCAAATAATTTATATTATAAAAAAGCCAATCCAAATCTAGGCCCATTGTGTATCATTTGAGTATCATTTTTCCCATCTATTGTTATCTATAACGGTTATCTGTTCAGTGGTGGCTAATTACACACTAAAACAACATAGAAATGACTCTAAAAAAATGCTGCAGCTAGACAACTCACTTTTGGTTTGATGGAATTGCCAATGAACCTAGAAATTTTATGATGAAACTTTTTTTAATCCTACTAAATACTGTGACATTGTCACACTGCCCAACACCAAATTATAATTTTCTTTTTCAAACCAAAGATCACTATGGATCTATTGAATCACAATAGCATAGGTTTATCATATTCATGTCAATGTTTACAACATCGAAAATGTTATATTTGGGTTTACATGTATGGGTATTTTCGCTTTATATTATACTAGACTGCTTATAATGTATTGGAATTCTCAGAATTTGGAATGCCGATAGAACATTCAATTCACACGTACTTACCTTTTACCTAATTCGACTTTTACCTTTATCAGTGTCTACTGCTGAATGTAAATTACACCTGTGCAACTGCTTACAATTTTACTTAAAAACTGTACCCAATGTAGAGCAATGGATACAGCAGTGGTAATATTTATTAAATTTAACAATAACAATTACATTACCATTAAAAATCTTGACACCTTTTTGGCTGAACAGCAGGATTAGGGTCATATGAGGCAATGGAATGTGTATGTAATTATTCGCCTTTATCATCCAGTGTTATAATATACAAACCACACTTTTATCCAAAAGACTAACATTTTATTACATTACAAATATTCCCAAAAAATGTTCACAAATGGGGAGCTTTCAGTACTTCGACCAGACTGCCAAAATGGTTTAGGAAGGCTCCGTGGAAGGAAGCCGTCTCTGTCAGCTCATCCCTTCTTAATGCGGCTTCCTGCTCCTGGGCTAACTGCAGGTGTCTTTCGCGCTGTTCATGCTGCCGTTGATGCTGTTCGAGCATCCTTTCACGCTGTTTGAGCATCCTTTCATGGATGCGCATCTCCTCAGCATGATTCTGGGCCATCAGTGATGCAAGGTCTGCAATGTTGTTGGACCTTTTCAGCTTGCCTATATGAAAGACAGAAGTCATTGTATTTAGATAACACTGGATCAAAACATGTCAGAAAAAATATTATGGAATTAAACTGTTGAAAGCCTGTGGTGGGATGCTTCATTGCTGTATTTAAGCTCAACTGTCATGTTGCTGCTCCTCAGTAGAGTGGACTGCAACTTCTGTGGTGCTGTGGTTAGTGTCACGCCGCGCCATTCATCAGCGGCGCCACCTGCTCCCGCACCTGCTCGTCATCAACGGCGAGGGATAAAAGCCGTCTTGCCCTGAGCTTCGGCCTGAAGCCGTCAGACTTCGTCCCTCACCGTTGTGAGTCATTTCCAAACTTCAGCGCAAACATTTGGGTAAGAAGCCCTTACCTTCTTTTTCTCCAGTCTGCTCCCCTGTGCACAGGTGGATTTCCCGGTGGTGGACGACGTCCTACCAACGCCCATTCCTCGCTGCTGCACCGAGCTCTCCAGGTGGCTGTCTCCCGGGTCTCGCCCCTTGCTGTGCCAGCTATCCTGTCCATCCAAGTAAGTCCTTCTCTCGCCATAATCTCCTCTGTGTTGGTGTATGCCCGTCACCCTCTCCCTGTGCTTTTTCCATAGGGTTGCCCGGCTGTACGGTCACCTGCCTCTGTGCCTGAAGCAGACGCCGCCACCAACACATTGACATCCCACAGACACGCACTCATTCACGCCTGTTGTCAATAAACTATTTGAACTACTCTGAGCCTGTGTGTGTGCGTCTCCTGAGCCGTGCGTTATGTCAGTTAGGCCCCCCTTCATTTCAAAAAGGATTAATTGTAAAAAGTATTTTGATTTAATGGGTTATTTTTAAAAGAATTTCTTTGTACTGTGGCCTCATAAATCAGAATGGGTTAATAGTGTTAGCTGACTTGAAGAATTTCAATCAAGCATGTTGATTTGAAGTCGGTACATGTGCTCCTTTTTTTTTTTTGTGAAAATACAACAGTATTTCCACCACCAACACACCTATAACACTGGGCCACTGTGGCTATGAACACCCCTGAATCTAGTATTTTTATAAACGTAGAAAGACATTTTAAATTCCTTATTATGCGTCTATAGAAAATAACAATCACATATAAAAACAACCGGGTGGTAATTTTCAGTTTGTTGTGCCTTACCAGCACTTGACCGGGAGATGCCGGATGGTTATGGAGCTGGCGGTCCAGTGAGGCGGACCCCTGGGATTTGAAAACTGTGTATAGAAGGAAAAAACACACAATAAAGCTCACAAACAAAGTGCAACATGTACCACAAACACAAAACTTTTTAACCAGGATACAATAAGCTTACGTCAGCGTTTTGTTCACGTGAATACTGAAATAAAAGTGTGATTCAGCAGCTTGATGCGAGGTAGCAGCAAGGTACAGAGGTAGCTAGCTATTAGCGGGCTAGCCATCACCACAATTGCCCACAATCAAACAACTTTCTTTATTGCTTAAATAAAGTGTGCTTTTGACCGAAAGGCGAGAAGACGGACAATAACAAAACAACACTCACCGTCACCGTTTTCCAATTGCGTGGCCGTGTCGAGTCCAAATTCTCTGCCATTGCTAGCAGGCCGGACACTTCCTGGTATATTTTTTCATTGCGAGTTGCCCCATCCAACTCGCTCTGGATGTAGTCATCGGCTACGAGGGACAGAAAAGTCCGCACCTCCTCGTTTTTCATGGAATAAACTTGCACATGGACATCGTTATATGAGAACACAATTGTGAATCCAGTCACCGCGGTTACTCGCTGAAATTACAAATGGCGGTCGTGTAGCTTCAACAGAAAACAGAAAACGGACGTGTTTTGTGACGTTACGCCCTGACCAATCAGCGTTTAGCAGTTGATTGACGTCAAATCACACCTCGCTTTTCGCTCGGCTATACCCTGCCTCTGAACAGGCACGAAAATCGTACCGGTTAAACCGTGAGGATTTGGGTGGAAATGGCGAAAAACAGAACCAAGTAAAAAAAAGTAAAGCCAAGGTGATACTGGTGGAAATGGAGCTTTAGGCTACTGAAAGGCCACGGCAAATGGGAGAGCTTTTAACCTGGATTTAAAGCAGCTGAGAGTTTCAGCTGCCCTGAAGCTTTCTGGGAGTAAGTTCCATATGTGAGGGGCATAAAAACTAAATGCTGACTTACCATTTTTGGCTCTAACTCTGGGCACAGGTAGTAGGCCTGACCCTGGTAATCTGAGGGCTCTAGGTGGTTCATAATGGACTAGCAGATCCGAGATGTATTTTGGCTCTAAACCATTAAGAGCTTGATAAAACAACATGGTTATTTTGAAATCTGTTCTTTGACAAACAAGAAGCCAATGTAAAGATCTGAGGACTGGAGTTATATGATCCACTTTCTTGGTCTTAGTGAGGACTTGAGCTGCAGCGTTCTGAACCAACTGCAGCTATCTGATGGGCCTTTTTAGAGAGACCTGTGATGACAACGTTGCAGTAGTTCATTTTACTGAAGATAAATGCATGGACAAGTTTTTTGAGATCCTGCTGAGACATCAGACCTGTAACCCTTGTATTATGTTGAAAAAAATTTACATAGGTTATGTTGCGGGTCATTTTGACCCGTACTGTGTAAATCCACTCAAAACAGTCAAAAAACAGGTTAAACCAATAACAACTTTATTTTAGATTATATAAACATTAATAAAAGAGATATAACAATACATTTTTAATTTCAACACTATATTTAAGAACTATTTTGCTCAAGTTTTTCCCTCTGCATTTTTTTTTCATTTAACTTAAGATAAGAGCTAAGATAAGCCTTTATTAGTCCCACAATGGGGAAATTCCAGGATTGCAACAGCACAGGGATAGCAACACTCAGAGCAACAATCAGAAGGCAAGAGAAAAAACAAGAGCAACAAGTATATATATATATATATATATATATATATATATATATATTTATACATATATATACAGTGCAGAGCATTGTAGCTAGATGGGATAGATATATAAATATATAAACACAGTGCGGAGCATTGTAGCTGGATGGAATAAATATATGAGTATATAAACACAGTGCGGAGTATTGTAGCTAGATGGAATGAATATGTGAATATATAAACACACAGTGCGGAGCATTGTAGCTAGATAGAATAAATATGTAAATATATAAACACACAGTGCGGAGCATTGCAGCTACTTGCCCCTTGCCCCTTTTTCTCACATTTTCAATGTTCAACATTTTCAATGTTCTCCACATGATGAACAGAATGTTACTGTGTACTTTCTGCAGATTTAATTCTTGCATTTCACATAAGAGGTACTTGTTTTACTGTCCTCTCGGGAGGGACAGACCTGGCATCTTTTCTGTTTCTTTACACCTGTGTCCACTGGATCCATTGCAGATTGGTTGGATGACCTGACCTTGACCTTTTCAATGACAGCTGCAGCTGCTGGGGATCGAGCTGGCCTGGCTCGCCTCTGGATCTTGGGAGTGACAAGTGCTTTGCCGAGTTCTTCCAGGAAAAGCCGACATCGGTACAATTTGCTGGCATTCCATTGCTGGTTGATTTCAGTCCACAGGTCATAGGCATTGTAAGCAGACACATCGACAGTGTTGTAGAAAATCACCAAGGGCCAACGGGCAGTCTTGCGCTGGCAGCTGTATGTTGCTGTGACTTTGTCCAGATTGTCAACTCCTCCTTTGGTGGAGTTATAGTCCAGGATCATTTGTGGCTTCATGTCTTCTCTTGTGTTCAGAGATGCATCTGTGTGCATTGTGCTCATTACAAGATCATTCTTGTTTCTCTTTGGGCAGTATGAAACAACTGCTGCTTTCTCAGTGAAAACAAATATTAAGGAATGCAGAGGTCTGCCCTGCATCTTCAGAATTTCACTGGGAAGTTCTGGCTTATTTCTTCTGACTGTTCCCAACATAGTCAGCTTTCTCTTCTGAAGTTCATCTCCAAGGCGGTAGGATGTAAAGTTGTCACATGTGACAACTTCTTTACATCCCCCTGTTATGACCTTGCAACCCTTAACTCATCTCCAGCACCACACGCATCCCCTGATTCTTCTCAGATGCTCCTCCAGGTAGCTTTCCAGTATACACTTGCATATTCCATGCATAGCTAGATTTTGCATCATAGGCTACCCACATTTTGATGCCATACTTGGCAGGCTTGTTGAGCATGTACTGTCTGAAAGGACAGCACCCCCTGAATGGTACAAGGCACTCATCTACAGTGACATGGGGACCAGGATTGTACAACAAAGGTAGAATTTCAACCCATTTATCCCATACATCTCTAAATGCAGCTAGTTTGTCTCTTTCACGTTAACCAGCTCTGGTGTCACGGTTGTCAAATCAGATCACACGAGATATCATGTGAAATGTCTCCAGAGACATTGTTGCTCGAAAGATTGGCCTTCCATACTCTTCATCCCATAGACTTGCAGTTGCTTCTCCCTTTGACTTGTACACTCTAATACCAGAATTCCAATGTAAGCATGCAAGTCAGTCTGATCCAGTGGCTTCCATTTCTCCTGAAATACACGCCTCCCCTCCAAGTTGGTCATTTCCAGTATAATCTTCTCTATTGGTAGGCATATGAAGAGCTGAAATGCTGATTGAATATCATCAACTCGTGTGACAGCAAATCTTGTAGGACTGGGAGTCATTCTGATGACATTGGAAGATTACAGTCTACCTCGGCTTTGGTGTGGTGATGTTGACCATTTTATATTACCATCTTTAGATGCCAGTCCCCTCTGTGGATGATGATTGCAGCATTCCTTGGCTCTCATCCGATGGAGACACAACAGCAGGCTCGTCCTCTGAATCCTCCTCATTGTCGGAAAATTGACAATCTGGATCATCAATTACATTGTCCTTGGTCTCTGAAATCTCTTCCTCTGCGTCACTAACCCAGTTCAAAATATGTGATGAAGCTTCTTCATCCGTAAACCTTCTGGAGCTCATTTTTGGTGTGTTTGTCAAAGAGATGGCATGAGAAAAGTGACAAGGACAAGGGAGAGAAAGTCCCTCCTCGACACACACCTGGGTCTCTGGCAGTCAAAATACAATCAACTGGGCAGTCAAAATAAAGTACATCAAAGAGGCATGTGTATTTTGGATGTGTACAGCTACTTACCCACATAAAAGTGTCCGGGTCAAAATGACCCGCAACATCATCTTTGTATACAAACTCTGCACATACATTCCACTACACATCAAAGTGTCCAGATTTTACACACCAGTTCATGACCTTAGATGAGGAAAAGTCACAAAATTTCATGAAGAAAAAGAAAAGATAACCCGTACTTTGGTCAACACAAAAACCAAAATGGGTCAAATTGACCCTTAACATAATACAAGGGATTTATCCTTTCTATGTTCTTTAAGTTATAACTTACTTTAAGGAAAATAAGATATGTCTCAAATTGTGAACAGACTGATAAGGATTAACTAAAGCAGAAAAAGATCAACATACCCTCCAGTGGGCTCACCAACTGCAAGGGGGACCATGTAGATCCAGTGCTATGCAGATCAGGTGGCAGGCGAAGGCAAAGACATTTGCAGTCTGATCTCTGGCTTTCGAAACTGGCTTTTGGGATGTGGAATGTCACCTTTTGGGTGGGGAAAGAGCTGGAGCTGGTGCATAAGTTTGAGAGATACCAGCTAGATATAGTTGGGCTCACCTCAATGCACAGCTTCAGTTCTGGAACCAGTTTCCTGGAGACGGGCTGGAGCTCGGCCTACTTTGGAGTACCCCCAGGTGAAAGGTGACAGGCAGGGGTGGGTATTCTGATATCCCCCTGCCTTGCTGCCTCGACACTGGAGTTTTCCCCAGTGGATGAAAGGGTAGTTTCCCTCCGCGTTTGGGTTGGGAAATGGGTCCTGACCATCATTTGTCCCTATGCACCACATGATGGTTCAGAGTACCCACCATTTTTGGAGCATCTGACTGGGGTGCTTGAGAGTGCTCCTCTTGGACACTCGATTGTCCTACTGGGGGACTTCAGTGCACACGTGGGCAATGACCGTGAAACCTGGAGGGGCATGAATTGGAGAAACAGCCTGCCCAATCTGAACCAGAGCAGTGTTCAGTTATTGGACTTCTGTGCCAACCACAGTTTGTCCATAACGGACACCATGTTTAAGTGTAAGGGTGTCCATATGTGCACCTGGCACCAGGACACCTTAGGTCGCAGGTTGATGATTGATTTTGTGATTGTGTCATCAGACCTGCAACCATATGTCTTGGACACTTGGGAAAAGAGAGGTGCAGAGCTGTCAACTGATCACCACCTGGTGGTGAGTTGGATCGGTTGGCAGGGGCGGATGCCACTCAGACCCGGTAGACCTAAGTGTATAGTGAGGGTGTGCTGGAAATGTCTAGCTGAGGCCCCTGTTCAGGATGTCTTCAACTCCCACCTTTCGAAAAACTTCAACAACATTCTGAGGGAATCTGGAGACATGGAGTCTAAACGGGCCATGTTCTCCTCCTCTATTGTTGAAGCAGCTGTCCAGAGCTGTGGCTGCAGGGTTGTTGGTGAATCTTGTGGTGGCAACCCCCAAACCAAGTGGTGGACACCAGTGGTGAGGGGGGGCATCAAGCGGAAGAAGGAGTCCTATCAAGCTTGGTTAGCTTGTGGGACTCCTGAAGCAGCTGAGGTGTACCGACAGGCCTAGCGGAATGCAGCTCAGGTGGTTGCTGAAGCAAAAACTCGGGTGTGGGAAGAATTTGGTGAGGCCATGGAACAAGACTTACGGTAAGCCCCGAAGAGATTCTGGCAAACTGTCCAGCCACTCAGGAGAGGGAAGCGGCTACATGTCCACACTGTGTATGGTGAGGATGGGCTGCTGCTGACTTCAGTTGGGGTCATCATGGAGTGGTGGAAGCAATACTTTGAGGATCTCCTCAATCCCACTGACACGCGTGCCATAGAAGAAGCAGGGCTTAAGGACAAGGGTGACAACTCACCCATCACAGGGATTGAGGTCACCAAAGTGGTTAAAAAACTCTTTGGTGGCCGGGCCCTAGGGGTTGACAAGATTCAACCTGAGTACCTCAAGGCCCTGGATGTTGTAGGGCTGTCATGGTTGACATGCCTCTGCAATGTTGTGTGGAAGTCGGGGACAGTGCCTTTGGCATGGCAAACCTCTTCTTTTTAAAAAGGGGGACTGGATGGTGTATTCCAACTTCAGGGAGATCACACTTCTCAGCCTCTCTGGGAAGGTCTATGCCAAGGTACTGGAGAGGAGAGTCCGACTACTGGTAAAACCTCGGATTCAGGAGGAGCAATGAAGTTTTCGTGCTGGCTGTGGCACATCGTTCCAGATCTTTACCTTCTTTGGAATCCTGAAGGGTTCGTGGGAGTTTCCCCAACCAGTCCAAATATGTTTTGTGGACTTGGAGAAAGCATTCAACCCCGTCCATCGTGGTCTCTTGGGGGGGGGGGGTGTGCTGCGACAGTATGGGGAATCGGACTCGTTGTTACGAGTTATGCAGTCTGTATACAACCATTGCAGGAGTTTGGTTCGTATTGCCAACACCTCATCAAAGTTGTTTCCAGTGAGAGTTGGACTCCAGCAGGGCTGCCCTTTGTCACCGATCCTGTTCATAATTTTTATGGACAGGATATCTAGGCACAGCCAAGGATTGGAGGGTGTCATGCTTGTTGGCGACAGCATTTCATCTCTGCTGTTTGCGGATGATGTTGTCCTGTTGGCCTCATCAAGCAATGACCTACAGGCCTTGCTGGGATGGTTTGCTACTGAGTATGAAGAGGCTGGGATGAGAATCAACACCTCCAAGTCTTAGTCCTTGGTCCTCAGCTGGAAAATGGTGGATTGTCCTCTTCGGGTTAGAGACAAGCTCCTTCGCCAAGTGGAGGAGTTTAAGTATCTCAGGGTCTCGTTCACGAGTGAGGGAAGAACGGAGCGAGAAATTGACAGGTGGATCGGCGCAGCATCTGCAGTGATGTGGCTATTGTACTGGTCTGTTGTGGTGAAGAGGGAGCTGAGTTCTAAGGCAAGGCTGTCGATTTACCGGTCAATGTACGTTCCTACTCTCACCTATGGACATGAGTTTTGGGTATTCTCCGAAAAAATGAGATTGTGGATACAAGCAGTTGAAATGAGCTTTCTTCGTAGGATTGTTGGACTCACCCTTAGAGATAGGATGAGGAGCTCATCGGGGAAAGGCTGAGAGTAGATCCCCTCTTCCTCCATATCGAAAGGAGCCAGTTGAGGTCGTTTGGGCATCTGATCAGAATACCTCCTGAATGCCTCCCACTTGAGGTGTTTCAGACTCATCCCACTGGGAGGAGGCCCCGGGGCAGACACAGGACACGCTGAAGAGACTGTGTCTCCACAACAATTGTTTGTTGAACAAATTATTATGGACAAATTATTTGTTCATAAATATAATTTATTTAAACCCAATTTTTCAATAAAATCATAGCAGTGTATTCTCTGTGGCTCAGGCATTGGGTTTATCATGGATTATATTTTGAGTTCTTGTTGTTTTTGTCTTGTACATGTGTTTTATGTGTGTTTTGACCCACTTTCAGGTGGGCAGCGTCCAAGATTCGCCTCTCCGACCACGTGCCCTCTCTTTTTGTCAGCTGTTCATGTTTTATGTGCATCATCTGCCATGTTGTCAGGCAGCCAATATTGCCAACACTATCACGATGTGTTAGCCACTCCACACAGCTGTGGGTCTGTAGTGCCCCTTGAAGCGATGTCGGCCCTGCGGCGCAACGGTGGTTAACATGTCTCCTCTCCATGTTCACTGGCCGATGTCAGCCCCAAATGCCAACTGTAAGTGTTTCTGTTTATTTTTGTAAGTCTTCACCTTTTTGGGAACTGTTGTTGTCATTCTTATGTTCAATACATGTGTTGTGGTGAATCCTGCATTTAAATCCATTCATCATGACCCTCCGTGCGCTCTTACGCAGGACACGAAGAGGAAGGATGAAATAATGAGGATTTTCGTGCAAGGTTAACCACAGCACATTTAATACAGAAAGACAGACAATTCCCAAAAAGGTGAATACGTACAAAAAAACACAAACACACTTACTGATGGCTTTCGGGGGCCGGCATCACCCAGAGAATGAATGAGAGGAGACGTGTTAGTCACAGTTGCGCCCCAGAGCCGACATCGCTTCAAGGACGCACGAGAACCACGGCGAATATGGAGTGACTAACATTGTGAGAGTGCTGAAAATACTGGCATAATAACATCACAGATGACAATACTATGGACCAGCAGTGCATGACTGGCAATCGGCCCCTAAGTACATGCACTGCTGGTGATGGTGTGATGAGAATCACCTGGGCGAGGACCGGGAAAGAGGATCAGTGGGAGTTTGAATCAGCTGGTGATAATCAGAGAGTAGACGTGGCCAGACCGGCGAGCGACAGCATGCGATCACAGAAAGTTGGTCACGGCTGCGTGTAAATTCATTAATCCTTCCCTTCCTCATGTGCTCCTCCTGTGCAAAAGTGCACGAGGAGCGTACGAGGAGGCTGGTGACAGTTGTAGCTGAAGCGTGTGATGTGGTCTTTCACGGCCTGCTGTTTATCTAAGCCTGCGACACAACGCGAAGGCATAGCTGTAAAATTAAAACAAGAAACCAGAGAAACTGTGAATTACAAAGCTGCTGTCATTCCAGTCAACAACACCAGCATCCGTTCTCTCACTTACGTCATGGTGGTGCCACCCTTCATTCGATGGGCGGCACCACAGTCCATTCAGTGGCTGCGGTTTTTTGATGATAACTAGTTTATGCAGGTGCGGTTGTAAATATTATATTGATCATCGACAATGAATTCTGGGTTTACACAACATGCTAAAAAATGTCAAAATCGTGTCATCAGACCTTTATTTTACTTTTTTTTTAACCTGTTGCACTCTGGGATACCGCGGACGGTCACGTCTCTGCGTCCTAGTGCGTCTCAGTGCGCACTGAAAAAAAAAAAAAGCTGCATTTCCGTTCTTCCAGTACAGACACAGCCGCGAACAGAAAGCCAAAGGAGTGTTTGATTGGTTTAGATTTGGTTGACCTCTCATTCGACTAATAAGAGCCTTGAATTGGGTTTCTAAAACCTTGAAGAACCAATGACTGAAAACCTAGCAAGAAGGACCTGCCTACCAACGACCGCGAATACAACGAGCCAATTGAAGCAGAGAAGTTTGACGATTGAAACACGTGCGTCTCGTGCGTAAAATCTGTTTTGTCTAAGCCGCTGGGTAACACACATTGAGACCTGTGTGTAACGGTAGCGTTTGCCACTCTCAGCCGTTAGACAGTCTATTTTTATTACTACTGTTCTCATTTGTTTTGAAAAATCGTTTGCAAAAACCACCATCGTGGAAGCGGAGATGGTTTGACCGGGTCGGGTGACCAGAACCACGAGTCCGTAACAACCGGACCAGCTTCATGTTCATCTGACAATGAGGAACAGATGTTCGCCAACGACACTGCTGTTGTGGACAGATAAGTGTTATAAGCTAAATTATTCTTTATCAATGAAAATAGTAATAAAAATGACTTTTGACCGATCGGTAATTACAACGGTCCGTCATGGACCGTTGACGGACCGTTTTTTGTGCGCCGAGCTCCTCTGTAGCGGGGGGGGGGGAGGTGTTATCCTCTACATTGCAGATATTTTAGTATAATTTTTATTGCACTGTAGGTTATTTTTTCTTGTAAAAAAAGGCCACACATTTTTTACGTGGCATGTTTCTTTGTGTGTGGGGGGCTTGTTTGTTCATTCATTCATTCATGAAGGAACAAACAACCCCCCCTCCACACACACACACAGCCCTGAGTGTCACCTTTCATTAGAGCCCAAGATGAAGCTTCTATGTTGAAGCATTCAAAAGTTATAGACATTTTTCCAAACTGTGCCATTTGGCACAATTTGGCACAGTTCAAAAATGCCTGGGAGCAACCTGAGAAAAAAAGCTGTTAGTGGGGTTCCCACCATGAGCAAATTTTCATTTTCACTTCAAGTTTTTGCAAAAGTTTAGTTTTTGGTATTAGGTTGAAGCTTAGGGTCTAAGTAACAATTTTGGTTCGAGTGGACAAAGATCACATGGAGTCGTCAGTATGGCCGCCATAAATGGCTGGCATTGCCTTTACAGTAGCTGCAGCGACATCTTACTTGAGAGCAAATGATCCAATGAGAACACGGTATGCTCACCAGATTACTGTAGTGGTGCTCGATAGTCTACTGAAATGAGCCTATGAGGACGGCGGAAGTGAAATGACTTTCGACGACTGGGTTTCTGTAGCTTGCAAAGAGAAACCAACAGTGCAGTTCTGGTTACTCATTCACAAGTACGAACAGTTAATCTTCATGTTTATTAGATCACACAGGGAGCGAAAGTTCAAACTTACGGTGGCTAATCTGAAAAAATTTGTGCTTCTGTTCTTTGCACTTGATCACCAGAATTATGCAAGGTGGGTTTCCGTATTCATCAGAGACCTTGAAAGTCTTCCATCTAGCATCCAAGAGGAGTTTGAAGCAGGTCATTGGACCATCAGTCGAAGCAATCATCGTTACTCTTCCATTCCAATTGATCAAGCACACAAGCAGGCCAACAAACAGGTGAAAGGAGTTGGGGGAGTGATCGGGATCACAGAGAACCCTGAGATGCTAGAACGCTGGATTGCAACTGGTCCAGAAATTAGCCGAGTTCTAGAGCAATTCAGTGATGTAGATGACGACGGAGGTCAAGAGCTCCCTCATCACGAGGAAGGAAATACATCCCAGCACCGCTTTAGGCGTCATGTCACAAATCTCATGGATGTGCTGCAAAGCAGAGGGAATCCCTTTGAAGAGAGTAGTGCAGATCTAGTTACATTAGACAATAAAGTGTGTGTTGACAAGTTCGCCGCCACATCTGTCCGCGTCTTAGAATCAAGAGGAGAAGAGCAGTATGACCACTTTCAGAAGAATGTGCTGGACACAAATAATGTACCGCTGCAAGCTCCGATCAAGAAAAACAAATTCCTGCTGTTCCATGAGGAGAAAACTCGAAAAAAGACAGCAGTTCAGAAGAAGGTACAGCACTTCGAACAACATACAGATCTGTATGGACAAGCATTCATTATGGTTGATAGCCGGGGTGGAAATTTGGAGGAATTTTTCCGTCACGAATCCTCCTCATCACCACCTGCACTGGCTTCTGAAGGGTCCATCAACTCTTGCAACAAGTCAGATTTATTGGCGTGCATTATGGAAGCAAGTGCAAGTACCGGACTATCCGCGGATGCGGAGCTCGTCGCACCAGATGATTATGGGGTCATCGTTATTGATGGCGGTGCACTGATCCACTCTCTTCCTGGCACAACTGTCCAAGGCAAAACATTTGCTGAATATTTCACCAAAGTTTTCTGCCCAAGAATCCAGCATGAGTTGAAAAGAGCAGCGAGAGTGGATATTGTATGGGATCAGTATCGCTCAATGTCAATCAAAGCGACCACAAGTGAAAAGCAAGGAAAAGGCATACGACAGCGAGTATCTGGTTCTGCCAAAGTTCCTGGAAATTGGCAAAACTTTTTGTCTAATGCCGAAAATACAAAAGAGCTCTTTTCATTCCTGTCAACAAGCATTGTGCAAACACCATTCCAAGATGGCAAACAGGTTTATATAACTTCTGGTGACCAAGTCCTCAATGCAGGGAATGGACCGCCCATGGGACGATGTAATCATGAGGAGGCAGATACTCGTGTCCTGGTACATCTTCTTCATGCCCTCCAATATTCATCACTGGGAATGGTCTATACTGGCGACACAGATGTTGTCGTAATACTTCTGTGTAACTTCCACCACATCAAGGCGGTGAATCCGGAGTCAAACATCTGGATTTCTTTCAAAACAGGAAAGACAGTCAACATGATATCCCTCAACAACATTGCCTCAAGTTTGTGTGTGACAACGTGCAAAGCCTTGGCTCTCTTTCATGCATTCACTGGGTCAGCCAGCACGTCATCTTTCAAATACAAAGGCAAGCGATACTGCTTCAAGCGGAAAGATGAGGTTCCATCCCTCTTGAGTGAGTTTGCGACAATTGCTAGCACCCCGTTTCTTACATCGCCAGAGTTGAGGGAAGTGGTGAGTCACTTTGTTTGCAAAATGTACTCCGACGAACCTATCACTGATGACACCAACGTTGACCTTGTTCGAATAAGAGTTTTCTGTCACAGGACTCGGGATGTGGAAAGAATACCCCCTACAAGTGATGCGCTCGACCAACATCTCAAAAGGAGTGTCTTCCAGGCGAGCATCTGGACTACAGCGCACGAGCCACTGGCACTAGTCCCAAGCCCAAGCAATCATGGATGGATGGAAAAAGATGGCCAACTGGTTCCCATATGAACCACGTTGCCCCTTGCCAGGGATGTGTTTGATCTAGACGTAAAATGCGCGTGCACAAAACCCTGCTCCTCATGCAAGTGCAAAAAGGCTGACTTGAAGTGCTCACGTTTATGCAAGTGCAAATGTCCTAACTAAATGACCATGATTGTAGTGAGAATGAGTAATGATTTTTTTAGTTGCACTTACCTAATCAATGAAATATCACTAAGAACAATGAAAATAGACTGTTCAGTTTATATTCATGGTATTTTATAGAATTTATGTTCGTATGTGTTCAATTGTTAACATGCATAATTCTGCTACATTGTACTATAACGTTTGTTGTGTAATTTACCATTTTGGGACAAATAAATACTCTGATGTTGTCAGAAATGGTTTTATCTGATTCCTTGACCATGAAAACCTCATGTTTCTAGGTTGAATAGTTTCCGAGATATTGACATTATTAGATTTTGATGGTGGCCATCTTGGAAAATGGCGGGAATGTATGAAGACTCCATGTGATCTTTGTCCACTCAGACCAAAATTGTTACTTAGAACCTAAGCTTCAACCTGGTACCAAAAATCAAACTTTTGCAAAAACTTGAAGTGACCGATACCTCAGGCCCCCCACTATGTGTAATATATTCATTTTTTGTGGTATTGTTACAAAATTTTGACCTCAGCTTGATAACACTTGGTTCTACATTTCTGTTGCATTTTCCAGCCAGTATCTGACAGCTGCGTGTTATTTGCAAACATTTGTATCTAAAAAAACACCTAGGCGACTCTTTATTTTCTTCAGATTCAGTATGTTTAGATGACTGTTACTCAGTGGCAGGAGCACTTAGAGAGATTATGAATGTTTTGCCAAAAAATTCAAAGTGTTTTCTTTTAAAGAGACCAACCCCATGAATATGCTGCAAAGGGTTGAAGAACAGCTTTTGATTTACTTTGGGTATGTTATTTTTAGGCGTTTTTAGGGAAATTGACCAGAGTGCAAGGGGTTAATAGAAACATGCATGTTAGGTTAATTGTCATCAAACTGGTGTTTCTAAATTGTCCTTAGGTATGAATGTGAGAGTGAATGGTTGTCTGTCTCTCTGTGTTGGCTCTGCGATGGACTGGCAATCTGATCAGGGTGTACCCTGCCTCTCGCCCAAAGATGCTGGGATAGGCTTCAACCCCCCATGACCCTAAAAGGATTAAGTGGAAGAAGATGGATGGATGGATGGATGGATGGATGTTGAGCGAATGAAAAGTATGCCCATGTACACACTCCTTTGGCATTAATTACTGCATCAGTGCCACAGGGGGTGCAGAAGCCAGTGTACGCCTCGTGCCGGTCCCAAGACCGGGTAAATGGGTTGAGTTGTGTTAGGAAGGACATCCAACATAAAACCTTTGCCAAATCAAACAAGCGGATCATGAAGAATGAGACTTTCATACTGGATCGATCGAGGCCCGGTTTAGCAAGGACCACCACCGGTGCAGTAAAGTGACAGGATACTGGTGGAAATTGGGCTACTGTTGGTCGAAGATTAAGAAGGATGAGAGGGGGAAGGTGTGTTAGGAGGGAGAGAGAGAAAAGGAAAGGCAGAAGTGTGGAGGTGATAGTAGTGACATTAAATGTAAGGACTATGATTAGTAAAGGAAGAAAGTTGGCTGGAGAGGAAAGGTGCGTTCAAGAAACCAGATGGAAGGGAAGCAAGGTGATGATTTTATTTGTTTTGATCATGTGCATGTTTCATGATCTGCATATGTTACCTTCACATTATTTTGTTGTTTTGGTAACATAATAAAATCATGTTTCATGAGCTGCATATGTAACACTGACTTGATTTTGTTTGCACATGATTTTAAGAGTGGTGGGGTAGTGGTGGCCTAGTTGGTAAAGCATCCACCCCACACCTGGGAGACCTGGGTTCAAATCCAGGCTGGGTCATGATGAAGACCATACAAAAGTGGAACTTCCTGTCATCCAGCTTGGTGCTCAGCAATAATGGAATGGAGAAGGGAACTTTGTGGTGGTGCCTTGCATGGCAGCAACCCCTCAAATTCTCAATGTGATTAACATTGTAGATAAGAGAAATATAATTTTGTTCTAGTTTACATGATCAGCTGTATGGATTGAATGACAATAAAGTTGGCTTTATTATGTTGCCAAAACAACAAAATTATGTGAAGATAACATGTGCAGATCATGAAGCATGCACATGATTTTATTATGTCGGCAAAACATAACTTTGTGTGGAACAACTTTCAATGATTTCATTATGTTAGTTCAAAATATTTTTTTTTGATGTGGATTTAAACTGTTCTACCATGGTGTAGATAGGAAGAGAAATGGAGTAGGAGTATTCTTGAAGAAAGAGTATGTGAAGAGTGTTCAGGAGGTAAAGAGGGAGTCAGACAGGATCATGAGGTTGAAGCTAGAAGTCAAAGGTGTGATGTTGAATGTTGTCAGTGCGTATGCCCCACATGTTGGGTGTCAGGTAGAAGAGAAAGAGGGATTCTGCAGTAAGTTAGCCTTGTATTTATATTGTGTATATTATGTTAAGTGTTTATTTTTTTTCTTTTTTGCTTTTCTGATCTGTATGCTCCTTTTATGTGCTGCTGGACATTTTAAATTTCCCAGAGGGAGTCATCCCAAAGGGATTAATAAAGTTAAGTCTAAGTCTAAGTCTAAGTCTAAGAGTGGAGGAAGGTACACACAGGTGGACTACATCTTATGCAGAAGGAGCAATCTGAACGAAATAGGAAACTTCAAGGTGGTGGCAGGGGAAAATGTTAAACAGCATTGGATGGTAGTCTGTAGGATGACTTTGATGGTGAACAAGGAGGATGGTGATCAGGAAGTCCTGAGGATTTGCAAGCAAGAAGTGATTGCAGCTTTGAAGAGGATGAAGAATGGAAAGGCAATTGGTCCAGATGACATAGCAGTGGAGGTATGAAGATGTTTAGGAGAGATGGCAGTGGACTTTTTAACCAGACTGTTTAACACAAACTTAGAGAGTGACAGGATGCCTGAGGAGTGGAGAAGCAGTGTTTTGGTACCAATTTTCAAGAATAAAGGTGATGCTCAGAGCTGTAACTACAGAGGCATAAAGTTGATCAGCCACATTATGAAGATGTGGGAAAGTTGTTGAAGCCAGGTTCAGAGGAGGGGTGACAATCAGTGAGCAGCAGTACGATATCGTGCCAAGAAAGAGTACTACAGATGCAATGTTTGCTTTAAGAGTGCTGATGGAGAAGTATAGAGAAGGTCAGAAGGAGTTCCACTGATTCTTTGTGGATCTAGAGAACGCGTATGATAGGGTGTCAAGACAGGAAGTGTGGTACTGTATGAGAAAGTCAAGAGTGGGAGAGAAATATGTGAGGGTGGTGCAGGACATGTATGAGGACAGTGAGATGGTGGTGAAGTGCACTGCAGGAGTGGCGGATGAGTTCAAGGTGGGGGTGTGGTTACATCAGGTATCAGCTCTGAGCCCCTTCTTGTTTGCCATGGTGATGGACAGGCTGACAGATAAGGTCAGGCAGGATTCTCCGTGGCCCATGATGTTTGCAGATGACATTGTGATCTGTAGTGAGAGTAGGGAGCAGGTGGAAGAGAACCTGGAGAGGTGTAGGTATGTTCTGGAGAGAAGAGGAATTGAAGTCAGTAGAAGCAAGACAGAATACATGAGTGTGAATGAGAAGGAGACAGGTGTAATGGTGAAGATGGAAGGAGCAGAGGTAATGAAAGTAGATGAGTTTAAATACCTGGGGCCAACCATCCAAAGCAATGGAAAATACACAAGAGAAGTGAAAAAGCAAGTGCAGGCAGCATGGAGTGGGTGGAGATGCGTATCAGGGGTGATCTGTGACAGAAGAATAGTAGCAAGAGTGAAAGGGACAATTTACAAGATGGTATTGAGACCTGTGATGATGTATGGTTTGGAGACGGTGACACTGACAAAAAGAAAGGAAATGGAATTGTAGGTCACAGAGTTGAAGATGCTAAGATTTTCATTGGGAGTGACTAGGAGGGACAATATTAGAAATGAGTATATCAGAGGGACAGCTCAGGTTCAGCGGTTTGAAGACAAAGTAAGAGAAGCAAGGCTGAGATGGTTAGGACATGTGCAGAGGAGGGATAGTGGAGATACTGGACAAAGGATGTTGAAGATGGAGCTGCCAGGCAGGAATAAAGGGGAAGAGCAATGAGAAGATTCATGGGTGTAGTGAAGGAGGACATGGAGAGGGTTGGTGCTGCAGAGGAAGATGCAAGGGATAGGGTGAGATGGAGCCAGAAGATCTGCTGTGGCGACCCTTAAAGAGAGCAGCCAAAATAATAATAATAATAATAATAATAATAATATTGCATCAGTGAGGTGTGGCATGGAGCCAATCAACCTGTGGTACTCTTGTGGTATAATGGAGGCCCTTAGATAGCGGCCTTCCGCTCGTCTGCATTGTTGGGTCTGGTTTGTCTCATCTTCCTCTTGGCAGTCCACCATAGATTCTCTATGGGGTTTAGGTCAGGAGAGTTTGCTGGCCAATCAAGCACAGTGATGCCATGGTCATTAAATAAGGTATTGGTATGTCTGACAGTGTGGGCAGGTGCCCTGCTGAAAAATGAAATCAGCATCTCCATAAGTCTTGTCAGCAAAAGGAAACATGGAGTGCACTACAATTTCCTGGTAGATGACTGTGCTGACTTTGGACTTTGGACTTTGGACTTGATAAAACACAGTGGACCAACACCAGCAGTAGACATGGCTGCCAAAAACATGCAAGTTAGGTTAATTGGAGACTCTAAAGTGGCCCTAGGTGTGAATGTGTGTGTGAATGGTTAAGGGATAGCGCTGTACCGTGGCTGCTTCATCCATCCAGGTGGATGCCCTCAATTTCCCCTCTGGGGATCAATAAAGTACACAAAATCAAAAAAAAAAAAAATCAAAATCAAATCATCCCTGACTGTGGAAACTTCACACTGGACGTTAAGCAACATGGATTCTGTCATGGTCTGAGCGCCGATGTCGTCCGCGCACAGGCCATACATCATCTCAGTCTGGCTTTTGTTATGACAGCGTCTCAGCGGTGCCTCCAGCTGTCAGAAGGCAAGCACCATGGGACGGCTGGAGGCCAATTACCACTCATCAGCTGATGAGCTGTCAACCCCTATATAAGGGAGCGGCCCTGTTTGCTCAGGGCTGCGACCTCCACGCTATCCACATGTATCTCTCGTTGTGGATAAGGCTGGAGTCCCTACGTCCGGCTCCAGCCCTCCTCCACTCATCGTTATCCGTAAGTGTACCTCTTGTGTTATTTGTGTTTTGCCCCACGAGGCTCTTTTCCTTTGTTTTTTTGTTTTTTTGGACTTATTTTGTACCTGTAGGTAGATTTGTTCTGCAGTAGATTTGTTCTGCAGTCTGGTGACAAGCCACCAGCTGCCGGTCGCTGCGTGCGCAAGCGCCCCTTAACTCCCTAACCTGCATGTTTTTGGCATGTGGGAGGAAACCGGAGAAATCCCGGAGTAAACCCACGCAAACACGGGGAGAACATACAAACTCCACACAGATCACTGTTGGCCGGGGGCAGGGATCGAACCCACGATGTCATGATCCCCGCGATTCCCCGGCCGAGAGTAAACTGTGCTGCCGCGGTGCTAACCACTGTGCCACCGTGCAGCCCACCGTGTTGCTCCCTTTATTAATAAACTACGCCAACTCACTGGTTGGTCGCAAGAGCCATTCGTGACAGTAGGTCGCAGCCAGTGAGTTGCCGGCCACCGTGAGTTTTGCAGTTGGACTGCTCCTACCTGTCTGGGTACTGTGCTGGAAGCATGTCGTCGCGGAGGGCCCGCACTCAGAGTCAGAGCAACGATCTGGCAGACGCCCTCGAGTGCGTCGACAAAATCCTCATCACCGCCTCCCTCCTCGACTTCCACAGCGATGTGCACCGGTACCTGGACCAAGCTGAGAATGTTCTCAATCATCTCCCCCACTTCGCTAACCACCCTGAAGTCAGCGCGAGGAGATATGACATCGCCAAACAGCGCGAGATACTCCGTGGGCTGGAGGAAAATCATGGCAAGAAGCCGAAGAGGAGGAATCGTTGCCCCTTGCTTCGGGATCCCACTTCTGCTTCCGTTCCGACCCGGGAGTTCGAACCATCCAGGGGTCTTCCCCCATTGAGCATGACGTCAGTCGGGATTCCCCCAGAGAAGTTGCAGCTGACAGCAATTAACATCTGGGACCGAGTGGTTGCTGCTCGCTCCGCTGTTCATCCAACGGAAATCATTAAGCATGTGACGGCGGCAGTCACACTGGTGGAGAGGAATCCCGGGTTAAGTGACTTTCCTGAGTTCGCCGACCTCCTCGCCTCTGTCTCCGCACAGGAGCAGCGATTCCCGGACCTCACCTTCGCCTCGCCCTCTGCCAGAAACCGTCGTCACCTCCACAATTAACCTCAGCTTGAATCCCGTCCGGATCCAGTTTCGGGTCGCCACAAGGGCTCAATCTCCCACACAGCTGTCACTCCTGCGCCTCGTCAGAGGGGAATCCCCGCAGCCTCTCCTTCCGGGCCATCTTCTCCTGCTGTCCTGTCAGCGCTCCATGCCCGGCTCATTTCAGCTGTCGCCCCCTCCTCCTCGTCGCCTATCCCGGCTACCGTGTGTGCCTGGAGTCCTGTTTTGGCGAGCCCCGTCCCGGAACCTTCTCGAGCGGCTCCTCCTCATCCTCCCAGGGGGCCCTCTGTCACTGTCCGGCGGGGAAAGGGACGAGCAATGCCCGCTGCAGCAGGCACCATCCAGCATCCAGGAGACAGGCAAGTCCAAATTCATTTATATTCTCATTACTGTGATTTGCCTTGTCAGACTCCTGGGGGTGGAGTTCAGGGTTCGCAGTCCCCCGAGCTCCCACCACCTGCTGTGGCTTTAATTGTTAATCCCGCATCCTCTGTGTCTCCCTCCGCTGAGCGGTCCTCGATGCCAGGCCAATGTCGCCGGATGGGGGGGGGGGGGCTGCGGTTCTGGAGAGCCTGGTTCCAGTCCTGCAGCCACGTCGTGGGCGGAGGAGGAGAGCGGACTGCAGCGTGGAACCTGCGCCGACGAGGAAGCGTCCCCGGGTCTCCACGGATGGGCGGTCTGGTCCAGCGGGTTGAGGGTCCCCTGCCACCACGCCGTGCAGGCCGTCGGCGTGGGCTTCGGTGCCGGAGGATCCTGAGGCTGCGGACACCATCATGCAAGCTGCGGACCCCGATGTAGCTTTGTGGGAGCCTGATGATGACCTCCTGCTGTCTGAGCCTGGATCTTCGGAGTCCTGGACGGCGTCAGACCTCGAGATCAGGCAAGTGCTCTGTGTTGTCTTTCTCCTTTCCATTGTAGAGCATTTTTGCCTGTCTCTTGGGGAGACAAGCCGGGTGCAGCCGCCCGCTGTGTTCGAGCTTGTCTCGCCGGTTTCTGGCACTGCCGGTGATCCTGATCCCAGTTCTTTTCTCTCTCCCGAGACTTCTCCCAGGGTCACCGGCGAGATGCTGATTTCGCCCGCAGTGCCAGAGGTTCCAGGTTCGGGGTTGGAGGTCAGTACTGGTGCGGCGCTGACCCAGTCGGGGTCCGACGTGGGTGCAGCCGTGACCCAATCGGGGTCCATCGCAGGTGCAACCGTGACTCAGTCGGGGTCCAACGAGGGTGCGGCATCAGCAGGGTCCAGGTTCGGTGAGGGAGCTGCAGATCCCCTGCCACTGGACACTGGACTGGCTCATCTTCCTCCTCATCTTCACCCTCATTTTCCCCCCAAGCCTTTTCCACCAGGTGCTGCTTGGACTCCTCACTTTCGGCCCGGCTCGCCCTCGCTATTCCCCTCTACAGGGAAGCCGTTGCCTCTCTCTCCCCTGCGGTCCTGGTGACTGAGCAATGCGGGTCGGCTGCCAGAAGGACTGCCGCGTCCATTTGGCTCTCTGGGCCGGCCACCCGACCCACTGGACTCCCTATTTGGCGGCCTGGTCCGGCCACCTGAAGCACTGTTTTTCCTGGCCTGGGATTCGGGTCGGCCGCCTGAACTCTTCCCGTTACCCCTGTTGGTGGTTTGGACGCTGGGTGCGGGGAGACCCCCGGAACTGTGTTATCTAGCCTGTCATTCCTGTGCCTTTTGTTCCTTTGTAGTTTTGTGGATGTACAGGTATGATACTATGACCTTATGTAATCTCATCGCTGTTAGCGTGTTTTTGTGTTTCATGTACCTCATCGCTGTTAGCATTTCCTTGTTTTCTTTCTAGGCCTCCTCCTGTTGCATCCTTTTTTGAGGGGGTCTGGTCTATGTATTGTCTGCATTTTATGGAGTATTGTGTTTTGTTTTTTGTTTTTTTTTTTCCCTCTTCCGTACTCTGTGATTGCTTCGTTGGTTCCCTGTCATTGTCATTTTTTTCCTTCTCTTTTTCTGACTCCCTCCCTCCTGGCCTGCGCCCCATCCGCCCACACTAGGGGGGGTGGGGGTGGGGTGGGGGGGGGTGGGGGGGCTTGTGTGTTACTGGCCGTTCTGAGCCCAGCCTCAGGGGGGAGGTACTGTCATGGTCTGAGCGCCGATGTCGTCCGCGCTCAGGCCATACTTCATCTCAGTCTGGCTTTTGTTATGACAACATCTCAGCGGTGCCTCCAGCTGTCAGAAGCCAAGCACCATGGGACAGCTGGAGACCAATTACCACTCATCAGCTGATGAGCTGTCAACCCCTATATAAGGGAGCGGCCCTGTTTGCTCAGGGCTGCGACCTCACGCTATCCACACGTATCTCTCGTTGTGGATAAGGCTGGAGTCCCTACGTCCGGCTCCAGCCTTCCTCCCTTCCCTCATCGTTATCCGTAAGTGTACCTCTTGTGTTATTTGTGTTTTGCCCCACGAGGCTCTTTTCCTTTGTTGCTCCCTTTATTAATAAAGTACGCAAACTCACTGGTTGGCCCTTGGCTCTTATTAATGGCTCACAAGAGCCATTCGTGACAGATTATGTGTATCTCCACTCCTTCTGCAGACTCTGGGTCCTCAATTTTCAAATAACAGGACTTGGCACGTGATTTGGGGCAAAAGGCTTGGATGTGCATTTAAAATGGGGAAACAAGTCATTACTTTAATTCAATTAAAACTTTATTTATATAGCACCATTTCACAACAACAGTCATCTCATACTTTACAAGTCTTAAGTCTTACTTACATCTAAATTCAATCCTAAGACATGACGAGAAAGACTTGAGTCAAGTTCCAGATGAAGATTGATGATTGCCAAATCAAGTCCAAGTGCTACGATCGGCACAGTAGGCACCAAGGAGAAAAAACCCAAATGCAGGTAATTCCATTTCACAAGGTTTTATTTTTAACTGAAAAGAAAGCACAGCATTGAGGCTCGACACATACTTAACTGACTTATCTACAGAACACATAGCAGTATTAATGAATAATTTGGTAAGTTCTGTTAATATTTCTTGCATCTAAAACTTCTATGACATGAAACTGAGCCTGTTACAGAGAAAAACTACAGGGGCTCTGTCCTAGGCTCAATTGGTTACTGTGTATAAAATCACTGTGAAGTTGATCACTAAGCTAAAGTCAGATAAGCATTATTTTTAAGATTCAAATAAAGGACAAAGTTTTGACATTATCCTGTCTCCATCCATTGTTTGACCCACATTTTAATATGTAATATTTTTTATAGCCTCGTAGCTTTTATTGTAAAAGAAAATCACTTTCGGTATAATTTGGTTCGCTGGTGCTCTGTAATGTGATGTTAACATTTCACAAATGTTTCCTGCTATAGTTGGATGCACTGATGTGTGCATTGTGGGAAATAGAGTGTGAAATAGCAGGTGTAAGCGTGCTGAGAATTGACAACATTATCATTTAATTGAGGAAATAAAAAAGAAACAGCAGCTTTTTAAAAACAAATTATGCATTTTGAAATTGGGGAAGGGTATCGGGTACTTCCATGTCAAAGAAGAGTCATGAGTTATTAGTATTACAAGGGGTGTCCATTGAAGATTTCTGCAGACCCACTTTGGGTTATTGTAAGCGGCTGAACTTGCAGATATATAATAATACATAACTACAGTATCGCACAAAAGTGAATACACCCCTCACATTTTTCCAAATATTTTATTATATCATTCCATGGGACAACATGAAGATATGACACTTTGATACAATGTAAAGTAGTCAGTGTACAGCTTGTATAACAATGTAAATTTGCTGTCCCCTCAAAATTACTCAACACATAGCCATTAATGTCTAAACCACTGGCAACAAAAGTGAGTACACCCCTAAGTGAAAATGTCCAAATTGTGCTCATAGTGTCAATATTTTGTGTGGCCACCATTATTTTCCAGCACTGCCTTAACACTCTTGGGCATGGGGTTCACTAGAGCTTCACAGGTATCCACAGGAATTCTCTTCCACTCCTCAATGATGAGCTTGTGGATGTTAGAGACCTTGCACTCCTCCACTTTCCGTTTGAGGATGCCCCACAGATGCTCAGTAGGGTTTAGGTTTGGAGACATGCTTGGCCAGTCCATCACCTTTACCCTCAGTTTTTTTTAGCAAGGCAGTGGTCATCTTGGAGATGTGTTTGGGGTTGTTACCATGTTGGAATACTGCCCTTTGGCCCAGTTTTCAAAGGAAGGGGATCATGCTCTGCTTCAGTATGTCACAGTACATGTTGGTATTCATGGTTCTCTCAATGAACTTTAGCTCCCCAGTGCCGGCAGCACTCATGCAGCCCCAAACCATGACACTCCCACCACCATGCTTGACTGTCAAGTGTGTCTCACTGAAGTGAGACACACTTGTCTTTGTACTCCTCACCTGGTTGCCGCCACACACGCTTGACACCATCTAACCAAATAAATTTATCTTGGTCTCATCAGCCCACAGGACATGGTTCCAGTAATCCATGTCCATAGTCTGGTTGTCTTCAGCAAACTGTTTGCGGGCTTTCTTGTGCATCATCTTTAAAGGGGATTCCTTCTGGGACGACAGCCGCGCAGACCAATTTGATGCAGTGTGCAGCGTATGGTCTGAGCACTGACAGGCTGATCCCCCACCACTTCAACCTCTGCAGCAATACTGGCAGCACTCATATGTCTATTTTAAAAAGACAAGCGCTGTTTGGTGCTCCGAACAGCGGATCCACATATCTCCATCTTTCCGGTGCCTCTACTTGATTTCAGCAAGTTCACAGCTGATAAAAAGACCTTCCCAGGCTGAGTGAAAAAAAAAAAAAAAGGCTCAGTGTTACTGCAGTGAAGGCATTTCAGACCAGGGTGCTGAAACTGACTGGGTGACGAATCTGAGAATCCTATAGGTGACTTGAATGTAAGTACATTTGTTGTTGTTTATGGATAAAAGACAATGAGATTTCCTAGACCGATCGTACACTGCGGAAACTCAAAGGGTGAAACTAGTGGCCTGAGTGCTGAGTTATTTTATCCACGGTGAGCGATCTCGTAAAAATCCTTTGGGAGGAATGAGGGTTTTCCTCTCCAAACGGTGAACGTTATTGCAAGACCCGGGGTAAATTCTTAGAAATCTGCCGCTCTCTACAGCCTAGTAAGTGCAGTGGAGGTCTAGAAGTGCATGCAAAGAAAAAAAGAGAAAGATTCATGGTCTTTTAACCACAGACGTTTGACGTCCTGTGGAGAAAATCACGTGATCCCAGAGAAGTAAATTTTCGGGGACAGATTCGTGCCTTTTTGACCACTTCTGCTTATGGTCCAGGGTTTGGACTTTCAGCATTCGTGGGGAGGTTACGTGAACCCCGAAGGGAAAAGGCTTTTTCATGGACGATTCGTGCCCTTACCGGGTTCGCTGATCGCCATGGGACTTCCCCCGCTATGGTGAGCTATTGCAAGATGCCAGGGGAGGAGGTCTTACTTTGGGCTTTCGGCACACAGCGAAGGGGTTAACCTGACCGTTGAAATATTTTATTTTGTGAGTTTTAGATAAAAGTTACTGCAGTCTGAGTTGTTTTGTCTCTGTGTAATGTGCTCCGGTGTGGGTAAAAAAAAAAAAAAAAGGTGAGAGTTCTCCGCGGAGGCGGAAGGAGCAGATTGTAAAACTGTTGTTTGTGATTTTTTTTTTTTTTTTTAGCATAAAAGGATTGATTAGTTGATTGTTATCCTTTTGAGAAGTGTTTAAATTTATAGATATTTGAAAATAGTAGCTTTGAGCAAAAACGGTGGACTGGTTTTGTATTTTTACAGCAGTGTAAAAAAAAAGGGAGCTTCAAGCTGTAGTGACAGTGTGTGGGGGTTGCCATATCTGTGATTTTTTCCACTAAGAGTTGCCAGTTCCAGAGATTAATTGAAGTAATTCTCATGCTGTTTTGGTTTTTGTAATGAACCTAAAAGTCTTTATTGCATGACCTTGTGAAGATAACGCGAAAAGAGAGCATTTCTGTGTGGGCCCTGTTTGTCTGTGTGTGTATGTGTGTCCTTGAGAGAAAACAAAGAAGGGAGAAAAACACACAGAGAGAGAGAGAGAGAGAACTTGGGCAAAGAAATAGAAAAGGCTGTGTAGCTACTAATTTGTGTGTAAAAACTTGGTAAAAGGGAAGAGAAAAAAAAACAATCTATATATGGGTATTTTTGCAAAGTTTAGGGGTTTCACTTATTTCTTTCAGTCTAACTTTGTGGGTTTTCACTGTAATGTTGTGTACATGATGAACTATTTACATATTTTTAAAGCCAATATTTTCATTCCCTCCAGTTTTTTTTTTCCTTTGGAAAATGAAAAACATTGAGTTATTTTTATTCATTTTTTTGACGTATCACTGACTTTTCTTTTTTTCTTTGACTGAAACAAAACAGTACACTATACAGGGGAAAAGGATGCAGGACTGATGTTCTTCTTCCTACTGCCAAAACAAAACCAGCCTCTGAGACCTAGCCTCGTCACTGTCTGTGCTCTCCCCCCATCGACATCAAAGAAGTGGCTGAACATCTAAGTTAAGTACAAATGCTTGCATGTTTATCAATGCTACAAGCATGACAGTGATTAAATTAACCCCTTACACTCCGGTCAATTTTCCTAAAAATGCCAAAAAATAATGTGCCCAAAGTAAATTGAAAGCTGTTATTCAACCCTTTGCAGCATCTTCATGGGGTTGGTCTCATTTAAAAGAAAACACTTTGTATTTTTTGGCAAAAAAAAACATGATCTCTCTAAGTGCTCCGGCCACTGAGTTACAGTCATCTAAACATAGTGAACTTGAAGAAAATAAATTTGGCCTGGGTGTTTTTTGGGATACAAATGCTTGCAAATAACACACAGCGTCAGATCCGGGCTGGAAAATGCAACAGAAATGTAGAACCAAGTGTTATCCAGCTGAGGTCTAAATTTTGTAACTCTGTCGGCCTCCGTCGGTCTATGATGACCATGGAAGAGAATCCTAAACGTCTACTCTGCTGGAACAGCACCACCTGTGGCTGAACAGGCCGTTGCACGAATGGCAGTCCCTGTCACACAAGTCGCACTTGTGGGTGGTCTCCGTGCTGCTGGGTCTGTGGCGGTTCTTCCTGCGGGTCCTTTTTTCATCTGCTGCAGCAGTCAGTCTCTCTTCACCCGCCTTGAGCTGTCTGGTCAGGGTGCCTCTCGATTTGGAGCGGTCCGTTGCAAGGTCCTCCCAGCGATCTGTGTTGCTCTCCAGGGCCTTCATGTCTCTCTTGCAGACATCTCTAAAGCGCAGCTGTGGGCGGCCAACGTCTCTCCTGCCAGTTGCCAGTTCTCCGTAGAGGACGTCTTTTGGGATTCTGCCATCCTCCATACGGTGAACGTGGCCTAGCCAGCGGAGCCTGCACTGCCTGAGTAGAGTGAACATGGAGGGAAGGCCGGCGCGGGACAGAACTTCTGTGTTGGGCACTTTGTCCTGCCAGGATATGTCCAGGATGTGGCGAATGCAGCGCAAGTGGAAGGAGTTCAGTCTCTTTTCCTGCCGGGCGTATGTTGTCCACGTCTCACTCCCATAGAGCAGTGTGCTGATGACGCAGGCATTGTACACTGCCATCTTCGTCTTGACAGAGAGTTTGGGATTCTCCCACACTCGTGTGGTGAGGCGAGAGAGTGTGAAGGCTGATTTTCCAATCCTCTTGTTGATCTCTGTATCAAGGGAGAGGTTGTTGCTGATTGTGGACCCCAGGTACGTGAACTGATTCACGACCTCCAGCTCGTAGCCGTCGATGGTGATGGTTGGTGGTGCTTCCGTGCCTTGCGCCAAGACGTTAGTCTTCTTCAGGCTGATGGTATGCCCGAAGTCCTTGCATGCCTGAGAGAAGCGGTCCATCAGGGTCTGAAGCTCCTGCTGTGTGTGGATTGCGACTGCAGCGTCATCTGAGAACAGCATGTCTCTGATTAGAGCCTCACGTAATTTGGTTCTGGCTTTCAGGCGGGCGAGGTTGAAAAGCCTGCAGTCAGATCTTGTGTGCAGGTAGATTCCCTCTGTTGCTGTGCTGAAGGCATGCCTCAGGAGCATAGCAAAGAAAATCCCAAAGAGGGTTGGCGCAAGTACACAGCCCTGTTTCACTCCGCTACGTATGTTGAATGGCTCTGAGACGTTGCCATCGTGCTGCACTATCCCCTGCATGTTGGTGTGAAACGATTCGATGAGGCTTTGCAACTTTGGTGGGCATCCTATCTTTGGCAGGATCTTGAAAAGGCCCTCTCTGCTGACCAAATCGAACGCTTTGGTGAGGTCGATGAAGGCGACGTGCAGGGGCATGTTCTGTTCTCTGCATTTCTCCTGGAGTTGGCGGATGGAGAATATCATGTCTACCATCGATCGCGCAGCGCGGAAGCCACACTGAGACTCGGGGTAGACACGTTCGGCAAGCTTCTGTAGACGAACGAGAACAACTCGTGCATAGACTTTGCCAACAACGCTGAGGAGGGAGATGCCCCTGTAGTTGTTGCAGTCGCTTCTCTCCCCTTTGTTTTTGTAGAGGGTGATGATCTTGGCGTCCCTCATGTCCTGTGGTACGGCACCTTCTTTCCAACACTGGCAGAGGACGTCATGCAATGGCAGCAGTAGGGCGGTCTTGCAGTGCTTGATCAGGTCAGGGGGTATGCCGTCGTTGCCGGGTGCCTTGCCAGCGGCCAAGCTATCAATGGCCTTGCTGAGTTCGTCGATGGTTGGCTCAGCGTCAAGTTCGTCCATGGATGGCAGGCAGTCAATGGCATCAAGGGCTGACGGTGTCACGGTGTTCTCTCTGGAGTAGAGGTCGGAGTAGTGTTCCACCCATCTCTCCATCTGCTTGTTCTTTTCTGTGATCATCACCCCAGTGGAGGATTTGAGGGGGGCCGTCTTGCTCTGAGCCGGACCAAGTGCTTTCTTGATGCCATCGTACATACCACGGATGTTCCCTGTTATGGCAGCGGTTTGAATGTCTTGGCTGAGCTGAGTCCAGTACTCGTTGGCACAGCGCCGAGCAGTCTGCTGAACTTTGCTTCTCGCAGCCCTGAGAATCTGAAGATTCTTCTCGTTTGGGTACTTCTTGTACTCAACAAGTGCTGAGCGCTTGGCTTCAATGACGGGGGTCATCTCGGTCAACTTGGCATCAAACCGGTCCTGTGACTTTGAGGTCTTCCTCCCAAAGGTAGCCAAGGCTGTGCGGTGGATGGTGTTTTGCAGCACTTCCCAATTCTGCTTTGCAGATTCTCCTTCTTGTGGTACACCAAGTTCCTTCTCAAAGGTGGAAGCCAACTGCTCAACAAGTTCTGGTTGAGCCATCTTGCTGGTGTCAATCCGTGCCTTTCCAGGCTGTCTAGCACAATGGAATTTCTTCAGCTGCAGCTTGACCTTGCAACACACCAATGAATGGTCTGTGTCGCAATCTGCACTCTGGAACGAACGGGTGATTAGCACATTCTTCAGTGAGGTGCACCTGGTCAGGATCAAGTCCAGCTGGTGCCAGTGCTTTGAGCGTGGATGTTGCCAGGAAACCTTGTGTTGGGGCTTGGTCTTGAAGAACGAGTTTGTGATGCACAGATCGTGATATGTGCAGAACTCGAGCAGCCGCTGTCCGTTGTCGTTCATTCTGCCCACGCCAAAAGGTCCAAGACAGGAGGGCCAGGAGTCGTGGTCAGCACCCACTCTGGCATTGAAGTCTCCAAGGAGAATGAGTTGTTCAGAGTTGGGGATGGTCCTGACAGTTGTTGTGAGATTCTCGTAGAACTTGTCTTTTGCCTCTGGTGTGGCTGTCAGTGTTGGGGCATACACACTGACGAGGGTGACTGGGCCTTGAGTGGTGTTCAGGCGGAGGGTGAGGAGTCGTGCAGAGCCAGTGCTGCCCAGTTCCACCATCTTCAGCAAGGTGTTCTTCATTGCGAAGCCCACTCCATGTTCCCTGTGTTCGTCGCTGCCCTTTCCCTGCCAGTAGAACGTGTAGTCCTTCTCTCTCAGTGTGCCTGCGTCAGCCAACCGTGTTTCCTGGAGAGTGACGATATCCACTCCCAGTCTCTTCAGCTCATTATTGATGATGGCAGTCTTCCTGGTGTCGTTGATGTCCTTGAGGTTAGCAGCGAGTCCTGTCATCATAGTGCGGATGTTCCAAGTTCCCAGTTTTAGAGTTGGTCTCTTTTGTTTTATCGTCTTGCCTGGTGCGAAGGTTCTCAGCCTGCTGTTCGGACTTCTCCTCATCCCCATGCACCCAATGAGGAAAGCAATCTGTGGTGGGACAACACCTTATTGGCTGGGGGCTGCCCAGCTTGAGGCGGGCGGTAGCTGTCCAGTGAGATCTGATGATCCCTCCCACTGTCGGGAACAACCCCTGGCGCCGCGCTCTACGCCAATTGAGCGGTGGCTTATAACCGGTAACTGTCATTCCCCGTGTTTTTTCTACGCCAAAGGCGAAGCTGGAGTGTCCTCTCCAGTGATCCGGTGTTCTACCTTCCAGCATTGGCGTTGGTAGGAATCAAGCCTGGGCAGGAAGATATGGAGGACAAGATGTTGCCCATGCAGCATGTCCCCCCTCTCCACGTCACTGATGAATCCAAAGGAACAGCAGGGCTGCTACAGTTTGGCACCAGTGCCGTTCCAGGAGCTGCCAGAAAGATGTTGAGCACAACATAGAACTGCCTTAGGGGCTCCGACTCCGGATTTTTCCTCAGGGTTGACTCCCGAAGCCTTTCCCATGACCGGGTGTGCCGCAAGGCAGCGGAGGTTTGAAATCAGGGTTTACCTTCCCCTAGATGGGCTACCTTCCCAGGTTGACGAGCCACCATCTACCCGAAGCATCTGGTTTTAAGGCGCCAGAGATCCACCCTCGCCCCTTCTCCTATTAGTAAAAGCAGTTCCGCCGGGCTTAGAGACTAAACCACACGGGCAGGCTAGGAGTTGGACTTAGTCGTCAGAGGCTTTTCGAGACGCACGCCATAAGGAGCATTTTATGAGCACTGGGAGCTTAACCCCAGTGCCGCTCCTGGCTATGACAACCTTGGAAACAAATTTTGTAACAATACCACAAAAAATGAATATATTACCCAGCTTTGTTCTCAGGCTGTTCCCAGGCGTTTTGGAACTGTGCCAAATTGTGCCAAATGGCACAGTTTGGAAAAACGTCTGTAACTTTTGAATGATTCAATGTAGAACCTTCATTTTAGGCTCTAATGAAAGGTCACACTCAGGGTCAGGGTCTGTCTGTGTGTGTGTGGGGGGGGGGGGTCTGTCCTCCCCCGCTACAGAGGATGGACTTCGGCCATCGCTACACAACGGATTAGCCTCATGTGGCGATGTGGGAAAGCAGCGCAATCACCGCGGCTTCCCCCCCCCCCGCTACAAAAGAATAGCGGGGGGGGGCGTTCACGGTCTGAACGCGGCGAACAACCCCTTGTACAGCGGCACACAAACTGCGCCGCGCCGCACAATTGTAATTTGCCGATCGGTCAAAAGTCATTTTGGATTACAATTTTCAGGGATAAATAATAATATAGCTTATAACACCTTACCTCTTCACAGCAGCAGAGTCTTGGCGAACTTCTCTTCCTCACTGTCAGATGAAGGCGACGCTGGTCCACTCGTGGTTCTGGTCTTGCGACCCGATCAAAACATAATTCCATTATTGCGGTTTTGTGCTTCCATGATTGCGATTTTTGGCAAACGATTTTTCAAAACAAATAACAGTAGTAATTAAAAAAAGACTGGCGAAGGCATGTGTGTCACTCAGCCTTCGTCGTCAGCCTCCGTCGGTCTATGATGACCATGGAAGAAATCATAACGTCTACTCTGCTGGAACCAATACAAAATAAGCACCGCCTGTGGCTGAACATGCCGATCCACGAATGGCACTCCCCGTCACACAGGTTGCATTTGTGGATGGTCTCCGCGCTGCTGTGTCTGTGGGTCTCTTCCTGCGTCCTTTTTTGATCCACTCCAGCAGCCAGTCTTCACCCAGCCTTAAAAAAAAAAACAGCTCGGGAACTTCTCTGCTTCAATTGGTTCACTGCATTCAAAGCGTTGGGAGGCGGGTCCTTCTGGCTAGGTTTTCATTCATTGGTTCTTCAAGGTTTCAGAAATCCAATTCAAAGCTCTTATTAGTCGAATGAGAGGTCAATCAGATGAACTAATCTGTTTGCGGCTGTGTCTGCAGCTTTTATTTTCAGTGTGCGCTTGGACGCCACTACATCACCATCACCACCTACATCACCATCTACACCATGCATCCTAGAGCGCACGAGAGCACCCTCGTGCACTCTTGTGCGCTCTAGGACGCAGAGACTTGCCCGCCCGTGGTACAACGAAGCGCAAGAGGTTAACTGAACTTTACAATATCATGCTATCACTTAATAATGCCTAATCACTGAATGTCATGAAGTGAGCCCGTGTTTTCTGTGGGCTCGATTCTGATCGATCCTGGTGGCTCAGGCAGTGGGTTTATTATGTGGAGTTGTGTTTTGATTTTTTGTTGTTTTCTTGTCCATGCACCGTTTCTGTTCCTGCCTGTAGCTGCCACTCTGGCCTGTCCGGCCACGCCCCCCTCTTTCTGACAGTCAGCTGTTCGCCCCAGTAATCATCTTTCCTGCGCTCACCCAGGTGTTCCTTATTTGTCACGCCAGCAGTGTCTGTATTAAAGGAGCTCTTCGCTACACAGACGCCGCTGGATCATTGTACATGTTTGATGGTTTCTTTCTGCTGTCAACCATCACGTCACTAAGGACTGTCTTTGTGTCTTGGATTCTCGCTGTGACGACTCGGTCTGCCCCTCCTCCCCCACTGTGAGTAACTGCCTGTACACTGTTCCGCCTCTGTTTATCTCCTGTGTGTGTTGGCCAGCCTAGAGAACTATATGTGTATCCGAGCTGTCTGTGTGTGCTCATTATTATTGCTGAGACGACTCGGCCTGCCCCCTCACTGTGAGTATCAGCTTGTGTGTTGTCCACCGCTGTATATCTCCAGTGTGTGTGTTGGGCGGCCTAGAGAATTCTTTAGTGTACCCGAGCTGCCTTATGTCTTTGTGTTCACTTTTGTGTTAATAAATGTGTGTTTGGTGTAACCCTGAAATTAAATCCTCATCCTTTTTTCCAACGGTGCATAAAGAGCTCCCGACACTGAAGGCTTTACTGTATGCATACCCTATATTACATGATTCAAAGCAGAGAGGTTCAAAAGAGATTGATAATTAATCTGTTTGTGCATATGATTTGCCAGACACTACTGATTATCAAACAGAGGTGTTGGTAATTGTATGCCATATTGTTGCTTTGTTTAAATAATACTATACTCACTTTTTAATAAATGACATATGCAATCTTATTTACATTTTGTCCATGTAAAAAAAAGGGGGGGGGGACGCAAGAGCAGGGTCTGAGACAGTTCATGCTGTGACTTTTTCCCTCCTAAAAGAACACAGCAAGATGAGAATGATTTTTTTTTTTTAGTATCGGGAGATGGTTAAAAAAAAACAAAAAAGAGAGAGAGAGACAGAAATAGCACGAGATTTCTGGTAAAATGAAGAAAGGGAATTTAATTTTGATGGTACACTCAGACTGATTAGCCGTCAGCTGAGAGAAGTTGTGTCAGGCTGACCTAGATAAGAAAAACAGACAGAATCAGCAAATTAAAAAAAAAAAAAAAAAAAACAGATTGTGGTCCTGTGCCATAAATTCCTGAAAACAGAGAATGGACATGTATTTCCAGTTACTAATTCTAACTGCTTCATTGGTTTAAGGCTTCTAACATATGACACTGTTTTGTTCAAACATAACCCTAAACTAGTGATAACCCATGTCATTTGGTAAAACATTTACTGATTCACAGCGTATTTAGCGAATACTTGCTGTGAATAGTAAAAACACCTTCAAATTGTGGAAGCTTTAGGTGTAATTTAAAGGTTTTTCTGCTATTCTTCATTCTTCGTTTTTCAACAGCAAAGAGAAAGCATTCACATTTTTTTTTCTTTTTCATTAGGAATTAGATTTGCCAAATTAACAAGGAATCATAACACAATTACCTTTCAATTTAATAAATCCTTGGTGACATATGCAATATGTAATAAAATAATAAAAAAAGATGATCACTAGAACATTAGTAAAATCAATTTATGAGGTGATAAAATTTGCACTCCTGTTGATGTAAATACTGAAGGTGCAGACGGGGAAGCCGTCAGGCTTTCCCCATTTTTTTCTTTGCAAGATGGCACCGACATCTGGTCTTTGTGGGAGATGTGAGGAGGCCGGTCAGTGTATGAGTGCTGGAGGAGGCCAGATGGTGGCCAAAGGGGGAAGGACCTCTCAATTTACAAGCATTTTTTGAAGTTAAGTAGAACAAATGACATTGCAAATGACATACAGCATAACAATTTAAATGACTCTGACTTTAAAAATGCAGTGTTCATATGACTTCACACTGCAGGATACATCTGATGCCACTCACCACATAATGGTGTGACAATATCACATTTCAGAAGTGTGACAGTAATAAGGGATGTGTTTTCCCGATGCTCAGCTGTGGCCAAGCTGGGCCTCGGGACCACAGTCCACCCCATAATTTACCAAGGAATGTATAAAATGAGGCATTCCTTGTACAAAATTAAGCCAAATTCTAATTAGGCAAAATGTCCACCTTTCCATTGACTGAAGGAGTGTGACACAACCTTTCACAAGGATTCACTTACACAAATTCAACCTGTCTGTGTTCAACTGGACAAACTGATCTTAGTTATCAATACTAAGTCATATCAAATATGCACAGAAAACGATCTTGTTTTTTCCTAAAAGGAATTTGTAAATTAGTCCAAGAGACGTTACAAAAGAAACCATGATTATTGAAACCTCACTTTGAAGCAGCTATACTACTCACATATTTTAATCTAAATTGTGTGTGTAACACATAAAAGTGGTAACACACTTCGTTCTAATAAAAGACACTACCCATCAAACAAATACCCTGTAAAGGGGGTACCAAAGAAATTAATTAGCAAAAACTAATTAGCAGTCCTCAAAATATCAATAGATGATCTATAATGAAGAGAAAAATATAATCAAAACTGCTTGGTAATGAAATCACAACGTTCAATAGTAGAAGATAAAAGTTACACCAATAAATTTCCAGATATTTAAGGAAATATCTGTAGATTATTATAAAGGAAATATGATGTTTATAAGGAACAAGGTAACTGAAAAGGAAGAAAGCCAAGCAAATATATGAGAAAAGTTCCAAATGTCTAAGGAAAGTCCAACTTGTGCTGAATTTATGTTTACTGTGGGACTTGATGTAGAATCTACTACAAAAACAATACAGATTCTTACTCAATTAAGGGAACAATGCTTTAGGGAGCTCAAAGCAAAATAATAATATTTCCTGCATAAACTTAGTTTTTTTAAAAACCTTTGCATGGATCTCATTGAACTAAATAAGAGTGAAGGTAAAGATGTTTAGAAATTATTTTCACACTTATTGAATATACAAAGGCTTTACCCTAAATAGTGCTACTTATTTGTATTGTTTATATTGTTTTAACTAAAATAATATCAAGATTTAAAATAGCTGAAATGATTTACTTAGATAATGGAAATGGAATACACTTTGTAAATCAAATCATGTCATATTTTAGTGCAGTTCCTAAATTATTAGTACCAAACATTTACCTAGGAAACCACTTAGCTTACCATCAGCAATTTACAAGATTAGTATAATATTCAAATAAGAAAATAGGGAGATTGTGAATGACAAATCCTATTATTGAAGCCATTTAACTTAGGTGATGAGGAAGGGTTTCTGGGTGATTATATGCAAAGCATGACAACTGACAGTGATGTCATCCATACTGCCTTGCCCAGGAGAGACCATGTGACGAAGGAACTGTAGGAGGTGCGCCCATCTCTTGAGCAAACCAGGGGATCTGGTCATCAAAGGAAACTGGACCAAAACTCCCTGGCAAGGACAGCACAAAGGTTATCCTGCTGACCTAAACAGCCGTGGAAAGAGAAGGATGTGACACTTGGGTGCAACTAATGTTTTACCCTACCTGAAACCCTCAGCAACAGACTGCTTAATATATATATATATATACTATATATATATATATATATATATCTTTTTAAAGACAACTGTACCAGTGCCTTCTAAACTGTGACTGACAGCGAATAGAACTGAGCTTAATGCTAGACATGACTTGAATGATTTCATTTCTAGATACATCAAGCCGACAGATGAATTTATACATAAGATTCCTTATTACTGCATGCAGAGTATTTACACGTGATGAGACCAATAACTCGGAAGCACTGCACCATCGAGGCTTTTTAAGTAAAATTCTTAAGGCATCATTGTAAGCAACCTGTAATTTCTGCATACTTTGTTTCCTATAATTTATCCATAAATGAGCAGTGTATAAAGGTGTACAATAGGTTTTAAAAAGAACCAGTTTCACCTCATCTGAACAAAAACCAAATCTGTGTGCAAGAATATTTGCTTGCATGTAGATTTTGCAGCGTTGTCTGAAAATATCATCATCATCAGTCATTCTATCATTAATAAAATGTCCCAGATATTTAATTTTATCCCTGACAATTAAGTCCCTGCCTGCCAATTCAAAGACAGGGAATTTCATTAACAAATCTTCTTTAGTGTGGCAAATCAGCACACAACTCTTATTTATATTATATTTTATGTCATTTTCCTCTCCATAAGCACTACACACTCTTAATAACTCCTGAAGACCAGCACTACTTGGACTGAGAATAACTAGATCATCAGCATACATAAAATGATTCACTAACTTATTCCCTATCAAACACCCAGTTTTACAGGCATTCAGTTGTTTTGACAACTCATCCATGTAAAGATTAAATAGAATAGGGGATAATATACTGCCCTGTCTGACACCACTGCTCACACCAAATGGGGATGAATGACTCTTCCCCCATTTCACCAGCATCTTTTGATGTGCGTACCAGTAAATCAGGATACGTACTAAGTACTTGGGAACCCCCCCCCCCCCGTCAATCATTTTCCTAAACAATATCCTGTGATTAACACGATCAAATGCCTTGGAGGCATCAATAAAACACAGAAAAACTGAAGAATTTTGATTTCTGTACTTATTTATAATTTCTTTTAAAGCATATATGCACAGATCTGTTCCATGATGGGGTTTGAATCCAAATAGATGATCAGCAGATTTGATGAATACATTTAATTTTTCAAACATGATTTTTTCCAGTACTTTAGATATTATATTGGCTATAGCTATGGGCCTGTAATTATCCAGGCTACACAGCTTGCCAGCTTTATCTTTAATGACTGGTACCAACACAACAGACAAAAAAGATTCTGGTAACATCCCATGAATCATGAAGCTGGTGAAACACATTGCAAGAAGTGGAGCAATTCTTGAGCTAGCATATTTAAGATGCTCAGCAGAAATACAGTCTAAACCACTAGCTTTGTTATCTGATAGCTCTCTAATGGCTTTGGTCACTGCATGACCATATATATATATATATATATATATATATATATATATATATATATATATACCGGCCACTTTATTAGGTCCACCATGCTAGTAACGGTTGGACCCCCTTTTGCCTTCAGAACTGCCTCAATTCTTCGTGGCATAGATTCAACAAGGTGCTGGAAGCATTCCTCAGAGAGTTTGGTCCATATTGACATGATGGCATCACACAGTTGGCGCAGATTTGTCGGCTGCACATCCATGATGCGAATCTCCCGTTCCACCACATCCCAAAGATGCTCTATTGGATTGAGATCTGGTGACTGTGGAGGCCATTTGAGTACAGTGAACTCATTGTCATGTTCAAGAAACCAGTCTGAGATGATTCCAGCTTTATGACATGGCGCATTATCCTGCTGAAAGTAGCCATCAGAAGTTGGGTACATTGTGGTCATAAAGGGATGGACATGGTCAGCAACAATACTCAGGTAGGCTGTAGCGTTGCAACGATGCTCAATTGGTACCAAGGGGCCCAAAGAGTGCCAAGAAAATATTCCCCACACCATTACACCACCACCACCAGCCTGAACCATTGATACAAGGCAGGATGGATCCATGCTTTCATGTTGTTGACGCCAAATTCTGACCCTACCATCCGAATGTCGCAGCAGAAATCGAGACTCATCAGACCAGGCAACGTTTTTCCAATCTTCTATTGTCCAATTTCGATGAGCTTGTGCAAATTGTAGCCTCAGTTTCCTGTTCTTAGCTGAAAGGAGTGGCACCCGGCGTGGTCTTCTGCTGCTGTAGCCCATCTGCCTCAAAGTTCGACGTACTGTGCGTTCAGAGATGCTCTTCTGCCTACCTTGGTTGTAACGGGTGGTTATTTGAGTCACTGTTGCCTTTCTATCAGCTCGAACCAGTCTGGCCATTCTCCTCTGACCTCTGGCATCAACAAGGCATTTCCGCCCACAGAACTGCCGCTCACTGGATATTTTTTCTTTTTCGGACCATTCTCTGTAAACCCTAGAGATGGTTGTGCGTGAAAATCCCAGTAGATCAGCAGTTTCTGAAATACTCAGACCAGCCCTTCTGGCACCAACAACCATGCCACGTTCAAAGTCACTCAAATCACCTTTCTTCCCCATACTGATGCTCGGTTTGAACTGCAGGAGATTGTCTTGACCATGTCTACATGCCTAAATGCACTGAGTTGCCGCCATGTGATTGGCTGATTAGAAATTAAGTGTTAACGAGCAGTTGGACAGGTGTACCTAATAAAGTGGCCGGTGAGTGTATATATATATATGTATGTATGTATGTATGTATGTATATATATATGTATGTATGTATGTATGTGTATATATATATATATATATATATATATATATATATATATATATATATATATATATATATATATATATATATATATATATATATATATATATATATATATATATATATATATATAGTGGAGCATGTAAATAATGAGGCGGATTTGTTTCAGGCGGTTTATTACACGACCCACACAAGGAACATAGACAGAATGGCATACAAGTAGGAACTCTTCCCTTAAATAACATGACATCCTTCTAGACTCTTCTCACACACAAAAGATAATCTCCCCGTCCGACTGCAGTCAGTTCCATTCATCCTTGACACCTCCCTGTTATCTTACTAGGGCATCTAGAAACTTCTCACACACAAAAGGTTAACTTTGCATCCTTTGTTCCTGTCTAAGGTGGTAAACCATTATGCACTCCCCAGGTTGCCACCCCTCCCAGCAACTTAGATAGGACAAAAGGGTAACAGTCCACATGCTGTGATAGAACCATTAACATCAGTCCACATGCTGTAGAACAATCAACATCAGTCCGCATGCTGCTTGGGCTTCAGTCTTCTGCCGTATCTGCTGTAGCCAGGATTCGCTGCCTCCTGGCGCTGCCATGCTGGGGGGGCTGATGTCTGGGGGTGAAAACTTTTTGCCTGTCCGTGTGGGTGCTCTGGAGAATCTTTTTTCTTGGAAGTGCCCTGTGGGGGTCTTCCACGCCGAGGGGCCCTCGCCAACAGCACTTGCTCGCCAGCCACAATGAAAGCAGGTTTGAGTTTGTCTATGCCAATTTTTTCCCTCCTACCCCCCAAGTCTAGCAAAAAATGCTTATCCCCTGTTTCCAGCACTCTAAACGGTCCAACATAAGGTGGGCGCAGTGGGGGGCAGTGAGCGTCGTGTCTGACAAACACGAACTCTGCGTTTTTCAAAGCTTTAGGCACAAAAATGCGCGGAAAACTGTGGTGGGCAGGGCCCGGCAGCGTGCTTGAGTCTATGCAACGCTGCAGCAGCTGAGACGGGGAGCTGCCCGGTGCAGGATTATCTGGCAGAAACTCCCCAGGTAGCTGGAGTGGTTGTGCAAAAACGAGTTCTGCTGGGGAAGCTTCCAGATCCTCTTTAGGCGCAGAACGTAACCCCAATGAAACCCATGGTAGCCTGTCTACCCAATTTGCATCCGTCAGTGAAGCCCTCAGAGCCACTTTTAACGACCTATGAAAACGTTCGCATAACCCATTAGCCTGCGGGTTGTACGCGGCTGTGCGGTGAATTGAGACACCTAGGCTGCGGGCCATGGTTGACCAGAGTTCAGAAACAAATCGAGAGCCTCTGTCGGACGTAATGTCCGACGGAACTCCAAAATGCGCCACCCATGCTGTTACAAATGCGTGCACCACCTCCTCGGCCATGGTTGCCGCCAGCGGAACCGCTTCTGGCCAGCGCATGGTGCGGTCCACCATTGTCAGGAGATGCGTGTACCCCTGTGATGGCGGAAGGGGGCCTACGAGGTCCACGTGGACATGGTCGAACCTCTTAGCTGGGATGCGAAACGGCTCCAAAGGAGCCTTCGTGTGTCTGTGAACTTTGGCTCGTTGGCACGCCACGCAGGCTGCTGCCCACTCTTTCACTTGTTTGCGAAGGCCCGGCCACACATATTTCTCTCCTACCATTTTGACCGATGCGTGCACCCCTGGGTGTGCCAAAGAGTGAACCGACTCAAACACGCGGCGGCGCCACGCAGCCGGAACCACAGGCCGTGGGCGACCCGTGGAGACGTCACAGATTAAGGGGGGAATGCCGTTAAGCAGCGTCCTCTTCTCCAGCCTTAACCCTGTTGGTCCAGACTGGAGCGCGTGCATGTGCACGTCCGCGTCAGAATCAGAATCAGAATCAGAATCAGATTTATTGCCATTGTTCATGTAGTACACAAACTTGGAATTTGTCTCGGTGCCATGCTGCAACATTAAAAACATGATGAGATAAAGAGATAAACCAAAAAACTAAAAGACTAAAAACATGCAATAAGTGTAGAATAATAAGTAATAATAATAATAACAATAATAATAATGAGTAATACTAGTCACAGCAGATTTAAATAAATTGGCAAGTAGCAGATAATATGGGGTACCACAGTGCAGTCGATAATGCAACAGAAAAACAGTGATGAACGACATGAGCTGCTGTATATAGTGCACGAGAGTCAATAAGTCACTTAATGTTCAGCAGTCTGATGGCAGAGGGGAAAAAGCTGTTCATGTGCCGGGAGGTTTTAGTCTGAATGGACCGAAGTCTTCTACCTGAGGGGAGGGGGGCAAACAGTACGTGACCAGGGTGTGAAGGATCGGCTATGATCCGGCCTGCACGCCTCCGGGTCCTGGAGATGTACAGGTCCTGGAGAGATGGGAGCTTGCAGCCGATCACCTTCTCAGCAGTGCGCACGACGCGCTGCAGCCTTAGTCTGTCCCTGGCAGTGGCTCCTGCGTACCACACGGTTATGGAGGAGGTGAGGATGGACTCGATGATGGCCGTGTAGAACTGCACTAACATCTTGGTGGATAGCTTGAGCTTCCTCAGCTGCCGCAGAAAGAACATCCTCTGCTGGGCCTTTTTGATGAGGGAGCTGATGGTTGGCTCCCATTTGAGGTCCCGGGTGATGGTGGTGCCCAAGAAGCGGAAGGAATCTGCAATGGTGATGGGAGAGCCTGTGATGGTGAGGGGGTGCAGGGGGGTTGTGACTTGTCACTAGCCTGCTCCGCGGCCACGGCTGCGTATTCCATCCCTACACAGACGGGGGCCATAATGGCGCACGAGAGGCAGTCTGCCACTACATTCAGTTTGCCTGACACATGCTGAATATTGGTAGTAAACTCTGAGATCGTGGCCAGCTGCCTCTGCTGCCGGCCCGACCAAGGTTCTGAAACTTTGGCCATCGCGAATGTTAATGGCTTATGGTCAAGGAACGCAGTAAAATTGCGCCCTTCCAGCCAGAACTGGAAATGGCGAATGGCCAGGTGGAGAGCCAGCAACTCTCTGTCGAACGCTCTGTATTTACGTTCATTGTCGCGCAAGGTTCTGCTGAAAAAGGCAAGCAGCTGCCAAGCCCCGGCGACGCGCTGCTCCACGACAGCCCCTATGGCCACATCTGAGGCATCAGTGGTGAGGGCTATGCGGGCCGTTGGGTCTGGATGTGCAAACAATGCGGCGTTTTCCAGGGCTGCTTTAACTTCCGAGAACGCCTGCTCTCGCTCCGGGGTCCATTCGACCCTATTTGCGGGTTTCTGTTTTTTGAGCGCAGCGTACAATGGCTGCATGAGCTGCACTGTGCGGGGAAGGAAACGGTTATAAAATTTCACCATTCCCAAAAATTCTTGTAGCGCCCTGACCGTTTGCGATCAGGGAAAATCTGTCACTGCACGCATTTTGTTAGGCAGCGGAACCGCTCCTTCGGGCGAGACGCGGTGCCCTAAAAAATCAATCCCCGTCACCCCGAACTGACATTTCGCTGGGTTGATTATTAAACCATGCTCTTCCAACCTTCTGAAAACCGTCGTGAGGTGGGTTTCGTGTTCATCTTCGGACGCACTGGCTACCAAGATATCGTCCAGGTAGACGAACACGAAAGGGAGATCGCACAGCACTGCATCCATCATTTGTTGGAACGTCTGTGCTGCCCCTTTAAGCCCAAACAGCATGCGCAAGAACTCAAATAAACCAAACGGAGTTATTACCGCTGTTTTGGGTATGTCCTCAGCGCGCACTGGGACTTGGTGGTAACCACGGACCAAATCTATCTTAGAAAAAATGCGCGCTCCTGCGAGGTGAACGGAAAAATCCTGAATGTGGGGAATTGGGTAGCGGTCGTGCGCTGTAGCGTTGTTTAACCTGGGGAAATCGCCGCAAGGTCGCCACGAAAGTTCAGCTTTAGGGACCATGTGTAGCGGGGAAGCCCATGGGCTGTTTGAGCGCCTGATGATGCCTAACCTCTCTAGGTTAATGAACTCCTCGCGCGCTATGGCCAGTTTAGCTGCGTCCAAGCACCGAGGTCTTGCAAAAACGGGCGCCCCGGTGGTGGTGATAAAATGCTCCACCCCATGTTTAGCGATAGCTGCTGAAAACGTCGGGACTGTGAGTGCTGGGAACTGAGCGAGCAGTGTGTGGAACTTACCGCATGCTGCTGTGACGTTGGCTTGTGCTGTTGGCCGGGTCACTCGAGCTATACAAGGGAGAGAGTCAAAAGACAGTGCATTAACCAGGTGCCTGTTAGCGATATCTACCAACAACCCATGTGCACATAGAAAATCAGCCCCCAGTATATGGTAATCCAATGCTGCTACAACAAAAGTCCATTCAAATGTACGACCATGTAGAGACAAGAGTAGAGTCCTCTCACCAAAGGTCTTAATCTCTGATCCGTTTGCTGCCGCCATCTCGGTGCCGCTGGGTCCTGCCAGCCGGTCAGCGTAGGTCGGCTGGATGAAACTCTTCTGTGCACCGGTGTCCACGAGGAAATGCCTCCCCGAGCGTGCGTCCGTCAAATAGAGCAGCTTGTTCTCCTCCCCGAGGGTTGCGGCTGCTACCGACCCTCGGTCTTGGCGTTTCCCGAGCGCTTGAACTGGCACGGTGGTATACATTTGCGTGCCCTCTCTGCAAGGCGGCGGTGGTAGAAGCAAAGCGTGTCACCTCCACGTTCCTTGGCCCCCGCTGCTGCTGCCGTCGGTGGCTCTGCTGCTGCCGTCGGCGGCTCCTCGCCTCCTCGTGTCGACGTGCCGGGCTCCGTCGCTGCTGCAATGGTCACAAAAGCCTTGGTGGCAACGATGATCCGGTCTGCCTCTCGGGCTAGCGCACGATAGTCCCGTTTGGCCAGCAACGGCGAATTGGCCAGGGCCGCTCTCGCCGCTGTCGGAAGGTTCCTGAGGAAAATGTGGGTGAAGATGAAGTAGTCGTCGTCCGTGCCCTTTAACCTCAGCATCTTCTCCATCATGTCCACGGCCGAACCGTCTCCCAACTCGGTCCCCGTCAGAAGCATCTCTGCTCTCTCACCATCCGAGAGCGTGTAGTGCTGGATGAGGGCAGCCTTCAGCGCGTCATATTTGCCGTCGGCTGGTGGCTGATCGAGCAGGCTCTCGATGTGCTGAGCCGTGCTGGCATTGAGCGCTGCGACCACATAGTGGAATTTCGTATCATCCGCCGATATCCCTCGGAGGGCAAACTGCGCCTCGGTTAGGTGGAACCAGGAGCGCGGGTTGTGCTGCCAAAAATCAGGTAGTTTGATCACTACAACACACGCGAAGCTGGGGGTTCCAGTCGAGGTTGGCTCCGGGGATCTTCCGTCGTATTCCATGATTCGTCTTGGGTCACCAGTGTGGAGCGTGTAAATAATGAGGCGGATTCGGTTCAGGCGGTTTATTACACGACTCACACAAGGAGCATAGACAGAATGGCATACAAGTAGGAACTCTTCCCTCAAATAACATGACATCCTTCTAGACTCTTCTCACACACAAAAGATAATCTCCCCGTCCGACTGCAGTCAGTTCATTCATCCTTGACACCTCCCTGTTATCTTACTAGGGCATCTAGAAACTTCTCACACACTAAAGGTTAACTTCGCATCCTTTGTTCCTGTCTAAGGTGGTAAACCGTTATGCACTCCCCAGGTTGCCACTATATATATATACACTGTATATATATTGTATACTTATTTGGGGAAACAAAAGGAAAACAACAAATGACTGTCTAACTGTTTCTCTATGCAAGTGTCAGCTGATGACTTGGTGTCCAGTAACGACCTCTGCTAATAGAGAAGCAGGCTGTTTGTTTATCATGACAAGGGAAAAAATACAAGGGAAGGAAAGGTATGGTCAGTGTTGTTATGTTATCATCCTCATCATCCTCTAGTAATACTTAATATCGGTTATTAAGTTGTTCCAATGCTTATACACTGTAGATAATTGTTAAGTTTGCTCCTTAATAACATTAACAGTTAGGCAAAATGTCTTTATTGCTAAAATAATGCAGCTACTACAGGCTGTTGTTTTTTTTTTTTTTTTGTTTTTTTTTTTAAGAGAAGCTATATACAGAAATAACATAGCAAATTTCATTTTGAATCACACCTGACACAACACATCACTCCACTGATTAGAAACATGATGACACTCCTTACTCTGCGAATGCAAGGTTAATTTCATCAAGGAACTCCTCTTTTTGAAGTAGGGATGTCCCCTTTTCAACAGTTTAACACTCTCTGAGTATGCAGTGGTTTACAGTGCGTCTCTCCCCTGTACTGCTACCCTGCTTGACCAACAAAGCGAGCAAGTGTTAAACCAAGGATCTACATTGTCAAAGGTCATTGAGTCATTGGGCTTATTCGCATCTGGCTGGACACTGGGCAGATCTGTGTACCCCGTTTTGGCAACTGACTGTACCCTCATCATGTCGGCAGGGCAGGTGGGCAGGGTGAAGAGAGATGCTTTTCTACCACATGATGCCATTCATGAAGGATGAATGCAATTTCACATGAAAAGTACAGGAGTGAGGTTTTGTTCATTATTTCTTTGAGTGAGACTAGAAACAAAATACCTTAGGGATTAAAACACTTAATTGTAGACTACAATTATTTACAAAATTATGACAAAGGATAGAATGGTCCTTGATTGACTAATTACCACCCATAGCGATGTAGGCCCTATTATAGGAGATTATTGTATTACTTCTATCCATGGAAATGATGCAAATGGTCTTATTAATACCTCAGATACTCAAAGAAGTTAGTGTTTCTCTTAATGGAGAAGTCTCATCATAAACTTGATAATGATTTTTATAACTTCAGATTTTTCTTGTGTGAGTCCTTAATATGGATCGTTCTTAGTCTGGCCCTTCACCCAGGACCATTTTGTCTTGGGTGACCCTATCAGAGGCAAATTGCCCCAGACAACATAGCTCCTGGGATCACTGGGGCACGCAACCCCCCCCCACCACCACCACCACCACCACCACCACGATAAGGTGACGATCCATGAGGGATCCAATAGACTGTCATGATAAATTCTATATCAAGGATTCAGTGTACCTCGCCCAGTATGGGGTTACTGGGGCCCTACCCTGGAGCCAGGCCTGGGGGAGGGGCTCGAAGGCTAGCGTCTGGTGGCCGGGTTTCCACCCATGGGACCCGGCCGGGCTCAGCCTGAAGGAGTTACATGGGTCCGCCCTCCAGTGGGCTCACCACCTGCAGGAGGGATCATGGGGGTCTGGTGCTATGTGGATTAGGTGGCGGTCAAAGGCGGAGACCTTGGCGGACTGATCCCAAGCTTTCTAAACTGGATTTTGGTACGTGGAATGTCACTTCTCTGGTGGGGAAGGAGCCTGAGCTGGTGTACGAGGTTGAGAGATACCGGCTAGATATAGTCGGCCTCACCTCAACACACAGCTCCGGTTCCGGAACCAGTCTCCTGGAGAGGGGCTGGAGCTTGGCCTTTTCTGGAGTTGCCCCAGGCGAGAGGTGACGAGCAGGGGTGGGTATTCTTGTATCCCCCCACCTTGCTGCCTCTAAATTGGAGTTTTCCCCGGTGGACGGAAGGGTTGCTTCCCTACGCCTTCGGGTTGGGAAACGGGTCCTGACCATCATTTGTGGCTATGCACCAAATGATGTTTCAGAGTACCCACCCTTTTTGGAGTCTGTGACTGGGGTGCTGGAGGGTGCTCCTCTTGGAGACTCCATTGTCCTACTGGGAGACTTCAATGCGCATGTGGGCAATGACACTGAAACCTGGAGGGGGGTGATTGGGAGGAAAGGCCTGCCCGATCTGAACCCAAGTGGTGTTCAGTTATTGAACTTCTGTGCCAACCACAGTTTGTCCATAACGGACACCATGTTCAAGCATAAGGGTGTCCATATGTGCACCTGGCACCAGGACATCCTAGGTCGCAGGTCGATGATCGATTTTGTTATCGTGTCATCAGACCTGCAACCGTATGTCTTGGATACCCGGGTAAAGAGAGGTGCAGAGCTGTCAACTGATCACAACCTGGTGGTGAGTTGCATCCGATTGCAGGGGAGGAAGCCATTCAGGCCTGGTAGACCCAAATGTATAGTGAGGGTGTGCTGGGAAAGTCTGGCTGAGGCCCCTGTCCGGGAGGTCTTCAACTCCCACCTCCAGTAGAACTTCAACCACATTCCGAGGGAGTCTGGAGACATGGAGTCTGAATGGGCCATGTTCTCCACCTCTGTTGTTGAAGCGGCAGCCCAGAGCTACGGCCGCAAGGTGGTCAGTGCATCTTGTGGTGGCAACCCCCGAACCAAGTGGTGGACACCAGTGGTGAGGGGGGCCATTCAGCTGAAAAAAGAGTCCTATCAAGCTTGGTTGGCTTGTGGGACTCCCGAAGCAGCTGAGGTGTACCAGCAGGCCAAGCGGAGTGCAGCTCGGGTGGTTGCTGAAGCAAAAACCTGGGTATGGGAGGAGTTCGGTGAAACCATGGAACAAAACTTTCGGTCGGCCTTGAAGAGATTCTGGCAAACTGTCCGGCGGCTCAGGAAGGGAAAGCAGCTCCCTCTCCACACTGTGTATGGTGCGGATGGGGCACTGTTGACTTTGACTGGGGAAATCGTCGGGCGGTGGAAGGAATACTTCGAGGATCTCCTCAATCCCATTGATACGCCTTCCACAGAGGAAGCAGGGTTTGAGGACGAGGGGGATGACTCACCTGTCACAGGGGCTGAGGTCACCAAGGTGGTTAAAAATCTCCTTGGTGGCCGGGCCCCGTGGGTGGACAAGATTCACCCTGAGGACCTCAAGGCCCTGGATGTTGTTGGGCTGTCATGGTTGACACGCCTCTGCAACATTGCGTGGAGGTCGGGGGCAGTGCCTTTGGCATGGCAAACCGGGGTGGTGATTCCTCTCTTAAAAAAAGGGGACCGAAGGGTGTGCTCCAACTTTAGAGGGATTACACTCCTCAGCCTCTCTGGGAAGGTCTATGCCAAGGTACTGGAGAGGAGAGTCCGGCCATTGGTTGAACCTCGGATTCAGAAGGAGCAATGCGGTTTTTGTCCTGGCTGTGGCACATCGGACCAGCTCTTTACACTCTCAAGAATTCTCGAGGGTTCGTGGGAGTTTGCCCAACCAGTTTACATGTGTTTTGTGGACTTGGAGAAGGCATTTGACCGCATCCCTTGTGGTTTTTTTATGGGGGGTGCTTCGGGACTATGGGGTATCGGGCTTGTTGTTACAAGCTATTCGGTCTCTGTACGACCCTTGTGAGAGTTTGGTTCATATTGCCAACACTCGGTCGGAGTCATTCCCAGTGAGAGTTGGACTCCGCCAGGGCTGCCCTTTGTCACCGATACTGTTCATAATTTTTATGGACAGGATTTCTAGGTGCAGCCAGGCAATGGAGGGTGTCATGCTTGGTGACCACAGGATCTCATCTTTGTTGTTTGCAGATGATGTTGTCCTGTTGGCTTCATCCAGCAATGACCTACAGCTCTGGCTGGGACTGTTTGCCGCTGAGTGTGAAGCAGCTGGGATTAAAATCAGCACCTCCAAGTCCAAGTCCATGGTCCTCAGCCGGAAAAAGGTGGATTGTCCTCTCTGGGTTTGGGACAGGCTCCTGCCCCAAGTGGAGGAGTTTAAGTATCTTGGGGTCTTGTTCACGAGTGAGGGGAAAATGGAGCGAGAGATTGACAGACGGATTGGAGCAGCATCTGCAGTGATGCGGACGTTGTACCGGTCTGTTGTGGTGAAGAGGGAGCTTAGTTCTAAGGCAAAGCTGTTGATTTACCAGTCAATCTATGTCCCTACTCTCACCTATGGTCACAAGCTTTGGGTAATGACCGAAAGAGCAAGATTGCAGATAGAAGCGGCTGAAATGAGCTTTCTCCGTAGGATTGCTGGACTCACCCTCAGAGATAGGGTGAGGAGCTCAGTCATCCGGGAGAGGCTCAGAGTAGAACCGCTGCTCCTCCACATTGAAAGGAGTCAGTTGAGGTGGTATGGGCATCTGATTAGGATGCCTCCTGGACGGCTCCCACTTGAGGTGTTTCAGGCACGTCCCACTGGGAGGAGACCCCGGGGCAGACCCAGGACTTGGTGGAGAGACTATGTCTCCCAGCTGGTCTGGGAACGCCTTGGTATCCTTTCTGAAGAGTTGAAGCAGGTGGCTGGGGAGAGGGAGGTCTGGGCTTCTGTGCTTGAACTGCTGCCTCTGCGACCCGGACCTCCGGAAAAGCGGTAGAAAATGGATGGATAGATGGATGGATGGAGTCCTTAATATGATGATGAGGATGGTGAGAGGGGCAATTCTGGCCTTGGAATGTTGTTGAAGGTCACAATATAATTTAAGGCTGTTTTTAAGGCTGTTTCATATTATTTTCTATGTTCTTGTTTGACACTGTCTGAGGTTAATTTTGGTCACATCACACATATTCACTTTTGATATAGTCTATACACATTTTTAACTTGCAAAGACATATAGCAGCATGTAAATTCTTACACATATTAATGCATTCACTTTATTATTTTTCTTTTAATCCTGATGCTTTATTAAGCATCAAGGGGGAATATGATAGAAAAATTCAATATTATCTATACTTTTATTTATATTAATAATGTATTATTATATTTGAGAAGTATCATACCTTTCATATGCCATGTTTAATATTTATATGTGCATTCCATATAGGATAAGTTTATATATTCTTGGCCTGTTTCTATGAGGAATTTCAGAGAGTTCAGACAGGGTTAGTACATGCATAAGGAATGATCTAAGCCACTTATTATAATCCTTTTGACAGGCCCTGTTTTGGGTCACAGGAATGCAAAGGAACTCCTCATCTTATAGATTAGTGTTCCATGGACATTCTGTTAGTTTTATGGATCTCATATCTTCATGACCCATGTCTCCAGAGTGTCTGATGTCTGCTTGGATAAGCTCAGTTATCAGGACTGTCCCGTTCTGTCCTTTCCCTTATCCTCATCCTCCCTCTCCTTTCTCCTACCTATATATATCAGACTTAGAAGAATTGATCCGTTCAAGATTCTAGGTGTGTCTGAATGTCATGCCTTGTCACCTCTCCCCCAAGGTGGCCAATGGGGTGATTCCTTATATTTTTGTAATAAATGTACATAAATTCAACTTTCCGCCTGATTATTTGATTTTGAATAATTTAAGCTCAAAATTATTCTAACACATATTTTGTCTTAGCTTTGTTCTGATTTGTAATCACTTTCATTTTATTTTCTTTTTGAATTCTTAGATGGAACATGGGTTGGCAATATAAGCTGCGGCTTCAGCCATCACCCATTTCGGATAACTTGTGTTGAATTGTATAATTCGAGGAGTTATTGTTTAATTTGACCTTGTTGGATTTTGTTTCCCCTTGTTATATTATTCTGTTCCTTTCTTTTAATCTTTTAATCGAATCTATTGGAAATAAAGATTAATTCATTCATTCATTCATTCATTCATTCATTCATACTGTAGGTCATCCGGTTCCCGTACTTGAGAGGCTGCACACTAGGGGAGCCGTTTAATGAGATGGAAAAGACTTATAGGGAGGATGCCCCATTGTATGATAAAGTCAAACACTGGCATTGAAAGCTCAAGTGTGGTCATACAATGGTGAAAACGGCACCCATTCCTGGGTGACCACAGTTCATCATTGATGAAGACACCTTCCTGTCATGAGCTCTCCGTGCGCTTCTCCAACAGCGCACGGAGGAGGAGAAAGGATGAGGACTTAAATGCTGGGTTACACCACACACACATTTATTAACACAAAAGTGAACACAAAGACATAAGACAGCTCAGATACACTAAGAGTTCTCGAGGCCACCCAACACACACACTGGAGGTATACAGTGGCGGACAGCACACAGACAGATACTCACAGAGCGGGGGCAGGCCGAGTCGTCACAGCAATAATCACAAGCACACATAAACACAGTCCTTACTGACGTGACAGTTGACGGAGGAGAACGACTATCCAACACGTACAATAATCCAGCGGCGTCTGTCTAGTGAAGAGCTCCTTTAATGCAGACGCCTCTGGCATGACAAATTGGAATCACCTGGGTGAGGCACGGACAGATAATTACCGGGGACTGGAAACATCTGATGAGCCAGAAGGAGGCGAGGGGGCGTAGCTATGCCGGCAGCCTGTCAGCAGCTTGAGAGAAAGGGGATGACAAATGCTGACTAACAGCTGTCGGTCAGACAGTGGCTAGTGACATGGAAAAAGTACAAGAATACATCAAAATACACATCACCAGCAAAGCCAACCCCACAAAGAGATCCAGGCCAAGCCGGGGAAAGCCAAGCCGGCTCAACACGTGACACCTTCCACTAAGTGGATGCCACCATTTTGGAGGATCACCGCACAACCAAACACTAACTACCCCAAGATTTCAAGATCAGTGTTGTGTCTGTGGAAAAAAAAAAAAAAATCATCCATGACCATTTGCATATGCAGAAGTTGTATACACGATGGATTCCCCAGTTGCTCACATCTTTCCAGCAGCAAGAATGAGTCATGTGCTCCAAGGTTCTTTTGGCTATATGCCATGAAAACATTTGACCAACTAGTAACTCAAGATCAAACATTGGTCCATCACAATGATCCAAAGACAAAGGCCCAGTTGAAGTAATGGAGGCATTATGACTCACCATATCTGAAGAAGACACGTGCTCAACCATCAGCGAGCAAGGTCATGCTCACTGTCTTTTAGGACCAGCATGGCGTATTGATGATGCATTGCCTGGCAAATTGTAACACAGTTACTGAGTTATTATGCTTCAATGCTGCAGAAACTGTGAAAAGCCATCAAAACAGAGAGGCCGGCCATGCTGAACAAAGGTGTCCGTCTCCAGCAAAACAACACCCCGGTTCACAACTCGCAAGGTGTCCAGAAAGAAGCACAGTCCCATGGCTATGAAATCCTTCCTCACCTTCTTTACTCTCCTAACCTCAAAGCATCTGACTTCAACCTCTTTCCAATTATGAAGTCATTTTTAAGGATAATCACTTCCCAGACTTTGAAATGCTGATTTCTGAGGTCAAATTGTGCCTTCTGACACAACCTGCAGACTTTCAAAGGCAAGATCTCCACAGCTATATAAATCAGTGGGAAAAGTGTGTGATCCTTAGTGGTAGAGAAATACTAATAAGAGTTGTAGTAATAAGAGTTGGCTGCACGGTGGCGCAGTGGTTAGCACTGCGGCAGCACAGTTTACCCTTGGCCGGGGGATTGTGGGGATCGTGGGATCGTGGGTTCGACCCCAGCCCCCGACCAACAGTGATCTGTGTGGAGTTTGCATGTTCTCCCCGTGTTGCGTGGGTTTACTCCGGGATTTCTCCGGTTTCCTCCCACATGCCAAAAACATGCATGTTAGGTTAATTGGCTGTTCTAAATTGTCCCTAGATATTTGTTTCCTATAGGCCCTTGGAATAGAGGGTTAGTATTAATGAAAGTGCTTTGAGTGGTCTTTGTGACTAGAAAAGCGCTATATAAGTGCAGGTTAGTTAGTTAGTTAGTTAGTTCCAGGTTTGATTCCTCTTAAGCCCCTTTTCCACTAGTACCCACACAGCCCTACTCTACTCTACTTTACCTGGTTTGTAAGGTTTTCCATTAGTACCTAGTACCTGGTACCATGTACTTTTTTCGTACCTATTCCAGGGTAGGGTACAACCGTGCTAAAGCGAGCTGGAAATGTGACGTAAACAGACTGCAGGCCACTGACTGGTCTGGGCATAACGTCATTAGTGCGCTCGTCTTCTGCAGAATCTCCAAACTGCCATTTGCAAAAGTTCACAGAGTAAACACGGTCACCGAGTAAACACGATATTAATAGAGATGGTTTCGAAGGTTTTGCAGAAATCTACACTGTGGTCCAACAAAGAGGTGCAGAGTTTTCTGTGTTTGGTGGCAGACAGTATCCAGAGTGACACAGAGCGACCCCACAACAAAACAGATGGCAGCCCAGGATAACTACGGAGAAGCTGAAGATGAAAGCGAGAGAACCATAGATGGTGAGTGATTTGCGATATTGTGCATCTTTTTGCTTATTTGTCCTGTTGGTGGTAAGCTCAGTTTTTTTGAGCAATGCAACTCTGTCCTATGCTGGCTAACGAGTGTTAGCTAGTAGCCAACTCTGCTGATTTGCGCTTGCTTTGTCTGAAGTATTCACTTGTGAGAGCAAAACGATGAAATACACTACCGTTCAAAAGTTTGGGGTCACCCAGACAATTATTTTTTTCCATGAAAAGTCACACTTATTTACCACCATGAGTTGTAAAATGAATAGAAAATATAGTCAAGACACTGACAAGGTTAGAAATAATGATTTGTATTTGAAATAATATTTTTTTCCAGATACTCAACCTGCTCAAAGGAAGGTCAGTTTTATAGCTTCTCTAACCAGCTAAACTGTTTTCAGCTGTGCTAACATGATTGCACAAGGGTTTTCTAATCATCCATTAGCCTTCTGACACAATGAGCAAACACATTGTACCATTAGAACACTGGAGTGATAGTTGCTGGAAATGGACTTCTATACACCTATGTAGATATTGCACCAAAAACCAGACATTTGCAGCTAGAATAGTCATTTACCACATTAGCAATGTATATTAGATATTACAGTGTATTTCTGATTAGTTTAAAGTTATCTTCATTGAAAAAAACAGTGATTTTCTTCCAAAAATAAGGAAATTTCTAAGTGACCCCAAACTTTTGAACGGTAGTGTATGTTAATCCTGGTTAAAGTCCTGGTTTGTGTACGTGTTGCACTTTGGTGCTGTGCCTTAAGTTGTGTGTATTTTCTTTCTAGAATCTGTTTCCACATGCTAGGGGTCCACCTCCCTCAGCATAAATAAAGAAACATAACAACATAAACAAAAAATAGTGTTTAAATCGAAATGCTGACCGTTGAAATGTTGGTTAAAAACTATTTTTTTTTTAATTAATTTTATCTAATATTCTATTTTTATTTTTATTTTTTTTTTTTTTGAGAAACTGAATTTGGAGTTTTCATGGGTTGTAAGCCATAATCATCAAAATTAAAATAAATAAACACTTGCAATATATCACTGTCGATGTAATGAATCTATATATGGGTTTGACTTTCTGAAATGAGTAACAAAAAATATTGAACTTTTTCATGATATTCTAATTTTCTGAGATGTACCTGTATATGTTTTGAACTTGCTTGAACTAACCACCAGCCACCCCACAACAGACCTTGCCACTGTGGAAAGTACTGAAATCCTTTGCTTTTATAGATAAAGTGCCAAAACTAGGCGCTGAACTGAGATTTATTTGATTGTTTGAATATTAATTACAGAATAATTGAAAATGAATTACACATCAACTGTAAAATAAAATGTTTGTTTATATATTCTTTTTTTTTTTTGTCAGATCACTTGTAATCCTTTGTGAGTTATTTTCATAAGAGCACTTTGGGGAATGGGGGTTGTTCAGTCATCATTATTGTTTAGTTTATATGTGTAGTTTATAGTCTATCGTCAATAAACTCATGCAGTATTATAATAGCAGGACATATAAATATGAGACCCATTGTAGTGCTTCCTTTAATATTTTAGCAATGCATGTACAAAACACTACCCATACTTGAAACCAGGGCAAGAAGAGACACAGCGGTGACAGAGCGGTGGCTAAACTTTTATTGATAAAAATGACATATTTTTACTGAGTGACTCCATACTCGGTGATGCACACACTCTGTTAAAGTACTAGATTACATTCAAGTGAATGTATTAATTCATTCTGATTGCTGTGGCCACAGTAAAAACAAATGATTTTAAACGTAAGCCCAGCTACATGAATATTGTGGTTAAATACAACAACGAAGCAGTATCTTGTCACATTCCACCACTGGCTTTTAGCAAAAGTGTATTTCCCAAATATGTTTTAAACTTGCATTAATTAACCACTACCAATTTCTGTCTTTCGTCTAGGCAAGAGGAAAACGATCCACCCCAAACTGGACCTTGTGTCACTATTTACAGAGATGCAGGCTGAAGATCTGCTGAACCGGGACCAGTGTAAGTGGCACATCCAACTGCTTCTCAGTGAGGCAGCGTGGCCGGCGTGTGTGACATTCTATTTTTTATTTATTTATTTTTTTTTTTTTTTACAGTTTGATTTTTGCATATTCTGCATAATCTGGAATTTGTTGCTAATTGTAATAAACATTTTAGTGACTTATGTGTTTGCATCATGATTTTCTATTTTGTCTGTTAAGACACCAGTGGGACAAGGGTCAACAGTACTAACCATTTAAGATAAGATAAGATAAGATAAGATAAGATAAGCCTTTATTAGTCCCACAACGGGGAAATTCCAGGATTGCAACAGCACAGGGATAGCAACACTCAGAGCAACAATGTCACGCCGCGCCATTCATCAGCGGCGCCACCTGCTCACGCACCTGCCAATCATCAGCGGCGAGGGATAAAGGCCGTCTCGCCCGGAGGCTCGGCCTGAAGCCGTCAGACTTCGTCCCTCACCGTTGTGAGCATACTTCCCTTCAGCGTAACCATTTTGGTAAGAAGATCGCTTACCTTTTCTCTTCAGTCTTCTCCCCTGTGCACAGGTGGATTTCCCAGCGGCGGACATCTCCACTCCATCGCCCAATCCTCGCTGCTGCACGGAGCTCTCCAGGTGGCTGTCTTCCGGGCTTCACCCCCTTGTTGTGCCAGCTGTCCTGACCCACCAAGTAAGTCCTTCTCTCGCCATAAATTCCTCCTGTGTTGGTGTATGCCCGTCACCCTCTCCCTGTGCTCTCTCCATAGGGTTGCTCGGCTGTACGGTCACCTGCCTCTGTGCCTGGAGCAGACACCATCACCAACACATTTACATCCCGCAGACACGCACTCATTCACTCCTGTTGTTAATAAACTCTTTGAACTACTCTAAGCCTGTGTGTGTGCGTCTCCTGAGCCGTGCGTTATGTCAAACAATCAGAAGGCAAGAAAAAAACAAGCAAGCAAGAGCAGCTAATATACATATGTACATATTACTATAAAATATATATATACACACACACACACAGACACACAGTGCAGAGCATTGTAGCTGGATGGAATAAATATATGAATATATGAACACACAGTGCAGAGCATTGTAGCTAGATGGAATAAATATGTAAATATATAAACACCCACAGTACGGAGCATTGCAGCTAGGTGGAATAAATATGCAAGTATATAAACACACACAGTGCGGAGCAATGTAGCTAGATGGAATAATATGTAGATATATAAATATAAACACACCCAGTGCTGAGCATTGTAGCTAGATGGAATAAATATGTAAATATATAAACACACACAGTGCAGAGCATTGTTGCTAGATGGAATGAAACAGCATAACCGTCTACTTAGTTATCCTACATGGTATGATTATGTGCCCATACATATTCTCACCCTCCATAGCGACCGGTATGTTCCTAGTTGTATGCCGGAGGGGACCATTGTGTAAGTCTATTGCATCTTTTGCATTCAAAAAACTATTAGTTTGTTACGTCTTTTTGCTATCTCTGCGAGCAGCCCTGCTTAGGTTGTACAGTCTGACAGCCGTTGGTAGGAAGGACCTACGAAACCTCTCGGTTGTGCACCTGGGATGATGTAGTCTGCTGCTAAATGAGCTCCTCAGTGCATTCAGTATGTCCTGCATAGGGTGGAACTCGGACTCCAGCAGAGATGACAGTTTAGCCACCGTCCTTCTCTCTCCTATCTCCTCCATCGGATCAAGGCGCTGCCCCAGGACAGAGCTAGCTTTCTTAATCAGTTTGTTCAGTCTCTTCCTATCGGCTGCAGTAATGCCACTGCCCCAGCAGACCACTCCAAAAGTGATGGCTGATGCCACCACCGTGTCATAGAATGACTTCAGCAGCGCCCCTTGTACACCAAAAGACCTGAGTCTCCTCAGCAGGAACAACCTGCGCTGTCCCTTCTTGTAGAGTGCATCAGTATTGTGTGACCAGTCTAGTTTATTGTTCAGATGAACACCCAGGTACTTATAGGATGTCACCATCTCGATGTCTGTTCCCTGTATATTTACTGGTACTGTGAGGGGCTGCCCATGCCTGCGGCAGTCCACCACCAGCTCCTTAGTTTTCCTCGCGTTGATCTGGAGGCAGTTCCGATGGCACCAGTCCACGAAGTCCTGGATAAGCCCTCTGTACTCAGCTTCATCTCCATTGGAGATGAGGCCAACGATCGCAGAGTCATCAGAGAACTTCTGTAGATGGCAGTGTGTTGTGTTGTGTGAGAAGTCCGCAGTATAAAGAGTGAACAGGAAGGGAGCCAGCACCGTTCCCTGGGGGGCCCCCGTGCTACTGATGATCATGTCGGACACACAGTCCCGGGTTCTCACAAACTGAGGCCGGTTCGTGAGGTAGTCCAGGATCCATGATGACAGGTGCTGGTCCACCCCTGCGCGCAGCAGCTTGTCCTTCAGGATCATCGGTTGGATGGTGTTGAAAGCACTGGAGAAGTCAAAGAACATGATCCTCACCATATTCCCGGGCTTCTCCAGGTGGGACAGAGAACGGTGAAGGAGGAAGATCACCGCATCCTCCACCCCGATGCCATGCTGGTAGGCGAACTGGAGTGGATCCATCGCTGGTTCCACCAGGGGGCGGAGGTGAGCAAGGAGCAGTCTCTCCAGGGTCTTCATCAAGTGGGACGTCAAGGCCACCGGTTTGTAGCTGTTCAGGTCTTTGGGGTGGGAAGTTTTTGGTACAGGTACCACACAAGATGTTTTCCACAGCTGTGGTACCCTCCCCAGTTTCAGGCTCATGTTGAAGATATACGTCACAATCCCACACAGCTGGTCTGCACAGGACTTGAGGAGCTTTGCGCTGATGCCGTCCGGTCCCGGCGCCTTCCTCGCCTTGATCTTCCTCAGCTCCGTCCTCACCTGGGTCCTGGTCAGGGTCAGGATGGGGGGCTGTGTGTTGGGAGTGGGGGGGTGTTGGTGGAGTGGGGAGTGGGCAGCAGGACTTGATTTCTTTAGAGGCAGCAGTGGTTGTTGTGCAGTCAGGGGGGAGGGCGGTTGGTCAAATCTATTGAAAAACAGATTCAGGTTGTTCGCCCACTCCCTGCCCCCTGTGGCCTGGGGGGAGGTATTCTGGAGCCCCGAGATGGTTTTGAGGTTTCTCCAGACCCCGCTGATGTCGCTCTGTTGCAGCTTGTCCTCCATCTTCTTCCTGAAGCCGTCCTTGCCTTCTCTGATCTTTCTCCTCAGCTCCCTCTGTACGGACTTCAGCATCTCCCTGTTCCCTGACCTGAAGATCCTCTTCTTCTCTCTCAGAAGTGTTTTTATCTCAGGGTTGATCCAGGGTTTGTTGTTTTAGTGACGCCGTATGGTCTTGGTGGGAACGGATTTGTCCACACAGAAGCTGAGGTAGCCCGTGAAGGTGTGAATGAGGCCATCGATGTCCTCACCATGTGGATCGCAGAGCTGCTTCCAGGCGGTGGCTTCAAAACAGCCCTTTAGAGTGTCCATTGTCTCCTCAGACCATAACTCCACAGTGTGGATGGCCGGAGGTTGTCTGTGCACTAGGGGTTTGTACACCGGCCGGAGATGAACCAAGTTGTGATCCGATCTCCCGAGTGGGGGGAGTTGTGATGAGATGTACGCCTCCTTAGTGTTTGCGTAGAATAAATCCAGTGTTTTATTGTCTCTAGTGTGGCATGTGACATACTGGGTGAACGTGGGTAGAATGGGAGATAGTGAAACATGGTTGAAATCGCCTGAGATGAGGAGAAGAGCATCTGGGTGTTCTGTCTGCAGCCTGCTGGTTACTGAATGGATGATGTCACGTGCTGTCCCAGCGTTCGCCGTCGGATTTGCATAAACAACAATGCAGATCACGTGTGAGTGTTCTCTCGGGAGATATGTAGGCCTCATGCTAACAGCTAGCAACTCAATGTCTTTGCTGCAGTGTTGTTGTTTAACAGTGATATGTCCCGGTCTGCACCAGTTGTTGTTAACATACATTATCACTCCACCACCCCTAGCCTTGCCACTGGCTGGTGTTCGGTCAGCTCGTATCATGTGAAAACCCTCCAGCTCAATGTTAGCATCTGCTGCTAGTTCAGTTAGCCACGTCTCAGTAAACAAAAGGAGAGAGCACTCCCGGTATGTGCTATCATAACGGGAGATAGCCGCTAGCTCATCTAACTTTCCCAGTATCGACCGTACATTTCCCATGACAACAGATGGAAGGGAGGGTCTGTACCTTATATTTTTTGTCCTCCGCCTTACTCCAGCCCGGCAGCCGCGGCGTTTTCGCCTCAGTTCTCTCGGTATGTCGAGTTTTTCCAATGGGACCGGGTGGCGGTTAAATGCTAGCAGCTCTTCTCTGCTGTATCGTATCCTGCTATAAACAGTGGCTCCGTCCACCGGCTCAGGAGACATTTAGGACGATCTGTGTGTCCGTGATATAAGTGGGGTGAAAAAAAAAAAGACGGATCAAAAGAGAGAGGAAGGGAAAAAGACTCGGAATCGAGCCGCTGTTGCAAAAGGCAGCCTACTCGTGTGGCGCCGAGAGAGAGCATTTATCAGTAGCATTTATCAGTGACTTTGAAAATATTGGCTCATTTTTAAGAAAAAAGTAACCGAAACAATTTTTTTTTTATTAACTGAAGGTGTCTTCACCCCAAACATGACTTGTAGCTGCTGGGTTTAATTATTGTTTATTAATTCCAGCTGATGGATTGAGCCTTGCTCTCTATCCTCCTCTCCTCACCAGGCATCCACCAGCGGTATGGTTCACCACATACATGCGCACACACTCATGCATGCACACACACTCATGCACGCACGCATGCACACATACACACACACTCACACTCACACTTACGCACACACACATTGTTCAGTCAGTCATGCACTGGGTGGCCACACAGCTGTGTCCATTTTCCCTCATTCTGGGTTTGTGCATTTACGTATAGGGTAGAATGCGACCAGCTGTTGTGGCAACTTTGTAATGTCAACTCCAGACATCCAGGCTCGCTTCTGTGGGTTTACCCTTGGACTAAATTGTGTTGTTTCTCCAGAGCCTTTCTGCGCCGATGCAATTGTAAGTCCCTGTGCCTTTTTCTCCGCTCCTGCCTGTTTGGAGTGTGTTAGGCATTTTATTGAACCAGCCAAGTTTGTAGCCTGGTGTCTCACCCTTTACCTGTGACTGTATTTGGACTCTCCACACTTTCACCCATTGTAAATAAACACATTACTTGCTCTGCATTTTGGGCTCGCTGCCATTTCATATGTTTGCTGCGCAGTTTGCACAGTGAACATGACAGAAGGCTGTATTGTTGGATGTGCCACTGCAGAAGACACTGCACACTTTAATGACAGTACTAGTACATGGAGGAATTCTGGGCCATATTAGCACCTGTACTTTATCATAATGGGTTAAGGCAGGGGTGTCCAATCATGTGCCATGGAGGGCCAAGACCCAGCAGGCTTTACCTGCAAACAGTGTCTTCATCAGCAGATTCCACTGAATTTCTTCCACTGACTGCTTATTAGTGAAAACACTTGATGAAGAGACTGGGTAGAAGAGAGAACCTGCAGGTCTTGGCCCTCCATGGCACATGATGGGACACCCCTGGGTAAGGGTTTAATGGGATTTAACATTTTAACAAAAACTGCTTTATGGTTCATCATTCTGTTGGCAGACTTTCACCAAACCAAAAGTGATTTCTCAAACTGCTGGATTGTTCTTAGACAGCTTTTCCAATCTTTGAGTATTTAATTTATGTCACTCGGTGGTAACCTTCACACATAAAACAAAAGTGGAGACAGATCTGCAAAAAGTACAAAGGTTTATTGTCAAAATTCCCAAAGCAATATTACATGAATACATGTATAGTACACTGTTGGTGCAGAGAATATATATTTATACAGTATCTACATGTGTCTGATAATAACCTTGTGACTGCATTATTTTAATTGCTTTTAATCCTAGATCAAGTTTGTTTTGGCCTAAAATGCATCATAATTGTTAAATATGTGTTATTATACCTAACTCAGTACTGTTTACCTGTTGAAATATATCTTTTATGGCTAATATAACCCCATAACTACAACCTACCAAACCTGCAACTAATCTAAACTACAAGTTTTGGCAGCTGAACAGCTTTTGCCCGGAGACTCAGTGCTGGTAGAGCAGGTACATCTCATGATGTCTCAACAGTCTGTCCATGATGTTCACACAAATCAGAGCAATTTGTTGCACAGGAAGCTAAACATTTCTACAGACCTTCTTAAGTTCTATAACCACCGGTCATTTGTGAAGCTGGGGTGACATCAGTGACAGGCTGTACTGAATACCAGACCCATGGTTTGAAGCGGTAATTTTCCCACAAGAGAGCCATCTAAAACACACACACAGCATACATATTTTAAGATAAGATAAGATAAGATAAGCCTTTATTAGTCCCACAACGGGGAAATTCCAGGATTGCAACAGCACAGGGATAGCAACACTCAGAGCAACAATCAGAAGGCAAGAAAAAAAAAGCAAGCAAGCAAGAGCAACTAATATACATATGTACATATTACTATAAATATATATATATATATATACACACAGACACACAGTGCAGAGCATTGTAGCTGGATGGGATAAATATATGAGTATATAAACACACAGTGCAGAGCATTGTAGCTAGATGGAATAAATATGTAGATATATAAACACCCACAGTACGGAGCATTGCAGCTAGGTGGAATAAATATGTAAATATATAAACACACAAAGTGCGGAGCAATGTAGCTAGATGGAATAATATGTAGATATATAAACACAGTGCGGAGCATTGTAGCTAGATGGAATGGATATATAGATATATAAATATAAACATAAACATAAACACACCCAGTGCGGAGCATTGTAGCTAGATGGAATAAATATGTAAATGTATAAACACACACAGTGCAGAGCATTGTTGCTAGATGGGATGAAACAGCACAACCGTCTACTTGGTTATCCTACATGGTATGATTATGTGCCCATACATATTCTCACCCTCCATAGCGACCGGTATTTTCCTAGTTGTATGCCGGAGGGGACCATTGTGTAAGTCTATTGCATCTTTTGCATTCAAAAAACTATTAGGTTGTTACGTCTTTTTTGCTATCTCTGCGAGCAGCCCTGCTTAGGTTGTACAGTATGACAGCCGTTGGTAGGAAGGACCTGCGAAACCTCTCGGTTGTGCACCTAGGATGATATAGTCTGCTGCTAAATGACCTCCTCAGTGCATTCAGTATGTCCTGCATAGGGTGGAACTTGGACTCCAGCAGAGATGACAGTTTAGCCACCGTCCTTCTCTCTCCTATCTCCTCCACCGGATCAAGGCGCTGCCCCAAGACGGAGCTAGCTTTCTTGATCAGTTTGTTCAGTCTCTTCCTATCAGCTGCAGTAATGCCACTGCCCCAGCAGACCACTCCAAAAGTGATGGCTGATGCCACCACCGTGTCATAGAATGTCTTCAGCAGCACCCCTTGTACACCAAAAGACCTGAGTCTCCTCAGTAGGAACAGCCTGCCCTGTCCCTTCTTGTAGAGTGCGTCAGTATTGTGTGACCAGTCTAGTTTATTGTTCAGATGAACACCCAGGTACTTGTAGGATGTCACCATCTCAATGTCTGTTCCCTGTATATTTACTGGTGCTGTGAGGGGTTGTCCTTGCCTGCGGCAGTCCACCACCAGCTCCTTAGTTTTCCTCGCGTTGATCTGGAGGCAGTTCCGATGGCACCAGTCCACGAAGTCCTGGATAAGCCCTCTGTACTCAGCTTCATCTCCATTGGAGATGAGGCCAACGATCGCAGAGTCATCAGAGAACTTCTGTAGATGGCAGTGTGTTGTGTTGTGTGAGAAGTCCGCAGTATAAAGAGTGAACAGGAAGGGAGCCAACACCGTTCCCTGGGGGGCCCCCGTGCTACCGATGATCGTGTCGTACACACAGTCCCGGGTTCTCACAAACTGAGGCCGGTTCGTGAGGTAGTCCAGGATCCATGATGACAGGTGCTGGTCCACCCCTGCGCGCAGCAGCTTGTCCTTCAGGATCATCGGTTGGATGGTGTTGAAAGCACTGGTGAAGTCAAAGAACATGATCCTCACCACATTCCCGGGCTTCTCCAGGTGAGACAGAGAATGGTGAAGGAGGAAGATCACCGCATCCTCCACCCCAATGCCATGCTGGTAGGCGAACTGGAGTGGATCCATCGCTGGTTCCACCAGGGGGCAGAGGTGAGCAAGGAGCAGTCTCTCCAGGGTCTTCATCAAGTGGAACGTCAAGGCCACCGGTCTGTAGCTGTTCAGGTCTTTGGGGAGGGAAGTTTTTGGTACAGGTACCACACAAGATGTTTTCCACAGCTGTGGTACCCTCCCCAGCTTCAGGCTCAGGTTGAAGATGTACGTCACAATCCCACACAGCTGGTCTGCACAGGACTTGAGGAGCATTGCGCTGATGCCGTCCGGTCCCGACGCCTTCCTCGCCTTGATCTTCCTCAGCTCCGTCCTCACCTGGGTCCTGGTCAGGGTCAGGATGGGGGGCTGTGTGTTGGGAGTGGGGGGGTGTTGGTGGAGTGGGGAGTGGGCAGCAGGACTTGATGTGTTTAGAGGCAGCAGTGGTTGTTGTGCAGTCAGGGGGGAGGGCGGTTGGTTAAACCTAATGAAAAACAGATTCAGACTGTTCGCCCACTCCCTGCCCCCCTTGGCCTGGGGGGAGGTATTCTGGAGCCCAGAGATGGTTTTGAGGTTTCTCCAGACCCCGCTGATGTCGCTCTGTTGCAGCTTGTCCTCCATCTTCTTCCTGAAGCCGTCCTTGCCTTCTCTGATCTTTCTCCTCAGCTCCCTCTGTACGGACTTCAGCATCTCCCTGTTCCCCGACCTGAAGATCCTCTTCTTCTCTCTCAGAAGTGTTTTTATCTCAGGGTTGATCCAGGGTTTGTTGTTTGAGCGACACCGTATGGTCTTGGTGGGAACGGATTTGTCCACACAGAAGCTGAGGTAGCCCGTGAAGGTGTGAGTGAGGCCATCGATGTCCTCACCATGTGGATTGCAGAGCTGCTTCCAGACAGTGGCTTCAAAACAGCCCTTTAGAGTGTCCATTGCCTCCTCAGACCATAACATCACTGTGCGCATGGCCGGAGGTTGTCTGTGCACTAGGGGTTTACACCGGCCGGAGATGAACCAAGTTGTGATCCGATCTCCCGAGTGGGGGAGTTGTGATGAGGTGTACGCCTCCTTAGTGTTTGCATAGAATAAGTCCAGTGTTTTATTGTCTGTAGTGTGGCATGTGTAGCATCATCTCACTTTGGCTCAGCAACAATTATTTTTCTGCTTAAAGACATTTTTGTTTCATCCAGGAATAATGCAAAGAAATGGATTTTCTTCCCCCAGGCCACAGCTGAAATCCCCTTTTGTTAAAACCAGCCTAAGGAATTTCCCCAATGTCCGGCTGCACTTTTATTGCCCCCATAAAACCTACACAGATCCACGACTCAGTTAATTTCCTTAAACTGTGGACATGCTGGATTTAAACAACTTTAAAGTACATTATTACAAACTCAATTCTAAACCTTCATTCTTTTCAGAACTATGAAAATGCAGATGGACTCTGATGTGTTTGATGTGGAAAATCAATAATATGTGTGAAATGCATTAATCTGTGATTATATATATATATGCATGTTGATGTTAAATGAATGTTTATTCCTGCATGTTGATTTAGAAGCACTGCTTATAAGATACACTAAGGTTAGTTTAGTTATACATAAGTTTGTAACAGTACATTCCAATGCATTTAAAACTGTGTATTCCTGTGGACTGATATCATGTGTCACCAGTCTTCATAGAACCCCAGCTTCTTCATCCTATTGGTCCCTCACAGACAAGGCCTGTTATTGGACTAAAGGTTCATCGAGCCCGCCCACGAAGGACGCTCATTGGCTGAGATTCCGGTCAGGCCGGAATCCCGCGAAACTCAACAGAGCTTATAAAAAGGAGAGAGAGACTCGGTTTCAGCCCTTTTTGCCTTTTTCGTCAGACACCACTCTCTTTCTGCTCCGGATTCTCTTTTCGCCTGCTCCCTTCTTTCTGATCTCCTCCATTGTCTACACACAGCAAGGAAGAACAAAGGACTTCGACCACATGTCGCTTTGCTGAACACAGAGCAGATAATTTGTTTATGTAACTTTGTATTTTCTTCTTCTCTTAAATGCCTAGGAATTCCTTTTTCTTTGAGCTCAATTCTTAATCGGAGTCAAACTCCAATTCTTAATTTATCACTTTTTGTTAAACTTTCTGTAAACCGCCGTTTGTTTAATTTTAAGGTAAACTTTAATCTTGACTTTATTTTTATAATATTTTTCTTGACCAAGCACCTCTCAAAACTATTTTTATCTAAAGTCCGAAAGTTTCTTTTCTAATTTGAAATCGGATTAGATATCTCTTAATTATTACCGAAGACCTCTTGAAGAAAGACGCAGCTCCCACATAACGTGCAGCTGTAGGATCAACACACAGCTGTCCCACATCACTCTGAAGAGACGTCGGCACCATCTGGCTAAGACCCGTTTCAACTGTGGGTCATGCAGCCCAGAATCCAGCCTCCTTCGACCGCTTGAATCTAAAGGTCGAGCTGTGAACCCTTGAAGTATCTGCTGGCAGATATTTCCCTCACATCCACAAAGTCTTGGGCTGAAAAAGGACGACAGAACTGCCATCACTGAGGATCACGTGAGCTGAAAAAACTTTAATTCATCTGCTGAATTAAACTTGAGGTTCGGTACTAATTTATATATCTAATCAGATGCAAATTAAGAAGCCCTTAACATAACTCTCCTTTTCATTAAAATTCCGTTTTTATTTTCTTAAGATTAATTTAGGACTTTTTCATAATTAGCAAACTTTCTCCATAAATTTGCGTTGTTTTTGATAATCTGTTAACTCAAACTGATAGAAATTCGTTTCTCAGTTTAACCCTGGTTCCGAAAATATTGACATTGTTAATCTATCATTTACAAGATTGATTTTATGATTAATGAAATTATTTCGATGTCTATTAATCATTGTTTAATAAATATTTAAAAATGAGAAGTTGTTGGGAATTTATTTCATTCTGAGTCTGTTTCAAGCCCAGGTATCGAATTCACGGAAAATTTTTGAGACTGATTATTGATTAATTTATTGAGTGATCAAACAGGTATAAAGTGAAATTAAAGATCAAATTGCTTCTTAAAGATAGAAGCTGGTGCCCCTTACGAGTGTTATTAGCTTTTCTGATGTATATGAAATGAGATTTGAGCTCAGATTCCAATACATCAATATAAATTAAATAATTCATACCTGATCATATTTATTATTTATTAATATTCCCATATTTTACGTTACACATGTGACATACTGGGTAAACGTGGGTAGAATGGGAGATAGTGAAACATGGTTGAAATCGCCTGAGATGAGGAGAAGAGCATCTGGGTGTTCTGTCTGCAGCCTGCTGGTTACTGAATGGATGACGTCACGCGCTGTCCCAGCGTTCGCCGTCGGATTTGCATAAACAACAATGCAGATCACGTGTGAGTGTTACTGCATAATAACGATAACTTGCAAACATTACAATGTAGTACGGCGGACTGAAAGCAAACTAGTATAAGCAATCATTAGCTTACCGTCATATGTGATCTAGTTTGTATCCTCACATCTTCAGTTCTATGGCTTCCTAAACGCTCCAGTACTTTTCCAGAGTCTTTCGTCTTGCTGCCTGTATCCTTGTCTGGCTCTCATTTTTTTTGCCTTTACTCTGACCAAAGCCAGAGACCGAGCAGACACCGAGCAGTCACCTCGTAAGCCACCATCTTGTATTTTTGTTGTGTCACGTTTTTTATGTCTTGGGAGTGTGGCGATGCCTTGTTGTAAAAAAAAATCCCACCCACCCCAAGCAGGACTCTGCCATAATGGAAACAAAACTGTGCCGAACTGTGTAAACTGTCCTGTGAACTGCCACCAGAGTGGTGGCTCAGTTGGTAGAGCATCCGCCCCACACCCGGGAGGCAGGGGTTCAAATCCCGGCCGTGTCATGCCGAAGACCATATAAAAGTGGAACTTCCTGCCATCCAGCTTGGTGCTCAGCAATAATGGTGTGGAAAAATATTTGCCCCATTCGTGATTTCTCATTTTTTTTGTATGTTCGTTACAAATAAATGTTTCAGATCATCAAACAAATTTGAATTTGTGCAAACAAATTTAAATAGTAGACAAAAAATAACACAAGTAAGCACAAAATTCAGTTTTTAAATGGAGGTGTTTATGATTAAGGGTGAAAAAAAAAATCCAAACCTACATGGCCCTGTGTGAAAAAGTAATTGCCCTCACCGTTAAAACGTAGATTAACTGGGGTTTATCACATCTTTGGAAAGCTGAGTTCAATTTCTACAGCCACACCCAGGCCTGATTACTGCCACACCTGTTCTCAATCACAAAATAATCTTAAATAGTACCTGTCTGACACAGTGAAGTAAACCAAAAGATCCTCAAAAGCTAGACATCATGCTGCTATCCAAAGATCTTCAGGAACAAATGAGAACCAAAGTAACTGAGCTCTATCAGTCTGGAAAAGGTTATGAAGCCATTTCTATAGCTTTATGACTCCAGCAAACCAAAGTGAGAAAACATGGAACAGTGGTGAACCTTCCCAGGAGTGGCCGACCAACCAAAATCACCCCAAGTGCGCAGCAATGACTCATCCAAGAAGTCACAAAAGACCCCACAACAGCATCCAAAGAACTGCAGGCCTCACTTGCCTTAGTTAAGGTCAGTGTTCATGACTCCACCATAAGAAAGAGACTGGGTGAAAATGGCCTGCATGGCAGAGTTCCAAGATGAAAACCACTGCTGAGCAAAAACAACATAAAGACTCATCTCAGTTTTGTCAGAAAACATCTTGATGATCCCCAAAACTTTTGGGAAAATACTCTGGATGACGAAACAAAAGTTGAACTTTTTGGAAAGTGTGTGTCCCATTACATCCGGCGTCAAAGTAACACAGCATTTCAGAAAAGGAACATCATACCAACAGTAAAATATGGTGGTGGTAGTGTGATGGTCTGGGGATGTTTTGCTGCTTCAGGACCTGGACGACTTGCTGTGGTAAATGGAACCATGAATTCTGCTGTCTACCAAAAAATCCTGAAGGAGAATGTCCGACCATCTGTTTGTGACCTGAAGCTGAAGTGCGCTTGGGTTCTCCAGCAGGACAATGATTCAAAACAATCCAGAAAGTCCACCTCTGAATGGCTTAAGATAAACAAAATGAGAACTGTGTAGTGGCCTAGTCAAAGTCCTGACCTGAATCTGATTGTGATGCTGTGGCATGACCTTAAAAATGCGATTTATTCTTCAAAACCCTCCAAAGTGGCTGAATTACAACGATTCTGCAATGATGAGTGGACCAATATTCCTCCACACTGCTGTAAAAGACTCATTGCCAGTTATCACAAATGCTTGATTGCAGTTGTTGCTGCTAAGGGTGGCCCAACCAGTTATTAAGTTTAGGGGCTATCACTTTTTCACACAAGGCCATGTATATTTTGATTTTTTTTCCCCCTTAATAAAAAGCACCTTGATTTAAAAACTGCATTTTGTACTTACTTGTGTTCATTCATTCATCCATTCATCTTCTTCCGCTTAATCCTTTTCGGGTCGCGGGGGGGCTGGAGCCTATCCCAGCATCTTTGGGCGAGAGGCAGGGTACACCCTGAACAGATCGCCAGTCCATCGCAGGGCTAACACAGAGAGACAGACCATTCACTCTCACAGTCATACCTAAGGACAATTTAGAATCCCCAGTTTGATGCCAATTAACCTAACTTCCATATTTTTGGCATGTGGGAGGAAACCGGAGAAATCCCGGAGTAAACCCACGCAGACACGGGTAGAACATGCAAACTCCACACAGATCACTGTTGGTCGAGGGCTGGGATCGAACCCAGGATCCCCTGGCCAAGGGTGAGTTGCTGTGCTGCCGCAGTGCTAACCACTCTGCCACTGTGCCGTTTACTTGTGTTATCTTTGTCAAATATTTCACCTGCTGTTTTAAACTCTGAAAAAATACATCAAAACTTTTGAGAGCTCCTACGTTACTGGTGTAGCAGATAGACATAAACTATATATTGAAAAAAGTTTAATTTTTTGGAAGGTGTGTGTCCCATTACATCCGGCGTAAAATTGACACAGCATTTCAGAAAAGAAACATTATACTAACAGTAAAATATGGTGTTCGTAGCGTGATGGTCTGGGGCTGTTTTGCTGCTTCAGGACCTGGGAGACTTGCTGTGGTAAATTGAACCCTGATATGGCCTGCACGGTGGCGCAGTGGTTAGCACTGCGGCAGCACAGTTTACCCTTGGCCGGGGGATTGTGGGGATCGTGGGATCGTGGGTTCGATCCCAGCCCCCGACCAACAGTGATCTGTGTGGAGTTTGCATGTTCTCCCCGTGTTGCGTGGGTTTACTCCGGGATTTCTCCGGTTTCCTCCCACATGCCAAAAACATGCATGTTAGGTTAATTGGCTGTTCTAAATTGTCCCTAGATATCTGTTTCCTATAGGCCCTTAGAATAGAGGGTTAGTATTAGTGAAAGCGCTTTGAGTGGTCTTTGTGGCTAGAAAAGCGCTATATAAGTGCAGGTTAGTTAGTTAGTTAGATATCGGCTGTCTACAAAAAAAAGTCTGAAGGAGAATGTCCGGCCATCTGATCGTGACCTCAAGCTTAAGCGCACTTGGGTTCTGCAGCAGGACAATGATCCAAAACACACCAGCATGTCCACCTCTGAATGGCTTAAGAAAAACAAAATGAAGACTTTGGAGTGGCCTAGTAAAAGTCCTCACCTTCATCCGATTGAGATGCTGTGGCATGACTTTAAAAAGGCGCTTCATGCTTGAAAATCCTCCAATGTGGCTGAATTATACTTGATTGCAGTTGTTGCTGCTAAGGGTGGCCCAATCAGTTATTCAGTTAAGGGGGCAATCACTTTTTCACACAAGGCCATGTAGATTTGATTTTTTTTTCCCCTTAATAATAAACACCTTCATTTAAAAACTGCATTTTGTGTTTACTTGTGTTGTCTTTGTCTAATATTTAAATTTGTTTGATGAGCTGAAACATTTAAGTGTGACAAACATACAAAAAAATGAGAAATCAGGAAGGGGGGAAACACTTTTTCACACCACTGTAGTTTCCTGTGGTTGCTGTTCAATTCGTAAGAGCCACTTGAGGCATTCTTGAGAAATAAGGTGCTTTTTCTGTTATATGATGTCCCTAGAGTTCTTATGTTCTTTGTAAGGTTGCCTTTGGATCGTCCTACGGCATACTTACCGTCATCTTTTGAAAATTTTTGTGCAATTCACGGCACTCCCAAGTTGTTGTTAGGAACATTTTATTGCTTTCAGCACATTTTAAAGGCCGGGGCATCCAAGGCACATAGCGGCTGCCCCGGCCTTGAATGCGCTCTGCAGAGCGTGCCCAAATGCCAAGTCACGTTTCGTTACCTTGTATTCATACATATGTAATGACAATAAAGTTGAATCTCATCTCATCTCATCTCATTTTGTCGGCACAAATGCACGAGTGACTTACTTCCACCTTATGAGCGCCTCACTACCGTCTTACGCACGCTTTACAAATATCCATACGAACAGGGATTCGTACGACATTTTTCTATGACTGCTGTAAGATAAGATAAGATAAGATAAGCCTTTATTAGTCCCACAATGGGGAAATTCCAGGATTGCAACAGCACAGGGATAGCAACACTCAGAGCAACAATCAAGAAGACAAGAAAAAACAAGAGCAGCGAATATACATATGTACATATAAATATATAAATATATAAACACACAGTGCAGAGCATTGTAGCTAGATGGAATAACAGCATAACCGTCTACTTAGTTATCCTACATAGTATGAATATGTACCCATACATATTGTCACCCTCCGTAGCGACCGATATTGTCATAGTTGTATACTGGAGGGGACCATTGTGTAAGTCTATTGCGTCTTTTGCATTCAATACTATTAGGTTGTCACGTTTTTTTGCTATCTCTGCGAGCAGACCTGCTTAGGTTATACAGTCTGACATGGTATGAAGGACCTGCGAAACCTCTCGGTTGCGCACCTAGGATGATGTAGTCTGCTGCTAAATGAGCTCCACAGTGCGTTCAGTATGTCCTGCATAGGGTGGGACTCGGACTCCAGCAGAGATGACAGTTTAGCCACCATCCTTCTCTCTCCTATCTCCTCCACTGGGTCAAGGCACTGCCCCAGGACAGAGCTAGCTTTCTTGATCAATTTGTTCAGTCTCTTCTTATCGGCTGCTGTAATGCCACTGCCCCAGCAGACCACTCCAAAAGTGATGGCTGATTCCACCACCGTGTCGTAGAAGAGGCCCTCAAAAACAACTTATGGTGTTCTCATGAACAACTCAAGGAGTTCTTGAGGCATACTTATGACCACCATCTTGCATAATTTTTACATTGTTCCTTCAGCATTCGTTTTTCTTATGGCATTCGTACGGCCTCCCTACGATGAGGGGATTTTGCTTGGCATTTGTAGAAATCTTAGACAAGACCATTGACCTGGCCACAAACTTAAGAACTGTCTACAAACACTGGATTCTCCTACGGCCACCTTAAGAAGGCCATACAAAATGGTCCAAAAGTTGTTTTTTTGGTGTCTGCAGCTGTTCCTAAGGGTATTTGTGACTGTAGCTTTTGTCCAAGAAGTCAGGGGAAATCTTTAATGAGCCACCCTCAAAAAGTCCATATGAAGTTGCCCGTCTCTTTTTACATTTTGTCAAGTCAGAAGTCATCAAATTTGTGACTCAAGTACCCCCCCCCCCACATACACACACAAAGACACATTTGCAGATTTACACTCTGTACTGGATAGATGCCTCCTAATACAGTATGTCAAAAGGGGATTACTCTTAGCACATCATTCTAATGCATATTCAAAAACAGGCTCTAATAAATTTTCATCTGCAGTTTTTAACTCTGAAAAACAAGACATTAAAACCTTTGAGAGCTCTTCTGTGTCTGGAGTAGCAGACAGACATGAAATGTATATTGATCTTTTCAGCTGAGTATGGGTTAGATGGATGTTTGATAACCGTATAAATTGTGCTGCTGTACAGTGAGCTCACTCCACATCCCCACACTTGATTAATTGCCCTTACTTTGGTGCTCAGTGTGATAACATTCTTTTTAGGGTATAATGAGTCTGGGCCAAGCGTCTAACATGAGCTGTGTAAAATTATCGTCACACACACAGTGGGCAGAACATTGCACAAGCACTACTTAACACTTGTTTCGCACACACAACGTACACACACACACACAGTCACAGTGGGAAGTGCCCCATCTGTGGGCCACCGGATAGCACTTGTAACACTTGAAATATCTCTCGTAAACACACACGCACACATTCAGCTGAGCCACGACGTCTGTATTTGTGTCATGCAGCCTCACACAGTGAGCCCACGAGGTAATGTGCGTACTAATTACAAAATTATAAGGTCGTCAAAAGACTTCCCACTTAAGGAGAGAACCTGGGACTTGAAGAGTTTGGTAGTAAGTTATTAGTGTTCATACTGCACCATTAAAGTGATGACTATGGGGTAAGTGTCCAATGTTGTTACATATTTCCAAAAGTCAAACAGACAGGTTGTCAGTGTCCTTAGATCGTAAACTTGAATGTTCTCTAATATGTCCCTCATATATAAATCTCTGCTGCAAAACACTATATTTTTTCAACAATTCTCACTAGAAACTGACTATTAGGCCAAAATATTTTCTCTCCAATGTCCCCTTGCTAAGCATCATAAGCAGGCAGATATTCAGGGAATATTCACCAATTACCCTCTCCATGATTTACTATGATTTCTCCCCAAAACTATTTACTTTCAATTTATTCAGAGGCTGTGGGTTTGTTTACATCTCGGGAAATATACGCTGTACTTTAGGGGGAGCTCTAATGTTTGTTAGGGAAAGGCAAAAGGATGTGTTTCACCATCTTTAAAATTACTGATTATATTGCTAAAGCCTGGTAGCGTAATAAATGCTCAATGTTGTTTATAGGAAACCGCATGAGAAACAACTTTGTAGAATGTGTTTATAAATGAGGGCAAACAAAATAGCCCTATATCCTCTAAACATAACCATTATAATTTGAAAAAGTAGTATAGGCAACCTAATTATGCTTTGATCCAGCCGCCAATGTTTTTTTCTTTTTTAAAAATATGTGCTTTTTGCCTTTTCATCACCTATTTTGTGACAACACCGTTAGACAATAACAACACACATTCATTTTCACTCTTATTATGCCAGACCTACAAAAACTGTCATGATCCGGGGCACGGTTGGGTGCCCTGCTCAGTCTCCAGTTTAAGTTAGTCTTTTTTCTGTCTGTTTCATTGTTTCTCCTATTTGCTGTGTTTGGTTCATGTTTGATTGTTGTCATGCTGTTGTGTAATTACCTCCGCCAAGGAGGTTATGTTTTCATCAGCGTTGGTCTGTCTGTCTGTCTGTCTGTCTGTATGTCTGTCTGTTTGTTTGTTTGTTAGCAAGATAACTCAAAAAGTTATGGATGGATTTTCATGAAATTTTCAGAGATTGTCACAAATGGGGTATCCTACAGATGATTAGATTTTGGTGGTGATCCGTCACAACACTTGAAAAAAACAAACAAAAAAAAACACAACAAGCATCACAGTATAGCTAATATATGCCACTTGCCAATGGCATTTTTTTCATGGTCAAGGAATCTATAAAGTTAGACAAAATAAATGTAGGATTAATATTTATGATGTTAAACACTGTATGGGGGGGACTGTGGCACTTGGCGGAGGTCTGCGCTCTCCGAGTGCTTTTCTAGTTGTTTATATGTTGTTTTTGTGTCTTTATGGTTTCTGATTAGCTTTTATTTTGGCAGCGCTACAAAGAACCCAGCGGTCAAACTGGCTTGTGGGTTGCGCAGGTGCCATTAATTGTGATTCTTTTCACCACTCATGCTCCACATCTGTTGCCTATGTTTGTACATGGTCATGACAATCTGTTCTCATTGTCGTGTCCTTCTATACTGTGGGATGTCCTCGGCTGTTCACCACGCTGAGTGTTTTGGGCTGCTGTTGAGGAGAACAGGAGAGATCTGTCAAAGTCAGTGATTCCCCTTTTTTCCCGGCATTCCCAGGCTTCTGCCTGCCTATGACATCAAGCCCCCACTGTCCTCCAGCGCCCTTGTTATCCGTTGTTGATATGTGTTGTGTAGTCATTTGTTTGTCTTTACTTTAATAAATGTGCAAAACACACAGTGAGCATTTGGTGTCCTTCAACAGCCCATAAAGGGCAGTTAATGACAGAAGACTACATCAAAGTCAAGTTTTTCCATAGACTGACAGAACATAGAAGAAAGTTACTTTCAATATGTATATATTTTTATATTAATGAAGGTTTTTACCTGTGCTTTTTTATTTTTATTGGACTGTATATTAGAATATTAACTTTAATCACAAATGCAACCAAAATTATTTTTAAATTGAAAAAAATAATATATATATATATATATATATATATATATATATATATATATATATATATATATATATATATATATATATACAGTGGGGAAAATAGCTATTGAACACGTCAACATTTTTCTCATTAAACATATTTCTGATGGACCCATTGACCTGAGATTTTCACCAGATATCTGTAACAACCCAAGTAATCCATACATATAAAGAAATCAAGGCAACTGTGTTCAAAAAACAAGTTATATTTAATAAAGTGGAATGACACTGGGAATAAGTATTGAACACATGAAGAAAAAAGCGGTATAAAAAGGCATAGAAAACTAATAAACAAGCTCAAATCCATCAGAATTTAGGAAACCATCCCATCCCCCATCGATGCAAATGGATTTTAGCTTATTCAGTCCTGACTGATAGCCTTTAAAAAGGTCTGTGAATATCAGATTGTCACACCACAAAGAATTCATGATGGGTAGAAGCAAAGAGCTCTCTCTAGACCAGGGGTCGGGAACCTTTTTGGCTGAGAGAGCCATGAACACCACATATTTTTAAATGTAATTCCGTGAGAGCCATACAATATGTTTAAAACTAAAAATACAAGTAAATGTGTGCATTTTATTTAATTTCAACACTTTTAAAGTACAATAAGTCTCTGAATTCTTTTTAATAACATTGTTATGCTGTTGCTAATCAATGATGAGTATTTCTTACCATTAATGCGACTTCTGGTGCTCAATATTGGCTGAGCCTGGAGTACCCGGATGTGCAGCGGCTTTTGGGATATTCAAATTCAAACGTTTATTTCAAACTCAGGGTTCATATTAAATGCAGAACTGAAACGAGTAGAAAATAAATAAATAAATGTTTAAATTCAGCGGGCCGTCTCGTGTGATCTGAGCTCGTAATGGCCGATGATTCTAAAACTATGCGATCTGGATCAGTATTGGCTGAACCTGGAGTACCCGGATGTGCAGCGGCTTCCGGGATATTCAAATTTAAATTCAAATGTTTATTTCAAACTCAGGGTTCATATTAAATGCAGAACTGAAACGAGTAGAAAATAAATAAATAAATGCTTAAATTCAGCGGGCCGTCTCGTGTGATCTGAGCTCGTAATGGCCGATGATTCTAAAACTATGCGATCTGGATCAATATTGGCTGAGCCTGGAGTACCCGGATGTGCAGCGGCTTCCGGGATATTCAAATTTAAATTCAAACGTTTATTTCAAACTCAGGGTTCATATTAAATGCAGAACTGAAACGAGTAGAAAATAAATAAATAAATGCTTAAATTCAGCGGGCCGTCTCGTGTGATCTGAGCTCCTAATGGCCGCAACACGGAAGATGATTCTAAAACTATATACAGAGCAGCAGACACTTGGCGCTCTTGTAAAAACAAAATCTTTAAAGTTTAAAGATTTGTCTGCGAGCCAGATGCAGCCATCAAAAGAGCCACATCTGGCTCGCGAGCCATAGGTTCCCGACTCCTGCTCTAGACCTTCACAACCTTATTGTTGCAAAACATAATGATGCTATTGGTTACAGGCACATTTCTAAACTGCTGAATGTTTCAGGAAGCACTGTTGGAGTCAATATTCAGAAGTGAAAAGAACATCATTTTACCATAAACCAGCCATGACCAGGAGCTCCTTGCAAGATTTCTAACAGAGAAGTCAAAATAATTATCAGAAGAGTTATCCAAGCGCAAAAGACCACTCGCGGAGAGCTCCAGGAATGCCTGGAGTTAGCAGGTATTGCAGTTTCAAAGAAAACGATAAGCAATGCACTGAGTCGACATGGGCGCTATGCCCGCTCACTTCACAAGACTCCATTGCTGAAGAAAAAGCATGTTGAAGCTTGTTTAAAGTTTGCTGCACAACATTTGGGCAAGCCAATAAAATACTGGGAGAATATAGTCTGGTCAGATGAGACCAAAATTGAACTTTTTGGATGTCACAACACAAAGCATGTTTGGAGGAGAAATGGCACTGCACATCTCATCATGATGTGGGGGTGTTTTTCAGCACATGGTACAGGCAGACTTCATATAATTGAAGGAAAGATAAGGGTAAGGCCCTGTACTTATATAGCGCTTTTTCTAGTCTCAAAGACCTTCACTAGTACTAACCCTCAATTCTAAGGGCCTATAGGAGACAGATATCTAGGGACACTTTAGAACAACCAATTAACATAACATGCATGTCTTTGGATTGTGGGAGGAAACCAGAGCCCCGGAGAAAACCCACGCAGCACCCATGGCTGGAGTAGAGCAGCACCCGTGGTGGCTCTGGGCTGGAGCAGAGCAGCACCCATGGAAGATCCGGGCTGGAGAAGAGCAGCACCCATGGAGGCTTCGGGCTGGAGCAGAGCTGCACCCACCTTTACTGAGTAAGAGCTGCACCCACGGTGGACCTTTACTGGGTAAGAGTTGCAGCCACCGTGGCCCCCGAGCCGGAGCCTAACGCCCACGGTGGACCCAAGCTGGATTGCAGCACCCACATTGGTGTAAGGCTGAGGCACAGTACCTACAACGGCCCCCGAATGGGACACAACACCCACGAAGACCTGAATTGAGGAGGAGCTGCATACATGGAGTCCCCGGCTGAGACGGAGCACCCGCAATGACCTCAGCTGATGGGGAGGCAGCACCCTTGGAGGTCTCGGACTGGGATGGAGCTGCCCGTGAAGACCTCAACTGATGGAGGAGTTGCACCCACAGAGGTCCTGGGCTGGGACGGAGCACCCACGATGACCTCAGCTTAAGGGGGAGCAGCACCCACTGATGCCCCGGACTGTGACGGAGCACCCGCAACGACCTCAGCTGGAGGATCTGGACCCACAAAGATCTCGGGCAGTGAGACTGAACCCATGGAGACCTCTGGTAAAGTTGGATGATCCTCAGTGACCCTGGGGAAAGGCTCAGACAGGAAGGACAAATACACAGGGTCAGGATCAGCTGCGGCAGTGGAGCCTGTCGAGGTGAGCTCCGGTGCAGCTGACAGCTGCACTTGGCTCTCCCCACCAAGAGCCAAGCAAGATCTCTCCAAAACATCGACAGTGAAAACAAAGAAGAGCACTTGCCTGAGTTCAAGCTTCACCACCGTCCAGGACTCTGTTGATCCAGGCGGTGATGTCTCATGCCCAGTCCTCTGGAGGTCCAGCTTCGTCTCTGCTGTGGCAGCCCCTACAGCAGGCATGGTGGAAGATGCGGTCCCGGGACCCCCAGCGAAGTTGCCCACGCAGGTGGCTCACCTGGCATGGACACAAGAGTTCTGCTCCCTTGTGGTGCTGGATCCTGCACTGCTGAGGCCAGGGGATGTTCCATCATTAGCGCAGGCTTCAGCTGGGTCACAGCGCTCTCCCTCCGCCCAGACCATGGCTGCAGAGCTGGAACCAGGTCCTCCAGAGCCGCAGGCTCCTCCATCATCCGGCGGCTCAGTCCTGGGGCCGTCGGACACTCAAGGGGAAAAGGAGGAAACATGGAGAGAGCAGGTGAATAGTCTATAGCTGTGGCAGGTGGAGAGGACTCAGAGGACTGCCTAGTCTGAGCTCCACCACCGGAAATCAGGCAAAATAATTCATGTTTAGGTGAATGAGAGTGAAAAAAACACTTGCCTGAGTTCCCGGGGTGTGATGTCTTCTGCTGCAGCTGGTTGGGAATCTGCCTTCTCCGTGACTTCAGTGGTTTTGGGCCCCTCAGAGGAATGTGGAGGAGCTGCCCCTGCAGACACGGTGACGAGCGGAGCCGGGAAGGGAAAGACCAGACCCTCAGCAGTGGGAGGAAACGTCGAGCAGATGGGAATCGCAGCAGCAAAGGAGGAAGAAGAGGCTGATGGGACAGCCGGTGAAGGAGAACTGAAGGAAGGAACTGTTGCGGGGACTTTCTGACTTGGTGTGGGGAATACTGCTGCCTGAAAGGCGGAGATGCTTAATGGGCTGCCATTGTAGCAGCTTGAGGTTTTGTAGACTTCTTGGAGTTGCATGAGCTAATGCTTATATACTAACTTGCCGTTGATATGTTTCAACAGGAAAAAAAAACAACAAAAAAAAACCATGAAGTGCCATGAGGGTGTTCATTTTTAAAAATTTTTAAAAAGTTTTTATTAATTTAAAAACATAGTTACTTGGTCAATCATACAGTGCATCTGGAAAGTATTCACAGTGCTTCACTTTTTCCACATTTTGTTGTTACAGCCTTATTCCAAAATGGAATAAATTCCTTTTTTACCTCAAAATTCTACACACAATACTCCATAATGACAAAATGGAAAAAAAAAAGAAAAAAAAAAGTTTTGTTGAGATTTTTGCAAATTTATTAAAACTAAAAAACTAAGAAGTCACATGTACATAAGTATTCACAGCCTTTGCCATGAAGCTCAAATTTAAGCTCAGGTGCATCCTATTTCCACTGATCTTCCTTGAGATGTTTCCACAGCTTAACTGGAGTCCACCTGTGGTAAATTCAGTTGATTGGACATGATTTGGAAAGGCACACACCCGTCTATATAAGGTCCCACAGTTGACAGTGCATGTCAGAGCACAAACCAAGCATGAGATCAAAGGAATTGTCTGTTGACCTCTGAGACAGGATTGTCTTGTGGCACAAATCTGGGGAAGGGTACAGAAACATTTCTACTGCTTTGAAGGTCCCAATGAGCACAGTGGCCTCCATCATCTGTAAATTGAAGAAGTTCGGAACCCCCGGGACTCTTCTTAGAGCTGGCCGACCGTCTAAACTGAGCGATCGGGGGAGAAGGGCCTTTGTCAGGGAGGTGACCGAGAACCAGATGGTCACTCTATCAGAGCTCCAGCATTCGTCTGTGGAGAGAGGAGAACCTTCCAGAAGGACAACCATTTCTGCAGCAGAAACAAAATTCTCTGGTCTGATGAGGCAAAGATTGAACTCTTTAGCATGAATGTCAGGTGTCATGTTTGCAGGAAACAAGGCACCGCTCATCACCAGGCCAATACTATCCCTACATTGAAGCATGGTGATGGCAGCATCATGCTGTAGGGATGTTTATCAGCAGCAGACACTGGGAGACTAGTCAGGATAAGGGGAAAGATGAATGCAGCAATGTACAGAGACATCCTGGATGAAAACTTGCACTAGAGCGCTCTTGACCTCAGACTGGGGCTACGGTTCATCTTTCAGCAGGACAACAACCCTAAGCACACAGCCAGGATATCAAAGGAGTGGCTTCAGGACAACTCTGCAAATGTCCTTGAGTGGCCCAGCCAGAGCCCAGACTTGAATCCAATTGAACATCTCTGGAGAGATCTGAAAATTTCTGTGCACCGACACTTCCCATCCAACCTGATGGAGGTGAGAGGTGCTGCAAAGAGGAATGGGGGAAACTGCCCAAAGATTGGTTTGTCAAGCTTGTGATATTATATTCAAAAAGACTTGAGGGTGTAATTGCTGCCAAAGGTTCATCAACAAAGTATTGAGCAAAGGCTGTGAATACTTAAGTACATGTGATTTCTTAGTTTTTTTATTAATAAATTTGCAAAAATCTCAAAAAACTTTTTTTCATGTTATTATGGGGTATTGTGTGTAGAATTTTGAGGAAAAAATGAATTTAGTCAATTTTGGAATAAGGCTGTAACATAACGAAATGTGGAAAAACTGAAGCGCTGTGAATACTTTCTGGATGCACTGTATTTAATTATGTTAACATGTTAATATATCCAACCCTAATATATACATAAACATTCTGACATTAAGTGGAAAAAAAAAACATTCTGACATTAAGTGAAAAAATAAGTGACCTTTAATGTCAGAGGACAACAGTTACAATCAGCCCAAACAAGCCCACTTTCCGAAAATTCACTCTAACCATTACCCTAAACTTGCCTATCTAAAATATAAATTTAATATACTGTAAATAGTGAGTAAATTTCCAACCAGTAAGGGAGTCTCAAACAAGAAAATGTAAGTAAACGCAAATGTTTCTGACTGAGGGTGAGGACGGGGATGTGAACTTCACACTAACGTTTTACAGTCAGTCTCCTTCAAAACCTTCCTCCTTACACAGATACCAGTGCTTCTCAAGGTACATACAGTCATGTGAAAAAATTCGGACACCCTGTTTAAGCCTGTGTGTTTTTGTTTTTTTAACATATATGGACATATGGAAATACTGGGAGATTCATGTAATACAACTAAACAATTAAAAATGAAATAAAAACTTTTTTTTCAAATTTTCTGTAAAATGTAATTCTAAACAAATATTGAGAAAAAAAATTTAGAACCTCGCCCCATCTTTTTTTGGACACCCCCACATTCATTCCCAGTTAAAATGGTTAAAATCAATGTTAAAAAAATGCAAATAAAAACAAAAACAAAGTTAGACATAGATATGTGGACATTTCTGAATGAAGAACTGAATATTTAATGGGGTGTGCTAATTTTTTCACATGACTGTATGTTGAGGTGAGAAGTTTTTGACCATCTTTTCCATATTAGGTAAGAGGCTTTTGGGGATTAAAACGGAAGGAAACTGAAGAAAAACCCCCAATAATAAAATTACAAATGCAGAACTCAGGATGGCATAATGACCATAATAAAGCTTTGCATCTGAGCACAACAATAAAACCTACTCAACACACCAGCTGGCAACTAAAATAATATCTTAACAATGCATGAATATACCACAAAGAAATAAAGCAGCAGGATAAGCCATTTAGCAGCAGCCTCCTATATAAATATTTATCAATGATAATGATATAAAAATGATAAGCATCACCAGGATTGCTGCAATAGATATCAAAACAGGAAAAAAGAAAACAAATCAAAGGATTGTTTTGACATATTTGAAGTTCTTTTTGGAGTATTATTTGACTCAAGCTCATCCCAAACTTCCTCCTGTCTTCCAACATCATCAGTGTAGGCCACTCAGGTGTTTGTCAGTCATCTTCCTGAGTTCCTGAGCAGCCTTCCTGAGGCTGCACGGTGGCGCAGTGGTTAGCACTGCGGCAGCACAGTTTACCCTTGGCCGGGGGATTGTGGGGATCGTGGGATCGTGGGTTCGATCCCAGCCCCCGACCAACAGTGATCTGTGTGGAGTTTGCATGCTCTCCCCGTGTTGCGTGGGTTTACTCCGGGATTTCTCCGGTTTCCTCCCACATGCCAAAAACATGCATGTTAGGTTAATTGGCTGTTCTAAATTGTCCCTAGATATCTGTTTCCTATAGGCCCTTAGAATAGAGGGTTAGTATTAATGAAAGCGCTTTGAGTGGTCTTTGTGACTAGAAAAGCGCTATATAAGTGCAGGTTAGTTAGTTAGTAGTTAGTTAGTTATTACGCATCACAAACAGATAAAACAGGCTCAGCATATGGAGCAGATGAGGCATCTTCACAAGAATTGTCATCATAGAGTTCATGTGTGGGTAAGCCACCCAAATGATTCATTTCTTTATTTATTTTATATTTATTTGAAAGGGACAATGCATATTAATGAACCTCACTGAAGATGTACAGGTACATCTCAAAAAAAATTATAATATCATGAAAAAAGTTCAATATTTTTGGTCACTCATTTCAAAAAGTGAAACCCATATATTATATAGATTCATTACACACAGAGTGATATATTTCAAGTGTTTATTTTAATTTTGATGATTATGGCTTACAGCCCATGAAAACCCCAAATTCAGTTTCTTAAAAAAAATTAGAATATTACATAAAATTAATTTTAAAAAATATATTTTTTAAATGAAATGTTGGCCGACTGAAAAGTATGTTCATGTACACCCTCAATACTTGGTCAGGGATCCTTTTGGATTAATTACTGTATCAATGTGGTGTGGCATGGAGGTTATTAGCCTGTGGCACTGCTGAAGTGTTATGGAGGTCCAGGTTGCTTTGATAGTGACCTTCAGCTCGTCTGCATTGTTGGGTCTGGTGTTTCTCATCTTCCGCTTGACAATACTCCATCGATTCTGTATGGGGTTTAGGTCAGGAGAGTTTGCTGGCCAATCAAGCACAGTGATAAGATGTCATAAAACCAGGTTTTGATACTTTTGGCAGTGTGTGTGTGTGGGGGGGTGCCAAGTCCTGTTGGAAAATGAAATTATCTTCTCCCTAAAGCTTGACAGCACAGGGAAGCATGAAGTGCTCTAAAATTTCCTGATAGACGACTGCACTGACTTTGGTCTTGATAAAACACAGTGGACCAACACCAGCAGATGGCATGGTTCTTCAAATCATCACTGACTGTGGAAATTCCACACTAAACCTCAAGCAACTGAGATTCTGTGCCTCGCCACTCTTTCTCCAGGCTCTGAGACTTTGATTTCCAAATGAAATGCAAAATTTACTTTTATCTGAATAGAGGTCATCTGCTGGTGTTTCTCCACTGTGTTTTCTCAAGACCAAAGTCAGCGCAGTCATCTACCAGGAAATTTTAGAGCACTTCATGCTTCCTTTTGCTGACAAGCTTTATGGTATTGCTGATTTCATTTTCCAGCAGGGCACCTGCCCACACTGCCAGACATACCAATACCTTGTTTAATGACCATGGCATCACTGTGTTTGATTGGCAAGCAAACTCTCCTGACCTAAACCCCATAGAGAATCTATGGAGTATTGTCAAGAGGAAGATGAGAATCAGAATCAGAATCAGAATCAGGTTTATTGCCATTGTTCATGTAGTACACAAACTAGGAATTTGTCTCGGTACAATGCTGCAACATTAAACATGATAAGATAAGAGAAATAAACTATACATGTAATAAAGTGTAGGATAAGATTAAGTGATACTGGTCAACAGTTAAAATATATATTAGCCAGCAGCAGATACTGTGGAGAACTATATAGTGCAGTCGGTAATGCAGGAAGAAAACAGTGATGATTGACATGAGTCTGGTTGAGCTGCTGACCCAACAATGCAGATGAGCTGAAGGTCACTATCAAAGCAACCTGGACCTTCATAACACCTCAGCAGTGCCACAGGCTGGTCACCTCCATGCCACATCACATTGATAAAGTAATTCATCCAAAAGGAGCCCCATCCAAGTACTGAGTGTGTACATGGACGTACTTTTCAGTTGGCCAACATTTCATTTAAAAACTATTTTTTAAATTAATTTTATGTAATATTCTAATTTTTTAAGAAACTGAATTTGGGGTTTTCATGAGCTCTAAGCCATAATCATCAAAATTAAAATAAACACTTGAAATATATCACTATGTGTGTAATAAATCTATATAATACAGTGGGGCAAAAAAGTATTTAGTCAGCCACCAATTGTGCAAGTTCTCCCACTTAAAAGATGAGAGAGGTCTCCAATTTTCATCATAGGTATACCTCAACTATGAGAGACAAAATGAGAAAAAAAAATCCAGAAAATCACATTGAAGTATTTTTAATGAATTAACTGGTAAATTCCTCAGTAAAATAAGTATTTGGTCACCTACAAACAAGCAAGATTTCTGGCTCTCACAGACCTGTAACTTCTTCTTTAAGAGGCTCCTCTGTCCTCCACTCATTACCTGTATTAATGGCACCTGTTTGAACTCGTTATCAGTATAAATGTAACGGATGCCAACTAGTACTGTTCGGCGTAGAACGTTAGTAAAACCTCCCTCCCGAAAGCCTCATACAGTATTGGTAGCGCTGAGCTATCGGTCGGCCCTTTAGCTCAGCGCGATCGTGCTGTGTCTCCCATGCTCGAACTGTGTAGTTGACTGAGAGGTCGTGGGTTTGTGTCCCGTGTGGGGCGAACTGCGCAGGATGATCTCTGTCACAATGGTGCCGTGACCCGGATGGGAGTGAGGTTTAAGGGGGAGAGTGTAACGGATGCCAACTAGTACTGTTCGGCGTAGAACGTTAGTAAAACCTCCCTCCCGAAAGCCTCATACAGTATTGGTAGCGCTGAGCTATCGGTCGGCCCTTTAGCTCAGCGCGATCGTGCTGTGTCTCCCATGCTCGAACTGTGTAGTTGACTGAGAGGTCGCGGGTTCATGTCCCGTGTGGGGCGAACTGCGCAGGATGATCTCTGTCACATAAAGACACCTGTCCACAACCTAAAACAGTCAGACTCCAAACTCCACTATGGCCAAGACCAAAGAGCTTTCAAAGGACACCAGAAACCAAATTGTAGACCTGCACCAGGCTGGGAAGACTGAATCTGCAATAGGTAAGCAGCTTGGTGTGAAGAAATCAACTGTGGGAGCAATTATTAGAAAATGGAAGACATACAAGACCACTGATAATCTCCCTCGATCTGGGGCTCCACGCAAGATCTCACCCCGTGGGGTCAAAATTATAACAAGAACGGTGAGCAAAAATCCCAGAACCACATGGGGGGACCTAGTGAATGACCTGCAGAGAGCTGGGACCAAAGTAACAAAGGCTACATCAGAAACGCACTACGCCGCCAGGGACTCAAATCCTGCAGTGCCAGACGTGTCCCCCTGCTTAAGCCAGTACAGGTCCAGGCCCGTCTGAAGTTTGTTAAGAGAGCATTTGGACGATCCAGAAGAGGATTGGGAGAATGCCATATGGTCAGATGAAACCAAAATAGAACTTTTTGGTAAAAACTCAACTTGTCGTGTTTGGAGGAGAAAGAACACCATACCTACTGTGAAGCATGGGGGTGGAAACATCATACTTTGGGGCTGTTTTTCTGCAAAGGGACCAGGACAACTGATCCATGTAAAGGAAAAAATAAATGTGGCCATGTATCGTGAGATTTTGAGTGAAAACCTCCTTCCACCAGCAAGGGCATTGAAGATGAAACGTGGCTGGGTCTTTCAGCATGACAATGATCCCAAACACACCACCCGGGCAACGAAGGAGTGGCTTCATAAGAAGCATTTCAAGGTCCTGGAGTGGCCTAGCCAGTCTCCAGATCTCAACCCCACAGAAAATCTTTGGAGGGAGTTGAAAGTCCGTGTTGCCCAGCGACAGCCCCAAAACATCACTGCTCTAGAGGAGATCTGCATGGAGGAATGGGCCAAAATACCAGCAACAGTGTGTGAAAACCTTGTGAAAACTTACAGAAAACGTTTGACCTCTGTCATTGCCAACAAAGGGTATATAACAAAGCATTGAGATGAACTTTTGTTATTGACCAAATACTTATTTTACTGAGGAATTTACCAATTAATTCATTAAAAATCCTTCAATGTGATTTTCTGGATTTTTTGTTTCTCATTTTGTCTCTCATAGTTGAGGTATGCCTATGATGAAAATTGGAGACCTCTCTCATCTTTTAAGTGGGAGAACTTGCACAGTTCGTGGCTGACTAAATACTTTTTTTTTCCCCACTGTAAATGGGTTTCACTTTCTGAAATGAGTGACCAGAAATATTGAACTTTTTCATGATATTCTAATTTTTTGAGATGTGTCACACCCGGCTCTAGGGAGCCGGGCAATCAGAGCCAGGGACAAGCCAGTGAGTCGTGATGTTTTATTTAGGGTAAAGGATAAGGGATGAGGAGAGCACAGATACTCATGCAGACGTACACTCACAGGTTGCACAGCGCAGAGGTAAGAAGCTCGTACCGGACATGGGGGTAACAAGACGTGCATACTCACAGTGGGATACAAACACAGGAATGCTGCAAGAGGAGTAGAAGCTGACACCAGACGAAGGGGATTCAGCTTAGCAGTGCGTATGTCACAGCCCCGAGTCATCGAGGCTGCTCCTATTTATCCTCATTGGCAGCGCCCCAGCTGATGAGGACTAATTGCCCCCAGCTGTCCATAATGCTGCCAGCTGGGAGCCTGCTGAGACGCTGCTCAATGGGAAGCAGGGATGAGGGAAAACATGGGCTGAGTGCCGAGACGGCATCTCAACCCATGGTGACAGAGCCCCCCCCCCCTCAAGGTCGGGCTCCTGAACGACCAGGAACATCCCAGCCCCCCCCCCCCACCCCAGGGTGGGAGGAAGGGAGGCAGGACCGGAGGGGAAGAAGCCAAGGGAAGGACAACACCAATGGGGCAATGTAGGGTAGCAGGAAAAAAAAACCCAAATACAATACTGAACAAAACAGGGAATAATTAATCCAGGTTCAGATGGGGAGAAGAACTGGGTCAGCACGCCGGTTACACACTACTCAGAGAGTACCAACAATGCGTGACCCAGAGCAAGGAAAAAAAAAAAAACACCAACAAGGTACAGGGCAAAAATGCTGAGTATGGTTAAATAAAGGGGAAACACAATACACAGCGCTAATTTAAGTACATACACACACACAGTCACCAAGAAAAGTGAAGGTGACTGGAACAAATGGACAATTACAGAGCATGGTGTTACGGAAAACAAGGCACATGACTCTATAATGAACAAACAGGGCATAAAAAAGAAATACTGAGTGCAGGCAAAGGAAAACCCACACACACGAATATATAAATACCCACAGTCACCTAAAGAAATAAAAGTGACTGGAATGAATGGACAACTGCAGAGTATGGTCTGAAAGGAAACAAAACATAACTCTACAATGCAAAAACGAGACTAAAAACATGGTACAAAAAATAAAATGCTGAGTACGAGGGATGGAAAACGCACAGCACTATAAATACACATCCACCAACAGGACAAAACATTACACCCGAGTGACCTTCACAAAGATAAAAGAAAAAGTGACACCCAAGGAATATGGCAGGCAGAGTCCACAAATAGCCGAGATGGCTCCGGAGATCTCCCCGCCCATCGTCCCGTTGGCGAATCAGGGGAAGAGAAATGTTCGGACGGCGAACTCCGGACCCAGATCCCAGGAATCCAGTCCACCGGCAGCCGAACCAGGCCGCCCAAAGGCAAACACAGACCAGTGGGGGGAACCAGATCACCGAACCGAAGGTCTTGTGGGTCGGGTCGTCGACCCGCATCACTCAACCACCAGGACCGTTGAGACGGACGAAGGGTCAGAGCGGATCCCGGCGGAAGAGGCTCAGGGGAGAGCCGATGACAAGGGCGGCGGGCGTCAGGCCGCAGGGAAACGGCCACCTCCTCACCGGACCTGGACAATACTGGGGCAGCACCCACGTCGGACCCCGATCGGGCCTCAGGCGAACCCACGTTGGACCCCGATTGGGTCTCGGGCGAACCCACGTTGGACACTGCACCAGAACCGACCTCCAACGTTGAACCCGGACCCTCCAGCACCACGAGGAACAGCAACTCCTCGCCTGTGACCCTGGAAGAAGGCTCAGAAGAGAAAACAGAACCGGGATCAGGATCACCGGCAGCGCCAGAACCCGGCGAGACGAGCTCAGACGCAGCGGGCGGCTGCACCCTGCTCGTCTCCCCTGGAGACAGGCTGAAGTGCTCAAAGATAAAAAGAGAGAAAAGAAAGGAGAGCACTCGCCTGATCTCGGGTTCTGACGCCGTCCAGGACTGCGAAGATCCAGGATCCGTCATCAGGAGGTCGTTGTCAGGCTCCCATCTAGCCACGTCGGGCCCCGCAGCCAGCACGATGGTCAGCGCAGCTTGAGATCCCTCCAGCTCAGGTAACCCCGCCGACGATCCACTCGGCGTGAAGCCAGAAGAATCTCGTCCCGCTGGACCGAACCGCTCCTCCGTGGAGACCCGGGGACGCTCAGTCGTCGGCGTAGACTCCACGCAGCAGTCAGTCCCCCTCCTCCGTCCGCAACGTAGCTGCGGAACCACAGGCCTTCTCCATATCCCACCACGTTGACCCGGAGCCGGGGACCGCTCGGCGGAGAGAGACACAGAGGATGCGGGATTAGGAATACAGGTTACAGCAGGTGGGGGGAGTTCAGGGAGCTGCGAACCCTGAACTTCTCCTCCAGGGATGTGACAGAGCAAATCATTAAGCAGGTGTGAAAAAACAATGACTTGCCTGCCGCCTGGAGGTTGAGTATCGCCTGCTGTAGTGGATTCTGCTTCTTCCTCTCCCCGCCCGGCGATAACGGAGGACCCCCCGGGAATTCATCTGAGAATCGCTCGCGTTGTCTCCAGCAGAGAGCTCACCAGGCCGGGATTCCAGGCACACACAGCAGTCAGGAAGCGCGTCGAGGAGGAGGGGAAAACAGCCGGGGTGAGCCAGCCCGAATGTCCAGGAATGACAGCGGGGGAACGAGGCTCAGGGAACGAGGCTGTAGAATCTCCACACTGACGAGGCAAAGGGGTGACAGCTGCATGGGAGGAACGGTCCTGACAATAGCCCAGAACTGGATCCGGACGAGGTTCGTGCAGAGGTGACTCGGCGATGTGATGGCGGCTATTCCCAGGGAACGAAGCGAGGGGGAAACCCAGGATTCGCCGCTCCAGATCGGAGATCGAGGCGAGGAAGGCGCCGAGCACGGGAAAGCTTCGTAGCCCTGAAGTCCTCTCCATCAACCTCACTGCCGCTGCCACATGCCAGAAGGTGGTGGCAGGAAACACAGTAGAGCTCGCGACAGCCACTCGACCCCAGACATAACTGCTGTCAGCTGCGGCTCCTTGAAGGGAATCCCGAGTGACGTGGCGCAAGTCGGGGGAAGTCCTCTGGTTGGCGCGAACTCCCAGACTGGAATGGCGGCAGGAACGGGACTCCGAAGCGGGGAAAGACGTCGCCCACTTCGACTTCCTGCCGGGATTTCCATCCACCCCGTGGAGCTTCTCTCGCTGTGTACCTGCAGCGTCTATCCTGGCACTGTCCTCCAGATGGTACACAGAATGAGGGTGACAGTCCAGGAGATCCTCAGCACGGCCCGGATGCCAGCGTCTCGCGTTGGAGGCGTCATGCAGGGTGAAGAGCGTCCCGTCGACAGCCTCCGAGATGGACCTCAGCTCGTCGCCCTGGCGCCGGAAGTGACTCCTGGGAAACGGCATGCTAGCAGCGCTGACTCCCGGACAGAAAGGTACATTTCCACGGCGACTCACGGCCGCCGGTAACTCTTCTGGCTGCGACATACTGTCACACCCGGCTCTAGGGAGCTGGGCAATCAGAGCCAGGGACAAGCCAGTGAGTCGTGATGTTTTATTTAGGGTAAAGGATAAGGGATGAGGAGAGCACAGATACTCATGCAGACGTACACTCACAGGTTGCACAGCGCAGAGGTAAGAAGCTCGTACCGGACATGGGGGTAACAAGACGTGCATACTCACAGCGGGATACAAACACAGGAATGCTGCAAGAGGAGTAGAAGCTGACACCAGACGAAGAGGCTTCAGCTTAGCAGTGCGTATGTCGCAGCCCCGAGTCATCGAGGCTGCTCCTATTTATCCTCATTTGCAGCGCCCCAGCTGATGAGGACTAATTGACCCCAGCTGTCCATAATGCTGCCAGCTGGGAGCCTGCTGAGACGCTGCTCAATGGGAAGCAGGGATGAGGGAAAACATGGGCTGAGTGCCGAGACGGCATCTCAACCCATGGTGACAAGATGTACCTGTAAATATAGCAGACATAGCAAACTTGCTCAATTACATCTGTTGTCCCTTGGCAGGTCACAAAAATACACATCAAAACAACACTAAATAAACATCTGTAATCAATATTATAGAAAATGCATGTATTAAAACTAGTGCCTACCTGTGCATGCCCATAGAAAGAAGGTGTAAGAAAGGGTGTAAGCGAGCACATCAACACTTGTTCAGTGATGGCTGCCTTTGATCTTTGATGGTGTCATAGTGAGTCTTATGATCTTTAATGATGTCATAGCGAGTCCTATGATCGTGAGTGATGCCTGCCTTTGATCTTTGATGATGTCATAGTGAGTCCTATGATCGTGAGTGATGCAGTCCAAGAACGGATCATTTTTTCACACAAGGAGTCATGATACATAGGAACATTATAAGGACATCATGCAGACATCATAGGAACAACATAGGCAGTCCTATGCTCTTTGGTCGTGACACACTGACAGACACACACGCTGACACACAGACAGAGATTTCTTGAATTTATAGAGTGATGTGAAAGTAAAAATATTATTATTTTGTCTGTATATGGTGCATGTGTTTTACAATCTAAAATTCAAGTCAATAAAACTTTATTTATATAGCGCCACATGACAGCAATAGTCATCTCATAGCACTTTCAACTGTAGGGGAAACCCCCACAATTGCAGAATGACCCCAGCAATCAGGCGATCCACTGTGAGCAGCACTTGGCGACGGTGGTGGAGAGCAAAAGCTCCCTTTTAACAGGAAGAAACCTCCAACAGAACCAGGCTCAGGGAGGGGCAGTCATCTGCTTCGACTGGCTGGGGGGTGAGGTGATAAAGAAGAAGAAGAAAAGAACAGACATGTAGAGAACAAACAGCACAACAGGGAGTCAATCTATGGGAGAGAACAAACAGATGTTAATGACAAGCAAAAATATTTCAATCAATCAATCAATCAAACTTTATTTGTATAGCACTTTTCAGACATTAGATGCTGTGCAAAGTGCTTTACATATATAAAAACAGTAGACACATTTAGATACATATATTTACACGATGCATCCCCACCCCTTCCAACCCTCCCATAATCATACCCACAACACACACACACACACACACACACACACACACACACACACACAAAGAGGCACATACAACCACCCCCTACTTTTCTTACACACATGTAAAATAAAAGAGACATTGCTCGGCACGGAGGCACCATGTGAAGGAGCAACCATCCTGTGCAGTCCCCCACGTCGGGAGACCACTCAGCCCATGACCAGAGAGCGTGCCAAAGAGGCCACTCAACCAGGACAGGCCGGGGGCCCGCACCAAAAACTGTAGGCACTGGCGTAAAGCCCCCACCCACCAAAGCTAGAGCGACCAGCACCCCTGCAGATGGACCAAACAGCATCCGGCATGAGGGTCTCCACTGAGGAAACACTGGAGCTAAAACACAAAATACAATCTAAAACAAAGAACACATAAAACAAAGGGAACTAAAAACCCATACTTATAAACTGAGTTAAGAACACATCAAAATAAGAAATTCTAAAAGCAAATGGAGCTCAGAAGAATGTAAAGCAATGGAGCATAAATGACTACCTCAATAGTACGTAGTAAAACTTGTTTGTTAAAAGCGAAATTTAAAAAGGTACAGAAAGAAACTAAGAACACATTAAAGCTGAAAGCAGCTGTAAGCGGACCCTTGCCCCCCACGCAACCGCAAACCCTGGCAGCCGTTATACCTAGCTGGCTCAGAAAATTTCCCGTCGTCGTGGCAAGTGCTGCGTGAATAATAAAGTAAACCGTTTGGCACAGTACTTCCTGTGAGCAGTAGGTGGCACTATAAATGAATCATTTTTTTTTTTTGTTGTTGGAGCGTGTGGGGCGAGACTAATATCCATCATAGATAATTTGGTGAAAATAAGACAAACTTTGTCTAACTTACAACTTTCCGATGTTCCATGGCGAGGAGTCAACCTTCGCCATGTCGCCATGGCAACACTTCCTGTCAGTAATGTGTTGCCCACCCACATAGGAAAACATATGACAGTGACCTGAACCTATGTTTCAGATTTCATGACTCCAGGGCATTCACAGCCACCCTAACAAGATCACGGACTGAATGGTGAGGAGGGTAACAAGTGTGATGTCATGGTAAAGTTGATGTGCAGTAATGATCATCTCTGTGGTCTGATGACTCTCATAAAATTTCACGCCATTGAGGCAAGGGGCGCCTGAGTAATAAAGAAAACAGTTTTCAGCAATTCTTCCTTGGCGCTGTAGATTTCTATGAATATTTTTCTATAAAACCATTTGGAATTGGACTGATAACTATAATATTGAATTTAGCTGAAATCCGACAATGCATACCAGAGTTGTTGACGTCAGAATGGTCATAGAATCATGGCAAGGAATCAAACTTTGCCATACCCCTACGGCCAAACCGTCGCAACTTTAAAAAAAAGTTTTCAACAACTTTTAATGGCACATGGGTATAGATGATTGCCACCACAAATGAGCTCAATCAGACAAAAACCCTAGGATGAGTTTGATCAAATATGAGTCAATAGCGCGAGGTGGAAATCAGGTGCCAAAATGGCCGACTTCCTGTTGGGTGTAGACCATCACTTCTATGGAGTTTTTTGCATGTCTTGACATGATAAACATATCATCCGATTTACATCTTTCTACGCGAAAGTAAGCGTGTGGCACTCCCCATTGACTTAACGTTAGATGGCGCTGTAGAGCCATTTTTGTGGGGTCATTCATATTTCATCCAAAATATTCAATTTTTTCCCAGTCTTGAAGTCCCTGCAAAAAATGGCGAGTTTTCATGAATGTTCGCTACCCCAAAAATGAGATCTTAAATGGAGAAGAAAAAAAAATAATTCTAACAATTACAATAGGGCTGTCACCCAATGATGTTGTCAGTGGCTCGGGCCTGCCCCCCCACACAGCCGCGGAAACTGGCACCCATCGGCCCCAGCTGGCACAGAAAATTTCCCATTGTCACGGCATGTGCTGCTTGAATAAAAAAGAAAACCATTTGGTGCAGTAGTTCCTGTGAGCAGTAGGTGGTGCTATAAGTTTTGTCAACCATTTTTATGTAGGAGTGTGGGGGGTCGGACTACTATCCATCGTAGAAAATTTGGTGAAAATCGGATGAAGTTTGTCCAAGTTGCAACTTTTCGATGTTCCATGGCTAGGCATAAACCTTCGCCATCTCTCCATGGCAACACTTCCCTGTCAGTTATGTGTTGGTGACCCATACAGTATTACAGATGACTGTCACCTCTACCTATGCTCCAAATTTCAAGAGTCCAGGACCTTCCCAACCCTCCCCACAAGATCATGGATTGAATGGTGAGGAGGGTGTGTCCCTGGTAGCAAGTGTGACATCATACTAAAGTTGATGTGCAGTTATGATCATCCCTGTGGTCTGATGAAGCTTAGAAAATTTCACATCATTCTGGCAAGTGGTGCGTGAGTAATAAATAAAAAAAAAAAAAATCAGCAATTATTCCTTTAATAGTTGGAGAGCCAGGTGGATTTTATTCACACTATTGAGTACGAAAGGTTTGAGTGTGTAATTCTATTGTAAATCGCCTATCAATGAAAGAATGGGGCGTCTTAAGTTGCACAATCCTGGGGTTTGGTCCCTGAGGGTCTCAAAAGGGGACCCAAAAATCCATTTAAACAAACTTTCGAGTACAACAAGCGTTTCAAGCCTGTTTCATTTAGATCACCCCTCACATTAAACTGATGCAACTTAAGACATGAAAATGTCTGGGGTTACTAATTAAGACACCTACTAATTAACAACCAATTAACAATTTATCTAAACTTTCAAGTACAACAAAAATTCTTTTTTGCAAATGATAATTTACTAATCCTAGACACCATATCCACAACTTAAGACGCAATTTTTCCTGGGGTTTGTAGATAAGACGGAGGTGTTTTGACCCCAAGGGATACGAAGACCCTCAAAACTGAACTTATTCAAAAGAGGGAGTACAACAATTTTGATTGATGCTATGGATAAAACATTATTTCAAATCAACAAAAATGCAATTTAAGACACCAAAATATCTGGGGTTATTAATTAAGACAACTGCTAATTAACAACTAATTACCAATTTAATTTCACTTTCAAGTACAACAAAAATTCTTTTTGTAAAAGATAATTTAGTGACTCTAAACACAATGGAGGCTTCTCAGTCAGACGATCGAACAATGAATTTGCACGAATTCCAGTCGATCTCACCTTGGAGCAAACAGTCAATGCAGATGTGGCCTCCCGAATGACGGGATATACATCATCCACAAACAACTACAGCTCAAGAGTGCGGTGGAGTGTCACCAAGAGCAGCCGAGCAGCACTTATGAATGAAGCTCTTACTATGGTCGGAATGGGGAATACAAGCGACACTCAAACTGAGCTCAGTCCAGCCAGAATCAGGAAAGACAATGAGGATCTGCAGAAGATCATCAATCACATTGAGTCTTGTGCCAATCCTTTCACACTTGATCCAAGCTTGCCTCTCATTAACATCAGCACTGGGAAGAGTGTAACAGATGCCACGAGTACATCATTGTTGAACATTCCAGAAGACGGCAAGAATAGGCATGAAAGCTTTGTAAAAGAATGCCTCGAAAATGCAGAGCCTTTTGAAAAACCAATTCGCAAACATCCTCTTCGCACGTTCGCAAGTGAATGCGTAACCAATCGAAAAGCAGACAAAAACGCCAAAGAGGCACAACTCAAATGTACCAGTGCACTTCTTGGCCGCATTGCCTTCACAGCAGCAACAGGTGACGTTGACCTTGAGCTTGTCTTCTCATTTCCACTGACACCGGTGCCACTTTCAATGTGTCACAGTGATGGCACGATGGCTCACACGGATAAAAGCAAATTGTTCAAAATTCTGGAGGGAACTGTCAGTGACCATGGCAGCCCATCATTTGTAGGTACTCATATCATTGACGGCAATTTCCAATTCCACTGCATGTTGCCGGATCAGCCTGCAACATACGGGGAGCTGTCACGAAACATCCTGGTTACTAGCTTGGCATATAAGTTACGGAGAATCAACATCAACTTCGATACGTATGAAAGACCATCCATCAAGGACTGTGAGCGAGAGCGCAGAGAAGCTGTTGTGGGAGGGGAACTAGTTATTGAAGGACCTCAACAGAAAAGAGACTCAAGCTTCAAGAAACAACTCGAGAGGGAGTTGTTCAAACGGGAGCTACCCCACTTTCTCACAAAGGATTGGTCGAGCGACTTCTACAGGCCTCTTCTTGATGGAAGGGAAGTGTATTTGGGAGTGATGGGAGAGTGCACTCAGTACTTCGTAGAAGATGGAGAAGTAAACGCAGAATCAGTCCCATCTCTAAACTGCAACCACTCGGAGGCCGACACCCGAGTCATCCTTCACATGATTGAGGCGGACAAGTCCACACCTGGCGACATAGTCGTAAGAGCTTCTGACACTGACATTCTAGTGTTACTCCTACACCATGTCCATCGAGTTTCCTCCACTGTGTGGATGGAGGTTGGGACAAGAGGACAAGGCAACCTGCGTTATGTAAACGTAACTAAGATTGCTGCTGCAATAGGCCAAGCTATGTGTGCTGCACTCCCCGGCCTACACGCGTTTACTGGCTGTGACTATACCTCTGCCTTTGCAAGGAAAGGAAAGAACAGGCCATATGCAATTGTGGCAAAAAGTGACAAGTTCCAGAGAGCGTTTGCTTCATTGAGTCACGCTGTCCCAACAGATGAAGTCATCCAAATCTTGCAGGATTTTGTCTGCGTGTTGTACGGAGCACGGAAACTTGTCCCACTCAACAAGCACCGGTTCAACGTGGTCGAGAAAACCTACAAAAGAAAGTCAAATGCTAAGCACCCATTTGAGAAGCTTAAAAGCATTGCAGGCAGTAGCATTCCACCGTGTGAAGCGGAACTAGCACCTCACGTGGACAGAAGTGCATTCGTTGCAAGATTATGGGGTAGTGCTCATCACCAAGACCTGGACAAAACACCCACCAATGGATGGGGAAATGTCGACGGCGAATTTCGCATCATTTGGTTCAATGGAGAACAGATGCCCCCTGCACTCTTTCCAGAGGTTCAAGTCGAAACAGAGCCAGATGACAACAGCGATGATGCCCAGGAAGATGGTGGTACGGATGATGACATGGATGAAGATCATGATCCTCTGCCAAGAGAAATGGAATCCTCTGATGAAGACAGTGATGATGATCACGAATGAGATGATCGCAGTAAAATTAAGACAGAGTGACTTGACCTAGGATTCTGATTTAGTCGCTATGAAACAATAAGACATTTGCTTGCCAAATAACCACTTTCAAACAATAAACTGTGTTGTACATCACTATGTACATTCCATGCCGCATTATATTTTGGAAAAAGAATTTTTGTGTTACATGAAAGTTTAAATAAATCGATCATTAATTAATTAGTCGTTAATTAGTAGTTGTCTTAATTAATAACCCCAGATATTTTGGTGTCTTAAATTGTATTTTTGTTCATTTGAAATAATGTTTTATCCATAGCATCAATCAAAATTGTTGTACTCCCTCTTTTGTATAAGGGTCTTCATATCCCTCAGGGTCCAAAGACCCCCATCTTATCTACAGACCCCAGGAAAAATTGCATCTTAAGTTGTGGATATGGTATCTAGGGTTACTGAGTTATCTTTTGCAAAAAGAATTTTTGTTGTACTTGAAAGTTTAAATAAATTGTTAATTAGTCATTAATTAGCAAGTGTCTTAATTAGTAACCCCAAACATTGTCATGTCTTAAATTGCATTTTTGTTGATTTGAAATAATGTTTTATCC